>OY829542.1:26043671-26643671 GCA_963691705.1 Viola odorata
TTTGCTCACACTCTCTCAACCCATGCTCACTTATTTCATGGGGGCTGTTTTGCTCACTTTCTTTTTCCTCAATTTCAAGCTCAAACAACAGATTGTAAAAATATAATTCAAACAAAAGGTTGTTGAAAACTTGAAATTGATTTGGCTCATTGAGCTCACTCAACTCATTCTCATGGGTGCGGTTGCACTCACTCTCATTGGCATTCTTACTTTTTTCATGCCGTGTATTTTCCTCATCATTTACTTTCTTCTCTCCATACTCTTTTCTCTCATTTACAACCTCACATTTTTCACTCTTTTTAGCTTCCATAACTTGTAGCTCGGCCACATTCCTTTCAATCGATTGACAAGGTAGTTCAAAAGATTGAAATGGTGTGGGTGGTTGTCGTGGAGTGACTTGTGTAGGTTGCACCACTTCCGGCTTGGACTCTAATGCCGTAGTGGAAGGAGAACTTTGTTGACTTGGACGAGCTTGGGAGGAGCTTCTGTCTTGCTTCAAGGGAAGTGAAGGAGGAAACTTCTTGTCCCATTTTAGGATTGGCAATATTCTTCACTAGCCCGGACAAACTTTCCCACCACGCATTATCCATAACACCACTCGGCAATCCATCATTATTCTTTTTATTTCCACTCTCTCCTTTCTTAACATGATCATTCTTCTCGTGCTGCTCGGTCATTGCACTCACTTGGTTCACTCTATTGTTGGGGCAAATGTCACACAAATGGCCTCTACCCGTACATATGGTGCAAAAGATTTCGCTTGCTTGTTTAGAAGAAGTGGAAAGTAAGGATGCGGTATGGAAATCTTGCTGGAATTCTTGGAGAGGATGAGGAGGCATTCGACCTTGGTAAGGTCGGATCCTTGGAGGAGGAAGATGAGGAGGTGCTCGGCTTCGTAATCCCTCAGGTTTAGTGCGAACTTGTACACTTGAGGTGAAGACATGTTGTCTAGGTTCGAGGCCATAGCCAAGGCTTTGGTGTGCAATGGAACCGAGGCCATAGCTTGAGACATGAAGGCTTGGAAAATCTTCGTCGTTGTCATCCTCACTACAACTTGAAGTTGAGCCACGGATTAAGACACGAGGACTTGAAGTCTCTTCATGGTCTTCATCCTCACTACAAATTGAACTTGAGCCACGACTAAAGACATGAGGACTTGGAGGATCTTCATTGTCTTCACTCTCGCTACAAGTTACTTCACTTTCATCTTGGTACTCATCCGTACTATCAACGCTATACTCATCGCCGCTTTCACCACTGTTGATACCCGAATTTTCACGCCATTTTTATTTAATTTTAGCATTTCTGTTATTCAGCTAATTTACAGTCATTTTCAGTTGATTTAATGTCGCTAGCATTTTTAGGTGTTTCGTTGCATTTTTGCATCATCGTCAGCATCGTCAGCCTTCGAAATCGCATTTTTAATTTTTCGGCATGTATTTTCATTATTATTATCATTAATATTTTTAGCCTTAAAAATCACATTTTTAATTATCCGGCAGTCGTTTGCTAATTGTTTCTTCGTTTTAGGTCATCACATGAATTTTAGGATTTTTTATATTGTAGCACATTTTTTAGTATTTTTATTATTTTATTATTATTTTTATTCGAGCTTTTATTAGACCCGAGTAAGTCCACTCGGACCATAGCTTGACTTTAAAATGTTTTCCATCAACTAGTTGCTAGATTTTTTTCTGGTCGCAACGGTCTACAGCGATTCGTGTGATTTTCGGCGTAACGTTATTATTTTTCCGTTCAAACGTTTCACGTTTTTGAACGCGAAAATAAACACGTTAAACGAAAAATTCTCGTCATTCGCTGTAGACGGTTAAACCCGTCATATTTTTCTCTACGCGACGGTACCTTCGGCTCAAAAAGTCAGAACGTTTGGTCGCGGGAACCGACTCGAGGCCATTTAAATCTGATAAAATGCCATTTGATCATGGCCATTGATCTGGTCAACCAAGGAAAGTCAACCAGATCAATGGCCCTTGATTTAATATGCATAATGCACATGCACAGTGCCAAGGGAGTGCAGCGAAGCAGCCCACGCCCGAGCCACCTGCTCCCGTAGCTCCTGTCCCTCCGCCATCATCACCGCTAGCGCCCTAGCTCCGCCACCTCACGCAGCCGTAGACCCGACGTCATCACAGCGACGTCATCACGGCCTCCACGCGCAGCACCCGCACCTCCTCCTCACGCGATCTTCGGCTATAAATAGCCCCCTCCTCCAACGCATTCGGGGCACCAAATTGGCAAGCTTTCTTGCCCTCTCTCCCTCCTCTGATCAGTTGCTTATTTCAAGCGAGGATCGTCCAGTTCAAGGTTTTGAGGTGAGCTTTCTCTCTCTAGCCTTTTTTTTTGGTTTTTAAGCCAAAGTTTTGTTTAAATTCGTTTGCCTCTTGTTTGAGCAATTTAATTGCTTTCTTTTATGTCATTAATTCACACACATAACATAGATTAAATACACGCTTTCACTTTTAAAAATCTTCGGTTAGTTTGGGCGAATTAATTAGTTTTCGATAATTAACAATTTTGTCGTTTTTTCGAAATTAAATTTTGTACGAGTCAATCTAAAAATCGGGGTTGGTATGGTCGGGAAGTCGTCGAAGAGACGAACATTTTGGTACGAACGATTTTCAAATCGGACACTTGTGGCCGGAGTTGTGCCGCCGGCAGTACGCCGGCGACCAAGAAAGGTGACGAATGAACAGTGCCAGGCCAACGGCACTGTTCACGCGGGAATGGGCTTGGCCCATTCCCTTTTAAATTCTCATGGGCCAGGCACTATTCCTGGCCCATTTTTCACTTCTTTTCATTCTTCAATTGGGCCCAGCCCATTTTCAATTGTTTTCAAAACTTCGGATCACTTTTTTTCGTAAAATACTCGTATGCTTCGTATGATTATTTGTCGTACTAACACTTTTAATTTTCTGTAATATCAACTGTTTATTTTCTGTAAATATCAACTGTTTAATTATTCGCACTTTAAATTTCAGCAATTTACTTTCAGCAATTTAAATTCAATACCGCCTACATGGTCGGTCGCAATATCAACTGTTTATTTTCTGCAATATTCAACTGCTTTAATTTTTCGCACACTGCTGGAAATCCTTCCGCAACTTATCAACTGTTTAATTTTCCGCACTTTAATTTTCCGCAATTTGCTTTCAGCAATTTAAATTCAATACCGCCTACATGGTCGGTCTCACTATCAACTGTTTACTTTTCCGCACTTTAAATTTCCGCACTTTACTTTTCCGCACTTTAAATTTCAGTAATTTAAATTCAATACCGCCTGCATGGTCGGTCGCACTTATCAACTGTTTACTTTTCCGCACTTTATTTTTCCGCACTTTAAATTTCAGCAATTTACTTTCAGCAATTTAAATTCAATACCGCCTACATGGTCGGTCGCATTTTAATTCTCGTAAATATTCAACTGCTTTAATTTTTTTTGCAAACTACTGGAAATTCTTCCGCAATCTATCAACTGTTTATTTTCTGCAAATATCAACTGTTTATTTTCTGCAAATATCCAACTGCTCATTCTCTACATTATCAACCTGTTTTATTTTCTGCCAATCACCAAACTTTTTATTCCCTGTAAATCGCCCCTAGCATTTAATTTTTCTGCACTTATCAAAACAGCATTTAAATTCTCGTATGCGTAAAATCAATCATTTTTCGCATGCAATCAACCTAGCACTTAAATTCTCATATGCGTAAAATCCATCATTTTTCGCATGCAATCAACCCAGCATTTAAATTCTCGTATGCGTAAAATCCATCATTTTTCGCATGCAATCAACCCAGCATTTAAATTCTCGTATGCGTAAAATCAATCATTTTTTGCATGCAATCAACCTAGCATTTAAATTCTCGTATGCGTAAAATCAATCATTTTTCGCATGCAATCAACACAGCCTTTAAATTCTCGTGTGCTTAAAATCAATCATTTTTCGCACGCAATCAACTCAGTATCTCATTTTCGTATGCGTAAAATTCATCATTTCTCGCATGCAATCAATTGTCGCCATTTATTTTCATGCACTCATCAAGCTCAGCATTTAATTCTCGTATGCGTACAATCCATCATTTTACGTGTACAATCAATTGTCATTTAAAATTTTCATTGCTCAGTTATTTCTCAAGCTATCATTAACACTCTCGTTTTGTAGGTTAATTTCAAGCTTCGCTCGAAAGTACGCCTCACAAGTCCTTTTTATTTATTCGATGCTTTTCGCAAATATCAACTGCATGCATGATATATAGAACTGCTAGAATTAAAATCAACCCACATGAACAACGTGTTTAAAGAGTTGCTTAAAATGCCATGTTCATATGATTTTAAATTCTCGCTTGTATTGACTGCATGTACATGGGGACTTTCGATCCCACTTCAGTTTTTCACTTTAAAATCAATCATTTAAATTGGTACTCTGTTAGCCATCCATGTTAGGATCACGTAGTAATTAAGTTAATCATGCATGGCCCGATGATGAAATAAGAGGGCGCTCATTCAGTCTTACGGAAAATTCAGTCCCATCACGATCATAAAAAAGACTAAAGTGACGATTCCTCTAAGGGCCTCCTTTTTCAAAACGCATTTTATAAAACACCTTTTTAAACACCTCTCTCATCAACCGGTAACCGTTTTTGGATGTGACTCGGGTGCCTAACACCTTCCCGAGACCATAATACGACCCCGAACCTTTGTCTGGGGTCCGGACCCCTTTTTTGTGCCTTTAGTTTTTTTACTTATTATATTTCCTATGCCATGACGATTAGGGTTCCCTAAGCCTAGCAACCAAATTAGGGTGGCGACTTCATTGCATGCTGCTAGGCGTCCCTTTTACGCCGAGCATCTGAAGGTCTCAAATTTCGTTGCACACTCGCGAATTTTTTAAATTTTCGAGGCGCTACAGTTGGGCGACTCCACTGGGGAGCTTAGGGTCGGAGCCGGTTTTTATCTTTTTAGAGAGGTGTTTTATTTGTTTATTTATTTGCTTTGATCAATTGCTGGTCTGTTTATTTATTTACTTTATCAATTGTCATATGCATTTCATAGCGCCCTACACCCAGGGGACAATTACCAAAATAGGAGGGTAGTAGTGACGCCCTAGGACACATGTCCTGGGTAGTGTTCACCAATCCCAACTCGGATGAACCCCTAAAGCCAGTCGAAAGGTTATACGATTTCGCAAGGAATCGGGCGACTGGACGACACTTTACGGACCTTTTCATGGTATCATCCGGGAACCATTCAAGCCAGTTAGAGGTGTCGGAATCAGAGCCCCAGCACAGGCATCATGATTATACCTGTTTGTCGTGGCATATTGACGTGATTTTTCTGTTATACGAACTGTAAATTTTCTGACACGTGCAGGTTACTTTGCATTTAAAATTTTATTTTTTGTCCCACAGGACCCGTTTTGCTCATTCAATATGTCGGCACCTACACTACTTTCACTTGATATTTTCGGGGAACAAAGTTTCAACGATCAGACACTACAAAGCCGAATTGCCGCATTAGAGGCTGAGTTAGAGATGAAGAAAGGGGAGTTGGCTTCGATGGAGTACCTTTGGCAACAGGACTCTAACGTCCAGAAATGACACCTTCAGGGAAAGGCTCGGATATCGGCAAATCTTTTCTTTTTAGCTAGGACCCCTGATTCCACCTATCTTAGCCATTTTTGATAAATTTAGCAAGTTTACCATACTTTTGTAAACACTTTTAATAAAGTCGTACTCTTTCGGATATTTATTAAAATCGCCTCATTTTTTCCATATCAATTATCCATCCAAACGCAACTCAAAAGACTATCGCAAAAAGAAAGAGAAAATCCCTCCGGGATAAACACAGTCGTTTCACCCAAAGAACCAAAAAATCAGACCAAACACTCAAAAAAAAAAAAAAAAAAAAAAAAAACAGCCAAATATTGCCCACTCGTGGCTTTGTCCTCTTAGCTTATCACGACCTCCAAGTTCATGGCATTGATTGTCATCCCTCCCCTCAGTTGGGTTCGCCAGGCGTCAGGCCCTACGTCATTTGCAAGCACAGTATGAAAGAGATCTTCCTAGCATGGCGGCATTAGTTGCCCCTGCTAATTTGGGTTTCGCCGTTAGCATCTCAGGTTTGCTTCATATCGGGGGAATGTATAGAGGCTTCTGTCGTATCTTGTCAACCACTGGGATTCCTCGCCTCACCGACCTCCTTGAAAATATCAAATGAAAGTGTGGCCGGAAAACGAATGAGCAAATGTGGAGGCCTCGGGATTGCATATCACCTGTATATCCTCACTTGTATTTACTTTTTCTGTGTTTTTCCCTTTTTCAGGTTCACGATAGCTCCTCGAAAGCAAGCTACTCTGCACAGGCTCCCCCTAACTAGACTTCAAAAACGAAAAATGACTGAACTGGCCAAGACCGACGAAGCACTAATGGCTAGAATCGCAGAGTTAGAGGAGCAAGTTAAGATCACTACAGAAAGAGCCACTAGGGCCGAAAAGGAAAGAGATGAAGCTGTCGCCGAAGTACCACCGGGTTTTGATCTCCCTCAAACAAAATGACCTCACTCTTCGCTCACCGTCGCAGGACCTTCCGTACTCCCGCCACTTTCTGGTCCCCCGGGCCATTGGAGATGGAATAATCCCTTCACAGTACCCATCACTGCAAATCCTACAGCTAAGGCGGGTGAAGAGATCTCCCCATCGCTTCAGCACCTTTCAATCAACCCTGCCGTGGACCCCAGCAAGAGTCAGGCCCACCTAGAGGCTTTGTATCTCCCCCCTATTCCTCCAAGCACAATTCCCGGACCTGTGGGAACTCAGCTCCTCACTTTCAACCCAGCACATCCTCAGTTCTCGTCAGAACCTACGCTACCCTTCGGTTCTAACCCCATCAGGGCCAAGGAACCGAAAAGTGACAGACTGAATCTTCTCGAGGAAAGACTCAGAGCAATCGAAGGGGCCGATCCATTTGATCCCACTGGTCCCGCCGGTATGTGTATGGTCCCCGGGATCGTCATACCTCCGAAGTACAAGATCCCTGACTTCGAAAAGTATACTGGGGTAGAATGCCCAAAGACCCACCTCAGAGCATACTGCAATAAGATGGCCGAAATGATCCACAACGAGCCGTTGTTGATACATCTATTCCGAGAAAGCTTGACCAAGCACGCCCTAACTTGGTATATGGGTCTAGACAGCGCCAGGATCAGGACATGGAGAGACCTGTCCGATGCGTTCTACAGGCAATACAAATTCAACTTGGAAGTTGCACCAGACCGTTCTGATCTACAGGATCTAGAGAAGAGGACTGACGAATCGGTGAAGACTTATGCTCAGAGGTGGAGAGGGCTAGCATCTAGAATTTCTCCTCCGCTAAATGACAAAGAACTCTCGTCAATTTTCATAAACACTTTCAAGGCTCCCTACTACACCTATCTTATATCCAATCCATCAAATAACTTTTCCGACATAGTCACGGTGGCTGAGAGAGTTGAACAAGGAATTAAATCCGGGAGGATCACCGCTTCCACACCAGAAGAAACGCTTAAAGGAGCACCTATCATGAAGGAAGATGTCAACTTTGTCTCCTCGGGACCTAGTAACCGGCGACCTTCCCCATCGCCTCCACCACATATCCCACCAAAGAACCAACACACCCATTGGAACAGGAAACCGCTACCACCTCTTCCCATTCCTTTAGAGGAAATTTACGAGCATCTCTTGGCAGCAGGGCAAATTGCGCCAATCTCGATTCAGCCTATACAACCTCCTTACCCGAAGTGGTACAACCCTATTGCTAGATGCACGTACCACGCCGGAGCTCAAGGCCACGCCATAGAAGACTGCTCTGCCCTTAGAGGAAAGGTTGATCGCTTGATCAAGAACAAATGCATCTCTTTCGAAGGTTCTAGTATGACCATCAACCCTATTCCAAATCATACTTTGGGTAGTGGAAGGATGATATAGGGCTCGGACATTTGCGTGAAGAAGTCTGGGGGGGGGGGGGGGCTCTGCGTAATTAGACCGCCGCCACGCTTCCGGATGTCTCTTTGTAATATGTATGCATGTTTTGTTTATAGGGACTTGCGTTCCCCTTTGGTTTAAAAATAAATAAATATATTTAACCCCCTCTTCGAGCGTCTTGTACTATTCGCGTTTCAGGATGAATGTTGATTCAGTGGGTTTTTGATAAACCCTATGTCTTTACCGATAAAGAAAGTATCACCACAACTAAGAATGAGGTTGGGATTCCACGCAAATCGGTCCATTTAAGAGAAAGGGCGGAAAAGGAGATAGTCCCTCATCAGGAGAAGTCTAGGGGGCAAGCAATGACGTTCCAAAGAATGGTACAGCGAGACTTGTAAATATGGGGGGCAAGCGAATGAAGTGACAACCAAAGGAAGGCGTTGAAAAATGTCAAAGCTCATTTTTCAAGGAAGTTGCCCTTCATGTTTACAATTTCCCCTTGTCGCAATTTACGTTTCTGAAAGTTATGGTCTCGCAGTTTACATTTCCGTGGTTTTGCATTTCAGGTGCAACGAGACTTGTAAACATGGAGGCAAGCAAATGAAGTGACGACCAAAAGAAGGCGTTGAAAAATGTCAAAGCTCATTTTTCAGGGAAGTTGTCCTTTTACATTTTTGCAATTTCCGTTTCCGCATTTTCTGTTTTTGCAATTTACATTTCCACGATTTATGTTGTTGCAAGAGTGTGTGCGTCATGTCTGCTAAGGTCCTTAGTTTTTGCAAAAAAAAAAAAAAAAAAAAAAAAAAAAAAAAAACAGGAATAAAGGCATAGTTGCTTGGCTTGAAAATCCCACGTTTTGAACTTTTTTTTCAAGCATATTCATCACTTTATCATGACAGGGATGGCTTGTGCGTTCATTAGAAATTATATGAAACATACATGATTTTGTCTGTTAGCTCTTATATCCATGGCACGTCTAGACGTAAGCAATCACAAAACATATCCCTGTGAGTATTTTGGGCCTTCACGCTTTGTTTCTTTCATGAGTGTAAGTGCCTGACTAGATACTAGTTGAATTCGCATAATATCCAGGGTACATGCGCCATTAGACATGGGATAGCTATAAAGTGACATGGGACTTTTACGATTTTCTCCACTTTTTTGGTTTTTCCCTCTTTACACCATATATGTCATCATTCCCCGAACCGTCAATGTCACTCATACCCCGCGAGCCAAAGAGCAGTTTCAGCTAAAATTACCAGCCGGAAGTAAAAGCACGTCGAGTCCAAGAGCACGATGAAAGAGACGGAAGAGGTCACCAGGAGATCGCTAAGGACCATCACCAAAGAAGCAGCAACGACGTAGGCCGAAGCCTCAAGACAAAAGGGGAAGAGATCAAGATGAAGGTTGTGCTGGCTCTGCTCTGTTGCATTTTCAAATCAAATCAAAAAGGGGAGGGATATATATATATATATATAAAAAAAATAATAATAATAATAATAATAAAGGGGAAAATGAGAGGAAAAAAAAAAAGAAGAAAAAGAGAGAAGGGAAAAAGGAAAAGAAAAGAAAATAAAGAAAATGCTCAGAGACCTTCGAAGAATACAAACAATCGAAGAGCCAAAGCAATCACAGCCCGAGGACAACTCAATTCGAGAAATCTCGAAGAAAACTTTCCCCAGCGAACTCAAGTAAAAAGGCCCAAGGCCAACTCGAGAAATCTCAAAGCATCCTTCCCCCAGTAAAGTCAAGTAAAAGATTCCCAAGGCCAACTCGAGAAACCTCAAAGCAAGCATCCCTAGTGAGAACCCAAGAAGAGAAAGGGGCCCCAGGCCAACTCAAGTAGTGAGGCGCAAAAGGAACAACGACGACGCTCCCTAATGAAGACTCAAGAAAAGAGCCCCTGGCCAAACGGAAAGCACCCCCAGCAAGGATCCCAGAGCTCACGCACTTTGTCAAGCAAGCATCCCCAGCAAAAAGTGAAAAGACTCGCGCACCTCGCCCTCATCCTGGCCAATCAGCAAAGCATCACTCATCAAAAGCCTTCCAACTCCTCAACAAAGCAATCCTTTCCCAAAACAAGCTCCTTTCAGGACATTTCATGTCCATTCATTCTTTTTCGTAAAAGTCCTATCGATTATTAGAACGCCCATGCATGTGCATCTTCATTTGAAGTCTATTCACTCGGATTGACATTGCGAATTGAAAATTATGTATCATGTTAGTTGCATCTTTATGAGCGTAAAAATACTTAACCTTGTTTCAGAGCGTGAGTGCAAACACTAATATCAGGTGAGGATTGCTTACGGCTGCAAGTTGTGGGAAAGTCTTGTCCTTGAGGTCGTTATTTCTTGAACAAGACGTAGACGTTACCTAGACTTGAATCAATCATGTTCGTATAACGAAAACTGAACGAACATTTTTTATCCAAAAAAAAGAGAAAAAGGCTTGAATTTATGTTCTTAAATAAAGAAATCATTTTCATTTCAAACAAAAAAACTTGGGGGCAAGCCATGGGTTAAATGTAGGAATATTTAGGTCAATTGCTTTCTCTTTTTTCCATCTATCGCTACTTTGTATTTGCTTCCTTTTAGTTTGCAGGATATAAATATGCTCCAGTGAAACCTCAACCATGGGTCTTCGATAATAACATCGTTGTAAAGCCCTCGCCTTGGATTTTCATCAAAATCCAATCAAACGTCACCACTCCTCAACCATGGGTCTTCGATGACAACATCGTTGTAAAACCCTCGTCATCTTGGATTTTCATCAAAATCCAATCAGCATCGAATGGAGTACGTTACCACTCCCAAATCAGCTTCGTTCGGCGAATCTCGTTCCCTCACGGTCAACCACTCTCCATTTCAGTTCATACGGTAAGTTCAAGGTAAGACTTGCTTTCCCTTTTTACACCATCTGTTAAACGTTGTGAAGGGTCACGTCCCCACATCGTGTCATTTAAAAATGTGCTTGGTCACGTCCGCACATGTCGTCTGATAATGTTGTGTCTGGTCACGTCCGCACATGTTGTCTGTTAAGCGTTGTGGAGGGTCACGTCCCCACATCGTGTTGTTGATGTCATGTCCGGTCACGTCCGCGTATGTCGTCTGATAATGTGGTGTCTGGTCACGTCCGCACATATTGTCTGTTAAACGTTGTGAAGGGTCACGTCCCCACATCGTGTCATTTAAAAGTGTGCTTGGTCACGTCCGCACATGTAGTCTGATAATGTTGTGTCTGGTCACGTCTGCATATATTGTCCGTTAAGCGTTGTGGAGGGTCACGTCCCCACATCGTGTTGTTGATGTCATGTCCGGTCACGTCCGCACAGTCATCTGATAATGTTGTGTCTGGTCACGTCCGCACATATTGTCTGTTAAACGTTGTGAAGGGTCACGTCCCCACATCGTGTCATTTAAAAGTGTCCGGTCACGTCCGCACAGTCATCTGATAATGTTGTGTCTGGTCACGTCCGCACATATTGTCTGTTAAATGTTGTGAAGGGTCACGTCCCCACATCGTGTCATTTAAAAATGTGCTTGGTCACGTCCGCACATGTCGTCTGATAATGTTGTGTCTGGTCACGTCCGCACATGTTGTCTGTTAAGCGTTGTGGAGGGTCACGTCCCCACATCGTGTTGTTGATGTCATGTCCGGTCACGTCCGCGCATGTCGTCTGATAATGTGGTGTCTGGTCACGTCCGCACATATTGTCTGTTAAACGTTGTGAAGGGTCACGTCCCCACATCGTGTCATTTAAAAGTGTGCTTGGTCATGTCCGCACATGTCGTCTGATAATGTTGTGTCTGGTCACGTCCGCACATATTGTCCGTTAAGCGTTGTGAAGGGTCACGTCCCCGCATCGTATTTTTAATGTTGTGTCCGGTCACGTCCGCACATGTCGTCTGATAATGTTGTGTCTGGTCACGTCCGCACATATTGTCCGTTAAGCGTTGTGAAGGGTCACGTCCCCGCATCGTGTTTTTAATGCTGTGTCCGGTCACGTCCCCGCATCGTGTTTTTAATGCTGTGTCCGGTCACGTCCGCACAGTCATCTGATAATGTTGTGTCTGGTCACGTCCGCACATATTGTCTGTTAAACGTTGTGAAGGGTCACGCCCCCACATCGTGTCATTTAAAAGTGTCCGGTCACGTCCGCACAGTCATCTGATAATGTTGTGTCTGGTCACGTCCGCACATGTTGTCTGTTAAGCGTTGTGAAGGGTCACGTCCCCACATCGTGTCATTTAAAAGTGTGCTTGGTCACGTCCGCACATGTCGTCTGATAATGTTGTGTCTGGTCACGTCCGCACATATTGTCCGTTAAGCGTTGTGAAGGGTCACGTCCCCACATCGTGTCATTTAAAAGTGTGCTTGGTCACGTCCCCACATCATGCTGTTAATGTCAGGTCCGGTCACTTCCGCACAGTCGTCTGATAAGGTTGTGTCTGGTCACGTCCACGCATATTGTCTGTT
The DNA here is from genome assembly GCA_963691705.1 of Viola odorata. Lineage (NCBI taxonomy): Eukaryota > Viridiplantae > Streptophyta > Magnoliopsida > Malpighiales > Violaceae > Viola > Viola odorata. The sequence goes on from OY829542.1 coordinate 26,056,127, forward strand.
AAGCGTTGAAGGGTCACGTCCCCACATCGCGTTTGTTAATATTGTGTCTGGTCACGTCCGCACATGTCATCTGTTAATGTTGTGTCAGGTCACGTCCCCACACCATATCTTGAAAATTCATAAACAGTCACCCCAAATATCAAATCAACATCAGGGCAAAGGTATGTTATCGTCAATCAATATCCGAGCGAAGGTACGTTACAACTCTTATTTACATAATTCTATATTTCTGCATAATTATCACTCCTCCGTGAGCAACTACTTTTTTTTCGTCTATCTAAAAATACTCCTCCTTGAGCGACTACTTTTCTGCATATCTGAATAACTCCTCCTTGAGTGACTACATTTTCAGCACTAGCGTCCGGAGAGCGATAGCCTCGCACAGACCTTCATCCGCATTGCCACGTCAACACTCGGAGAGTGATAGCCTCACACGGACATTCATTTACATTGCCACGTCAACATCCGGAGAGCGATAGCCTCGCACGGACCTTCATTCACATCACCACGACGACGTCCGAAGAGCGATAGCCTCGCACCGACATGCAACCTCATTTTTCATACCAGCATCAAGCAATGCGATAGCCTCGCCCAGACTAGAATTTAAAGCATACCTCCTCCCAGAGTGACATCAAAGGCATACCTCCTCCCAGAGTGACATCAACCAACCATCTCCTCCCAGAGTGACATCCACGAACAACATCATCAATTTTGTAAACACTTTTTTATCCCCAGTGCCAACATCAATTCCCTCATCACCAAATAACACCATCAAAAGCATTAGCATTCTTCTCCTCCCAGAGTGACAGCATTTAGATTCCGACCTAGCATTTCTTCTCCTCCCAGAGTGACAGCATTTAGTTTTCAGCCTTAGCATTTCTTCTCCTCCCAGAGTGACATCATAGGTTTAGTTTTCAGCATCAAGCATTTCTTCTCCTCCCAGAGTGACAGCATTTAGTATTCAGCATCAAGCATTTCTTCTCCTCCCAGAGTGACATCATAGGTTTAGTTTCCAGCGTAGCATTTCTTCTCCTCCCAGAGTGATAGCATAGCATAGTTCTACCTTTTTCAACCTTAGCATTTCTTCCCCTCCCAGAGCAACATCATTCATACAATTCTACATTTCTGCATAATTATTTTCCTCCTCCTAGAGTGACATCATTAGGACAAATCATTCATACTTCTGCGAATCGCGCATTATCTTCCGAAGCAACGTCAGTCACATATCAAGCGATCATTCCCCCAGTGGAGCTGTCGTTTACATTTTCGTAAAATTACTTTCCGTCCCCGGATCAACAACCTATCTCCTCCCAGAGCAACGTCAGCGGATTACCTCCTCTCAGAGTGGCGGCATCACTTTCCTCCTCCCAGAGTGACGCCAAGCAAGCACCTGGTATCCCCAGTGACAGCATCGATCAATCCCCTCCTCCCAGAGCGACATTAAGCAACTACCTCCTCCCAGAGCGACATCATCACTGTAAGTTTGAGGTAAGACCCGCTGTGTCGTCAAAATTCGGATATAGGGGCAACTGTCTTTACTGCTTATCAAATACTTCGATAAGACAGTAAAGAGGGGGCAACTCTTGATACCCGAATTTTCACGCCATTTTTATTTAATTTTAGCATTTCTGTTATTCAGCTAATTTACAGTCATTTTCAGTTGATTTAATGTCGCTAGCATTTTTAGGTGTTTCGTTGCATTTTTGCATCATTGTCAGCATCGTCAGCCTTCGAAATCGCATTTTTAATTTTTCGGCATGTATTTTCATTATTATTATCATTAATATTTTTAGCCTTAAAAATCACATTTTTAATTATCCGGCAATCGTTTGCTAATTTTTTCTTCGTTTTAGGTCATCACATGAATTTTAGGATTTTTTATATTGTAGCACATTTTTTAGTATTTTTATTATTTTATTATTATTTTTATTCGAGCTTTTATTAGACCCGAGTAAGTCCACTCGGACCATAGCTTGACTTTAAAATGTTTTCCATCAACTAGTTGCTAGATTTTTTTCTGGTCGCAACGGTCTACAGCGATTCGTGTGATTTTCGGCGTAACGTTATTATTTTTCCGTTCAAACGTTTCACGTTTTTGAACGCGAAAATAAACACGTTAAACGAAAAATTCTCGTCATTCGCTGTAGACGGTTAAACCCGTCATATTTTTCTCTACGCGACGGTACCTTCGGCTCAAAAAGTCAGAACGTTTGGTCGCGGGAACCGACTCGAGGCCATTTAAATCTGATAAAATGCCATTTGATCATGGCCATTGATCTGGTCAACCAAGGAAAGTCAACCAGATCAATGGCCCTTGATTTAATATGCATAATGCACATGCACAGTGCCAAGGGAGTGCAGCGAAGCAGCCCACGCCCGAGCCACCTGCTCCCGTAGCTCCTGTCCCTCCGCCATCATCACCGCTAGCGCCCTAGCTCCGCCACCTCACGCAGCCGTAGACCCGACGTCATCACAGCGACGTCATCACGGCCTCCACGCGCAGCACCCGCACCTCCTCCTCACGCGATCTTCGGCTATAAATAGCCCCCTCCTCCAACGCATTCGGGGCACCAAATTGGCAAGCTTTCTTGCCCTCTCTCCCTCCTCTGATCAGTTGCTTATTTCAAGCGAGGATCGTCCAGTTCAAGGTTTTGAGGTGAGCTTTCTCTCTCTAGCCTTTTTTTTTGGTTTTTAAGCCAAAGTTTTGTTTAAATTCGTTTGCCTCTTGTTTGAGCAATTTAATTGCTTTCTTTTATGTCATTAATTCACACACATAACATAGATTAAATACACGCTTTCACTTTTAAAAATCTTCGGTTAGTTTGGGCGAATTAATTAGTTTTCGATAATTAACAATTTTGTCGTTTTTTCGAAATTAAATTTTGTACGAGTCAATCTAAAAATCGGGGTTGGTATGGTCGGGAAGTCGTCGAAGAGACGAACATTTTGGTACGAACGATTTTCAAATCGGACACTTGTGGCCGGAGTTGTGCCGCCGGCAGTACGCCGGCGACCAAGAAAGGTGACGAATGAACAGTGCCAGGCCAACGGCACTGTTCACGCGGGAATGGGCTTGGCCCATTCCCTTTTAAATTCTCATGGGCCAGGCACTATTCCTGGCCCATTTTTCACTTCTTTTCATTCTTCAATTGGGCCCAGCCCATTTTCAATTGTTTTCAAAACTTCGGATCACTTTTTTTCGTAAAATACTCGTATGCTTCGTAAGATTATTTGTCGTACTAACACTTTTAATTTTCTGTAATATCAACTGTTTATTTTCTGTAAATATCAACTGTTTAATTATTCGCACTTTAAATTTCAGCAATTTACTTTCAGCAATTTAAATTCAATACCGCCTACATGGTCGGTCGCAATATCAACTGTTTATTTTCTGCAATATTCAACTGCTTTAATTTTTCGCACACTGCTGGAAATCCTTCCGTAACTTATCAACTGTTTAATTTTCCGCACTTTAATTTTCCGCAATTTACTTTCAGCAATTTAAATTCAATACCGCCTACATGGTCGGTCGCACTTATCAACTGTTTACTTTTCCGCACTTTAAATTTCCGCACTTTACTTTTCCGCACTTTAAATTTCAGTAATTTAAATTCAATACCGCCTACATGGTCGGTCGCACTTATCAACTGTTTACTTTTCCGCACTTTATTTTTCCGCACTTTAAATTTCAGCAATTTACTTTCAGCAATTTAAATTCAATACCGCCTACATGGTCGGTCGCATTTTAATTCTCGTAAATATTCAACTGCTTTAATTTTTTTTGCAGACTGCTGGAAATTCTTCCGCAATCTATCAACTGTTTATTTTCTGCAAATATCAACTGTTTATTTTCTGCAAATATCCAACTGCTCATTCTCTACATTATCAACCTGTTTTATTTTCTGCCAATCACCAAACTTTTTATTCCCTGTAAATCGCCCCTAGCATTTAATTTTTCTGCACTTATCAAAACAGCATTTAAATTCTCGTATGCGTAAAATCAATCATTTTTCGCATGCAATCAACCTAGCACTTAAATTCTCATATGCGTAAAATCCATCATTTTTCGCATGCAATCAACCCAGCATTTAAATTCTCGTATACGTAAAATCCATCATTTTTCGCATGCAATCAACCCAGCATTTAAATTCTCGTATGCGTAAAATCAATCATTTTTCGCATGCAATCAACCTAGCATTTAAATTCTCGTATGCGTAAAATCAATCATTTTTCGCATGCAATCAACACAGCCTTTAAATTCTCGTGTGCTTAAAATCAATCATTTTTCGCACGCAATCAACTCAGTATCTCATTTTCGTATGCGTAAAATTCATCATTTCTCGCATGCAATCAATTGTCGCCATTTATTTTCATGCACTCATCAAGCTCAGCATTTAATTCTCGTATGCGTACAATCCATCATTTTACGTGTACAATCAATTGTCATTTAAAATTTTCATTGCTCAGTTATTTCTCAAGCTATCACTAACACTCTCGTTTTGTAGGTTAATTTCAAGCTTCGCTCGAAAGTACGCCTCACAAGTCCTTTTTATTTATTCGATGCTTTTCGCAAATATCAACTGCATGCATGATATATAGAACTGCTAGAATTAAAATCAACCCACATGAACAACGTGTTTAAAGAGTTGCTTAAAATGCCATGTTCATATGATTTTAAATTCTCGCTTGTATTGACTGCATGTACATGGGGACTTTCGATCCCACTTCAGTTTTTCACTTTAAAATCAATCATTTAAATTGGTACTCTGTTAGCCATCCATGTTAGGATCACGTAGTAATTAAGTTAATCATGCATGGCCCGATGATGAAATAAGAGGGCGCTCATTCAGTCTTACGGAAAATTCAGTCCCATCACGATCATAAAAAAGACTAAAGTGATGATTCCTCTGAGGGCCCCCTTTTTCAAAATGCATTTTATAAAACACCTTTTTAAACACCTCTCTCATCAACCGGTAACCGTTTTCGGATGTGACTTGGGTGCCTAACACCTTCCCGAGACCGTAATACGACCCCGAACCTTTGTCTGGGGTCCGGACCCCTTTTTTGTGCCTTTAGTTTTTTTACTTATTATATTTCCTATGCCATGACGATTAGGGTTCCCTAAGCCTAGCAACCAAATTAGGGTGGCGACTTCATTGCATGCTGCTAGGCGTCCCTTTTACGCCGAGCATATGAAGGCCTCAAATTTCGTTGCACACTCGCGAATTTTTTAAATTTCCGAGGCGCGACAACCACATGATTCAAAATCCTCATCACCATCGAATTGGCAACTAGCATCACCACATGATTCATCACCACTATCGTCATGACATTGAGAAGTATCATCGTCATAATACTCTCCTTAGTCACAAGATTCACAATCACTATCTTGCGACGTTGTGCCTAAAAAACAATTTTGAACCAACTAGATATATATAGACGTTAGTAAATAATCTCTCCCTCACGTGTTTAAACACTCGTGTTTAGGTGTTTAGGTCACTCGAAAAATACGTGCTCACAAACACTCAACTTCACGTTCTTCGTGTACCTGCACACTTAAACAAGGGTTAGAAAATAAATCTCTCCCACACATGTTTAACACTCGTGTTTAATCACTCGTAAAAGATAGCCTCACAAATCGCTCACTAACTGCTCATACACACAAGCTTCTTGCCGCAAACAAACTTGTGACTTAGGCCAAGCGTTTCGTTCACACTACCTTCGCAAATTCTCAAGAGATTAGCACAAGAGGAGGAAAGATTATACTCAACAAAGACTCATGAAGATTACAAAGACTCAAGGAAAAGCTGGAAATTTTTTTTTTCAGAATTCCATGGAAAATTCAAAATTTTAATTTTGGGAAAAACTTTAAATTTTCCGTGGGAAGGAAGAGGGCTGGAATTATTTGGTTTAAATGTGTAAAAGACTCAAGGAAAGACTCAAATATTTAATGAAAAAGACTTGAAAGTTTAGGACTTAAAATAACTTAAGTTTAGGACTCAAAAGGTTTAAAACTCAAGTTTAAGATTTAATGAGTTTAGGACTTGTTTAAGACTAGTTGGACAAGTAGAAAAGAAGGAGACGGTTAGGCTTGAAGGAGAGTGGGCTAGTTTGGTTAGAAATGGATTTTAGTTAGGAAAGGTTTAGGTCAAAATGTCAAACTAGGTGTGAGTTGGCTTGTTGCATTTAATGTAAGGGATAGGTCTTGGACTTGGGAGGAATGTTGGCCGGCCAAGTGTTCCAATTCCTTTCTTTTCTTTTCCTTTTCTTTTCTTTCTTTTTTTTTTTTTTTTTTTTAAATTACAAACACTTGGTTCAACTTTTTGGGTAAAAATTTTTGGATCAAAAAGTGTCAAGGCCAAGAACACCAAGAACAAATGATGAACATCAAGAACACACCCAAATGATTTTCGTAAATTTTCGATCTTTTGACCTAGCAAAAATGATTACCACAACCACTCAAATGCCCACTTGAAATAGTTTTCAAAAATGACGCAAGAAACTCAAGATTTCAAGGAAGAAAGGTTCTAACACTTTTGACAAAAATTAGAAAAATTCGCTAGGCGGTCAAAAGCTCCGCTACCACTTGATGTGATCCTGCCTAGGGTTAGTAAGCCGGATAACATATGGAGCTCATGGAGGATCTAGCCAAGCGAATCATCTAGGGAAACCATGACCACAAGAAAGAAAAGACACGAAATATGTATATTTAGCGGAGAAATTACACATAAGAACGATGAAAAGATGGGAGTTACCGGGAATTAGAAGATGGATGGAAGGGATGGAGATGAACAAGTCACGAAGTAGCGAACAATCACACAACGTTTGCTTGATCAAGATATACTCCGAGGGCCAAGATTGAGACTTGTTTCTATGGATGATCAACCAAATAAAACATATACTTCATTCACAAAATCAGCAAAACCCATACAAGCTTTGATTTCCCGGAGAGAGATCGGGAGGAGTAATCTCAAACTCAAGCGATCCCTCTCAAGGAATTAAAGTATTGAGTCAAGGCTTAGGTGATAAGAGAAGGAGTAAACTCACTTTACAAATATCACACCAAAATGTCTAAACTCCTCTTAAAAGGAAAGAGTTAAGCTATTTATACAAAAAGGGGAAAAAACGTCAAAATCCGGATTTGATGAAAACTGGACGTGATCACGCTAGGAGGTCGGCGTGATCACTCCAGAAGCAGTAGGCACGCTGGAGGTGCAGATCAGGATGGCGTGATCATGCCAAGGCCACGACGTGATCACGTCGAAGGCCGGCGTGATGACACTGGCTTTTCCAGCAGCTTCAGCTCTGCGCGCCAAATTGTCGACTAGCATAACGTTTGATCCACCTGTCCGATTGGGCTGAAACCTGTCCCAAATGACGGATATCATCTTGAAGTTTCCAGCAAGCCTATGTTCTCGCAAATCAGACTCCATTTGCTTGTCCATATTCTTGTTGCGAATATGCGACGCGATTTTGGACTTGTATAGGTCCGACTGGGTTCATATCACTCTTTCACCACCATAACTTGATCCTTGGCCTTGGGAAACTCTTTGCTAGACTTGTCCACAAGATGATCTTCTTGTGATTGGACCTCTTGGATGGAGCATTTGTAGTCGAGGCTGTGTGGCACACGTTGGGAAAGTTTGGCTTCGCTCGAGGCCTTGGGTAAGTGCACGTGTCCTTGTGACTTGCTAGGGCTAGACGTGCCTCTACTTCATGGCTCTCTCGGCCATCTTGGGAATTCCGTGCGTCTAGTCCTAGGTATTGCGAAGATTTGGCGCTTGATCGTCGACCTTGGGCATGATTTATGCTCATTTGCAATGCTACTTCATGCCAAATTGTCTAACTCGGAGGGGCCGTGATCACATCACGATATGTGAGGTAATTATACTTCTAGTTGTATACAAATTCTAAATTATAATAAGAATTATCTTTCCTTAATTAAAACACTCACAGTAGCGCCTTGGTTGTTGTCTTGGCTAGGAGCACCTGTATAAATAGTTTGAATGAAATTAGCAATATTGGAAATTTGTTGTTCCATAGCAATTGAATTAACAGAAGAAGTAGTAGGGTTAGAACGCTCTGAAAACCCATTATTGTTGCAGTTCTCAACCATCATTTGAAGTAATAGTTTGGCTCGAGTGGGAGTAACGTCTTGTAAAGCTCCGCCAGCTGCTGCATCAACTTTTTCGTCGCTCTAACTCATTCCATCATAGAAGTACTGAATTAGAGCTTGATCAGTTACTCCATGTGTAGGACAAATGTCCTGCAAATCTTTGAATCTTTGGTGGTATTCTCCGAAGCTCTCGGCTCCTTTCTGTTGGATGAAAATGAGATTCTTTCTTGCTACCCCGACTTTGCTTACATTCCAGTATTTGTTCACGAATGCTCTTGACATTTGAGCCTAAGTACCGATGGTATTGTGAGGTAGACAGTAGAACTAGGTTCTTGCTGAATCCTCCAATGACCGCTGGAAAGCTTTCAGTTTCACCCTCTCAATAAGAACATCTCGAGGTTTAAGTACGTCACATTCCAAATGGAAAGTCTTCAGATTAATGTAGGGATTCTTGTTGGAATGACCATGAAACTTTTTCAAGTTATGGATGACATTGTTCTTGATTTCCCAATCGTGATCCACTGGTGGTAAATTAAGACAAGAATAAGTCTCTTGCTCTGCTCCCTGGGTTAGGTCCCTGAGAGTTTGTTCAGCTGGCTGTGCCATGTTGATTATTGGAATTGGTTCTTGTTCTTCTTTGTCTATGTTTTGGTCAAGAAAGCGATCTTGATCAAGATGTTCTTCTCTAGGTGGAGTAGGTAGCACTAATCTTCTTTTGGCTCTCGTTCTGTTTTCTTTCTCTACTCTGGTCAGCTCTGGATTGAAAGGTATCAATTCCTCACGAGATGACGTGGTCATAAAACAAGAAAACACAAAGATCAGTATTTGTTAACTTCTCCAGCAACGACGCCAAAATTTGATGGGTGTCGAGTCCGTAAAAAATAAATATAAGTTACAACTCGCTACTAAGAACAAGTGAATTGTAGATAGCAGTAAGAGGTTCAATCCACGTTCATTATATTTTGAAATTCTGAGGGTGCATTTTTTAGTCCAAATGGCATCACATTCCATTCATAATGACCAAATGGTACGGTAAAGGCGGTTTTATACCTGTCTTTTTCAGTAATTTGGATTTGCCAAAATCCTGATTTCATATCAAATTTTGAAAATATGGTTGCTCCGTTTCATCTTTTAATTAAATCTCTTTTATTAGGTATAGGGTATCTTATCCATTGTAATGCTTTATTTAAAGGTTTATAGTTAATTACTAATCTTGGAGCTCCTCTTTCTAGTTCTGCTTGATTTTGAACATAAAAGGCAGCACAAGACCATAGAGATTTACTTGGTCTGATGAGCTTTTTTTTTAATAGTGTATCTATTTCTTGTTTGCAGTATTCCAATAATTCTTTATTCATTTGTATAGGTCTGGTTTTGGTAGGTATATTTCTTTCATTGAAATCTTTTTCATAGAGTAGTTCTATTATGTGTTTTTTTCTATTCCAAAAAGCGTTTGGAAGTTCAGAACATACTTCTTTGTCAAATAGGTTTTGAAAATATTTTATCTTTTCTTTATTATTATGATTTTGTAGTTCTTCTTCAATTCTTTTGGAGTTTATTTCTTTCATTAAAAAATGTAGATGCCTTTTCTTTTGGATTAACATAATATTTTTTGAGATAGAGTAGTTTTTTAATACATCAACATCTCTTTGTTGTGGTTTTTGGATAAATTGGAAACAAATATCTGTATCAAGAATTCTAATTTTTATACCTTCATAACGTTGAATGGATATATTTGGGTAATAAAAGAGTTCCCAATATTATTCCTTGATTTAAATCTTTTACCAGTATAAGTGAGTTTCTGAGACAGAATCCTTTATTGCATATATTTACATTGGAAAGTTTATCGTTAATCTGAAGTTTAGATCTATTGGCTCCATAGAAATTTTCTTCGATTTTTTCATAGTATTGGGTAGGTATTAATCCTTCTTGAATACAATTTTGAACTGCTCCTGAATCTACTAGAGTGCATATATTCATATGAAATTCTTTGTTTAGAACTAAATCTATATTAATATACCACTTTTGGAATTCTATTCTAGAAATTGCATTTAAATAATTTTCTTCCGTGATTCCTAAAGCTTCATTTGTTATTTCTTGGTTCATTTCTTCTAAATTTTTGGGTTGTTCTTCTTTTTGTTCTAGCATCATAATTCTTATGCTTAATTTGGTATTTTCTGTTTGTAAATTTTTTATATCCATTTTGATATGTTTTATTTCTTCTTTCAAATCTTGAGTTGATATTATAGATTCTTTAGGGGATAATCTATTAATAATCTTTTTTAAATTGTATGGTTCTCTCTCTTCAGTTTCTTTTTATTTTATTATTAAATCTTTTAGTTTATTTAAATATTCTCTTTGTATTTCGGGATTCTCTATTTTTACTAATATTTCAGTTAACATTTCCTTTTCTTTAGTAATTGTGTTTATTTGTTTATATACACAAGAACAAATATTAGTGTCTTCTTCTTTAGATTGTTCTTTACTGTCCGTAGAGTTATCCTGAATTGGGTTGATTTCTAATTCTTCGCTACTAGTGTTCTCTAAATCATCATCAGTGCTGGAATTTAATAGTTGCAACATTTGATTTTTGATTTCTTCATCAATTTTAAGTTCCTGAATTTTCTGTTTCATTCTACAATTATTTTTATAATGTCCTGCTTGCCCACATTTAAAACAGGTAGGGATTTTATTTTGTTTGTTAGGTCTAAATTTATTAATCTTTTTTTGTAATATTTTCTCTAGTAACCTCTATTAGGTTTTTCCTGGTACCAAGGAGTTTTATAATTTTTTCTTATTTGTTTTCTTTGTTTTTTATATTTTCTTGAAGGGGGTATTATTGTTTCGTATCCATATTGAGCACAAAATGTTCCTAATTCTTTTTTACTTTGATGAAGTTCATTTTTCATTTTAGCTTTTAATTTTAAATCAGTGCAGAGAGCTAATCCTTCATTATTAATATGTGCTATAATTTCACCGTAGGTTAATAATGGATAAGGAATTACTCCACTGTAAAGATTTTTAATCCTAGTTTTTACTTTTTCTGCAAATAGTTTTGGTAATCCTGAAATAAACTTTTCTTTCCATAATGAATTTCCAGAATGAATGATTACATTCTTTTAGGAATATTTTTGTTAAAAACATGTCTTTGTACCATCTAAAATCTTGAAGTTTTGGGCAGGTTAAATTAACTAATATTTCTGTTGTTTTTTCTTGAAATTGACTTGGTTCTCCTACAAAATATTTTAATATAGTATATACTAATACATTAGTAGCGTCTTCTTTAGGTTCTTCATTTTCTATTTTTACTGCATTTATTATTTCCAATTTTTCTTCTAGAGTTAGATAATTATCCCACCAACTTTTAATTTGTCCAGAAAATCCTGAAATAATTATCTGGGCTACATATTTATCTGTGTTTCCTCTTGCCTTATATGCAGTGGCTGCCATCATCATATTTTCTAACATTGTTATTATATTATGCTCACTTTGTCCATCTAAATTCTATTCTATAATACTTTGACCATCGTAGTTAGCTTGAGTTCTGGTATTCATATCTTCTGATTATACATCAGGAAAAGTTGGTTTAGGATAAAAGTATTTTATTCTAGGGTTTTGGTAATTTCTACTTCTTAGTTTGTTAATTTCTAATTCTTGAAATTGTTCTGAAATATTTTTTATATCTTTTTCGTCTATTTCTTCTGTTAAAACTGAAATTTGGTCTTTAGATTTCATATTTATTTTATCTAATTTTTTATTTTGTATTTCTAAATATTCATCTTCTTTTTTAAATTTAAAATTCATTATTTCAGAATTAGTCATTTCAATTGGTTTGAATAAGGGTTGAGTAAGAATTTTTACTTTTTCTTGTTTCTTACTAGTTTCTGCTCCTACAGTATTACTTTTAAATTGAATAGGTGGAGGAAGGTTTTCTTCTACGGTTGTCATTTGTGTTGCTAGGGTATTTAGCATGATGTTTGTATAATTATTTTGTGTTTGGATATTTTTAATATCTTTTAAGTTTATTTCTCTGTTTTCTTCAGGAATGTGCTTAAATGGAGAAGCTGAAATAATGTTATTATAATGTGTTATATGTATTTCTTCTAAAGGAGGATATGCAGATTCTACTTTTGTATCTAGGGCAGTTTTCCATACTTGTTTTAATGATTTTATTACGTTAACATTTTTTATATCAAGCAAATCTGATTGTTTTTGAAACTAGGTAAAAAATGGGATATGAATTTGTAATTCTTCTAGATCTTTATAAAATATTTTTTGTATATAATCTTTTTCTTTTTTAGTGAAAGCTTTAAAAAATTGTGTTCTTAGTTTGGTTTTTGAAGGATTATAGAATTCTTTTCTTAACCTTTCTTTATCTATTTTAATCATATTTAATTTATTTAAATATCTCATGTCACTATGTGTAGGGGATGGTGATCTTATAATTTCTTGTTCACTATTTTGATCCATATTTTGATAATATGGTGTGGAATATTTTTATTAAAATCAACACCTCTTAATACAGATCCTGATAAAGTTCTGGATAAAATTGGTCTTTCGATATTGTTTGATTCGGCTAGGGTAGAAGACTTTTGAGTTCTCTTTTGTAACTTGCCCTAGATCTGCTTCCAACACCAATGTTTCACTTATCGGCTTCCCCATACTTAGGCTTTTGAGGGGGGGGGGGGGGGGGGGGGGCTCTTTTCACTAGGGCATGATGATTTTTTTTTCTTTTCTGTTAGCTTGCCCTAGCTTCGCTTTCTGCATTTGAGCCTTAGTGTCTTTTGCTTCCCCACACTTATGCTTTTCTACGAATCCTTCTGCGTGTCTAGCCCTCGACGCTACCGTAAAAAATTACTGCTTACCTGCCAAGGAAAAAGATCAAGAAAATAAGCTCAAGTGGTCAAGAAAAAGAAAGAAAAGAGAGGGGTAGGTGAGTGTCTAGGGCAAGATGGAAGAAAATGAGAGAAAAAGGGAGAAAAGAAAGAAAAGAAAGAAATGAGACAATGATGCGAAGACTTTCATCGTTTTGTTGCTTTCCCATGTCTAATGGTTCCTATACCCAGGGATATCATGCAAGTCCAGCCAGTGCCTAGCTAAGCATTCAAATCGCACATGAAAAATTATGGCATGAAGGCTCAAAGTGCTCAGAAGGTGCTTAATTATGATTGTTGGTGTCTAGGCCTAGATGCAGATATAAGGTCTAACAGGCCAAGTGTGAACGACTAGGTCTAGACATGATGCTAGGCAGTTTATTCTATATGCAATAGATCAACATTGAGTTCATACAAGGGGGTTTTAAAACTGGCCAGTGCGAACTTTCTCTACATACTAGAATCAATAGAAAAAACCAGGTTATTCTATGAGTTCATACTGGTGGATACTGATTCAGTTGGAATCACTCATAGTAATGATCCTAGAAACCCAGAAAATATTCATATTCCAAATGTAAAATCTTAAAGGTTTTAACCCTCACGAATTGGAACCTAAATCCTTTTACACAAAGAACCTTTTCCCAACCTTTTATCCCAAACGGTTAAAATTATCATTATTATCAAAAATCATGGCATCATGCATTTCTGCATTCAAACACCCAACATTTATGGTTCTTCCATTTTCATAACAACATCCCAAGAAGGTTTCTTCATTGGAAAGTGAAATGGTGGAAATCCTTCCTAGAAACTCAAGCATCTAACCTTACAGTCTTGTTGAAACTAGCAGAAACAACGATTCAGAATCCTGTTCCTCAGGACCAATTAATCTTTTATACATTAAAAAACAAACTATAGGCAAACCTAGCGTCTGCTTCATGGATAAGTTTGTTCGTATGCTCCAAAGTATTTCCACCATTGATGAGACCAATGAGGAAATCTAACACATAATTTAGACATCTTAAAAATCTTTGCAATTGTTTCTTATCTTTTATTTCATCTAGGAATTTACTAGCAAATTCAATGGATCTGCAAATAGGTTTGATTGTTCCTTGATATATATCAAATCCTAAAAATCTTATTTTTGTTTGGCATAATTTCAACTTGGATGTTGATACAACCAATCCATTTTCTTTTAGAATTCTCAGAAATTTGTTCAGATGATTAAAATGTTCTGTTATGGGTTTAGAATAAACTAAAACATCATCGATATATACAATTGTAAATTTTGTATAAGGGTTTAGAATATCGTTAATCATATTTTGGAATTCTGATGATGCGTTTTTTAATCCAAAGGGTATTACATTCCATTTGTAATTTCCCAATGGTACTGTGAATGCAGTTTTGTATCTATATATTTCGGTTATTTGAATTTTTTAGAATCCTGACTTCATATCAAATTTGAATATATATTTGCTCCATTTAATCTTTTGATTAAATCTATTTTATTAGGTATTGGATACCTAATCCATTGGAGAACTTTGTTTAATGGTTTGTAGTTTATAACGAGCCTTGGTGCTCCTCTTTCAAGTTCTACATGATTTTGAACGTAGAAAGCAGCACAAGACCATGGTTATTTACTTGGTCTTATTAGTTTCTTTTCTAATAAAGTGTTTATTTCTTTTTTATAGTATTCCAATAGTTCTTCATTCATTTGAATTGGTCTGGCTTTTGTTGGAATGCTATTCTCATTAAAATCCTTCTCATATGGTAATTCTATAATATGTTTCTTTCTATTCCAGAAGGCATTTGGAAGTTCTGCAGAAACTTCTTTTTCAAATAAAGTTTGAAATTCCTTCACTTTCTTTTGATTAAAAGAATTTTGTAATTCTTCTTCTATTCTCTTATAATTTATCTCTTCTGTTAAAAAATGTAAATGTTTTTTTCTTTTGGATAAGCATAATATTTTTTGTTATAGAATAGTTCTTTATAATATTCAAATCTCTTTGCTGAGGTTTTTGTATGAATTTAAAATAGATTTCTATATTAAATTTTCTGATTTTTATTCCTTTATGATCCACATTAAATGGATAAATTTGTGTTATGAAGGGAGTTCATAGTATTATTCCTTGATTTAAATTTTTTGCTAGAATGAAAGAGTTTCTAAAACAAAATCCTTTATTACATATTTTTGCATTAGTAAGTTTTTATTTTATATTTAGTTTGGATCTATTAGCCCCATATAATTTTTCTTTAGTTTTTTCATAAAACTGAGATGGGATTAATCCTTCTTGTATACAGTTTTGGTCTTCTACGGTATCAACCAAAGCATTGACATTTATGTGAAAATCCATGTTTATCACTAATCTATATTAACATACCAATTTTGAAATTCTATTCTTGAAATAGTGTTTAAATAACTTTCTTCGGTTATACCTAAGGCTTCATTGTTTATTTCTTGATTTACTTCTTCTAAATCATTTGGAATTTCTTCCTTGTTATAGTTTTCTAACATCATTACTTTAATATTTAGTTGTGTTTTCTAATTGTAAATTCTTAATATTTGTTTTAATAAATTTAATTTCTTCTTGTAAATCTTGAATTGTAACTATTGCTTCTTGTTTGGAAAATCGACTAATTACGTTTTTTAGACTATAAGGTTCTACATTTTTTATTCTTTTTTCTTGATTTATTAAATTTTTTAATTTATTTAGATATTCTCTGTGTACTTCTGGATCTTCTATCTTTTCTAAGATTTCCATAAGAATTTCTTTATCTTTTGTGATAACATTGATTTGTTTGTATGTATATGAACAAATGTTATTATCTTCTTCAAAGCTTTCTATTTCTTCTGAAGAATTTTCTTGCTTTGAATAAATTTCTTCGCTACTAATACTTTCATTGTCATCATTAGTACTAGAATTTAGTAACTGAATCATTTGATTTTTTGTTTCTTCATCAATTTGTAGTTTATTTATTTCTAATTCTTTGCATTTGTTTGAGATTTCTTCAATATCTTCTTCTTTAACTTCATCAGTTAAAACAACAAGTTGATCTTTTGATCTTAGATTCAAATTATTCAATTTCTTATTAATTTTCTCTAGAATTTCATCTTCTTTTATAAATTTGAAGTTCATTTGAAAGTTTGGCATTTCATTTGGTTTGAATAATGGTTGGCTAAGTCTTTTAGTCTTTTCTATTTTTTCTTCTTGTTTTTTATTTTCTTCTGCACCTGAGGTATAGCCTCTATACTGAACAGGTGGAGGAATATTGTCTTCTATTATGTTTAGCTGCTGCGCCATAGTGATTAATAATACGTTCGTATAATTATTTTGTGATTGAATATTTTTTGTCTTTTATGTTTATTTCTCTATTTTCTTCCCTAATTTCTTTTATAGGAGAAGTAGAGATTTTTGTATTATGATGGTTGATTATTACTTCATCTAGTGGCAGATAAACAGATTTAACTTCTGTATTTACCGTAGTTTTCCATGTTTGTATTGGTGATTTTATTACATTTACATTTCTTATCAGTTTGTTGATTTAGCCAGGTAAAGAAAGGAATATGTGTTTGTAGACAAGGAAAGTGTGGTATCAAATATGAAGTGGCTTCTCTCAATGTAGACAACAGAAGTGTGGTAGATGTGGCGACCATGGTTAAGTGAAGGTAAAGGAGCAAGTGCTTGTTGCTTTCAAGTTAGGTGGTTATGAAGATGAGCGATTATGTGACGTGGTTCCTATGGATGCAAGTCACCTTATCCTCGGCCGCCCATGGCAGTTTGTTAGGTGGGCGATGCATGATGGCAACCAACCAACTTCACCTAACTCACCTTGGGAAGAAATTCAACATTCTTCCCCTCTCACCCGCGCAAGTCAGTGAGAACCAATTGCGCATGGAAAAGGCAAGTGCCCAGTTTAAATTAATGAAAAAAATGAGAGAAAAGAACGGAGTGAAAAATGTGAGTCATGAGTTGAAAACACACTATGAAAAAATGAGCATGGTACTTTGAGAGAGTGTGAGCATAACACACAAGAAGAGAAGAGAGAGAAGGAAGCAAGAGGAAAGTTGAATGCACGCCATGACAAAAGTAAGCATGGTAGAGAGTGTGAGCCTAAACACTTGAGTGTATTAGCAAAAGGTAAGAATGTGAGGCGAGCATTTTTGACTAATAAGGTGTGTCTTGTGTTTCGATACAAGGCGCATTGTTCGAATGTTTCCACTAACCCTCCTTCTACTCTACCAAGTCAAATTGCCTCACTCTTGCAGAAATATGATGATGTATTTCCATTCGAGATGCCTAGCGGTCTTCCTCCAATCCGCGGGATAAAACATATAATAGACTTAATTCCCGGCGCGACCTTACCTAATAGGCCAGCCTACCGATGCAATCCCGAGGAGACGAAGGAGATTTAAAGGCAAGTCGATGATTTATTGAGCAAGGGTTTCATTAAAGAGAGTATGTCCCCTTGTGCGGTACCTGTACTGCTAGTGCCGTAGAAAGATAGCTCGTGGAGGATGTGTGTCGATTGTCGAGCCATCAACAAGATTACCGTGAGGTATAGACACCCCATACCAAGCCTTGACGACATGCTAGACGAGCTAAGCGGGAGTAAGGTGTACTCCAAAATTGATCTCATGAATGGTTACCACCAAATACGAATGCACGAAGGAGACGAATGGAAAACCGCCTTTAAAACCAAACACGATTTTTATGAATGGATGGTAATGTCATTCGGTCTTTCCAATGCTCCCAGTACTTTCATGAGATTAATGAACTATGTCTTGTGTGACATCATTGGTAATTATGTTTTCGTGTATTTTGATGACCTTCTTGTGTATAGTCCTTCTCTTGAAAAGAATACATTTCACTTACGTATCATACTTGACACCTTGCGCACACACCAACTATATGCTAAGCTTGTTAACTGTGGATTTTGTTTTTACCGAGTATAATTTCTTGGCTTTGTTGTAAGTGTAGGCAATGTGCAAGTTGATGAGGACAAGGTGAAAGCCATCCGAGAGTTGCCTAGTCCCAAGAATGCTAGTGAAGTGAGATCCTTGCATGGCCTAGCAAGTTTTTATCGCCGCTTTGTGCCTAACTTCTCAACAATAGCTGCGCCACTCATTGAACTCACCAAGAAAAATGTGGCCTTTGAATGGGGAGAGAGGAAAGCCGCGTCCTTCAAAGAGCTTAAGGAAAGGCTCATGCGGTCACCCGTGCTAGCGCTACCGGACTTCACCAAAGCGTTTGAGCTAGAGTATGATGCAAGCGAAATTGGCCTAGGAGCTGTCCTAACCCAAGAGGGCTCACCCATTGCCTACTTTAGTGAGAAGCTGAGTGGCGCCAGACTCAACTATTCAACGTATGACCGAGAGCTCTACACTTTAGTGAGGTCGCTCATGGTGTGAGAGCATTACTTGTTGCCAAACCAGTTTGTCATCCACATGGATCACTTGAGATTGAAGTTCCTCCAAATCCAAGCAAAGCGCAACAAAAGTCATGCGAAGTGGATGGAATTCATTGAGGCTTTTCCATACTCTATCAAGTACAAGCAAGGCAAGGAGAATGTGGTGGCTAACGCACTGTCCAGAAGGTACGCTCTCATGAACTCCCTTGACGTACACATATTTAGATTTTCTCACTTGATTGAATTGTATGAGAATGATGAGAATTTCCAAGACATATATACAACATGTGCTTGCAGGCCATATTTGCATTTCAGTAAAAATGACAACTTTTTATTTAATCATTTTCTTCTTTTGTCTCTTAATACCTTTTTAGAAGGATCATAGAATTCCTTTCTTAGTCTTTCTTTGTTTATCTTATATTCCTTCCTAATCATGTTTATTTGATTTGAATACCTCATATCACTATGAGTAGGTGAAGGTGATTTGAGTGTTTCATGATCACAAGTTTGAAAACTATTTTGATCTGCATAATATGGTCTTGGAATTGTTCTATTAAAGTCTACCCCTCTTAATATAGAGTTTGATAGACTCCTTGTTATTCTTGATCTTGGTATTTCTGCATCACTTGTAGATTTTCGAAAGTTTGTGATATTTATGGTTCTCATATTAGGTTCAAATATTAACTTAATATTACCTTGTTCATCTTCTTCTACTCTCGCAGGTTGAGTTCCTGGGATCATGGCATGTGCTTCATTTTCTTTGGGCAAGACCTATTAATTAGAAAATGTTACTTGATTCGTTCAATCTTAGATAATTGAACCGGATTGAACCAGCTGGTTTTCTATCTAATGAATGTAGCATTTTATAATACATCAAAATAAAATATCAAGTAGATCAAAAGTTAAATATCTATAATGGGCCGGCCCATACCTGTAATGGGCTGGCCCATTAAATTTTCCATATTGACAAAAAAAACACAAAACGGCGTCGTTTTGGTTTGGCAAAACGACGCCGTTTTGGTTTGACATCGACCCAGCCGGGTCGATAGTGGGTAGATCGGGTCGCCGGTTTTGTGAAAACCGGTCGGGTCGACTGGTTTTTTCCGATTTGATTGCAGGTCTGGTCAGATAGCTGAACCGAATCGAAAATCTCTTCGGGACCACCTCTTCCTGGCTGACCAAGCTCCCAAATAGTTCTTATCTCCTATTGCAAGAAGCAAAGAAAGAATAATATCCTTACTTCTACCCCCTCTTGGAATGAGAGAAACATGGCTCCGCTACCATCGTTGGAGAAGAGAGAACCTATTAAGTTATAAATTGATTGAGGCGTATGGGATTGTGATGAAGTACGAGTTTAATCTATAAGTTTCAAGTCTACCGTTAGATGATTTGTTGTTCGATTTTATCAGAATTTTAATGGTTTTTCCTTACTTTAAATTGTTAAAGGTGAATAATGTTGATTGTTTATAGGTTGTGATCAAGGGTGTTTTTTTATCATACCCATTTTGCTCTTTTGTTCTTTTTTTTATTAGATTGTTAACATCTGGGATAAGTGCTATTTGATTTTACTTTTGAAACCTCGTTTGTTTTGTGAAAATAACTTATTTAAAGAAAAACATTTTATGTGGAATCTATTTTTTCTAGAAAATGAAATATTTTCTGCTGTTTGGTTGTTCAGTTGGTAAATATTTTCTGGTGTTTGGATGCAGTAGAAAAATAAATTTTGTTAGCTGAGCCAGAAGGCTTAAGTTCCCTGAGAGGGTAGAGGTAAGAATATTGGTTTGTCTTTTAATTTTCATATCAAAAGTATAGATTATTTGAGCGCTTGGTCAGCCCAGGAAGAGGTGGTCCCGATGGTGGTTCCGTTCAAATAGCATAATCTTCTGGTGACGAAGTCAAGGATAAGTAATATCTCTATTTTTATCTTTAATTGGAATATTGTCTTTAAAGCTTTGCTATAATGAAAAAATTCGATAGAAACTTTGGAAGTTCTAGTCAAAATAATTATACTAATAATGAGAATAATATAATATATAATCACATAGAAGATTATAATCACCAAGAAGTACAGATTGTAAAAATTGAACAACAATTAAGAAATTGGACAATTCCAAAAGAACCTAAAAAGAAAATATATCAAATCGAAACATTTGAGTTATTTCAAGATTATTTAATAGAAACCACAGAACAAACAGTTCCCATTAATTCTCAAACAAAAACTATCCATTTAATTGAAACTCACCAAATTGAAGAATTCAGGCAAAAATATAAATTCCTACACTTAGGATTAATCCAAATTGCAGTAAAACCTTTACATAGGCAAGGTCTTGATTCACCTATATTAATGTGTCTAAGAGACGTAAGATTCTTAAATTTTGATGATTCATTATTAGTAGTATTTTAGTGAAACCTAGTCAAGGGACCAGTATATTTTAACTGTTATCCCGATTTTACAATATCTTTGTTTGATCCGAATATATTGAAGGCTTTAATATTAAACATACAAACCCTGATAACATGATAGAAAATTCAAGAAATATTGCATTAATATACAAAATATATTACTAAGTCATGACTACAAACATAATCCCAGAAGTCAGAAGGCATTCTCCAAAAAATGAAACACTTTTAATAGAAGCTAATACAGAACATGCTACGATACAAACACCGAAATTATTGCAATGGAATCGGGTAACTTTTTGCTAATGAATGGATTTTACCAAAAGTTAACGAATCACAATCTATAATCCTAAAAACTCAATCGGTAAGGGCCGAAGAAGACGAACAGGGTAACATTAGATTATCATTTGAACCTAACGTGAGAACTTTAAATATAACGAACTACAGAAAATCCACAAGCGATACAAAAAGACCAAAGTCAGTATTAACAAGAAGTCTCTCAAGCTCCATACTAAGAGGCATAGACTTTAATAGAAATATCCCAAGACCATATTATAATAATCAAAATAGTTTTCAAACCTGCGAATAGGAGTCTATAAAAACACCCTCACCTACGCATAGTGATATGTGGTATTCAAATCAGATAAACATGATTACAAAAGAATATAAAATAGATAAAGAAAGACTAAGAATAGAATTTTATGAGCCTTCTTTAAAGGAACTAAGAATTCAATTCCTTAAAGCATATACCAAGGAAGAAAAAGAATACATTCAAGAAAGATTTTATTCAAATTTAGAGTCTAAACAAGTTCATATTCCTTTCTTACAGGAGGGACATTTGATGGCCGACAATATGAGGAAATGTTTGTTTAATGCAAAACCAAGTTTTCTAGGATTTTGAATGAATTTTTGGATCAAACTCTCTCACTCACTCGCCAAGCTTGAACCCTTAGTATGAACTCGGAAGAACACCAAGGCAACACCTTTTCTGTTCTGATCTTTTGGGCGGGCAAATGTTGAAATAAAAAACACCACTCTATCTCAAATGAAACTAGGATGAAAGGAGTACAGTTTAGACACAGGTAATACTGAAAATGGTGGAGGAAACGTGATTGACACTATTCATAAGATGAACACTTAAGAACATACAAAGATGGAAACCTTTGTAGCTCTCGGTAAGAATGAGCCGTAGTGTATGAAGGCTCTTGGATAAGATCTAGCCCGATAGTTTACACGCACATACACAAGGAATACAAGCACAACAACAAGAGAAAGAAGACTCGGGTACACAGCGAAATAAGAAAGAGATACAACACAATAGTTGAAGGGAGTTACCGAAGGAAGGTGGATGGAAAGATGGAGGACATTGAGCACGGTGAATAGTTGGAGAGCTTACACAAGATCTTGAAGAATACGCGGTTAAAGGTAGTAGGCAATACACATATATATATTTCACTCACAAAGTAGTGTTTGAGGTTAGAAGTTTCGGCTCACAACAAGTTACAATCTTGAAAACGAAAGATAGGAATTACTTGGGAGTGTTATAGAGGACTATTCTTAACTCAAGCTAACTCTCTCAAGGATGGGGAGTTTTGGGGTGAAAGGGGAGGAGTAATCTCACTCAACAAATTCACTCAGAACTAAACTACCTAAGAAAGGAAAATGCGCGCCTATTTATAGGCATTGGCTAGCGGCATGCCGCTAAGGGCTTAACGGCATACGGTTAACGCTGACCTTTACAAAATATAAATGTTAAGTTTTGGAATTAATTTTCCAAAAGCTAACGGTATGTTGTTATTGTGTTTGACGGCATGCCGCTAAGCTTTGGTCATCAAATTGTCCAAGCTTTGGCGCGCGTTGGTTATGCGGGATGCTATGGTTACGCGGTGTGGCTTCATGGTTTGCTTGGCCAAGGCGTGAGGCTCCCGATAGATGTGCGAGGTCATGCGATAGGCCATGTGATGGCTGAGCGGGCTGCAAGGCCTCGTGCGATGGCTGCGATAAGCCGTTGGCGTGGCCTAGGGTTTCTAATAGGCACTCGTATGGTCCTTAACTCTCGATACGGTGCTTGATCCTCAATAAGGTTTTTTCCTTGGTTTGGTTGACCTTTTTTCCCAATTCTGCCCCGATCCATAGTGCTAGTTTCTTGGTCATGTGATACGAGCTGAGTTCGAAATGGAAGATGAAACTGTATTGATGAGCTTGAAGGAAGGACCTAGTCTCCTTTGGGAGGTAGTAAGTGCACGAATAGAGGATGGATTTAAAGGTTGTGTTTAGTGTTTAAATGGAGTAAATAGGCAGCGGCTAATATAGAGGAAATGGAGAAGATAACGTTGCAAGAAGGTTGTGGAAAGATGCAGCCGATTAATAGATGAAAAGGAATATGTATTGATGGAAAACAAGTAACTTCAATACCCAACAAACCCTCCTAGATCTAGTCTAGACAACCTTGTTACAAAGTAATGAAGGATCTCTTGGACAAGGCCGACCCTCTCACCTCTTGGATGAGCAACCTGGCTGATTTGGACAAGAAGATGAAGTGTGGTTCTTAAGGAACCCTAAATTGCCGTATTAGCTCACCTAATGTGAAGTGTTCTTTGTAGAGGAAAACTCAACAAAACAAAGACAAGTACTAAAAATGGCTAACATAGCCTATTTATAGTACATAATTATTTGCCCTTCAAGTGAACTACAAGTCACTCAAAAACTCAAGTCTGCCCAGACTTCATGGTCTTTCTTATGGCCCATGAACTCGACCATGAGCAGGCACTGTCTTGGCCTTCTTGTCGTACGCGCTCGGGGAAGATAGGCCACGTGGGAGGCCTTTCATGTGCAATGTGTGCAGGCAACGGAGGGTCCATGCTCATATCATCATGCTTCGCGTCCATGCTCGTATCATCATGCTTCGTATCATCATGGCCCTTGTGGCATAGTGTCCTCGGCCTCTAGGTTAGGCGGGGTCATGAACGCATCAGATCCCTTAGATTTGTATATTTTTGTTTAATTACTCACTCACGTTAAAAATAGCTTACATGTCATGAACTCCATTAAAAAAAGTTAACACGTCAGAAACTTTATTTTTTGGAATAAATTTTCAAATTTTGGGAATAATTTAGAAGCATTATTTTTTATCAATTGATCTCAATGGCTAAACAAACAAGACAATTGCACGTAATAGAAGATAATATTCCTCCACCAATTCAATATAAAGGATATACATCTAGTGAAGAAGGAAGTAAAAAATAAGGAGAAAAATTAGAAAAACATAGTAAACTTAGTCAACCATTGTTTAAACCAAATGAAATACTAAACTTTCAAATGAAGTTTAAATTTGGTAAAGACGATGAATTTTTGAAAAGAATAGAGAAAAAATTAGATAGTATAAATATAAAATCAAGAGATCAACTCATTGTCTTATCAGATGATGTCAGAGATAGAGGCATTGAAGAAATCATAGAACAATTCAAGGAATTAGAAATAAATAAACTCAGAAGTAGAAATTACTAAAGACTAGAAATCAAACATATTTATCCAAGACCCTATTTTCCTGACATACAATCTGAAGAAATGAACACTAGGGTACAAGCCAAGTATGATGGCCAAAGTATTATAGAATGGAATTTAGATGGTCAAAGTGAACATAATATAATAAACATGCTAGAAGCCATTATGATGGCGACTACTACATACAAACTTAAAGGTAATACAGATAAACAGGTAGCTAATATAATCATAACGGGATTCTCAGGACAACTTAAAAGTTGGTGGGATAATTATCTCAAAATGGAAGAAAAACTCTCTATACTAGACTCAACAAAAGTAGAAAATGAAGAAATAAAAGAAGATGCGACAAACATTCTAGCCTACACAATTTTAAAACACTTTGTTGGAGAACCTGATCAAATTCAAGATAAAACAACAAAAATATTATTAAACTTAACCTGCCAAAAACTACAAGACTTTAGATAGTACAAAGATATGTTCTTAGCCAAAATATTTTTAAAAGAAGACTGTAATCACCCCTTTTGGAAAGAAAAAATTATTTCAGGATTACCAAAACTATTCGCAGAAAAGGTAAAAATTAGGATAAAAGATGTACATCATGGAATAATCACGTATAATCTTTTAACCTATTGAGAAATTATAGCTTATATAAGCAACATAGGATTAACACTCTGTACTGATCTAAAAATAAAGGCAAAAATGAGAAATAAAAACATTCAAAGTAGAAAAGAACTAGGATCCTTTTGTTCACACTACGGTTACGAAACTATTATGGCACCTTCAAGGAAATATAGAAAACAAAGAAAACAAATAAAAAGAAGATATCAGACCCCTAAATATAAAGAAAACCTTTTAAACCCTATAATAAAACTACAATAAAAGAAGATTTAACAAGTTCAAAAATAATGCAAAAAATAAAGGGAAACCCATTTGTTTCAAATGTAGGCAAGTAGGACATTATAGCAACAATTGTAAAATGGAAGAAAAAAATACAAGAACTACAAATTGATGAGGAAACAAAAACCCAAATGATTCAATTACTAAATTTCGATACCGACGACGACATCGGAAGCATTAGTAGCAAAGATTTAGAAATTTATTCTAAACAGGAAGAAATAGATAGTTCTAACGAAGATAATAATATTTGTACATGTTCATACGAACAAGTCAACTTCATAACCAAAGATAAAGAAATTCTTATGGAAATCCTAGAAAATATAGAAGATCCAGAAATTCAAAGAGATTATCTAAATAAATTAAAAACCTTATAAATCAAGAAAAAAGGGAAAAGGAAATAGAACATTATAGTTTAAAAAATGTCATTAGTAGGTTTTCCAGACATGAAGAAGAAATTACTATCCAAGATTTAGGAAAAGAAATAAAAAGGATTAAAACAGATATTAAAAATTTACAACAAGAAAACACAAAACTAGGTATTAAAATAATGATGTTAGAAATTCCTAATAACCGAGGAAAAGAAACCATGGATGAATTAGAAAATCTCAATCAAGAAATCAATAATGAAGCTCTAGGAATAACCGAAGAACATTATTTGAACACCATTTCTACGATAGATTTTAAAAAATGGTACGTTAATATAAATCTAGTAATAAATAATGATTTTCACATAAACATAAATGCTTTGGTCGATTCCGGAGCAGGCCAAACTGTATTCAAGAAGGATTAATCCCAACACAATATTATGAAGAAACAAAAGAAAAATTATACGGGGCTAATAGAGCCAAATTAAAAATAAAATACAAACTGTCCAATGCAAAAATCTATAACTAATAACTAGGGATTTTAATTTAGAAACTCCTTTATCCTAGCAAAAAACTTGAATCAAAGTGTTATCTTGGGAACACCATTTATTACACAGATTTATCCTTTTAAGGTAGATCATGAGGGAATAAAAACCAAGATACTTAATATAGAAATATGTTTCGAATTTATAGAAAAACCCCAACAGAAAGATTTAAATATTATAAAAAACTATTCTATAACAAGGAATATCATGCTTATCCAAAGAAAAAAGTATTTACATTTCCTAACAAAAGAAATAAATTATAAAAGAATAGAAGAAGAATTACAAAACTCTTCAAATCAAAAGAAAGAAAAAGAATTTCAAACTTTATTTGAAATAGAAGTATGTGCTGAATTACCAAACGTTTTTTGGAATAGAAAAAAAACATGTCATAGAATTACCTTACGAAAAACAATTTAATGAAAGAAATATTCCTACTAAAGCTAGACCAATTTAAATGAACGAAGAATTATTAGAATACTGTAAAACGGAAATAGATACTTTATTAAAAAGGAAGCTAATAAGATCCAGTAAATCATCCTGGTCTTGTGCAGCCTTTTACGTAAAAAATAGTGCGGAGCTCGAAAGAGGAGCTCCAAGGCTCGACATTAACTACAAACCACTAAACAAGCCCTTCAATGGATTAGATATCCTATACCAAACAAAAGAGATCTGATCAAAAGATTAAACTGAGCAACTATATTTTTAAAATTTGATATGAAGTCAGGATTTTGGCAAATACAAATAGATGAAAAGAATAGATATAAAACAACATTTACAGTGTCATTCGGACATTACGAATGGAACGTAATTCCCTTTGGTCTAAAAAACGCACCATTAGAATTTTAAAATATGATGAACGATATTTTAAACCCTGATACAAAATTTACGATAGTTTATATTGATGATGTGTTAGTCCTCTCGAAATCTATAACTGAACATTTTAATCATCTAAACAAATTCTTAAAAATACTAAAAGAAAATGGGTTAGTGGTTTCCGCCTGTAAATTGAAACTATGCCAAACAAAAATAAGATTTTTAGGATTTGATATTTATCAAGAAACTATCAAACCAATAAGAAGATCCATTGAACTTTCTAATAGATTCCCGGATGAAATAAGAGATAGAAAACAGTTACAAAGATTTTAGGATGTCTAAATTATGTATTTGATTTTATAAAAGATTTGAGAACAATCTTTTTACCATTATATAAACGACTAAAGAAAAAACCAGTAGAATGGACAGAAGAAACAACTTATGTGGTAAAAACCATAAAAGAAAAGGTCAAAAATCTTCCTTGCCTAGGAATTCCAAACCCTTCAGCTAAACTAATAGTAGAAAATGATGCTTCAGACGATGGTTATGGAGGCATTCTGAAATAGCAAAATCCAAGCAGAGAGCAATTACTAAGATACTGTTCTAGAATCTAGGTTGATTCTCAAACAAACTATTCTACAATCAAAAAAGAAAATTTATTCAACAAACGTTTTCTATTACGAATAGATTGCCAAAGTACGAAATATGTTATAGAAAAATATGTTCAAAATGTTGTTTCCAAACAAATATTTGCCAGATGGCAAGCTTTACTTTCAAACTTTGATTTCGAAATTGAATTTATCAAAGGAGAAAATAATTCTCTACCAGATTTCTTATCTAGAGATTTTTTACATGGAAGAGCAAGATGTCCAACAAAGGAGATCCAAACAGAAAAATAAAAGCTTCATACGCTATGAACATTTCAATGTCTCTAAACATATTTGAGCCCTTAAGGCCCAACTCATCCAAACTTGTCACGCCAAACTCTTTTCTCCTGCCTGGGTCATCAAGCCCAAAAATGCCAACAAACAATGTCCAAGCCCTGTGAGTCCAACCTCCTAGGTCGCCCACATCTATTTCCAGTCAAACCCATTATACAGTACTTGGAACCTTACCAACATCAGCCCAAACCAAAACACAAACAAAAAATAGCCCAATCACGAAGCCCATTACAAGGAAAGTTTGTTATATCGAACTAGAACATGGTATGGAATTAAGGTCTATTATAGCAAACATCTTCCCAAAGGAATTCCCATTTATCCCCGATTCAATAGAAAAAACCAGGTTGTACTATGAGTTTATTCTAGTGGATATAGATTCAGTAGAAATCACTCATGTAAATGATCCAAGCCTTTTCTCAGAAGTTTTACTTGCTCAAATATTTCAAAAGCCTTTTCATAGAAGTTTTGTGGGTTTATTTTTTGATTCTGCCTCTACACTGAGGTCTTCATCCTCTTTTATAGAGGTACATAAGTAAAAGAGTCCAAGCAGACTTTAAAATACCCATCATGTCGTCGTCGTAGTCTGGGTCTGAGTTGAGCGGTGCAAATGATTCCCCTTTGTCTTCATCATCTAAGAATTGGGACAAATTCTCTAGTAGGTCCCTCTTCATCTCTCGTTTGGCTGCCTTTGAGGTTGGGTCTGTCTGGAATTTGTTTGGTTGGAATCTTGTCTGTCCTCTAGGTGGAGGATTGTTGATTGTCGATTCTGAAAGGGTGTTTAGAACAGCGAACTTAGAGGCCAGTTCTTGTGGAAATATTTTCCACCACTTGATTTTAAAACGTCTGGTAAGAATGGGAGGTTCTTGCTTAGTTCTATCAATGATTTCATATTCCCAGTAAATAATCGAAGGAATGTGAAACATAATGTCGCACCCCCTTTTTGGTTTTTATCCTAATGCGCGACGCGAGTTTGGGACGAGATGTGAGACGAAATCGGACTCATCTCACATCATGCATATGAAGTCTCCACCCTAACTTGTTTCTAGGTTTAGGGAACCTAAAGTCATGGCATAAAAAAAAATTAAAAAAATAAAAACTAAGGCAAAAAGGGTCTGAACCCGAGAACAGCGGTTCGGGGTCGTATTATGGACCCGGGAAGGTGTTAGGCACCCGAGTCACATCCTAAAAGGGTTACCGAAGAAATAGACGTTTAATAAAAAGCCCTACTTTAGTGATTATGCCCAACGGATTAAATTAAACTTTAATAATTTTAAATAGTCATGCATACATGCGTAAATGCAAACAAAGCGTGGAATAAATAAAAGGGTGAGAGATGCGTACTTGTGAAGGGTATGAGCAGTTGATTTACCCTACAAAGTCAAGATTATTAGTGCGGGAAAATAATGATAGTCAGAAAGTAGATAAATATTTAACGACTTATTGCAAGTGAAATAATTAATTCTAGCGATTAAATGTGAGCGGAATAATTATTTAAATATTCAAAAGCATACAAAGATAATTAGTTAAATAGTACGAGTATTCAAATAATAGGTATCAAAATTATTGTACGCACGCAAGTGAAATAATTATTTTTGACGATTATACGCATGCAGAATAATTAAACATACAAAAGCATACGAAATTAATGATTAAACATGCAAGCATTCGAAAGTAAATAATTAAACATGCAAGCATTCGAAAGTAAATAATTAAACATACAAGCATTCGAAAGTAAATAACATGCAAGCATATGAAAATAAATAAATAGTACAAGTGTGGAAATAAATAAACAGTACAAGCATAGGAAAAATTGGCACAAAAAAAATAAATGCGATAAGCTGAAATTGGACTAGGCCCACTAGCTGGGCCCATTAGTTGGGCTCATTAAATCAACCCAACCCCTTTTTATTTTCTTTCCTTCCCATTTGGGCTTGGCCCAAACCCATGAGCAATTAAAATGCAGCCTTCTTTCTTTCCTTTCCCCAATAATGTAATGATTGGGATTCATCCCTGGCATTTCTAGAAGTTGATAAGGGGTAAAGATTTTAGTAGTTGGTTGATGAGAAGAAGAAGAAGGTCATGAAGATGTTGATGTGAGGTTTGGATATGGGTGATTGTCTATGAAAAGGAGGCCTAACAGAGGCTGGTCTTTGTCTAATAACGAAAGGATGATCATTTGTTCTTTAAACAGCGGTATTATGAACTATGGGTCTTAAGTTATTTCTAAGTGTTTGATTTCTATTCATTGTAGTAAAAAAATTCTCTATCGTTTTGTTGATTGCATGTATCATGTTTCTTAAAAGTTCTATCATAATTAAGTCTTCGTTCCATAATGGAGTTCTGTCTGATGGTACAGGAACAACATTATTATTTTCGTCGTTGAGCTCTTCATTAAGATTGTCTACGTATGCTTGTTGAAGAAAGTTTGCATGTGAGATAAGTTCAATTCTAAGTTGTTCTAAGTCTGTAATTCTGTCTGTTCTTAATAACGCTATACAGTTTATGAGTTTATCTAAAATACCCATGATGCGTATGCAGAGAAATTCAAAATTTAAAATTGTAATGAAAGCTTTAAAGTATAAAGGAAAGCGTTTAAGAAATTTAAAGCGTTAAAACTTACAGTGATCTTGCTCAAATATTTCAAAAGCCTTTTCTCAGAAGTTTTGTGGGTTTATTTTTTGATTCTGCCTCTACACTGAGGTCTTCATCCTCTTTTATAGAGGTACATAAGTAAAAGAGTCCAAGCGGACTTTAAAACACCCATCATGTCGTCGTCGTAGTCTGGGTCTGAGTTGAGCGGTGCAAATGATTCCCCTTTGTCTTCATCATCTAAGAATTGGGGCAAATTCTCTAGTAGGTCCCTCTTCATCTCTCGTTTGGATGCCTTTGAGGTTGGGTCTGTCTGGAATTTGTTTGGTTGGAATCTTGTCTGTCCTCTAGGTGGAGGATTGTTGATTGTCGATTCTGAAAGGGTGTTTAGAACAGCGAACTTAGAGGCCTGTTCTTGTGGAAATATTTTCCACCACTTGATTTTAAAACGTCTGGTAAGAATGGGAGGTTCTTGCTTAGTTCTATCAATGATTTCATATTCCCAGTAAATAATCGAAGGAATGTGAAACATAATGTCGCACCCCCTTTTTGGTTTTTATCCTAATGCGCGACGCGAGTTTGGGACGAGATGTGAGACGAAATCGGACTCATCTCACATCATGCATATGAAGTCTCCACCCTAACTTGTTTCTAGGTTTAGGGAACCTAAAGACATGGCATAAAAAAAAAATTAAAAAAATAAAAACTAAGGCAAAAAGGGTCTGAACCCGAGAACAGCGGTTCGGGGTCGTATTATGGACCCGGGAAGGTGTTAGGCACCCGAGTCACATCCTAAAAGGGTTACCGAAGAAATAGACGTCTAATAAAAAGCCCTACTTTAGTGATTATGCCCAACGGATTAAATTAAACTTTAATAATTTTAAATAGTCATGCATACATGCGTAAATGCGAACAAAGCGTGGAATAAATAAAAGGGTGAGAGATGCGTACTTGTGAAGGGTATGAGCAGTTGATTTACCCTACAAAGTCAAGATTATTAGTTCGGGAAAATAATGATAGTCAGAAAGTAGATAAATATTTAACGACTTATTGCAAGTGAAATAATTAATTCTAGCGATTAAATGTGAGCGGAATAATTATTTAAATATTCAAAAGCATGCAAAGATAATTAGTTAAATAGTACGAGTATTCAAATAATAGGTATCAAAATTATTGTACGCACGCAAGTGAAATAATTATTTTTGACGATTATACGCATGCAGAATAATTAAACATACAAAAGCATACGAAATTAATGATTAAACATGCAAGCATTCGAAAGTAAATAATTAAACATGCAAGCATTCGAAAGTAAATAATTAAACATACAAGCATTCGAAAGTAAATAACATGCAAGCATATGAAAATAAATAAATAGTACAAGTGTGGAAATAAATAAACAGTACAAGCATAGGAAAAATTGGCACAAAAAAAATAAATGCGATAAGCTGAAATTGGACTAGGCCCACTAGCTGGGCCCATTAGTTGGGCTCATTAAATCAACCCAACCCCTTTTTATTTTCTTTCCTTCCCATTTGGGCTTGGCCCAAACCCATGAGCAATTAAAATGCAGCCTTCTTTCTTTCCTTTCCCCAATAATGTAATGATTGGGATTCATCCCTGGCATTTCTAGAAGTTGATAAGGGGTAAAGATTTTAGTAGTTGGTTGATGAGAAGAAGAAGAAGGTCATGAAGATGTTGATGTGAGGTTTGGATATGGGTGATTGTCTATGAAAAGGAGGCCTAACAGAGGCTGGTCTTTGTCTAATAACGAAAGGATGATCATTTGTTCTTTAAACAGCGGTATTATGAACTATGGGTCTTAAGTTATTTCTAAGTGTTTGATTTCTATTCATTGTAGTAAAAAAATTCTCTATCGTTTTGTTGATTGCATGTATCATGTTTCTTAAAAGTTCTATCATAATTAAGTCTTCGTTCCATAATGGAGTTCTGTCTGATGGTACAGGAACAACATTATTATTTTCGTCGTTGAGCTCTTCATTAAGATTGTCTACGTATGCTTGTTGAAGAAAGTTTGCATGTGAGATAAGTTCAATTCTAAGTTGTTCTAAGTCTGTAATTCTGTCTGTTCTTAATAACGCTATACAGTTTATGAGTTTATCTAAAATACCCATGATGCGTATGCAGAGAAATTCAAAATTTAAAATTGTAATGAAAGCTTTAAAGTATAAAGGAAAGCGTTTAAGAAATTTAAAGCGTTAAAACTTACAGTGACCTTGCTCAAATATTTCAAAAGCCTTTTCTCAGAAGTTTTGTGGGTTTATTTTTTGATTCTGCCTCTACACTGAGGTCTTCATCCTCTTTTATAGAGGTACATAAGTAAAAGAGTCCAAGCGGACTTTAAAACACCCATCATGTCGTCGTCGTAGTCTGGGTCTGAGTTGAGCGGTGCAAATGATTCCCCTTTGTCTTCATCATCTAAGAATTGGGGCAAATTCTCTAGTAGGTCCCTCTTCATCTCTCGTTTGGATGCCTTTGAGGTTGGGTCTGTCTGGAATTTGTTTGGTTGGAATCTTGTCTGTCCTCTAGGTGGAGGATTGTTGATTGTCGATTCTGAAAGGGTGTTTAGAACAGCGAACTTAGAGGCCTGTTCTTGTGGAAATATTTTCCACCACTTGATTTTAAAACGTCTGGTAAGAATGGGAGGTTCTTGCTTAGTTCTATCAATGATTTCATATTCCCAGTAAATAATCGAAGGAATGTGAAACATAATGTCGCACCCCCTTTTTGGTTTTTATCCTAATGCGCGACGCGAGTTTGGGACGAGATGTGAGACGAAATCGGACTCATCTCACATCATGCATATGAAGTCTCCACCCTAACTTGTTTCTAGGTTTAGGGAACCTAAAGACATGGCATAAAAAAAAAATTAAAAAAATAAAAACTAAGGCAAAAAGGGTCTGAACCCGAGAACAGCGGTTCGGGGTCGTATTATGGACCCGGGAAGGTGTTAGGCACCCGAGTCACATCCTAAAAGGGTTACCGAAGAAATAGACGTTTAATAAAAAGCCCTACTTTAGTGATTATGCCCAACGGATTAAATTAAACTTTAATAATTTTAAATAGTCATGCATACATGCGTAAATGCGAACAAAGCGTGGAATAAATAAAAGGGTGAGAGATGCGTACTTGTGAAGGGTATGAGCAGTTGATTTACCCTACAAAGTCAAGATTATTAGTTCGGGAAAATAATGATAGTCAGAAAGTAGATAAATATTTAATGACTTATTGCAAGTGAAATAATTAATTCTAGCGATTAAATGTGAGCGGAATAATTATTTAAATATTCAAAAGCATGCAAAGATAATTAGTTAAATAGTACGAGTATTCAAATAATAGGTATCAAAATTATTGTACGCACGCAAGTGAAATAATTATTTTTGACGATTATACGCATGCAGAATAATTAAACATACAAAAGCATACGAAATTAATGATTAAACATGCAAGCATTCGAAAGTAAATAATTAAACATGCAAGCATTCGAAAGTAAATAATTAAACATACAAGCATTCGAAAGTAAATAACATGCAAGCATATGAAAATAAATAAATAGTACAAGTGTGGAAATAAATAAACAGTACAAGCATAGGAAAAATTGGCACAAAAAAAATAAATGCGATAAGCTGAAATTGGACTAGGCCCACTAGCTGGGCCCATTAGTTGGGCTCATTAAATCAACCCAACCCCTTTTTATTTTCTTTCCTTCCCATTTGGGCTTGGCCCAAACCCATGAGCAATTAAAATGCAGCCTTCTTTCTTTCCTTTCCCCAATAATGTAATGATTGGGATTCATCCCTGGCATTTCTAGAAGTTGATAAGGGGTAAAGATTTTAGTAGTTGGTTGATGAGAAGAAGAAGAAGGTCATGAAGATGTTGATGTGAGGTTTGGATATGGGTGATTGTCTATGAAAAGGAGGCCTAACAGAGGCTGGTCTTTGTCTAATAACGAAAGGATGATCATTTGTTCTTTAAACAGCGGTATTATGAACTATGGGTCTTAAGTTATTTCTAAGTGTTTGATTTCTATTCATTGTAGTAAAAAAATTCTCTATCGTTTTGTTGATTGCATGTATCATGTTTCTTAAAAGTTCTATCATAATTAAGTCTTCGTTCCATAATGGAGTTCTGTCTGATGGTACAGGAACAACATTATTATTTTCGTCGTTGAGCTCTTCATTAAGATTGTCTACGTATGCTTGTTGAAGAAAGTTTGCATGTGAGATAAGTTCAATTCTAAGTTGTTCTAAGTCTGTAATTCTGTCTGTTCTTAATAACGCTATACAGTTTATGAGTTTATCTAAAATACCCATGATGCGTATGCAGAGAAATTTAAAATTTAAAATTGTAATGAAAGCTTTAAAGTATAAAGGAAAGCGTTTAAGAAATTTAAAGCGTTAAAACTTACAGTGATCTTGCTCAAATATTTCAAAAGCCTTTTCTCAGAAGTTTTGTGGGTTTATTTTTTGATTCTGCCTCTACACTGAGGTCTTCATCCTCTTTTAAAGAGGTACATAAGTAAAAGAGTCCAAGCGGACTTTAAAACACCCATCATGTCGTCGTCGTAGTCTGGGTCTGAGTTGAGCGGTGCAAATGATTCCCCTTTGTCTTCATCATCTAAGAATTGGGGCAAATTCTCTAGTAGGTCCCTCTTCATCTCTCGTTTGGCTGCCTTTGAGGTTGGGTCTGTCTGGAATTTGTTTGGTTGGAATCTTGTCTATCCTCTAGGTGGAGGATTGTTGATTGTCGATTCTGAAAGGGTGTTTAGAACAGCGAACTTAGAGGCCTGTTCTTGTGGAAATATTTTCCACCACTTGATTTTAAAACGTCTGGTAAGAATGGGAGGTTCTTGCTTAGTTCTATCAATGATTTCATATTCCCAGTAAATAATCGAAGGAATGTGAAACATAATGTCGCACCCCCTTTTTGGTTTTTATCCTAATGCGCGACGCGAGTTTGGGACGAGATGTGAGACGAAATCGGACTCATCTCACATCATGCATATGAAGTCTCCACCCTAACTTGTTTCTAGGTTTAGGGAACCTAAAGTCATGGCATAAAAAAAAATTAAAAAAATAAAAACTAAGGCAAAAAGGGTCTGAACCCGAGAACAGCGGTTCGGGGTCGTATTATGGACCCGGGAAGGTGTTAGGCACCCGAGTCACATCCTAAAAGGGTTACCGAAGAAATAGACGTTTAATAAAAAGCCCTACTTTAGTGATTATGCCCAACGGATTAAATTAAACTTTAATAATTTTAAATAGTCATGCATACATGCGTAAATGCAAACAAAGCGTGGAATAAATAAAAGGGTGAGAGATGCGTACTTGTGAAGGGTATGAGCAGTTGATTTACCCTACAAAGTCAAGATTATTAGTGCGGGAAAATAATGATAGTCAGAAAGTAGATAAATATTTAACGACTTATTGCAAGTGAAATAATTAATTCTAGCGATTAAATGTGAGCGGAATAATTATTTAAATATTCAAAAGCATACAAAGATAATTAGTTAAATAGTACGAGTATTCAAATAATAGGTATCAAAATTATTGTACGCACGCAAGTGAAATAATTATTTTTGACGATTATACGCATGCAGAATAATTAAACATACAAAAGCATACGAAATTAATGATTAAACATGCAAGCATTCGAAAGCAAATAATTAAACATGCAAGCATTCGAAAGTAAATAATTAAACATACAAGCATTCGAAAGTAAAGAACATGCAAGCATATGAAAATAAATAAATAGTACAAGTGTGGAAATAAATAAACAGTACAAGCATAGGAAAAATTGGCACAAAAAAAATAAATGCGATAAGCTGAAATTGGACTGGGCCCACTAGCTGGGCCCATTAGTTGGGCTCATTAAATCAACCCAACCCCTTTTTATTTTCTTTCCTTCCCATTTGGGCTTGGCCCAAACCCATGAGCAATTAAAATGCAGCCTTCTTTCTTTCCTTTCCCCAATAATGTAATGATTGGGATTCATCCCTGGCATTTCTAGAAGTTGATAAGGGGTAAAGATTTTAGTAGTTGGTTGATGAGAAGAAGAAGAAGGTCATGAAGATGTTGATGTGAGGTTTGGATATGGGTGATTGTCTATGAAAAGGAGGCCTAACAGAGGCTGGTCTTTGTCTAATAACGAAAGGATGATCATTTGTTCTTTAAACAGCGGTATTATGAACTATGGGTCTTAAGTTATTTCTAAGTGTTTGATTTCTATTCATTGTAGTAAAAAAATTCTCTATCGTTTTGTTGATTGCATGTATCATGTTTCTTAAAAGTTCTATCATAATTAAGTCTTCGTTCCATAATGGAGTTCTGTCTGATGGTACAGGAACAACATTATTATTTTCGTCGTTGAGCTCTTCATTAAGATTGTCTACGTATGCTTGTTGAAGAAAGTTTGCATGTGAGATAAGTTCAATTCTAAGTTGTTCTAAGTCTGTAATTCTGTCTGTTCTTAATAACGCTATACAGTTTATGAGTTTATCTAAAATACCCATGATGCGTATGCAGAGAAATTTAAAATTTAAAATTGTAATGAAAGCTTTAAAGTATAAAGGAAAGCGTTTAAGAAATTTAAAGCGTTAAAACTTACAGTGATCTTGCTCAAATATTTCAAAAGCCTTTTCTCAGAAGTTTTGTGGGTTTATTTTTTGATTCTGCCTCTACACTGAGGTCTTCATCCTCTTTTATAGAGGTACATAAGTAAAAGAGTCCAAGCGGACTTTAAAACACCCATCATGTCGTCGTCGTAGTCTGGGTCTGAGTTGAGCGGTGCAAATGATTCCCCTTTGTCTTCATCATCTAAGAATTGGGGCAAATTCTCTAGTAGGTCCCTCTTCATCTCTCGTTTGGCTGCCTTTGAGGTTGGGTCTGTCTGGAATTTGTTTGGTTGGAATCTTGTCTGTCCTCTAGGTGGAGGATTGTTGATTGTCGATTCTGAAAGGGTGTTTAGAACAGCGAACTTAGAGGCCTGTTCTTGTGGAAATATTTTCCACCACTTGATTTTAAAACTTCTGGTAAGAATGGGAGGTTCTTGCTTAGTTCTATCAATGATTTCATATTCCCAGTAAATAATCGAAGGAATGTGAAACATAATGTCGCACCCCCTTTTTGGTTTTTATCCTAATGCGCGACGCGAGTTTGGGACGAGATGTGAGACGAAATCGGACTCATCTCACATCATGCATATGAAGTCTCCACCCTAACTTGTTTCTAGGTTTAGGGAACCTAAAGTCATGGCATAAAAAAAAATTAAAAAAATAAAAACTAAGGCAAAAAGGGTCTGAACCCGAGAACAGCGGTTCGGGGTCGTATTATGGACCCGGGAAGGTGTTAGGCACCCGAGTCACATCCTAAAAGGGTTACCGAAGAAATAGACGTTTAATAAAAAGCCCTACTTTAGTGATTATGCCCAACGGATTAAATTAAACTTGAATAATTTTAAATAGTCATGCATACATGCGTAAATGCGAACAAAGCGTGGAATAAATAAAAGGGTGAGAGATGCGTACTTGTGAAGGGTATGAGCAGTTGATTTACCCTACAAAGTCAAGATTATTAGTTCGGGAAAATAATGATAGTCAGAAAGTAGATAAATATTTAACGACTTATTGCAAGTGAAATAATTAATTCTAGCGATTAAATGTGAGCGGAATAATTATTTAAATATTCAAAAGCATGCAAAGATAATTAGTTAAATAGTACGAGTATTCAAATAATAGGTATCAAAATTATTGTACGCACGCAAGTGAAATAATTATTTTTGACGATTATACGCATGCAGAATAATTAAACATACAAAAGCATACGAAATTAATGATTAAACATGCAAGCATTCGAAAGCAAATAATTAAACATGCAAGCATTCGAAAGTAAATAATTAAACATACAAGCATTCGAAAGTAAATAACATGCAAGCATATGAAAATAAATAAATAGTACAAGTGTGGAAATAAATAAACAGTACAAGCATAGGAAAAATCGGCACAAAAAAATAAATGCGATAAGCTGAAATTGGACTAGGCCCACTAGCTGGGCCCATTAGTTGGGCTCATTAAATCAACCCAACCCCTTTTTATTTTCTTTCCTTCCCATTTGGGCTTGGCCCATACCCATGAGCAATTAAAATGCAGCCTTCTTTCTTTCCTTTCCCCAATAATGTAATGATTGGGATTCATCCCTGGCATTTCTAGAAGTTGATAAGGGGTAAAGATTTTAGTAGTTGGTTGATGAGAAGAAGAAGAAGGTCATGAAGATGTTGATGTGAGGTTTGGATATGGGTGATTGTCTATGAAAAGGAGGCCTAACAGAGGCTGGTCTTTGTCTAATAACGAAAGGATGATCATTTGTTCTTTAAACAGCGGTATTATGAACTATGGGTCTTAAGTTATTTCTAAGTGTTTGATTTCTATTCATTGTAGTAAAAAAATTCTCTATCGTTTTGTTGATTGCATGTATCATGTTTCTTAAAAGTTCTATCATAATTAAGTCTTCGTTCCATAATGGAGTTCTGTCTGATGGTACAGGAACAACATTATTATTTTCGTCGTTGAGCTCTTCATTAAGATTGTCTACGTATGCTTGTTGAAGAAAGTTTGCATGTGAGATAAGTTCAATTCTAAGTTGTTCTAAGTCTGTAATTCTGTCTGTTCTTAATAACGCTATACAGTTTATGAGTTTATCTAAAATACCCATAATGCGTATGCAGAGAAATTCAAAATTTAAAATTGTAATGAAAGCTTTAAAGTATAAAGGAAAGCGTTTAAGAAATTTAAAGCGTTAAAACTTACAGTGATCTTGCTCAAATATTTCAAAAGCCTTTTCTCAGAAGTTTTGTGGGTTTATTTTTTGATTCTGCCTCTACACTGAGGTCTTCATCCTCTTTTATAGAGGTACATAAGTAAAAGAGTCCAAGCGGACTTTAAAACACCCATCATGTCGTCGTCGTAGTCTGGGTCTGAGTTGAGCGGTGCAAATGATTCCCCTTTGTCTTCATCATCTAAGAATTGGGGCAAATTCTCTAGTAGGTCCCTCTTCATCTCTCGTTTGGCTGCCTTTGAGGTTGGGTCTGTCTGGAATTTGTTTGGTTGGAATCTTGTCTGTC
This sequence comes from Viola odorata, assembly GCA_963691705.1. Lineage (NCBI taxonomy): Eukaryota > Viridiplantae > Streptophyta > Magnoliopsida > Malpighiales > Violaceae > Viola > Viola odorata. The sequence continues at coordinate 26,095,712 of OY829542.1, forward strand.
CTCTAGGTGGAGGATTGTTGATTGTCGATTCTGAAAGGGTGTTTAGAACAGCGAACTTAGAGGCCTGTTCTTGTGGAAATATTTTCCACCACTTGATTTTAAAACGTCTGGTAAGAATGGGAGGTTCTTGCTTAGTTCTATCAATGATTTCATATTCCCAGTAAATAATCGAAGGAATGTGAAACATAATGTCGCACCCCCTTTTTGGTTTTTATCCTAATGCGCGACGCGAGTTTGGGACGAGATGTGAGACGAAATCGGACTCATCTCACATCATGCATATGAAGTCTCCACCCTAACTTGTTTCTAGGTTTAGGGAACCTAAAGTCATGGCATAAAAAAAAAAATAAAAAAATAAAAACTAAGGCAAAAAGGGTCTGAACCCGAGAACAGCGGTTCGGGGTCGTATTATGGACCCGGGAAGGTGTTAGGCACCCGAGTCACATCCTAAAAGGGTTACCGAAGAAATAGACGTTTAATAAAAAGCCCTACTTTAGTGATTATGCCCAACGGATTAAATTAAACTTGAATAATTTTAAATAGTCATGCATACATGCGTAAATGCGAACAAAGCGTGGAATAAATAAAAGGGTGAGAGATGCGTACTTGTGAAGGGTATGAGCAGTTGATTTACCCTACAAAGTCAAGATTATTAGTTCGGGAAAATAATGATAGTCAGAAAGTAGATAAATATTTAACGACTTATTGCAAGTGAAATAATTAATTCTAGCGATTAAATGTGAGCGGAATAATTATTTAAATATTCAAAAGCATGCAAAGATAATTAGTTAAATAGTACGAGTATTCAAATAATAGGTATCAAAATTATTGTACGCACGCAAGTGAAATAATTATTTTTGACGATTATACGCATGCAGAATAATTAAACATACAAAAGCATACGAAATTAATGATTAAACATGCAAGCATTCGAAAGCAAATAATTAAACATGCAAGCATTCGAAAGTAAATAATTAAACATACAAGCATTCGAAAGTAAATAACATGCAAGCATATGAAAATAAATAAATAGTACAAGTGTGGAAATAAATAAACAGTACAAGCATAGGAAAAATCGGCACAAAAAAATAAATGCGATAAGCTGAAATTGGACTAGGCCCACTAGCTGGGCCCATTAGTTGGGCTCATTAAATCAACCCAACCCCTTTTTATTTTCTTTCCTTCCCATTTGGGCTTGGCCCATACCCATGAGCAATTAAAATGCAGCCTTCTTTCTTTCCTTTCCCCAATAATGTAATGATTGGGATTCATCCCTGGCATTTCTAGAAGTTGATAAGGGGTAAAGATTTTAGTAGTTGGTTGATGAGAAGAAGAAGAAGGTCATGAAGATGTTGATGTGAGGTTTGGATATGGGTGATTGTCTATGAAAAGGAGGCCTAACAGAGGCTGGTCTTTGTCTAATAACGAAAGGATGATCATTTGTTCTTTAAACAGCGGTATTATGAACTATGGGTCTTAAGTTATTTCTAAGTGTTTGATTTCTATTCATTGTAGTAAAAAAATTCTCTATCGTTTTGTTGATTGCATGTATCATGTTTCTTAAAAGTTCTATCATAATTAAGTCTTCGTTCCATAATGGAGTTCTGTCTGATGGTACAGGAACAACATTATTATTTTCGTCGTTGAGCTCTTCATTAAGATTGTCTACGTATGCTTGTTGAAGAAAGTTTGCATGTGAGATAAGTTCAATTCTAAGTTGATCTAAGTCTGTAATTCTGTCTGTTCTTAATAACGCTATACAGTTTATGAGTTTATCTAAAATACCCATGATGCGTATGCAGAGAAATTCAAAATTTAAAATTGTAATGAAAGCTTTAAAGTATAAAGGAAAGCGTTTAAGAAATTTAAAGCGTTAAAACTTACAGTGATCTTGCTCAAATATTTCAAAAGCCTTTTCTCAGAAGTTTTGTGGGTTTATTTTTTGATTCTACCTCTACACTGAGGTCTTCATCCTCTTTTATAGAGGTACATAAGTAAAAGAGTCCAAGCGGACTTTAAAACACCCATCATGTCGTCGTCGTAGTCTGGGTCTGAGTTGAGCGGTGCAAATGATTCCCCTTTGTCTTCATCATCTAAGAATTGGGGCAAATTCTCTAGTAGGTCCCTCTTCATCTCTCGTTTGGCTGCCTTTGAGGTTGGGTCTATCTGGAATTTGTTTGGTTGGAATCTTGTCTGTCCTCTAGGTGGAGGATTGTTGATTGTCGATTCTGAAAGGGTGTTTAGAACAGCGAACTTAGAGGCCTGTTCTTGTGGAAATATTTTCCACCACTTGATTTTAAAACGTCTGGTAAGAATGGGAGGTTCTTGCTTAGTTCTATCAATGATTACATATTCCCAGTAAATAATCGAAGGAATGTGAAACATAATGTCGCACCCCCTTTTTGGTTTTTATCCTAATGCGCGACGCGAGTTTGGGACGAGATGTGAGACGAAATCGGACTCATCTCACATCATGCATATGAAGTCTCCACCCTAACTTGTTTCTAGGTTTAGGGAACCTAAAGTCATGGCATAAAAAAAAATTAAAAAAATAAAAACTAAGGCAAAAAGGGTCTGAACCCGAGAACAGCGGTTCGGGGTCGTATTATGGACCCGGGAAGGTGTTAGGCACCCGAGTCAAATCCTAAAAGGGTTACCGAAGAAATAGACGTTTAATAAAAAGCCCTACTTTAGTGATTATGCCCAACGGATTAAATTAAACCTTAATAATTTTAAATAGTCATGCATACATGCGTAAATGCGAACAAAGCGTGGAATAAATAAAAGGGTGAGAGATGCGTACTTGTGAAGGGTATGAGCAGTTGATTTACCCTACAAAGTCAAGATTATTAGTTCGGGAAAATAATGATAGTCAGAAAGTAGATAAATATTTAACGACTTATTGCAAGTGAAATAATTAATTCTAGCGATTAAATGTGAGCGGAATAATTATTTAAATATTCAAAAGCATGCAAAGATAATTAGTTAAATAGTACGAGTATTCAAATAATAGGTATCAAAATTATTGTACGCACGCAAGTGAAATAATTATTTTTGACGATTATACGCATGCAGAATAATTAAACATACAAAAGCATACGAAATTAATGATTAAACATGCAAGCATTCGAAAGCAAATAATTAAACATGCAAGCATTCGAAAGTAAATAATTAAACATACAAGCATTCGAAAGTAAATAGCATGCAAGCATATGAAAATAAATAAATAGTACAAGTGCGGAAATAAATAAACAGTACAAGCATAGGAACAATCGGCACAAAAAAAATAAATGCGATAAGCTGAACTTGGACTAGGCCCACTAGCTGGGCCCATTAGTTGGGCTCATTAAATCAACCCAACCCCTTTTTATTTTCTTTCCTTCCCATTTGGGCTTGGCCCAAACCCATGAGCAATTAAAATGCAGCCTTCTTTCTTTCCTTTCCCCAATAATGTAATGATTGGGATTCATCCCTGGCATTTCTAGAAGTTGATAAGGGGTAAAGATTTTAGTAGTTGGTTGATGAGAAGAAGAAGAAGGTCATGAAGATGTTGATGTGAGGTTTGGATATGGGTGATTGTCTATGAAAAGGAGGCCTAACAGAGGCTGGTCTTTGTCTAATAACGAAAGGATGATCATTTGTTCTTTAAACAGCGGTATTATGAACTATGGGTCTTAAGTTATTTCTAAGTGTTTGATTTCTATTCATTGTAGTAAAAAAATTCTCTATCGTTTTGTTGATTGCATGTATCATGTTTCTTAAAAGTTCTATCGTAATTAAGTCTTCGTTCCATAATGGAGTTCTGTCTGATGGTACAGGAACAACATTATTATTTTCGTCGTTGAGCTCTTCATTAAGATTGTCTACGTATGCTTGTTGAAGAAAGTTTGCATGTGAGATAAGTTCAATTCTAAGTTGTTCTAAGTCTGTAGTTCTGTCTGTTCTTAATAACGCTATACAGTTTATGAGTTTATCTAAAATACCCATGATGCGTATGCAGAGAAATTCAAAATTTAAAATTGTAATGAAAGCTTTAAAGTATAAAGGAAACTGTTTAAGAAATTTAAAGCGTTAAAACTTACAGTGATCTTGCTCAAATATTTCAAAAGCCTTTTCTCAGAAGTTTTGTGGGTTTATTTTTTGATTCTGCCTCTACACTGAGGTCTTAATCCTCTTTTATAGAGGTACATAAGTAAAAGAGTCCAAGCGGACTTTAAAACACCCATCATGTCGTCGTCGTAGTCTGGGTCTGAGTTCAGCGGTGCAAATGATTCCCCTTTGTCTTCATCATCTAAGAATTGGGGCAAATTCTCTAGTAGGTCCCTCTTCATCTCTCGTTTGGCTGCCTTTGAGGTTGGGTCTATCTGGAATTTGTTTGGTTGGAATCTTGTCTGTCCTCTAGGTGGAGGATTGTTGATTGTCGATTCTGAAAGGGTGTTTAGAACAGCGAACTTAGAGGCCTGTTCTTGTGGAAATATTTTCCACCACTTGATTTTAAAACGTCTGGTAAGAATGGGAGGTTCTTGCTTAGTTCTATCAATGATTACATATTCCCAGTAAATAATCGAAGGAATGTGAAACATAATGTCGCACCCCCTTTTTGGTTTTTATCCTAATGCGCGACGCGAGTTTGGGACGAGATGTGAGACGAAATCGGACTCATCTCACATCATGCATATGAAGTCTCCACCCTAACTTGTTTCTAGGTTTAGGGAACCTAAAGTCATGGCATAAAAAAAAATTAAAAAAATAAAAACTAAGGCAAAAAGGGTCTGAACCCGAGAACAGCGGTTCGGGGTCGTATTATGGACCCGGGAAGGTGTTAGGCACCCGAGTCAAATCCTAAAAGGGTTACCGAAGAAATAGACGTTTAATAAAAAGCCCTACTTTAGTGATTATGCCCAACGGATTAAATTAAACCTTAATAATTTTAAATAGTCATGCATACATGCGTAAATGCGAACAAAGCGTGGAATAAATAAAAGGGTGAGAGATGCGTACTTGTGAAGGGTATGAGCAGTTGATTTACCCTACAAAGTCAAGATTATTAGTTCGGGAAAATAATGATAGTCAGAAAGTAGATAAATATTTAACGACTTATTGCAAGTGAAATAATTAATTCTAGCGATTAAATGTGAGCGGAATAATTATTTAAATATTCAAAAGCATGCAAAGATAATTAGTTAAATAGTACGAGTATTCAAATAATAGGTATCAAAATTATTGTACGCACGCAAGTGAAATAATTATTTTTGACGATTATACGCATGCAGAATAATTAAACATACAAAAGCATACGAAATTAATGATTAAACATGCAAGCATTCGAAAGCAAATAATTAAACATGCAAGCATTCGAAAGTAAATAATTAAACATACAAGCATTCGAAAGTAAATAACATGCAAGCATATGAAAATAAATAAATAGTACAAGTGCGGAAATAAATAAACAGTACAAGCATAGGAACAATCGGCACAAAAAAAATAAATGCGATAAGCTGAACTTGGACTAGGCCCACTAGCTGGGCCCATTAGTTGGGCTCATTAAATCAACCCAACCCCTTTTTATTTTCTTTCCTTCCCATTTGGGCTTGGCCCAAACCCATGAGCAATTAAAATGCAGCCTTCTTTCTTTCCTTTCCCCAATAATGTAATGATTGGGATTCATCCCTGGCATTTCTAGAAGTTGATAAGGGGTAAAGATTTTAGTAGTTGGTTGATGAGAAGAAGAAGAAGGTCATGAAGATGTTGATGTGAGGTTTGGATATGGGTGATTGTCTATGAAAAGGAGGCCTAACAGAGGCTGGTCTTTGTCTAATAACGAAAGGATGATCATTTGTTCTTTAAACAGCGGTATTATGAACTATGGGTCTTAAGTTATTTCTAAGTGTTTGATTTCTATTCATTGTAGTAAAAAAATTCTCTATCGTTTTGTTGATTGCATGTATCATGTTTCTTAAAAGTTCTATCGTAATTAAGTCTTCGTTCCATAATGGAGTTCTGTCTGATGGTACAGGAACAACATTATTATTTTCGTCGTTGAGCTCTTCATTAAGATTGTCTACGTATGCTTGTTGAAGAAAGTTTGCATGTGAGATAAGTTCAATTCTAAGTTGTTCTAAGTCTGTAGTTCTGTCTGTTCTTAATAACGCTATACAGTTTATGAGTTTATCTAAAATACCCATGATGCGTATGCAGAGAAATTCAAAATTTAAAATTGTAATGAAAGCTTTAAAGTATAAAGGAAACTGTTTAAGAAATTTAAAGCGTTAAAACTTACAGTGATCTTGCTCAAATATTTCAAAAGCCTTTTCTCAGAAGTTTTGTGGGTTTATTTTTTGATTCTGCCTCTACACTGAGGTCTTAATCCTCTTTTATAGAGGTACATAAGTAAAAGAGTCCAAGCGGACTTTAAAACACCCATCATGTCGTCGTCGTAGTCTGGGTCTGAGTTCAGCGGTGCAAATGATTCCCCTTTGTCTTCATCATCTAAGAATTGGGGCAAATTCTCTAGTAGGTCCCTCTTCATCTCTCGTTTGGCTGCCTTTGAGGTTGGGTCTATCTGGAATTTGTTTGGTTGGAATCTTGTCTGTCCTCTAGGTGGAGGATTGTTGATTGTCGATTCTGAAAGGGTGTTTAGAACAGCGAACTTAGAGGCCTGTTCTTGTGGAAATATTTTCCACCACTTGATTTTAAAACGTCTGGTAAGAATGGGAGGTTCTTGCTTAGTTCTATCAATGATTACATATTCCCAGTAAATAATCGAAGGAATGTGAAACATAATGTCGCACCCCCTTTTTGGTTTTTATCCTAATGCGCGACGCGAGTTTGGGACGAGATGTGAGACGAAATCGGACTCATCTCACATCATGCATATGAAGTCTCCACCCTAACTTGTTTCTAGGTTTAGGGAACCTAAAGTCATGGCATAAAAAAAAATTAAAAAAATAAAAACTAAGGCAAAAAGGGTCTGAACCCGAGAACAGCGGTTCGGGGTCGTATTATGGACCCGGGAAGGTGTTAGGCACCCGAGTCAAATCCTAAAAGGGTTACCGAAGAAATAGACGTTTAATAAAAAGCCCTACTTTAGTGATTATGCCCAACGGATTAAATTAAACCTTAATAATTTTAAATAGTCATGCATACATGCGTAAATGCGAACAAAGCGTGGAATAAATAAAAGGGTGAGAGATGCGTACTTGTGAAGGGTATGAGCAGTTGATTTACCCTACAAAGTCAAGATTATTAGTTCGGGAAAATAATGATAGTCAGAAAGTAGATAAATATTTAACGACTTATTGCAAGTGAAATAATTAATTCTAGCGATTAAATGTGAGCGGAATAATTATTTAAATATTCAAAAGCATGCAAAGATAATTAGTTAAATAGTACGAGTATTCAAATAATAGGTATCAAAATTATTGTACGCACGCAAGTGAAATAATTATTTTTGACGATTATACGCATGCAGAATAATTAAACATACAAAAGCATACGAAATTAATGATTAAACATGCAAGCATTCGAAAGCAAATAATTAAACATGCAAGCATTCGAAAGTAAATAATTAAACATACAAGCATTCGAAAGTAAATAACATGCAAGCATATGAAAATAAATAAATAGTACAAGTGCGGAAATAAATAAACAGTACAAGCATAGGAACAATCGGCACAAAAAAAATAAATGCGATAAGCTGAACTTGGACTAGGCCCACTAGCTGGGCCCATTAGTTGGGCTCATTAAATCAACCCAACCCCTTTTTATTTTCTTTCCTTCCCATTTGGGCTTGGCCCAAACCCATGAGCAATTAAAATGCAGCCTTCTTTCTTTCCTTTCCCCAATAATGTAATGATTGGGATTCATCCCTGGCATTTCTAGAAGTTGATAAGGGGTAAAGATTTTAGTAGTTGGTTGATGAGAAGAAGAAGAAGGTCATGAAGATGTTGATGTGAGGTTTGGATATGGGTGATTGTCTATGAAAAGGAGGCCTAACAGAGGCTGGTCTTTGTCTAATAACGAAAGGATGATCATTTGTTCTTTAAACAGCGGTATTATGAACTATGGGTCTTAAGTTATTTCTAAGTGTTTGATTTCTATTCATTGTAGTAAAAAAATTCTCTATCGTTTTGTTGATTGCATGTATCATGTTTCTTAAAAGTTCTATCGTAATTAAGTCTTCGTTCCATAATGGAGTTCTGTCTGATGGTACAGGAACAACATTATTATTTTCGTCGTTGAGCTCTTCATTAAGATTGTCTACGTATGCTTGTTGAAGAAAGTTTGCATGTGAGATAAGTTCAATTCTAAGTTGTTCTAAGTCTGTAGTTCTGTCTGTTCTTAATAACGCTATACAGTTTATGAGTTTATCTAAAATACCCATGATGCGTATGCAGAGAAATTCAAAATTTAAAATTGTAATGAAAGCTTTAAAGTATAAAGGAAACTGTTTAAGAAATTTAAAGCGTTAAAACTTACAGTGATCTTGCTCAAATATTTCAAAAGCCTTTTCTCAGAAGTTTTGTGGGTTTATTTTTTGATTCTGCCTCTACACTGAGGTCTTAATCCTCTTTTATAGAGGTACATAAGTAAAAGAGTCCAAGCGGACTTTAAAACACCCATCATGTCGTCGTCGTAGTCTGGGTCTGAGTTCAGCGGTGCAAATGATTCCCCTTTGTCTTCATCATCTAAGAATTGGGGCAAATTCTCTAGTAGGTCCCTCTTCATCTCTCGTTTGGCTGCCTTTGAGGTTGGGTCTATCTGGAATTTGTTTGGTTGGAATCTTGTCTGTCCTCTAGGTGGAGGATTGTTGATTGTCGATTCTGAAAGGGTGTTTAGAACAGCGAACTTAGAGGCCTGTTCTTGTGGAAATATTTTCCACCACTTGATTTTAAAACGTCTGGTAAGAATGGGAGGTTCTTGCTTAGTTCTATCAATGATTACATATTCCCAGTAAATAATCGAAGGAATGTGAAACATAATGTCGCACCCCCTTTTTGGTTTTTATCCTAATGCGCGACGCGAGTTTGGGACGAGATGTGAGACGAAATCGGACTCATCTCACATCATGCATATGAAGTCTCCACCCTAACTTGTTTCTAGGTTTAGGGAACCTAAAGTCATGGCATAAAAAAAAATTAAAAAAATAAAAACTAAGGCAAAAAGGGTCTGAACCCGAGAACAGCGGTTCGGGGTCGTATTATGGACCCGGGAAGGTGTTAGGCACCCGAGTCAAATCCTAAAAGGGTTACCGAAGAAATAGACGTTTAATAAAAAGCCCTACTTTAGTGATTATGCCCAACGGATTAAATTAAACCTTAATAATTTTAAATAGTCATGCATACATGCGTAAATGCGAACAAAGCGTGGAATAAATAAAAGGGTGAGAGATGCGTACTTGTGAAGGGTATGAGCAGTTGATTTACCCTACAAAGTCAAGATTATTAGTTCGGGAAAATAATGATAGTCAGAAAGTAGATAAATATTTAACGACTTATTGCAAGTGAAATAATTAATTCTAGCGATTAAATGTGAGCGGAATAATTATTTAAATATTCAAAAGCATGCAAAGATAATTAGTTAAATAGTACGAGTATTCAAATAATAGGTATCAAAATTATTGTACGCACGCAAGTGAAATAATTATTTTTGACGATTATACGCATGCAGAATAATTAAACATACAAAAGCATACGAAATTAATGATTAAACATGCAAGCATTCGAAAGCAAATAATTAAACATGCAAGCATTCGAAAGTAAATAATTAAACATACAAGCATTCGAAAGTAAATAACATGCAAGCATATGAAAATAAATAAATAGTACAAGTGCGGAAATAAATAAACAGTACAAGCATAGGAACAATCGGCACAAAAAAAATAAATGCGATAAGCTGAACTTGGACTAGGCCCACTAGCTGGGCCCATTAGTTGGGCTCATTAAATCAACCCAACCCCTTTTTATTTTCTTTCCTTCCCATTTGGGCTTGGCCCAAACCCATGAGCAATTAAAATGCAGCCTTCTTTCTTTCCTTTCCCCAATAATGTAATGATTGGGATTCATCCCTGGCATTTCTAGAAGTTGATAAGGGGTAAAGATTTTAGTAGTTGGTTGATGAGAAGAAGAAGAAGGTCATGAAGATGTTGATGTGAGGTTTGGATATGGGTGATTGTCTATGAAAAGGAGGCCTAACAGAGGCTGGTCTTTGTCTAATAACGAAAGGATGATCATTTGTTCTTTAAACAGCGGTATTATGAACTATGGGTCTTAAGTTATTTCTAAGTGTTTGATTTCTATTCATTGTAGTAAAAAAATTCTCTATCGTTTTGTTGATTGCATGTATCATGTTTCTTAAAAGTTCTATCGTAATTAAGTCTTCGTTCCATAATGGAGTTCTGTCTGATGGTACAGGAACAACATTATTATTTTCGTCGTTGAGCTCTTCATTAAGATTGTCTACGTATGCTTGTTGAAGAAAGTTTGCATGTGAGATAAGTTCAATTCTAAGTTGTTCTAAGTCTGTAGTTCTGTCTGTTCTTAATAACGCTATACAGTTTATGAGTTTATCTAAAATACCCATGATGCGTATGCAGAGAAATTCAAAATTTAAAATTGTAATGAAAGCTTTAAAGTATAAAGGAAACTGTTTAAGAAATTTAAAGCGTTAAAACTTACAGTGATCTTGCTCAAATATTTCAAAAGCCTTTTCTCAGAAGTTTTGTGGGTTTATTTTTTGATTCTGCCTCTACACTGAGGTCTTAATCCTCTTTTATAGAGGTACATAAGTAAAAGAGTCCAAGCGGACTTTAAAACACCCATCATGTCGTCGTCGTAGTCTGGGTCTGAGTTCAGCGGTGCAAATGATTCCCCTTTGTCTTCATCATCTAAGAATTGGGGCAAATTCTCTAGTAGGTCCCTCTTCATCTCTCGTTTGGCTGCCTTTGAGGTTGGGTCTATCTGGAATTTGTTTGGTTGGAATCTTGTCTGTCCTCTAGGTGGAGGATTGTTGATTGTCGATTCTGAAAGGGTGTTTAGAACAGCGAACTTAGAGGCCTGTTCTTGTGGAAATATTTTCCACCACTTGATTTTAAAACGTCTGGTAAGAATGGGAGGTTCTTGCTTAGTTCTATCAATGATTTCATATTCCCAGTAAATAATCGAAGGAATGTGAAACATAATGTCGCACCCCCTTTTTGGTTTTTATCCTAATGCGCGACGCGAGTTTGGGACGAGATGTGAGACGAAATCGGACTCATCTCACATCATGCATATGAAGTCTCCACCCTAACTTGTTTCTAGGTTTAGGGAACCTAAAGTCATGGCATAAAAAAAAATTAAAAAAATAAAAACTAAGGCAAAAAGGGTCTGAACCCGAGAACAGCGGTTCGGGGTCGTATTATGGACCCGGGAAGGTGTTAGACACCCGAGTCACATCCTAAAAGGGTTACCGAAGAAATAGACGTTTAATAAAAAGCCCTACTTTAGTGATTATGCCCAACGGATTAAATTAAACTTTAATAATTTTAAATAGTCATGCATACATGCGTAAATGCGAACAAAGCGTGGAATAAATAAAAGGGTGAGAGATGCGTACTTGTGAAGGGTATGAGCAGTTGATTTACCCTACAAAGTCAAGATTATTAGTTCGGGAAAATAATGATAGTCAGAAAGTAGATAAATATTTAACGACTTATTGCAAGTGAAATAATTAATTCTAGCGATTAAATGTGAGCGGAATAATTATTTAAATATTCAAAAGCATGCAAAGATAATTAGTTAAATAGTACGAGTATTCAAATAATAGGTATCAAAATTATTGTACGCACGCAAGTGAAATAATTATTTTTGACGATTATACGCATGCAGAATAATTAAACATACAAAAGCATACGAAATTAATGATTAAACATGCAAGCATTCGAAAGTAAATAATTAAACATGCAAGCATTCGAAAGTAAATAATTAAACATACAAGCATTCGAAAGTAAATAACATGCAAGCATATGAAAATAAATAAATAGTACAAGTGCGGAAATAAATAAATAGTACAAGCATAGGAACAATCGGCACAAAAAAAATAAATGCGATAAGCTGAACTTGGACTAGGCCCACTAGCTGGGCCCATTAGTTGGGCTCATTAAATCAACCCAACCCCTTTTTATTTTCTTTCCTTCCCATTTGGGCTTGGCCCAAACCCATGAGCAATTAAAATGCAGCCTTCTTTCTTTCCTTTCCCCAATAATGTAATGATTGGGATTCATCCCTGGCAATTCTAAAAGTTATTAAGGGGTAAAGATTTTAGTAGTTGGTTGATGAGAAGAAGAAGAAGGTCATGAAGATGTTGATGTGAGGTTTGGATATGGGTGATTGTCTATGAAAAGGAGGCCTAACAGAGGCTGGTCTTTGTCTAATAACGAAAGGATGATCATTTGTTCTTTAAACAGCGGTAATATGAACTATGGGTCTTAAGTTATTTCTAAGTGTTTGATTTCTATTCATTGTAGTAAAAAAATTCTCTATCGTTTTGTTGATTGCATGTATCATGTTTCTTAAAAGTTCTATCATAATTAAGTCTTCGTTCCATAATGGAGTTCTGTCTGATGGTACAGGAACAACATTATTATTTTCGTCGTTGAGCTCTTCATTAAGATTGTCTACGTATGCTTGTTGAAGAAAGTTTGCATGTGAGATAAGTTCAATTCTAAGTTGTTCTAAGTCTGTAATTCTGTCTGTTCTTAATAACGCTATACAGTTTATGAGTTGATCTAAAATACCCATGATGTGTATGCAGAGAAATTCAAAATTTAAAATTGTAATGAAAGCTTTAAAGTATAAAGGAAAGCGTTTAAGAAATTTAAAGCGTTAAAACTTACAGTGATCTTGCTCAAATATTTCAAAAGCCTTTTCTCAAAAGTTTTGTGGGATTATTTTTTGATTTTGCCTCTACACTGAGGTCTTCATCCTCTTTTATAGAGGTACATAAGTAAAAGAGTCCAAGCGGACTTTAAAACACCCATCATGTCGTCGTCGTAGTCTGGGTCTGAGTTGAGCGGTGCAAATGATTCCCCTTTGTCTTCATCATCTAAGAATTGGGACAAATTCTCTAGTAGTTTCCCTCTTCACCTCTCGTTTGGCTTCCTTTGAGGTTGGGTCTGTCTGGAATTTGTTTGGTTGGAATCTTGTCTGTCCTCTAGTTGGAGGATTGTTGATTGTCGATTCTGAAAGGGTGTTTAGAACAGCGAACTTAGAGGCCTGTTCTTGTGGAAATATTTTCCACCACTTGATTTTAAAACGTCTGATAAGAATGGGAGGTTCTTGCTTAGTTCTATCAATGATTTCATATTCCCAGTAAATAATCGAAGGAATGTGAAACATAATGTCGCACCCCCTTTTTGGTTTTTATCCTAATGCGCGACGCGAGTTTGGGACGAGATGTGAGACGAAATCAGACTCATCTCACATCATGCATATGAAGTCTCCACCCTAACTTGTTTCTAGGTTTAGGGAACCTAAAGTCATGGCATAAAAAAAAATTAAAAAAATAAAAACTAAGGCAAAAAGGGTCTGAACCCGAGAACAGCGGTTCGGGGTCGTATTATGGACTCAGGAAGGTGTTAGGCACCCGAGTCACATCCTAAAAGGGTTACCGAAGAAATAGACGTTTAATAAAAAGCCCTACTTTAGTGATTATGCCCAACGGATTAAATTAAACTTTAATAATTTTAAATGGTCATGCATACATGCGTAAATGCGAACAAAGCGTGGAATAAATAAAAGGGTGAGAGATGCGTACTTGTGAAGGGTATGAGCAGTTGATTTACCCTACAAAGTCAAGATTATTAGTGCGGGAAAATAATGATAGTCAGAAAGTAGATAAATATTTAACGACTTATTGCAAATGAAATAATTAATTCTAGCGATTAAATGTGAGCGGAATAATTATTTAAATATTCAAAAGCATGCAAAGATAATTAGTTAAATAGTACGAGTATTCAAATAATAGGTATCAAAATTATTGTACGCACGCAAGTGAAATAATTATTTTTGACGATTATACACATGCAGAATAATTAAACATACAAAAGCATACGAAATTAATGATTAAACATGCAAGCATTCGAAAGTAAATAATTAAACATGCAAGCATTCGAAAGTAAATAATTAAACATACAAGCATTCAAAAGTAAATAACATGCAAGCATATGAAAATAAATAAATAGTACAAGTGCGGAAATAAAGAAACAGTACAAGCATAGGAAAAATCGGCATAAAAAACATAAATGCGATAAGCTGAAATTGGACTAGGCCCACTAGCTGGGCCCATTAGTTGGGCTCATTAAAACAACCCAACCCCTTTTTATTTTCTTTCCTTCCCATTTGGGCTTGGCCCAAACCCATGAGCAATTAAAATGCAGCCTTCTTTCTTTCCTTTCCCCAATAATGTAATGATTGGGATTCATCCCTGGCATTTCTAGAAGTTGATAAGGGGTAAAGATTTTAGTAGTTGGTTGATGAGAAGAAGAAGAAGGTCATGAAGATGTTGATGTGAGGTTTGGATATGGGTGATTGTCTATGAAAAGGAGGCCTAACAGAGGCTGGTCTTTGTCTAATAACGAAAGGATGATCATTTGTTCTTTAAACAGCGGTATTATGAACTATGGGTCTTAAGTTATTTCTAAGTGTTTGATTTCTATTCATTGTAGTAAAAAAATTCTCTATCGTTTTGTTGATTGCATGTATCATGTTTCTTAAAAGTTCTATCATAATTAAGTCTTCGTTCCATAATGGAGTTCTGTCTGATGGTACAGGAACAACATTATTATTTTCGTCGTTGAGCTCTTCATTAAGATTGTGTACGTATGCTTGTTGAAGAAAGTTTGCATGTGAGATAAGTTCAATTCTAAGTTGTTCTAAGTCTGTAATTCTGTCTGTTCTTAATAACGCTATACAGTTTATGAGTTTATCTAAAATACCCATGATGCGTATGCAGAGAAATTCAAAATTTAAAATTGTAATGAAAGCTTTAAAGTATAAAGGAAAGCGTTTAAGAAATTTAAAGCGTTAAAACTTACAGTGATCTTGCTCAAATATTTCAAAAGCCTTTTCTCAGAAGTTTTGTGGGTTTATTTTTTGATTCTGCCTCTACACTGAGGTCTTCATCCTCTTTTATAGAGGTACATAAGTAAAAGAGTCCAAGCGGACTTTAAAACACCCATCATGTCGTCGTCGTAGTCTGGGTCTGAGTTGAGCGGTGCAAATGATTCCCCTTTGTCTTCATCATCTAAGAATTGGGACAAGTTCTCTAGTAGGTCCCTCTTCATCTCTCGTTTGGCTGCCTTTGAGGTTGGGTCTGTCTGGAATTTTTTTGGTTGGAATCATGTCTGTCCTCTAGTTGGAGGATTGTTGATTGTCGATTCTGAAAGGGTGTTTAGAACAGCGAACTTAGAGGCCTGTTCTTGTGGAAATATTTTCCACCACTTGATTTTAAAACGTCTGGTAAGAATGGGAGGTTCTTGCTTAGTTCTATCAATGATTTCATATTCCCAGTAAATAATCGAAGGAATGTGAAACATAATGTCGCACCCCCTTTTTCGTTTTTATCCTAATGCGCGACGCGAGTTTGGGACGAGATGTGAGACGAAATCAGACTCATCTCACATCATGCATATGAAGTCTCCACCCTAACTTGTTTCTAGGTTTAGGGAACCTAAAGTCATGGCATAAAAAAAAATTAAAAAAATAAAAACTAAGGCAAAAAGGGTCTGAACCCGAGAACAGCGGTTCGGGGTCGTATTATGGACTCGGGAAGGTGTTAGGCACCCGAGTCACATCCTAAAAGGGTTACCGAAGAAATAGACGTTTAATAAAAAGCCCTACTTTAGTGATTATGCCCAACGGATTAAATTAAACTTTAATAATTTTAAATGGTCATGCATACATGCGTAAATGCGAACAAAGCGTGGAATAAATAAAAGGGTGAGAGATGCGTACTTGTGAAGGGTATGAGCAGTTGATTTACCCTACAAAGTCAAGATTATTAGTTCGGGAAAATAATGATAATCAGAAAGTAGATAAATATTTAACGACTTATTGCAAGTGAAATAATTAATTCTAGCGATTAAATGTGAGCGGAATAATTATTTAAATATTCAAAAGCATGCAAAGATAATTAGTTAAATAGTACGAGTATTCAAATAATAGGTATCAAAATTATTGTACGCACGCAAGTGAAATAATTATTTTTGACGATTATACGCATGCAGAATAATTAAACATACAAAAGCATACGAAATTAATGATTAAACATGCAAGCATTCGAAAGTAAATAATTAAACATGCAAGCATTCGAAAGTAAATAATTAAACATACAAGCATTCGAAAGTAAATAACATGCAAGCATATGAAAATAAATAAATAGTACAAGTGCGGAAATAAATAAACAGTACAAGCATAGGAAAAATCAGCATAAAAAACATAAATGCGATAAGCTGAAATTGGACTAGGCCCACTAGCTGGGCCCATTAGTTGGGCTCATTAAAACAACCCAACCCCTTTTTAGTTTCTTTGCTTCCCATTTGGGCTTGGCCCAAACCCATGAGCAATTAAAATGCAGCCTTCTTTCTTTCCTTTCCCCAATAATGTAATGATTGGGATTCATCCCTGGCATTTCTAGAAGTTGATAAGGGGTAAAGATTTTAGTAGTTGGTTGATGAGAAGAAGAAGAAGGTCATGAAGATGTTGATGTGAGGTTTGGATATGGGTGATTGTCTATGAAAAGGAGGCCTAACAGAGGCTGGTATTTGTCTAATAACGAAAGGATGATCATTTGTTCTTTAAACAGCGGTATTATGAACTATGGGTCTTAAGTTATTTCTAAGTGTTTGATTTCTATTCATTGTAGTAAAAAAATTCTCTATCGTTTTGTTGATTACATGTATCATGTTTCTTAAAAGTTCTATCATAATTAAGTCTTCGTTCCATAATGGAGTTCTGTCTGATGGTACAGGAACAACATTATTATTTTCGTCGTTGAGCTCTTCATTAAGATTGTGTACGTATGCTTGTTGAAGAAAGTTTGCATGTGAGATAAGTTCAATTCTAAGTTGTTCTAAGTCTGTAATTCTGTCTGTTCTTAATAACGCTATACAGTTTATGAGTTTATCTAAAATACCCATGATGCGTATGCAGAGAAATTCAAAATTTAAAATTGTAATGAAAGCTTTAAAGTATAAAGGAAAGCGTTTAAGAAATTTAAAGCGTTAAAACTTACAGTGATCTTGCTCAAATATTTCAAAAGCCTTTTCTCAGAAGTTTTGTGGGTTTATTTTTTGATTCTGCCTCTACACTGAGGTCTTCATCCTCTTTTATAGAGGTACATAAGTAAAAGAGTCCAAGCGGACTTTAAAACACCCATCATGTCGTCGTCGTAGTCTGGGTCTGAGTTGAGCGGTGCAAATGATTCCCCTTTGTCTTAATCATCTAAGAATTGGGACAAATTCTCTAGTAGGTCCCTCTTCATCTCTCGTTTGGCTGCCTTTGAGGTTGGGTCTGTCTGAAATTTGTTTGGTTGGAATCTTGTCTGTCCTCTAGGTGGAGGATTGTTGATTGTCGATTCTGAAAGGGTGTTTAGAACAGCGAATTTAGAGGCCTGTTCTTGTGGAAATATTTTCCACCACTTGATTTTAAAACGTCTGATAAGAATGGGAGGTTCTTGCTTAGTTCTATCAATGATTTCATATTCCCACTAAATAATCGAAGGAATGTGAAACATAATGTCGCACCCCCTTTTTGGTTTTTATCCTAATGCGCGACGCGAGTTTGGGACGAGATGTGAGACGAAATCTGACTCATCTCACATCATGCATATGAAGTCTCCACCCTAACTTGTTTCTAGGTTTAGGGAACCTAAAGTCATGGCATAAAAAAAAATTAAAAAAATAAAAACTAAGGCAAAAAGGGTCTGAACCCGAGAACAACGGTTAGGGGTCGTATTATGGACTCGGGAAGGTGTTAGGCACCCGAGTCACATCCTAAAAGGGTTACCGAAGAAATAGACGTTTAATAAAAAGCCCTACTTTAGTGATTATGCCCAACGGATTAAATTAAACTTTAATAATTTTAAATAGTCATGCATACATGCGTAAATGCGAACAAAGCGTGGAATAAATAAAAGGGTGAGAGATGCGTACTTGTGAAGGGTATGAGCAGTTGATTTACCCTACAAAGTCAAGATTATTAGTTCGGGAAAATAATGATAGTCAGAAAGTAGATAAATATTTAACGACTTATTGCGAGTGAAATAATTAATTCTAGCGATTAAATGTGAGCGGAATAATTATTTAAATATTCAAAAGCATGCAAAGATAATTAGTTAAATAGTACGAGTATTCAAATAATAGGTATCAAAATTATTGTACGCACGCAAGTGAAATAATTATTTTTGACGATTATACGCATGCAGAATAATTAAACATACAAAAGCATACGAAATTAATGATTAAACATGCAAGCATTCGAAAGTAAATAATTAAACATGCAAGCATTCGAAAGTAAATAATTAAACATACAAGCATTCGAAAGTAAATAACATGCAAGCATATGAAAATAAATAAATAGTACAAGTGCGGAAATAAATAAACAGTACAAGCATAGGAAAAATCGGCATAAAAAAAATAAATGCGATAAGCTGAAATTGGACTAGGCCCACTAGCTGGGCCCATTAGTTGGGCTCATTAAATCAACCCAACCCCTTTTTATTTTCTTTCCTTCCCATTTGGGCTTGGCCCAAACCCATGAGCAATTAAAATGCAGCCTTCTTTCTTTCCTTTCCCCAATAATGTATTGATTGGGATTCATCCCTGGCATTTCTAGAAGTTGATAAGGGGTAAAGATTTTAGTAGTTGGTTGATGAGAAGAAGAAGAAGGTCATGAAGATGTTGATGTGAGGTTTGGATATGGGTGATTGTCTATGAAAAGGAGGCCTAACAGAGGCTGGTCTTTGTCTAATAACGAAAGGATGATCATTTGTTCTTTAAATAGCGGTATTATGAACTATGGGTCTTAAGTTATTTGTAAGTGTTTGATTTCTATTCATTGTAGTAAAAAAATTCTCTATCGTTTTGTTGATTGCATGTATCATGTTTCTTAAAAGTTCTATCATAATTAAGTCTTCGTTCCATAATGGAGTTCTGTCTGATGGTACAGGAACAACATTATTATTTTCGTCGTTGAGCTCTTCATTAAGATTGTCTACGTATGCTTATTGAAGAAAGTTTGCATGTGAGATAAGTTCAATTCTAAGTTGTTCTAAGTCTGTAATTCTGTCTGTTCTTAATAACGCTATACAGTTTATGAGTTTATCTAAAATACCCATGATGCGTATGCAGAGAAATTCAAAATTTAAAATTGTAATGAAAGCTTTAAAGTATAAAGGAAAGCGTTTAAGAAATTTAAAGCGTTAAAACTTACAGTGATCTTGCTCAAATATTTCAAAAGCCTTTTCTCAGAAGTTTTGTGGGTTTATTTTTTGATTATGCCTCTACACTGAGGTCTTCATCCTCTTTTATAGAGGTACATAAGTAAAAGAGTCCAAGCGGACTTTAAAACACCCATCATGTCGTCGTCGTAGTCTGGGTCTGAGTTGAGCGGTGCAAATGATTCCCCTTTGTCTTCATCATCTAAGAATTGGGACAAATTCTCTAGTAGGTCCCTCTTCATCTCTCGTTTGGCTGCCTTTGAGGTTGGGTCTGTCTGAAATTTGTTTGGTTGGAATCTTGTCTGTCCTCTAGGTGGAGGATTGTTGATTGTCGATTCTGAAAGGGTGTTTAGAACAGCGAACTTAGAGGCCTGTTCTTGTGGAAATATTTTCCACCACTTGATTTTAAAACGTCTGGTAAGAATGGGAGGTTCTTGCTTAGTTCTATCAATGATTTCATATTCCCAGTAAATAATCGAAGGAATGTGAAACATAATGTCGCACCCCCTTTTTGGTTTTTATCCTAATGCGCGACGCGAGTTTGGGACGAGATGTGAGACGAAATCGGACTCATCTCACATCATGCATATGAAGTCTCCACCCTAACTTGTTTCTAGGTTTAGGGAACCTAAAGTCATGGCATAAAAAAAAAATTAAAAAAATAAAAACTAAGGCAAAAAGGGTCTGAACCCGAGAACAGCGGTTAGGGGTCGTATTATGGACTCGGGAAGGTGTTAGGAACCCGAGTCACATCCTAAAACGGTTACTGAAGAAATAGACGTTTAATAAAAAGCCCTACTTTAGTGATTATGCCCAACGGATTAAATTAAACTTTAATAATTTTAAATAGTCATGCATACATGCGTAAATGCGAACAAAGCGTGGAATAAATAAAAGGGTGAGAGATGCGTACTTGTGAAGGGTATGAGCAGTTGATTTACCCTACAAAGTCAAGATTATTAGTTCGGGAAAATAATGATAGTCAGAAAGTAGATAAATATTTAACGACTTATTGCAAGTGAAATAATTAATTCTAGTGATTAAATGTGAGCGGAATAATTATTTAAATATTCAAAAGCATGCAAAGATAATTAGTTAAATAGTACGAGTATTCAAATAATAGGTATCAAAATTATTGTACGCACGCAAGTGAAATAATTATTTTTGACGATTATACGCATGCAGAATAATTAAACATGCAAGCATTCGAAAGTAAATAATTAAACATACAAGCATTCGAAAGTAAATAACATGCAAGCATATGAAAATAAATAAATAGTACAAGTGCGGAAATAAATAAACAGTACAAGCATAGGAAAAATTGGCATAAAAAAAATAAATGTGATAAGCTGAAATTGGACTAGGCCCACTAGCTGGGCCCATTAGTTGGGCTCATTAAATCAACCCAACCCCTTTTTATTTTCTTTCCTTCCCATTTGGGCTTGGCCCAAACCCATGAGCAATTAAAATGCAGCCTTCTTTCTTTCCTTTCCCCAATAATGTAATGATTGGGATTCATCCCTGGCATTTCTAGAAGTTGATAAGGGGTAAAGATTTTAGTAGTTGGTTGATGAGAAGAAGAAGAAGGTCATGAAGATGTTGATGTGAGGTTTGGATATGGGTGATTGTCTATGAAAAGGAGGCCTAATAGAGGCTGGTCTTTGTCTAATAACGAAAGGATGATCATTTGTTCTTTAAACAGCGGTATTATGAACTATGGGTCTTAAGTTATTTCTAAGTGTTTGATTTCTATTCATTGTAGTAAAAAAATTCTCTATCGTTTTGTTGATTGCATGTATCATGTTTCTTAAAAGTTCTATCATAATTAAGTCTTCGTTCCATAATGGAGTTCTGTCTGATGGTACAGGAACAACATTATTATTTTCGTCGTTGAGCTCTTCATTAAGATTGTCTACGTATGCTTGTTGAAGAAAGTTTGCATGTGAGATAAGTTCAATTCTAAGTTGTTCTAAGTCTGTAATTCTGTCTGTTCTTAATAACGCTGTACAGTTTATGAGTTTATCTAAAATACCCATGATGCGTATGCAGAGAAATTCAAAATTTAAAATTGTAATGAAAGCTTTAAAGTATAAAGGAAAGCGTTTAAGAAATTTAAAGCGTTAAAACTTACAATGATCTTGCTCAAATATTTCGAACTCCTTTTCTCAGAAGTTTTGTGGGTTTATTTTTTGATTCTGCCTCTACACTGAGGTCTTCAGCCTCTTTTATAGAGGTACATAAGTAAAAGAGTCCAAGCGGACTTTAAAACACCCATTATGTCGTCGTCGTAGTCTGGGTCTCAGTTGAGCGGTGCAAATGATTCCCCTTTGTCTTCATCATCTAAGAATTGGGACAAAGTCTCTAGTAGGTCCCTCTTCTTCTCTCGTTTGGCTGCCTTTGAGGTTGGGTCTGTCTGGAATTTTTTTGGTTGGAATCTTGTCTGTCCTCTAGGTGGAGGATTGTTGATTGTCGATTCTGAAAGGGTGTTTAGAACAGCGAACTTAGAGGCCTGTTCTTGTGGAAATATTTTCCACCACTTGATTTTAAAACGTCTGGTAAGAATGGGAGGTTCTTGCTTAGTTCTATCAATGATTTCATATTCCCAGTAAATAATCGAAGGAATGTGAAACATAATGTCGCACCCCCTTTTTGGTTTTTATCCTAATGCGCGACGCGAGTTGGGACGAGATGTGAGACGAAATCGGACTCATCTCACATCATGCATATGAAGTCTCCACCCTAACTTGTTTCTAGGTTTAGGGAACCTAAAGTCATGGCATAAAAAAAAATTAAAAAAATAAAAACTAAGGCAAAAAGGGTCTGAACCCGAGAACAGCGGTTCGGGGTCGTATTATGGACTCGGGAAGGTGTTAGGCACCCGAGTCACATCCTAAAAGGGTTACCGAAGAAATAGACGTTTAATAAAAAGCCCTATTTTAGTGATTATGCCCAACGGATTAAATTAAACTTTAATAATTTTAAATAGTCATGCATACATGCGTAAATGCGAACAAAGCGTGGAATAAATAAAAGGGTGAGAGATGCGTACTTGTGAAGGGTATGAGCAGTTGATTTACCCTACAAAGTCAAGATTATTAGTTCGGGAAAATAATGATAGTCGGAAAGTAGATAAATATTTAACGACTTATTGCAAGTGAAATAATTAATTCTAGCGATTAAATGTGAGCGGAATAATTATTTAAATATTCAAAAGCATGCAAAGATAATTAGTTAAATAGTACGAGTATTCAAATAATAGGTATCAAAATTATTGTACGCACGCAAGTGAAATAATTATTTTTGACGATTATACGCATGCAGAATAATTAAACATACAAAAGCATACGAAATTAATGATTAAACATGCAAGCATTCGAAAGTAAATAATTAAACATGCAAGCATTCGAAAGTAAATAATTAAACATACAAGCATTCGAAAGTAAATAACATGAAAGCATATGAAAATAAATAAATAGTACAAGTGCGGAAATAAATAAACAGTACAAGCATAGGAAAAATCGGCATAAAAAAAATAAATGCGATAAGCTGAAATTGGACTAGGCCCACTGGCTGGGCCCATTAGTTGGGCTCATTAAATCAACCCAACCCCTTTTTATTTTCTTTCCTTCCAATTTGGGCTTGGCCCAAACCCATGAGCAATTAAAATGCAGCCTTCTTTCTTTCCTTTCCCCAATAATGTAATGATTGGGATTCATCCCTGGCATTTCTAGAAGTTGATATGGGGTAAAGATTTTAGTAGTTGGTTGATGAGAAGAAGAAGAAGGTCATCAAGATGTTGATGTGAGGTTTGGATATGGGTGATTGTCTATGAAAAGGAGGCCTAACAGAGGCTGGTCTTTGTCTAATAACGAAAGGATGATCATTTGTTCTTTAAACAGCGGTATTATGAACTATGGGTCTTAAGTTATTTCTAAGTGTTTGATTTCTATTCATTGTAGGAAAAAAATTCTCTATCGTTTTGCTGATTGCATGTATCATGTTTCTTAAAAGTTCTATCATAATTAAGTCTTCGTTCCATAATGGAGTTCTGTCTGATGGTACAGGAACAACATTATTATTTTCGTCGTTGAGCTCTTCATTAAGATTGTCTACGTATGCTTGTTGAAGAAAGTTTGCATGTGAGATAAGTTCAATTCTAAGTTGTTCTAAGTCTGTAATTCTGTCTGTTCTTAATAACGCTATACAGTTTATGAGTTTATCTAAAATACCCATGATGCGTATGCAGAGAAATTCAAAATTTAAAATTGTAATGAAAGCTTTAAAGTATAAAGGAAAGCGTTTAAGAAATTTAAAGCGTTAAAACTTACAATGATCTTGCTCAAATATTTCGAAAGCCTTTTCTCAGAAGTTTTGTGGGTTTATTTTTTGATTCTGCCTCTACACTGAGGTCTTCCTCCTCTTTTATAGAGGTACATAAGTAAAAGAGTCCAAGCGGACTTTAAAACACCCATCATGTCGTCGTCGTAGTCTGGGTCTGAGTTGAGCGGTGAAAATGATTCCCCTTTGTCTTCATCATCTAAGAATTGGGACAAAGTCTCTAGTAGGTCCCTCTTCTTCTCTCGTTTGGCTGCCTTTGAGGTTGGGTCTGTCTGGAATTTTTTTGGTTGGAATCTTGTCTGTCCTCTAGGTGGAGGATTGTTGATTGTCGATTCTGAAAGGGTGTTTAGAACATCGAACTTAGAGGCCTGTTCTTGTGGAAATATTTTCCACCACTTGATTTTAAAACGTCTGGTAAGAATGGGAGGTTCTTGCTTAGTTCTATCAATGATTTCATATTCCCAGTAAATAATCGAAGGAATGTGAAACATAATGTCGCACCCCCTTTTTGGTTTTTATCCTAATGCGCGACGCGAGTTGGGACGAGATGTGAGACGAAATCGGACTCATCTCACATCATGCATATGAAGTCTCCACCCTAACTTGTTTCTAGGTTTAGGGAACCTAAAGTCATGGCATAAAAAAAAATTAAAAAAATAAAAACTAAGGCAAAAAGGGTCTGAACCCGAGAACAGCGGTTCGGGGTCGTATTAGGGACTCGGGAAGGTGTTAGGCACCCGAGTCACATCCTAAAAGGGTTACCGAAGAAATAGACGTTTAATAAAAAGCCCTACTTTAGTGATTATGCCCAACGGATTAAATTAAACTTTAATAATTTTAAATAGGCATGCATACATGCGTAAATGCGAACAAAGCGTGGAATAAATAAAAGGGTGAGAGATGCGTACTTGTGAAGGGTATGAGCAGTTGATTTACCCTACAAAGTCAAGATTATTAGTTCGGGAAAATAATGATAGTCGGAAAGTAGATAAATATTTAACGACTTATTGCAAGTGAAATAATTAATTCTAGCGATTAAATGTGAGCGGAATAATTATTTAAATATTCAAAAGCATGCAAAGATAATTAGTTAAATAGTACGAGTATTCAAATAATAGGTATCAAAATTATTGTACGCACGCAAGTGAAATAATTATTTTTGACGATTATACGCATGCAGAATAATTAAACATACAAAAGCATACGAAATTAATGATTAAACATGCAAGCATTCGAAAGTAAATAATTAAACATGCAAGCATTCGAAAGTAAATAATTAAACATACAAGCATTCGAAAGTAAATAACATGCAAGCATATGAAAATAAATAAATAGTACAAGTGCGGAAATAAATAAACAGTACAAGCATAGGAAAAATCGGCATAAAAAAAATAAATGCGATAATTTGAAATTGGACTAGGCCCACTAGCTGGGCCCATTAGTTGGGCTCATTAAATCAACCCAACCCCTTTTTATTTTCTTTCCTTCCCATTTGGGCTTGGCCCAAACCCATGAGCAATTAAAATGCAGCCTTCTTTCTTTCCTTTCCCCAATAATGTAATGATTGGGATTCATCCCTGGCATTTCTAGAAGTTGATATGGGGTAAAGATTTTAGTAGTTGGTTGATGAGAAGAAGAAGAAGGTCATGAAGATGTTGGTGTGAGGTTTGGATATGGGTGATTGTCTATGAAAAGGAGGCCTAACAGAGGCTGGTCTTTGTCTAATAACGAAAGGATGATCATTTGTTCTTTAAACAGCGGTATTATGAACTATGGGTCTTAAGTTATTTCTAAGTGTTTGATTTCTATTCATTGTAGTAAAAAAATTCTCTATCGTTTTGTTGATTGCATGTATCATGTTTCTTAAAAGTTCTATCATAATTAAGTCTTCGTTCCATAATGGAGTTCTGTCTGATGGTACAGGAACAACATTATTATTTTCGTCGTTGAGCTCTTCATTAAGATTGTCTACGTATGCTTGTTGAAGAAAGTTTGCATGTGAGATAAGTTCAATTCTAAGTTGTTCTAAGTCTGTAATTCTGTCTGTTCTTAATAACGCTATATAGTTTATGAGTTTATCTAAAATACCCATGATGCGTATGCAGAGAAATTCAAAATTTAAAATTGTAATGAAAGCTTTAAAGTATAAAGGAAAGCGTTTAAGAAATTTAAAGCGTTAAAACTTACAGTGATCTTGCTCAAATATTTCAAAAGCCTTTTCTCAGAAGTTTTGTGGGTTTATTTTTTGATTCTGCCTCTACACTGAGGTCTTCATCCTCTTTTATAGAGGTACATAAGTAAAAGAGTCCAAGCGGACTTTAAAACACCCATCATGTCGTCGTCGTAGTCTGGGTCTGAGTTGAGCGGTGAAAATGATTCCCCTTTGTCTTCATCATCTAAGAATTAGGACAAAGTCTCTAGTAGGTCCCTCTTCTTCTCTCGTTTGGCTTCCTTTGAGGTTGGGTCTGTCTGGAATTTTTTTGGTTGGAATCTTGTCTGTCCTCTAGGTGGAGGATTGTTGATTGTCGATTCTGAAAGGGTGTTTAGAACAGCGAACTTAGAGGCCTGTTCTTGTGGAAATATTTTCCACCACTTGATTTTAAAACGTCTGGTAAGAATGGGAGGTTCTTGCTTAGTTCTATCAATGATTTCATATTCCCAGTAAATAATCGAAGGAATGTGAAACATAATGTCGCACCCCCTTTTTGGTTTTTATCCTAATGCGCGACGCGAGTTTGGGGCGAGATGTGAGACGAAATCGGACTCATCTCACATCATGCATATGAAGTCTCCACCCTAACTTGTTTCTAGGTTTAGGGAACCTAAAGTCATGGCATAAAAAAAAATTAAAAAAATAAAAACTAAGGCAAAAAGGGTCTGAACCCGAGAACAGCGGTTCGGGGTCGTATTAGGGACTCGGGAAGGTGTTAGGCACCCGAGTCACATCCTAAAAGGGTTACCGAAGAAATAGACGTTTAATAAAAAGCCCTACTTTAGTGATTATGCCCAACGGATTAAATTAAACTTTAATAATTTTAAATAGGCATGCATACATGCGTAAATGCGAACAAAGCGTGGAATAAATAAAAGGGTGAGAGATGCGTACTTGTGAAGGGTATGAGCAGTTGATTTACCCTACAAAGTCAAGATTATTAGTTCGGGAAAATAATGATAGTCGGAAAGTAGATAAATATTTAACGACTTATTGCAAGTGAAATAATTAATTCTAGCGATTAAATGTGAGCGGAATAATTATTTAAATATTCAAAAGCATGCAAAGATAATTAGTTAAATAGTACGAGTATTCAAATAATAGGTATCAAAATTATTGTACGCACGCAAGTGAAATAATTATTTTTGACGATTATACGCATGCAGAATAATTAAACATACAAAAGCATACGAAATTAATGATTAAACATGCAAGCATTCGAAAGTAAATAATTAAACATGCAAGCATTCGAAAGTAAATAATTAAACATACAAGCATTCGAAAGTAAATAACATGCAAGCATATGAAAATAAATAAATAGTACAAGTGCGGAAATAAATAAACAGTACAAGCATAGGAAAAATCGGCATAAAAAAAATAAATGCGATAATTTGAAATTGGACTAGGCCCACTAGCTGGGCCCATTAGTTGGGCTCATTAAATCAACCCAACCCCTTTTTATTTTCTTTCCTTCCCATTTGGGCTTGGCCCAAACCCATGAGCAATTAAAATGCAGCCTTCTTTCTTTCCTTTCCCCAATAATGTAATGATTGGGATTCATCCCTGGCATTTCTAGAAGTTGATATGGGGTAAAGATTTTAGTAGTTGGTTGATGAGAAGAAGAAGAAGGTCATGAAGATGTTGGTGTGAGGTTTGGATATGGGTGATTGTCTATGAAAAGGAGGCCTAACAGAGGCTGGTCTTTGTCTAATAACGAAAGGATGATCATTTGTTCTTTAAACAGCGGTATTATGAACTATGGGTCTTAAGTTATTTCTAAGTGTTTGATTTCTATTCATTGTAGTAAAAAAATTCTCTATCGTTTTGTTGATTGCATGTATCATGTTTCTTAAAAGTTCTATCATAATTAAGTCTTCGTTCCATAATGGAGTTCTGTCTGATGGTACAGGAACAACATTATTATTTTCGTCGTTGAGCTCTTCATTAAGATTGTCTACGTATGCTTGTTGAAGAAAGTTTGCATGTGAGATAAGTTCAATTCTAAGTTGTTCTAAGTCTGTAATTCTGTCTGTTCTTAATAACGCTATATAGTTTATGAGTTTATCTAAAATACCCATGATGCGTATGCAGAGAAATTCAAAATTTAAAATTGTAATGAAAGCTTTAAAGTATAAAGGAAAGCGTTTAAGAAATTTAAAGCGTTAAAACTTACAGTGATCTTGCTCAAATATTTCAAAAGCCTTTTCTCAGAAGTTTTGTGGGTTTATTTTTTGATTCTGCCTCTACACTGAGGTCTTCATCCTCTTTTATAGAGGTACATAAGTAAAAGAGTCCAAGCGGACTTTAAAACACCCATCATGTCGTCGTCGTAGTCTGGGTCTGAGTTGAGCGGTGAAAATGATTCCCCTTTGTCTTCATCATCTAAGAATTAGGACAAAGTCTCTAGTAGGTCCCTCTTCTTCTCTCGTTTGGCTTCCTTTGAGGTTGGGTCTGTCTGGAATTTTTTTGGTTGGA
This sequence comes from Viola odorata, assembly GCA_963691705.1. Taxonomy (NCBI): domain Eukaryota; kingdom Viridiplantae; phylum Streptophyta; class Magnoliopsida; order Malpighiales; family Violaceae; genus Viola; species Viola odorata. The sequence goes on from OY829542.1 coordinate 26,124,213, forward strand.
ATCTTGTCTGTCCTCTAGGTGGAGGATTGTTGATTGTCGATTCTGAAAGGGTGTTTAGAACAGCGAACTTAGAGGCCTGTTCTTGTGGAAATATTTTCCACCACTTGATTTTAAAACGTCTGGTAAGAATGGGAGGTTCTTGCTTAGTTCTATCAATGATTTCATATTCCCAGTAAATAATCGAAGGAATGTGAAACATAATGTCGCACCCCCTTTTTGGTTTTTATCCTAATGCGCGACGCGAGTTTGGGACGAGATGTGAGACAAAATCGGACTCATCTCACATCATGCATATGAAGTCTCCACCCTAACTTGTTTCTAGGTTTAGGGAACCTAAAGTCATGGCATAAAAAAAAATTAAAAAAATAAAAACTAAGGCAAAAAGGGTCTGAACCCGAGAACAGCGGTTCGGGGTCGTATTAGGGACTCGGGAAGGTGTTAGGCACCCGAGTCACATCCTAAAAGGGTTACCGAAGAAATAGACGTTTAATAAAAAGCCCTACTTTAGTGATTATGCCCAACGGATTAAATTAAACTTTAATAATTTTAAATAGTCATGCATACATGCGTAAATGCGAACAAAGCGTGGAATAAATAAAAGGGTGAGAGATGCGTACTTGTGAAGGGTATGAGCAGTTGATTTACCCTACAAAGTCAAGATTATTAGTTCGGGAAAATAATGATAGTCGGAAAGTAGATAAATATTTAACGACTTATTGCAAGTGAAATAATTAATTCTAGCGATTAAATGTGAGCGGAATAATTATTTAAATATTCAAAAGCATGCAAAGATAATTAGTTAAATAGTACGAGTATTCAAATAATAGGTATCAAAATTATTGTACGCACGCAAGTGAAATAATTATTTTTGACGATTATACGCATGCAGAATAATTAAACATACAAAAGCATACGAAATTAATGATTAAACATGCAAGCATTCGAAAGTAAATAATTAAACATGCAAGCATTCGAAAGTAAATAATTAAACATACAAGCATTCGAAAGTAAATAACATGCAAGCATATGAAAATAAATAAATAGTACAAGTGCGGAAATAAATAAACAGTACAAGCATAGGAAAAATCGGCATAAAAAAAATAAATGCGATAATTTGAAATTGGACTAGGCCCACTAGCTGGGCCCATTAGTTGGGCTCATTAAATCAACCCAACCCCTTTTTATTTTCTTTCCTTCCCATTTGGGCTTGGCCCAAACCCATGAGCAATTAAAATGCAGCCTTCTTTCTTTCCTTTCCCCAATAATGTAATGATTGGGATTCATCCCTGGCATTTCTAGAAGTTGATATGGGGTAAAGATTTTAGTAGTTGGTTGATGAGAAGAAGAAGAAGGTCATGAAGATGTTGGTGTGAGGTTTGGATATGGGTGATTGTCTATGAAAAGGAGGCCTAACAGAGGCTGGTCTTTGTCTAATAACGAAAGGATGATCATTTGTTCTTTAAACAGCGGTATTATGAACTATGGGTCTTAAGTTATTTCTAAGTGTTTGATTTCTATTCATTGTAGTAAAAAAATTCTCTATCGTTTTGTTGATTGCATGTATCATGTTTCTTAAAAGTTCTATCATAATTAAGTCTTCGTTCCATAATGGAGTTCTGTCTGATGGTACAGGAACAACATTATTATTTTCGTCGTTGAGCTCTTCATTAAGATTGTCTACGTATGCTTGTTGAAGAAAGTTTGCATGTGAGATAAGTTCAATTCTAAGTTGTTCTAAGTCTGTAATTCTGTCTGTTCTTAATAACGCTATATAGTTTATGAGTTTATCTAAAATACCCATGATGCGTATGCAGAGAAATTCAAAATTTAAAATTGTAATGAAAGCTTTAAAGTATAAAGGAAAGCGTTTAAGAAATTTAAAGCGTTAAAACTTACAGTGATCTTGCTCAAATATTTCAAAAGCCTTTTCTCAGAAGTTTTGTGGGTTTATTTTTTGATTCTGCCTCTACACTGAGGTCTTCATCCTCTTTTATAGAGGTACATAAGTAAAAGAGTCCAAGCGGACTTTAAAACACCCATCATGTCGTCGTCGTAGGCTGGGTCTGAGTTGAGCGGTGAAAATGATTCCCCTTTGTCTTCATCATCTAAGAATTGGGACAAAGTCTCTAGTAGGTCCCTCTTCTTCTCTCGTTTGGCTGCCTTTGAGGTTGGGTCTGTCTGGAATTTTTTTGGTTGGAATCTTGTCTGTCCTCTAGGTGGAGGATTGTTGATTGTCGATTCTGAAAGGGTGTTTAGAACAGCGAACTTAGAGGCTTGTTCTTGTGGAAATATTTTCCACCACTTGATTTTAAAACGTCTGGTAAGAATGGGAGGTTCTTGCTTAGTTCTATCAATGATTTCATATTCCCAGTAAATAATCGAAGGAATGTGAAACATAATGTCGCACCCCCTTTTTGGTTTTTATCCTAATGCGCGACGCGAGTTTGGGACGAGATGTGAGACGAAATCGGACTCATCTCACATCATGCATATGAAGTCTCCACCCTAACTTGTTTCTAGGTTTAGGGAACCTAAAGTCATGGTATACAAAAATAAAAAAATAAAAACTATGGCAAAAAGGGTCTGAACCCGAGAACAGCGGTTCAGGGTCGTATTATGGACTCGGGAAGGTCTTAGGCACCCGAGTCACATCCTAAAAAGGTTACCGAAGAAATAGACGTTTAATAAAAAGCCCTACTTTAGTGATTATGCCCAATGGATTAAATTAAACTTTAATAATTTTAAATAGTCATGCATACATGCGTAAATGCGAACAAAGCGTGGAATAAATAAAAGGGTGAGAGATGCGTACTTGTGAAGGGTATGAGCAGTTGATTTACCCTACAAAGTCAAGATTATTAGTTCGGGAAAATAATGATAGTCGGAAAGTAGATAAATATTTAACGACTTATTGCAAGTGAAATAATTAATTCTAGCGATTAAATGTGAGCGGAATAATTATTTAAATATTCAAAAGCATGCAAAGATAATTAGTTAAATAGTACGAGTATTCAAATAATCGGTATCAAAATTATTGTACGCACGCAAGTGAAATAATTATTTTTGACGATTATACGCATGTAGAATAATTAAACATACAAAAGCATACGAAATTAATGATTAAACATGCAAGCATTCGAAAGTAAATAATTAAACATGCAAGCATTCGAAAGTAAATAATTAAACATACAAGCATTCGAAAGTAAATAACATGCAAGCATATGAAAATAAATAAATAGTACAAGTGCGGAAATAAATAAACAGTACAAGCACAGGAAAAATCGGCACAAAAAAAATAAATGCGATAAGCTGAAATTGGACTAGGCCCACTAGATGGGCCCATTAATTGGGCTCATTAAATCAACCCAGCCCCTTTTTATTTTCTTTCCTTCCCATTTGGGCTTGGCCCAAACCCATGAGCAATTAAAATGCAGCCTTCTTTCTTTCCTTTCCCCTCCACTTCGTCTTCTTCATTTCTTCTTCCACAAAACAGAACAGTGGCCAAGGTGCAGCAGAGCGCGGCAACGGAGCATGAGCAAACTAGCGGCTCCGGCGACAACAGAAACTCCGGCAACAGCAGCGGCGAGGCAGCTCCCTCAGTAGGCCAGCACGTCGAACGCATCAGCGGCAGTGGCGGCGTCGGCAGTGGCAGTAGCAGTAGTGGACAACTAGGCAGTGCAGCAGCAGCTCCTTGTTCATCCTCCGGCGCCGGCGATGCAACAACAACTCCGACGTACAGCAGCGTCCCGCTTCCTCGTCTTTAACCTCCAGCCATCGTCGAGGCAGCAGCAGCAGTGAAGTGGTAGCAGCAGCTCCTTGTTCATACTCCGGCGCCGACGACGCAGCAGCAACTCCGACGTATAGTAGCGGTGAGGATAGTGGCGAGCAGCGGCGGTGGTGGATGGAGGGCAGTGGTGATGGCGATTGCGTGCTTCCCCCCTCCCTCTAATTGGAAAATTTCCTAGGCTATTTATAAAGGGAGAAATGGAGATTAAGTGTTGGATGAGGGAGTAGAGATGATGATGATGATGGTTAGAGGTAGAGTAGGCTTGGAAAATGGAGAGGGTAGATGAGTACGAAGGTGAGGGAGAGGTTGAGTGATCATGTCTGGTTGTCTCCGTGCATGAACCAAATGAAGAAATGCATGCTTATGTGGTAATTACCACAACCACTTGATCTTGTTTGACTTCAAAGTCAACTAGATCAATGGTGGAGATGAATGGTTTGATTTATTATTAAATTATTCAGTTCAAGTAGATGGTACGAGCAATTTTACCTGAATATGATTGTAAACTCGAACCGAAAATGTTAAAACGTACAATAAAATAAAATAACGTATTTAGCACACAGTGAGCGATAAAAAGTTTGATAGATAGTTCAATAAAAATTCACTAGTGAGCGATAAAGTTCGAAAGTGAAAAAATTGCTTAAAATAAAAAACTGTACGAAACGCAATGAAATAGCGTGGGTTAGAAAAGTAATAAAAAAAGTAGCTAATAAGCGAAATTGTTCGACCCTTGGTTTCGAGAATTTGATTCGGGAACCAATACAGGTTCGAACGGAAAAAGTGATAAAAGTGCGAAAAATGTATGAAACAAAATTTAAATGACATTAGGCGTGGAAATAAACATCAGTTGGATAAAAATAAACAGACGTGTGATTTTAGAAAAATGACGTTTGAAAATGAGAATATTTTGATGATGAAAAATTAAAAGTCAAAAATCGGGTTGCAACAGTTGCCCCCTCTTTACTGTCTTATCAAAAATCCGGTGTAACCAAAGATTTTTGAAGAGTAGTAAAGATGGTTGCTCCCGAACTAGCAATGAAAAATACGAAATTTAAGTGAGTAGACTTCCCTGATAATGGGCTGAAAAGTAAATGTAGAAATGTAAATGACCTGCCACTGATAATGGGATGAAAAGTAAATTGGTAGAAATGTAAATAACGACATCCCTGATAGTGGGGTGAAATGTAGATGAGGAAATGTAAATCAGGTAGGGCGAGGGTAGCACTCGCAGTCCATACCTTTGATGCAGAAAAGTAAATCAGGTAGGGCGAGGGTAGCACTCGCAGTCCATACCTTTGTGCAGGAAAGTAAATCAGGTAGGGCGAGGGTAGCACTCGCAGTCCATACCTTTGTGCAGAAAAGTAAATCAGGCAGGGCGAGGGTAGCACTCGCAGTCCATACCTTTGTGCAGAAAAGTAAATCAGGCAGGGCGAGGGTTACACCCGCAGTCCATACCTTGCTGTAGAAAAGAAACTTGACATCTGAATGGGGACGCTGCAATTCTCAGACGTCGATGCAGAAAATGTAAACTTGAGATCCGAACGGGGACACCGCAACTCTCGGACCTCTGTGCAGGAAATGAAAGTTGACATCTGAACGGGAACATCGCAATTCTCAGACGTCGATGCAGAAAATGTACACTTTAGCTCCGTCGAGGGTCGTACTCATAGGTCATCGCTGATTGATGCAGAAAAGTAAACTCAGCTATGTCGAGGGTCGTACTCGTAGGCCGTCGCTAATTGATGCAGAAAAGTAAACTCAGTTACGTCGAGGGTCGTACTCGTAGGCCATCGCTGATTGATGCAGAAAATGTAAACTCAGCTACGTCGAGGGTCGCACTCGTAGGCCGTCGCTGAAGATGAAGAAAATTAATGGTGATGTGAACCGCCACACAAAACTTGGAAGGTGGGGTTTTGAACCTCCACATGAAATTTTAGAAAGGTGGAGTTTTGAACCGCCACACAAAACTTGGAAGGTGGGGTTTTGAACCACCACACAAATTTTGAAAGGTGGGGTTTTGAACTTCCACATGAATTTTTGAAAGGTGGGGTTTTGAGCCGCCACATCAAACTTGGAAGGTGGGGTTTTGAACCGCCACATGAAATTTAGAAAGGTGGGGTTTTGAACCTCCACACGAATTTTGAAAGGTGGGGTTTTGAACCGCCACATGAAATTTTGAAAAGTGGGGTTTTGAAGCTCTACACGAATTTTGAAAGGTGGGGTTTTGAGCCGCCACACGAAATTTGAAAGGTGGGGTTTTGAGCCGCCACACAAAACTTGGAAGGTGGGGTTTTGAACCACCATACAAAATTTTGAAAGGTGAGGTTTTGAACCGCCGCATAAAATTTTGAAAAGTGGGGTTTTGAACCTCCACACGAATTTTGAAAGGTGGGGTTTTGAGCCGCCACACGAAATTTTGAAAGGTGGGGTTTTGAACCTCCACACGAATTTTGAAAGGTGGGGTTTTGAGCCACGACATGAAATTTTGAAAGGTGCGGTTTTGAACTTCCACACGAATTTTTGAAAGGTGGGGTTTTGAGCCGCCACATCAAACTTGGAAGGTGGGGTTTTGAGCCGCCACATCAAACTTGGAAGGTGGGGTTTTGAACCGCCACATGAAATTTAGAAAGGTGGGGTTTTGAACCTCCACACGAATTTTGAAAGGTGGGGTTTTGAACCGCCACATGAAATTTTGAAAAGTGGGGTTTTGAAGCTCTACACGAATTTTGAAAGGTGTGGTTTTGAAGCTCTACACGAATTTTGAAAGGTGGGGTTTTGAGCCGCCACACGAAATTTGAAAGGTGGGGTTTTGAGCCGCCACACAAAACTTGGAAGGTGGGGTTTTGAACCACCATACAAAATTTTGAGAGGTGAGGTTTTGAACCGCCGCATAAAATTTTGAAAAGTGGGGTTTTGAACCTCCACACGAATTTTGAAAGGTGGGGTTTTGAGCCGCCACACGAAATTTTGAAAGGTGGGGTTTTGAACCGCCACACAAAACTTGGAAAGTGGGGTTTTGAACCACCACACGAATTTTAAAAGGTGGGGTTTTGAACTGCCACACGAAATTTTAAAAGGTGGGGTTTTGAACCTCCACACGAATTTTGAAAGGTGGGGTTTTGAGCCACGACATGAAATTTTGAAAGGTGGGGTTTTGAACTTCCACACGAATTTTTGAAAGGTGGGGTTTTGAGCCGCCACATCAAACTTGGAAGGTGGGGTTTTGAACCGCCAAATGAAATTTAGAAAGGTGGGTGATACGATCCTGGTTCCTTAGGATGCGTAACACCAACTGTGATCTTTGTTCAAAGACGGATTTCCTGCGGAATAGAATGAACTGATAGATAACTCGACAAGTACGAGCTTAGACCACTAGCTAACCTGTGCTAAGTGCCCTAATCGATTTCAAGTCAAGGGTCTTGAATCGGGTTCTTAGGACTAGACTCAACAATGTGAGAATCACACTAAGATAAACGAGACAATAATGCAATTCCAAGATTTACTTGTATAAGACTCAAGTATTGCGGACTCAAGAATAACAAGGTTCAACCAACTTGAACAAGGGGCGGAGATTGAAGAGATTAACTCAATTTATCAAATAACAGCCTCCTCTCTAAGGAGGCCAAAAGGCTCCTTATATAGGTTACAAATAAACCCTAATTCCAAAAGAGGAATATTACATAAAGTAGATACTTAACTAATGAATTAAATGTCTATTTAATTAATTAGCTAAACAAAGTAAAAGCAATAAACGCGTGCAGCTTCTGGACAACAGAAACGGACAAGTGCCGATAGAGGTAGGGACCAATCGGGCAGGAGCCGTTTCTTTCAAGGGCAGATAGGTGCCAAAACGGACACGCGGAAATGTTGAAGCAAACGGCAACGGATGAGTCAAAACGGTAAGTGCCGTTTTGAGAGAAACGGACGCGTGCCGATAGAATGGTCAAATGCCGTTTGACCAATGCCGATTGTGCCAATTGGTCAAGTGCCGTTGTGCGCATAACGGTCAAATGCCGTTTGACCCACGTCATCATCGGTCAAGGCAAAAGTGAGAAGATTCACTATCTTTGCCGTCTTCTCCCTCAGTGCAGCCCTCTCACTTGTCATCTCAGATTCTAGCTCTTTGTGGATGAGGGATGACAATCGGTCTTGAAGTCGTTGGGCTCTGACTCGAGTCATTGGACCAGCTGGTGGTAACGGTAACTGGATGCATGGATTCGCATCATTCCCTCCCCCTTCGGAAGGATTCGTCCTCGAATCCGTATCGGCATCATCCGCAAGTCCATACTCGTCATCTGCATCAAACAAAACTAAGTCAGAAACATTGAAAGTGGAGCTAACGGCACCATACTCACTCGGCAACGCCAGTTTATAGGCATTGTTGTTGATCTTCTCAACAATCTGGAACGGTCCGTCTCCTCTAGGTGATAGCTTGCCGCGGCGTTGGTCAGGAAAACGCTCCTTGCGCATATGCAACCAGACCCAATCGCCAACCTGAAACGTCACTAGCCGTCGGCCCTCGTTCCGTTTCTGCACAAGCTTCTCATTCATACGCTCAATGTTCTGTTTTGCCTTAGCATGTAATTGCTTGACAAAATCAGCCTTCTGTTCACCATCTAAACTTACAACATCACTCAACGGTAAAGGAGTTAAATCCAAAACAGTTCTAGGATTAAATCCATAAACAAGCTCAAACGGTGAGTAATGAGTAGTAGAATGAACAGCACGGTTGTAAGCAAATTCAATAAACGGTAAATGATCAACCCAGGTAGAAACATGCTTACGAACTAAGGTGCGCAAAAGGGAACCAAGAGTCCGATTTACCACCTCTGTTTGGCCATCCGTTTGTGGGTGATAAGAAGTAGAATATAACAATTTAGTACCAATTTTCTTCCACAAGACACGCCAAAAATGACTAAGAAACTTAGTATCCCTATCACTCACAATCGTCAAAGGAATTCCATGCAAACGTACTACTTCACGAAAGAATAAATCAGCAATCTGAGTAGCATCACACGTAGTAGAACATGGAATAAAATGGGACATTTTAAAAAATCTGTCCACCACAACAAAAACAGAATCCTTGCCGTTTTTAGACTTAGGCAGTCCGACAACAAAATCCATGGATAAATCGGTCCAAGGATGAGAAGGAACAGGTAACGGCATGTACTCTCCATGACCAGCAGACTTAGATTTGGCTCTACGGCAAACTAAACATCTAGCGATGATGCACACAACATCACGCTTCATGTGAGGCCAATAAAAATGATCATTCAAAACATCTAAAGTCTTAGTCACGCCAAAGTGGCCCATCAAACCACCACTATGGGCTTCATGCACAAGTAATTCACGAAGAGAGCAATGAGGAATACACAAATTTTTACCCCGAAATAAATACCCCTCATGCTTATAGAATTTAGAACCAGAAATAGAAACACCATGCATGTAGGTATTACCAAAATCAGAATCGGTAGCATAGAGTTCTATGATGTGCGAAAATCCAAGCAACTTAGCATTAAGAGAAGTAATTAACACATACCGTCGAGATAGTGCATCGGCAACAATGTTCTCTTTACCTTGCTTGTACTGAATATGATAAGGGAAAGCTTCAATAAATTCCATCCAAGCGGCATGTCTCCGATTTAACTTCCCTTGTCCCTTGAGGTACTTCAAGCTCAAATGATCAGTGTGGATGATAAACTCTCTCGGCATCAGGTAGTGTTGCCATGTTTCCAATGCGCGAACAAGGGCATAGAATTCCTTGTCATATGTCGGGTACCTGAGCTGAGCATCCTTGAGCTTCTCGCTGAAATAGGCAATCGGCCGTTTCTCTTGCATCAGAACGGCGCCGATTCCTAACCCGCTGGCGTCACACTCTATCTCAAACGCCTTAGTGAAATCGGGCAAAGCTAGTACTGGAGCGGTACAAAGCCGTTCCTTTAGGGTAGTAAACGCCTCTTCATGTGGCTGTTCCCATCGGAAGGCAGTATTCTTCTTTGTTAGATCATTCAATGGAACAACGATGGTGCTAAAGTCCTTCACAAAACGCCGATAGAAGCTTGCCAAGCCATGGAAGGATCTGACGTCACTAACGGTCTTGGGCGTTGGCCACTCTTGAATCGCGCGGATCTTTTCTTCATCCACTTTAACGCCATCTGTACTCACAATAAAACCAAGAAAACCAACTTGTTCTATTGCGAAAGAACACTTACTAGGTTTAGCAAATAATTTCTGTTCACGAAGTGTTAGAAAGACTTCCCTAAGATGTAAAACATGCTCATCAACGGATTTGCTATAGATTAAAATGTCATCAAAATAAACTACAACAAATCTGCCAAGTAAGTGCCGAAGTACATGGTTCATTAACCTCATAAAGGTGCTAGGAGCATTAGTTAAACCAAACGGCATAACCATCCATTCATATAAACCGTACTTTGTTTTAAAAGCAGTTTTCCATTCATCCCCTTCTTTCATGCGAATTTGGTGGTAGCCACTCATTAAATCGATTTTAGAAAAGATTTTGCTGCCACTTAATTCGTCTAACATATCATCTAAACAAGGAATAGGGTGACGATACTTTACAGTGATTTTGTTGATTGCCCGGCAGTCAACACACATTCTCCAAGTTCCATCCTTCTTCGGGACTAGAATGACTGGAACAGCACATGGGGATAGACTCTCCCGAACGTACCCACGCGCAAGCAAATCGTCCACTTGCCGTTGTAGCTCCTTGGTTTCCTCTGGATTGGACCGGTAAGCAGGCCGATGTGGAATGGCCGATCCAGGGGCAAAGTCTATCTGATGTTCAATGCCTCGAATCGGAGGTAAACCACGTGGTATCTCCTCGGGTAGAACATCTTCAAATTCCTGCAAGAGAGAAGAAATACCAATCGGAACGGTAGGCTGCCGATCCGTTGTACCCGTTAGCAAACAGTAAGAACGGAAACGGATGAGAAAAAGGGGACGGCTTTTTCCAAAAGATTTTTGAGAAGAAACGTTTTCCTCAACTTCGCTCCCCTTGGCATATACACTCAATTTCTTTTTATTTGCCTCTCCGTTTCTCTCAATGCCACTCTCAGCACGCTTACTCTTTTCGTGCGAATGTTTACTCTCTCCCTCTGCATGCTTGCTGTTTTCATGCGAATGTTGAAGGCTTACACACTCAATATTTTGCTCTTTATGTTTCACTCTTAAGCCTTCTTTTTCTTTCTCAAGCTGTTTGGCAATTTCATACTCAACATGGGACTTAGCAAGCCATTGCTGATCTTCAAACACTTCAGCTTGGGTTAATGGTGCCAAGGTGAATTTCTTGCCATCCTTTACTATCTTGTAGAGATTGCGCTTCCCTTCATGATTCGCCTCTCTATCAAACTGCCATGGTCGGCCAAGGAGGATATGGCTAGCTTGCATCAGCACAACATCACAGAGAACTTCATCATTGTATTTGCCGATCCTAAACTTAACAAGTACTTGTTTGGTCACCTTAATACCGTTAGCATCTGTCATCCAATGTAGATGATACGGTTTCGGATGCTTCAATGTTGGCAAGGCCAACTTGTAGACCATCAACGCACTGGCACAGTTGGCACAGCTGCCGTTGTCAATAATAATGGAGCATCCTTTGTTATCAATCACACCTCGGGTGTGAAACAGATTGGTCCGTTGCTCCTCATCACACACTTCTTCGGTGGTCTGGACGCTCAGGTTCCGTCGGACCACCAGTAACCGAACCTGCTCTCTCTCCTGATAGTCACTGTCGGAATCGGAACTGCTATCGGTCTCGGGTGTCGATTGTGCTGGCTCATCGTCCGATTCCTCCTCTCCATTCGGCCGGATGATAAAGACTCTCCTATTTGGGCATTCTGATTTCTTATGCCCTCGACCATTGCATTTGAAACACACAATGTCTTTAGTGGCTGGCCGATCCACTGGTGGAGTGTAAGGTTTCGTAGTTGCCGTTTTGGAAGGGATAACGGCACTGGAAGGATTCTTTGAAACGGTAGGAACCGTTCTATCGTCCTTACTCCAAGATGACTTCTTCCAAGGTGTAGAACCGGTAGGCCTAGAAGAATTCTTAGCCTTCCGATGCTTCTCAATCTTTTGAGCCATGTGAAGCATCTCCTCGATAGTGTTGTATTGCGTCAGCTCCAAAGCATCGGCAATATCTGCGTTCAAACCAGCACTAAACCTAGCCATCGTTACCTCAGGTTCCTCAGTAACCTTTGCTTGTGCTAAAGCAATCTCCATCTCATTGAAATAGGCTCCAACACTCTTGCTGCCTTGCTTTAAGGTCTGAAGCCGTTGATGAAGCTGACGGTGAAAGTGAATCAGAACAAACCGTTGCCTCATTGCCTGTTTCATCACGCCCCAATTATCAATCGGACCAGCATAAACGGCTGCCCTCTTCAGGTTGAGCTGCTCCCACCAATGACTAGCATAGCCACTGAATTCAACGGCTGTCAGCTGAACCTTTTTACTCTCCGAATAATTGTGGCATAAAAAGATAGCGTCTATCTTCCGTTCCCAAGTCAGGAATGCATCAGGGTCATCGGTACCCTCAAACGGCGGTATCTTCATTTTGATGCTGCTGAGATTAGCATCCAAGCGGTCATCTTCCCGTTCTCTTCTACCAACCCGTTCCCCTCGTCTTTCCCCTCTCGGACCATCCCGAGCATATATATATCCTTCTCCTCGTCTTTCCCCTCGTCTTTCCCCTCTCAGACCATCCCGAGCATATATAACTCGCACCACAGGAGATTTTAGGTAACGTTCGGCGTTGGTCAGCCGTTAAATCCATTGGTTTAGCCGTAAAGCCCAGTTAGGTAAGTGGTCCCGGTGGTGGTCCCGACGAATTTACCTAAAAACTACTGTAGTAAGAGGAAAAAGAAGATAATTAACAAATTTACCTTTAGCACCAAAAGAAAGATAGTTATTAATCTTTGATATCATGGAAAGATTCGGTAATATCTTTGGAAGTTCCAGTCATGGTAATCAAGAAGTAAATGATGACTTAGAAGATTATAATAGACAAGAATTACATATAGCAGAGATAGAACAACACCTAAAAAATTGGACTATTCCAAAAGAAAGTATAAAGAATATATACGAAATTGGATCTTTTAGATTATTCCATGATTATGTAATAGAAACCACGGAAAGAACAATCCCAATAAGCCCTGAACAAAAGACGATTGAAATAATAGAAAAAAGACAGATTGAAAAATTCAGAAAGAAATATAGATTTATGCATATTGGATTAATCCAAATAGCAGCTAAGCCACTATACAGACTTGGAATGGATTCACCAATTCTTATGTGTTTAAGAGACGCAAGATTTAAAAATTTTAATGACTCTTTATTAGCAATATTTCAGTCGAATTTAACTAGAGGACCAGTTTATTTAAACTGTTATCCAAATTTCACAGTTTCTTTAACAGACCCAAATATACTAAAAGCTTTAACACTCAATTTAGACGTTCTAGATAATATGCTCGAAGGATCTAAAGGAGTAGCAATAATATATAGAGTATATTACAAGGTAATGTCAACAAATATTAATCCAAAAGCTCTAAGACACTCTCCTAAAGATGAGTCACTGTTAATAGAAGCCAACACGGAACACACAATGATCCAGACGCCAAAATTATTAAAATGGGATCAAGTAACTTTTCCGGATGAATGGATTCTATCTGGAATTAATGAATCACAATCCATAGTGCCTAGAACTCAACCTGCAAGAATGGAAGAAGACGATAATGGAAATATTAGACTAATATTTGAACCACACAGAAGAAGCATAAATATAACAGACTTTCCACCTCAAGAAACTGCTAGTATAATTGGACCCAGAAGATCAGTAAGCAGTCGTAGACTAAGTAGAAGCCAATCAAACTCTGCTTTAACAAGATTAAATTTAACAAATTTGACAGGAGTCGATTTTAATAGGACGATACCTAGACCAATTTACACAGATCAAAATAGTTTTCAGACTTGTGATCAAGAAACAGTAAGAACACCATCGCCTACAGAAAGCGATATGAGATATACGAATCAGATTAACATGATCGCAAAAAAATATGAAATAGACAAAGAAAGATTAAGAAAAGAATTTGATCACCCTTTGAATAAGAATATAAGAACTCATTTCTTTAATTACTATACGAAAGAACAAAAGGACAGCATAAGAGAACGATTTTATACATACCTAAATGAAGTAAAAACGCATGTACCCTTTTTTACCTAGTTCAGAAGACATAAAGAATTATTAAATATTAACAATATAAATGTTATTAAGACACCAGTTCAAAATTGGAAAACAGCCACTAATGAAGAAATCAAAGCGGTATATCCACCGTTTGAAGAAATTAAAATAAAGCATCATAGTATTGATATATCAGCATCACCAATAAAGGATATAAAAGAAGAAAATAGAGAGGTCAAGTTAAAAGATGTAAAGAATATACAATCTCAGAATAATTATACAAATATCTTACTAAATACTATGGCACAACAACTTAATACGATAGAAGAAAATACTCCCCCTAAAGTACATTATACAGGACATATATATGTAGGAGAAGGAAGTAAGGTTCCTATAGAGAAAAAAGAAAAACCCTTAAAAATAAGTAATCCAATAATTAAACCAAATACCATGCCAGGATTTAAAGAAAATTTCAGACTTTCGAAAGAAGATGCACTCTTACAAAAGATTAGTCAAGAACTAAATAAAATAAACACAGGCGCAAAAAACCAAATCTCGGTTTTAACCAAAGAAAATCTAGAAACAATATCAGATCAATTCAAAGAACTAGAAATAAATAGAATAAAAGGAACAAGTTATCGGAGACCAGGATTATTCTATAACTAAGAAAATCATGCTAATACAAAAAAGGAAACACATACACTTTCTTACCAAAGAAATAAACTATAAAAGAGTAGAGGAAGAAATTCAAACACCCTTTAATCAAAAAAGAGTTAAAGAGTTTCAAGGAAATTTCGAAAAGGAAGTTTGTGCAGAAGTTCCGAATGCTTTTTGGAATAGAAAGAAATACGTGATAGATTTGCCATACGAAAAGGACTTTGATGAGAAGAATATACCCACCAGAGCAAGACCCATACAAATGAATAAAGAATTGATGGAATATTGTAAAGAGGAAATACAATCTTTATTAAATAAGAAATTAATAAGACCCAGTAAATCCCCGTGGTCATGTGCAGCTTTTTATGTACAAAACCATGCTGAGCTAGAAAGAGGAGCACCTAGACTTGTAATAAATTACAAGCCCTTAAACAAGGCACTTAGATGGATTAGGTATCCTATACCTAATAAAAGAGATTTAATAAAAAGACTACATGGAGCAACAATATTTTCCAAATTTGATATGAAATCAGGATTTTGGCAAATACAAATCAAGGAAGAAGATAGATATAAAACAACTTTTACAGTTCCATTAGGACATTACAAGTGGAATGTAATGCCCTTTGGATTAAAAAATGCACCCTCAGAATTTCAAAAGATGATGAATGACATCTTAAACCCATACACTAAATTTACCATAGTATACATAGACGACGTGCTAGTCTTCTCAAAGTCAGTAACTGAGCACTTTCAGCACCTTAACAAATTCTTAAGAATATTAAAAGAAAATGGACTTGTAGTATCAGCATCAAAATTGAAATTATGTCAGACTAATATAAGATTTTTAGGATTTAACATCCATCAGGGAATGTTTAGTCCCATAAGTAGATCAATAGAATTTGCTAGTAAATTCCCAGACGAAATAAAAGATAAAACTCAATTACAAAGATTTCTTGGATGTTTAAATTATGTCTCAGACTTTATAAAAGACCTTAGATCAACCTGTTCAATTTTATATGCAAGATTAAAAAAGACTCCTACTGAGTGGACAGAAGAACACACTGCAGTAGTAAAAATAATCAAAGAAAAAGTTAAAAATCTCCCATGTTTAGGAATTCCAGACCCTTTAGCAGAGCTAATTGTAGAAACGGATGCATCAGACATAGGATATGGAGGAATATTAAAGCAAAAAATTGAAGGAAAAGAACAATTAATCAGATATTGTTCAGGATTATGGATAGAAGCTCAAAAGAATTATTCAACAATAAAGAAAGAAATATTAGCCATTGTTTTATGCATCAATAAATTTCAAGACGATGTTTTCAACAAAAAAATTCTTTTAAGAATTGATTGCCAAAGTGCAAAATTTGTTTTAGAAAAAGACGTGAAAAACCTTGTTGCAAAACAGATTTTTGCCAGATGGCAAGCTTTACTTTCAAATTTTGATTTTGAAATACAATACATCTCAGGAAAAGACAACTCTTTACCAGACTTTCTATCCAGAGAATTTCTACAGGGGAAGAAAAATGACGACCAAAGTGGATCCGAAGAAAAAGACAAAGGCATCATACGCAATGACAATATCAGGCGTACCAGACTCACCAAACAGGTTCGACAACCTGAGACCACAGACACCAAGACTACAAACACCTACCTGAAAGACATTAGACCCAAGCCTGTTTCTACAAGGAATGACAAGCCCAAGAACTCCTCCTAGACTTATACCAGCTCTACAAGTCCAACCACCTAGATCACCAGCTTCAATATCCCAAAGATCAACAGTTTTAGGCAATATACCAAGACCACAAAACCAGACATACCAGACAAAAGCCCAAGACAAATCAGGCCCAATACTCAAACCTGTCACCAAGAACATTGCGTATATTGAACCAGAATATGGATCAGATTTAAGATCCATTACCTCAAACCTATTTCCAAAAGACTTTCACTACATCCCAGCAGACCTAGAAAAAACTAGAAACTTTTATGAGTTTATCTTGGTAGACACTGATTCAGTAGAGATTACCCATGAGTCTACTGAAGCAAGACCAGACAGATATTCCTACTCGAAATGCAGAATCCTTAGAGTCCTAACCCCAACAGACTGGAAAATGAACCCCTATACAAAAAGAATATTTTCACAACCTTTTCTCCCCAAAGGTTTTGATTATCATGACTATCAGATGGCATGGCACCATGCATTCCTATACTCGACAGGAGGACACTCATGGTTCTTCCATTTTGACAGAAACATTTCAGTTAATTTTTCGATATGGTTCCATAGATGGTGGCATCATTTTGGTGCTCATGAGATATGTTTTCCAGACCCAGTTCTGGAAGGTTATGGAGCCTTTGTTCAGAAATATCCAGACTTACATTTACCCAAGACGCTGAGTTTCACTCTTATGTTTCATATCCCATGGATCATATATTGGGAATATGAAATTACAGACAAGACGGAGCAAGATCAACATCCAATACTCACCAGACGATTCAAAGTGAAATGGTGGAAAAGATTTCCACAAGAACAGGCCTCAAGATTTGCCGTCATTAACCTTTCCAATTAGTTCCATTAGTAAGTCTGTTTCTTTAGTAATGACGTTGATTTGTTTATATGAGCAAGCACATATGTTATCCCCTTCTTCTTCTTCTTCTGAGTTTACTTCTTCTTCAGAAGTGTTTTCTTGTATTTCGTATATAGCTTCATTATTGCTACTTATAATTTCTTCATCTGTATCTGTCTCATTTAATAGTTGTACGAGTTCTTCCTTGAACTCTTCTTCACATTCTAAAGCTTGTATTTTCTCTTTCATTTTGCATTCATTTTTGTAATGACCTGTTTTTCCACATTTATAACAGGTGGGTTGTCTGGTATTTGATTTTCTCTTTCCTTTATAATTATTATATCTTTTCTTGTGATATGTCTTTTTGTATGGTTTAAAAGGCCTTTCTTCACGTTTTTCCTTGTATTTAGATTTATACGGTTTCCTGTATTGCTTACTTTGTTTTTTATAACTTCTTGATAGGGCTCTAATGGTTTCGTATCCGTATTGAGAGCAGAAAGATCCCAATTCTTTCCTTCCCAATAACTTATCACTCTTTAGCTTTGCTTTCAATTTCAGGTCTGTACAGAGGGATAGTCCTACTGTATTTATATGGGCTATTAGTTCTCCATATGTTAAATCTTCATATGGTATAATTCCTTGATTGGTTTCCTTTATTTTAGTCCTAACTTTCTCTGCGAATAATCTAGGTAGTCCTGATATAAATTTTTCTTTCCAAAAAGGGAGACTACAGTCGTCCTTTAAGAATACCTTTGTTAAGAACATGTCTTTATACCATGAAAAGTCTTGTAACTTGGGACAGGTTAAGTTCATTAATATTTCTGTCGTTTCTTCTTGAATTTGTTCGGGTTTTCCAATGAAATGTTTTAAAATGGAGAATATTAGAACATTTGTAGCATCTTCTGACACTTCTTCATCTTCTATTTTAGTAGCGTTCATTATAGCTAATTTTTCTGTTAGAGTGAGATAATTATTCCACCATCCTTTAAGCATTCCAGAAAATCCAGCCATTAATATATAAGCTACTTGTTTGTCAGTATTACCTCTAGTTCTATGAGCTGTTGCTGCTATTAACATAGCTCTTTCATGGTTTGCGGGTGAGCCATGGAAGAGAACCTTTGTTCAATCTGGAGTTCCGCGCACTGATCTCTGAAGAACTGGCTGGTGAACTGCGTCCCGTTATCGCTGACCAGCACATGGGGAACACCAAACCGCATGATAACTTGGTGTTTGAAGAAATGCTAAATTTTTTCTGTTGTGATGTTGGCCACCGCTTCCGCTTCGGCCCATTTCGTGAAGTAATCTACTGTCACGACCATGAATTTTAGTTGGGACCTTGCCTTTGGAAATGGGCCCAGGATATCTATCCCCCATTTCGCGAAAGGACAAGGAGCCACTATCTCAGAAATCTCTATAGCGGGTTGTCGAGGGATCTTAGAGAACTCCTGACACTTTTGACAAGTCCGCACGTAATTGTGGCAGTCTCTTCGAATGGTAGGCCAGTAGAATCTAGACCTGAAGACTTGCGCGGCTAAGGTGCCGCCTGATGCGTGCATACCACATATTCCTTCGTGGATTTCTCGCAAGGTGTGAAGGCCTTCTTGTTCCGTTATACACTTAGCCGCCGGGTGAGAGAAGCATCTCCGGATCAGCTCTCCATCGTAATATGTACACCTTGCTGCTTGTTTCAGTACTTTCTTCTTCTCGGGGATTTGCAGGTAATTCCTCATGTTTCAAGTATTTTATCATAGGGATTTGCCAGTCATTTTCAATTTCTTCCACGCAAAGCGATGTTTGCTCTTCCATGAAGGAGGGAACTGATATCTCTCGGTAATACACGCCCTTGGGTATGGACGCATCTAGATTTGCAGCGAGTTTGGCCAAGCGTCTGCTTCAGCGTTATCCTCTCGGGGAATGTGCTCAAAGCTGACCCGTATGCCGCTTTTCTTTATTTCCAACAGTTCGCGTTTCACTTTGGCGAGGTACTGAACCATGATGGGCTCTCTAGCCTTAGAGTGTCCCAAGACTTGGTCCATTATCAGTTTGGAATCTCCACAAATTTTCAATTGCAAGTCTCCCATCATTCCTGTGTCGTGTATGGCCTTGGCGGAAAAGTTTCTTCCTATCCTGAGGCCGGCTAGTAACGCCTCATATTCCACTGCGTTATTGGATAACAGCTACAGTATTCTGATGGCGTATCATATCTGTATATCGTGCGGTCCGATCATGAAGATCCCGGCTTCAGCCAGCTCTTGGTTCTTGGCTCCATCCACATGAACAACCCACAAATCAGTATAAGTTTCAGGGAACGGGAGGTCCAAGTCCTCCCTTTCCTCTTCTGTGAAGGTACACTCAGCTATGAAGTCTGCTAGGACCTAGGCTTTCACGGAAGGACGGTTTTTGTACCGCAACCCATATTACTCGAGTTCGATGGCCCAAATCAGCATCCTTCCTGAAGACTCGGGCTTCCGGAATATCCTTTCCAACGGTTGGTCAGTAAGTACGATAACGGGATGGGCTTGGAAGTATCTGTCCATTTTTTGCGTGGCCTGAACCAATGCAAATGCTATTTTTTCAATGCGAGCGTACCGCGGCTCGGCATCTTTCAAAATGTGACTCACGAAATAGACAGGGTGATGTAGATGGTTGTCGTCTCGAACGAGGACGGCGCTAAGTACTTCGTCTGCAACATCGAGGTATAGGTATAGGGTATCGCCCGGTTATAGTCTTGTCAGTACCAGGTCGGACGATAAATAAGCTTTTAGGCCCATGAACGCCTCTTCGCATTCCGCTGTCCAGCCGAAAGGGGCTTTTTTGTTTATGACCTTAAAAAAGGGTAGACATCTCTCGCCTTGCTTAGAGATAAATCGCCCTAGGGCAGTAACGCGCCCCGTCAATCTTTGCACTTCCTTGACAGTTCGAGAAGGATCATATCCTGGATAGCTTTGACCTTTGAAGGGTTAGGCTGGATACCTTTCCGGCTAACCACGTAACCCAAAAAATTTCCCGTCTGAAATGCAAACATGCATTTACGGGGATTCAACTTCATTTGATATTTTCTCATCACGCGGAAAACTTCTTCCAAGTCATTCAAATGGCCTTGGAAACTTTGGCTCTTGACCAGTATATCGTCAACATATACTTCCACGTTTCTTCCAATTTACTTTTCAAAGACCTTGTTTGCCATTCGTTGAAAGGTGGCTCCAACATTCTTCAACCCAAACGGTATTGCCGTATAACAGTAAGTAGCTTTCGGGGTGATGAAAGCAGTTTTTTCTTCATCCTCAATGACCATGGGGATTTGATGGTATCCCGAATTGGCGTCTAGAGAGCTTAGATAGGCGTACCCCGCGGTTTGATTGACCAGCTGATCAATCCGAGGGAGAGGGTAGCAATCTTTGGGGCAGACATCATTCAAGTCAGTAAAGTCGATGCACATGCGCCAATCTCCGTTGGGCTTTGGGACAAGAGCTGGGTTGGCTAGCCAGGTCGGGTATTGGACTTCTCGGATGAAACCGACGTCGAGGAGTTTGATCACCACCTTCTCGATGGCTGATGCTTTCTCTGCAGAGAACGCGTGTCGCTTCTGTTGGATTGGCTTGACGTTGGGATCAACATTGAGTCGATGTTCTGCCACCTCCTAAGAGATACCTGGCATATCCGCGGACTTCCATGCGAATTCTCCTTTACACTTGTGCAATAACCGAGCTAGTTGAAGGTTTTCCATTGGGCTAAGCTTTTCACTAACCAGGAAGCTTGCTCCATCGATCCCGTTAACCGGCACGGGTACCATTTTGTCTAATGGTTGAGTGCGCTTCTCATAATTTTGTTCGTACAGATCTACTGTTACACAGACGTACCTATCACAACTCTTCCGAGTCATGAGGAGGTAACACTCGGCCGCCAATTTCTGATATCCTTTTATCGAGACTACCCCCTCCCAAGAGGGATATTTCATCCTCAAATGTTTTTGGGATATCGCCACTCCGAAGCGGTTGAGGAAAGGTCTCCCCAGAATAGCGTTATAGGGCAGGTTTAGGTCCACGACTAGGAATAGCAGCTCCTCCGATCGCTTGGAGGTATCCTCTCTGAAGTAAACGGGCAAGGTGGTTACCCTGGTTACTGGGATCGGGACCCCATCCACCCCAATTATTGGCTTTTTACAGGGCGTCAACTCGCTGTCGGGGCGCTTCATAAGGTTATAGGCTTCTAGTGAAAATAAGTTCATGGCGCTTCCGTTATCCACGAGGGTTCTTCTAACCCCATGATTAGCGATAACAGGCGTAACCACTAACGTATCGTTATGTGATAAATGACGCCTTTCTCGTCCTCTTCGAAAAAAGACAGCACCATCCTGTCCAAAGTGTTTATCGCTTCGCTTTTCGTTATCGCACCCTCCCACTTCCGCTTGTCTCCCATCACGGGTGTTAACTGTGCAGGTTCATTTAGGTAGGGGGTGCCTCCGGCTATGATGTTGATGATAGGGACCTCGTCATCATCCATCATGAATGTTTCTCTACCTCTTCCGGCGGGGACAACGTTACTTCCTGGAACGCGATGAGGTGTTGGTCTGTTATCAGCAGCTCTGCTCGTAGGATTGTTCCTAGCTTCCTCTTTGGTTCTAATGGCGAATTCTCTGAGATACCTTCCTCTACCAGACGCTCTATCGCCAGCTTTAATTCTCTGCACACTTCTGTAGAGTGTCCCTTAGCTTTGTGAAACTTGCAAAAAGCATTTTCTCTTCCTCCCATGATTACCCTAGGCTTAATAGGGGTGGGGTAACGAATGGCTAGATTCCGCTGCTCCACAATTACTAATATTTCCGCTCTTGGTAAAATGAGGGAAGGGAGGTCCGGGTCGTAAATTCGGCCCTTGGGAGGATCTCCCTGTCGCCGAGTAGGGGAATTGCCAGACTTTCCTTTTGAGGAGTTGCCTCTGCGCCGATTGGAGGCCCTAGGAATGTGATCTTTTCGCTGTGTATATTCGTCAATAAAGCGATCCTCCGAAGTGGTAGTGGTAGGAGCGTTAGGGACTTGAGGCGCGTCTTGTAACACGCTCCGGGCTCTATCCCTATTTTCTTCTTCTTCCATTCTTGCGTAGTTGTGGGCTTTTAGCCCTAACGCGTCTAACATCACCGGGGGGTCCACCATCAACGTGTCTCTTAACTTCCCGTAACGGCAGTTCCGCTTCAAGGCTTCTACGGCAAAGTCCACAGTAACGCCAGGGGTTAATGACATTTCCAAGTCAAAACGACTAACGAAATCTCTCAAAGATTCCTGAGGCTTTTGGTGGATATCGAATAAGGCCGCGACAGATTTCCTGATGGGGACCGCAGTGCGGAATCGACTTCGAAACTTAGATTCCAACTGCGGGAAGCTATCAATAGATCCACCAGGAAGACCTTTAAACCAGAGACGGGCAACCCCTGACAATGTCATGACAAATATTTGACACTAGGCTGCATCACTATGGGTCTGAAATTGTACGAAGTCCTTCACCTTGTTGAGGTGAGAAATGGGATCTCTGGTACCATCGTAGGATTCTGTAGGAAGTTTCACATACCGACTGACCCTATGACGCTTCAACCGATGACTAAACGGGTAACCTGAAGTATCGTCAAGGATTTCACGCGCATGACGAGGGGGTGACACTTCCAAATGACGACTCCGATTACACGGATCTGGAGTGTGATGTCTCTGAGGGGACAGACTGTGACTCCTGGGTGAGCGGGTTTGATGTCTTCTACTACTGGATCTTTCGCTACGCTTAAGGGATACATTCCTATTTGCTTCTTCTCGCCGACCGTCCCAACGGTCTCTGTGCTCGTCGAGTCGTCTTTCTCCTTGAGGGATGGGAAATTGCGGCACCTGCGGCACATAAAACTCTACTTGTCCCTGATCGAGTCACATAAGGCTAATTGGGGTATCCACTGCGGGCATAGTCAATGGGACACTTCTGTGTTGTAAGGGCGATAAGGGTCGTTCGGCGACAATGGATGGTGTAAAAATAACCTAGGGAGGAATACTCGACCCAGAAGTATCTGGCGCGATCCTCGCGGCCAGCTCAATCAAGTAATCCAGCCGAGCACGAAGGGCAGATATTTTGCTCGCGAGGGGGTTGTTTGCATCACTAAGCTTGGGTCCCCTAGAAGGAGGAGCATAAGAACTGGATCCCCCCGTCTGGGGCAAGGGAATGCTTATCTGGGAGGAAAATGTTCCTCCTACTATCCTAAAGGGGAGATCTGAAGACTCTTGACTGATTTCTTGCATCATAGTAGACTCATCAGCAGTAGCGAAAGGAAAAAGTCACTTACGAATCGCAAAGGGAATGCTAGATGGAGGCGGAGTAGACTCCAAGTCAGAAGCCATGGTTGGTCCGAACTTCCCAGGAAAAACGGAGCTTGGCTGTCAAGGATGCTCACTTAGTCAACCAAAGCTCTCAATGAAAGCACCAATTTGATAAGATTCGAAGTTTTGGGGAGTCGGAAGTGGAGATGGGGCCAATCAGAGTCACTGTAGTTACCGCCGAATGTACCTGCAAAGCACCTGAGGGGGGGCTCCTGCGTAGACACTCTGATGCTTAAGTTAGAATGGCTGTTCAAAATAGCAGAGGTTCCAGTAGCGATCTTAGGCCTACCTTTCATTTTAAATGGTGGGGTATTTATAGGCCGGGTTGAAGGCGGTATCGGGAAAATAACGCTATCTCCGGGTGACGTCAGTGACGATATCTCCGGGTGACGTCAGGGGCGATATCTCCGGGTGACATCTCGACCGTCTTGGGATGGGATAACGCCGTTCGTGTGGATAGATGACCCGTGAGACCCCCATTCAGCTGATGTTTACCATCCCAGGATTCCTTGCTGAAAAGGGGGCGTCAGCCTTCCGCGGGCTGACCCTAGATAGGCGCGGTAGGGTTCCGGCCTCTAAACTGGTACGAGGACGATAATACCCTTGGGGTTGCCTTAATTGTTATCATGAATAGTCACAAGCACCCTATGAGCATTTGAGCTAAACACTTACAATTCTTTCTTGTGCGATTCAATGCTTAACTAGGCACAAGCTAGGTATGCATGATACCCCTGGGTATAGGCACGATTAGACATGGGAAAGCAATAATTAGATAAAGACTTTGCATCAATTTCTGTTCTTATTCTCTTTCACTTTTCTTTCTTTCTTTCATTCAGATAAGAGTCCGAGATTCATCGAGTAGGATCGGCCAAAGCAGGGCTGGTCGGAAACACTGTTCCTGTTGTCTTGGTCACCTGCAAAGCGCCCGAGGGGGTCTCCGGCGTAAACACTCCGATGCTTAAGTTAGTACGAGTGGTGAAAATAGTAGGGGTTCAGCACGCTGTCTTAGGCTTACCCCCTTTTGTTTTGAATGGTGGGGGTATTTATAGGCGAAGGAAGGGCCTTGCCGATAGGGGGTAGGTGCTACCTCTAGTAGATGTCACTCGGGTGCTAGGAAGTGACGTTAAATAAGGTGACGTCACACGGAGTGACGTCATGTGTGACCTGGGATGGGATGACGCCGTGTCGATGTCATGTGAGATCCCCCCATTGATGTCGACCATCCCAGAGCTTGCTGCCGGGCTAGGGGCGGCAGGAATAGCACTAGGTCCCTGCGGATATCTACAGTGCTCCGGCCATGTCGCCGGGTGAGAAGGCGGGAATGCCCCTAGGGATGATGACCCCGCTGCAAGCTAGGTAGAACGCTGTCTCCATGGAGGACTTTAGCCCTGTGGAGAAGGCGGTGAAGCTGTCTGTGGCTGTCTCCCAAATTCAACTGCTTATCGCTATGCTGCAGCACAGGAAGGACTTGCTAGGATGCTGCTTGAAGGGCATGAGGGCCTGTTCTTCTGAACTGACCTCTCTTGCAGATGCCTTGAGGGAGATTCCTTTCATGGAGTGGGAGGATGATGACTCTGGGTCAAATGCTTGACTGGCGGTGGGGACCCTCCTGTTGTGTCTAATATTACCTTCTGTCCTAAGTGGTTAGCAAGTATAAAAGGCTAACCAAGTTCCATCCTTCTTCGGGACTAGAATGACTGGAACAGCACATGGGGATAGACTCTCCCGAACGTACCCACGCGCAAGCAAATCGTCCACTTGCCGTTGTAGCTCCTTGGTTTCCTCTGGATTGGACCGGTAAGCAGGCCGATGTGGAATGGCCGATCCAGGGGCAAAGTCTATCTGATGTTCAATGCCTCGAATCGGAGGTAAACCACGTGGTATCTCCTCGGGTAGAACATCTTCAAATTCCTGCAAGAGAGAAGAAATACCAATCGGAACGGTAGGCTGCCGATCCGTTGTACCCGTTAGCAAACAGTAAGAACGGAAACGGATGAGAAAAAGGGGACGGCTTTTTCCAAAAGATTTTTGAGAAGAAACGTTTTCCTCAACTTCGCTCCCCTTGGCATATACACTCAATTTCTTTTTATTTGCCTCTCCGTTTCTCTCAATGCCACTCTCAGCACGCTTACTCTTTTCGTGCGAATGTTTACTCTCTCCCTCTGCATGCTTGCTGTTTTCATGCGAATGTTGAAGGCTTACACACTCAATATTTTGCTCTTTATGTTTCACTCTTAAGCCTTCTTTTTCTTTCTCAAGCTGTTTGGCAATTTCATACTCAACATGGGACTTAGCAAGCCATTGCTGATCTTCAAACACTTCAGCTTGGGTTAATGGTGCCAAGGTGAATTTCTTGCCATCCTTTACTATCTTGTAGAGATTGCGCTTCCCTTCATGATTCGCCTCTCTATCAAACTGCCATGGTCGGCCAAGGAGGATATGGCTAGCTTGCATCGGCACAACATCACAGAGAACTTCATCATTGTATTTGCCGATCCTAAACTTAACAAGTACTTGTTTGGTCACCTTAATACCGTTAGCATCTGTCATCCAATGTAGATGATACGGTTTCGGATGCTTCAATGTTGGCAAGGCCAACTTGTAGACCATCAACGCACTGGCACAGTTGGCACAGCTGCCGTTGTCAATAATAATGGAGCATCCTTTGTTATCAATCACACCTCGGGTGTGAAACAGATTGGTCCGTTGCTCCTCATCACACACTTCTTCGGTGGTCTGGACGCTCAGGTTCCGTCGGACTACCAGTAACCAAACCTGCTCTCTCTCCTGATAGTCACTATCGGAATCGGAACTGCTATCGGTCTCGGGTGTCGATTGTGCTGGCTCATCGTCCGATTCCTCCTCTCCATTCGGCCGGATGATAAAGACTCTCCTATTTGGGCATTCTGATTTCTTATGCCCTCGACCGTTGCATTTGAAACACACAATGTCTTTAGTGGCTGGCCGATCCACTGGTGGAGTGTAAGGTTTCGTAGTTGCCATTTTGGAAGGGATAACAGCACTGGAAGGATTCTTTGAAACGGTAGGAACCGTTCTATCGTCCTTACTCCAAGATGACTTCTTCCAAGGTGTAGAACCGGTAGGCCTAGAAGAATTCTTAGCCTTCCGATGCTTCTCAATCTTTTGAGCCATGTGAAGCATCTCCTCGATAGTGTTGTATTGCGTCAGCTCCAAAGCATCGGCAATATCTGCGTTCAAACCAGCACTAAACCTAGCCATCGTTACCTCAGGTTCCTCAGTAACCTTTGCTTGTGCTAAAGCAATCTCCATCTCATTGAAATAGGCTCCAACACTCTTGCTGCCTTGCTTTAAGGTCTGAAGCCGTTGATGAAGCTGACGGTGAAAGTGAATCGGAACAAACCGTTGCCTCATTGCCTGTTTCATCTCGCCCCAATTATCAATCGGACCAGCATAAACGGCTGCCCTCTTCAGGTTGAGCTGCTCCCACCAATGACTAGCATAGCCACTGAATTCAACGGCTGCCAACTGAACCTTTTTACTCTCCGAATAATTGTGGCATAAAAAGATAGCGTCTATCTTCCGTTCCCAAGTCAGGAATGCATCAGGGTCATCGGTACCCTCAAACGGCGGTATCTTCATTTTGATGCTGCTGAGATTAGCATCCAAGCGGTCATCTTCCCGTTCTCTTCTACCAACCCGTTCCCCTCGTCTTTCCCCTCTCGGACCATCCCGAGCATATATATATCCTTCTCCTCCGTCAGGTTCCTCTTCCAGATCGGGTTGTGGGATTTGTGGTCCACGTCTAGCAAGTCGTCTAGGAGGAACGTTAACCATGTCACGCTGCCGATTCACTTCACGTGGTCGACGGGCGTTGTCATCCTCGTCGGACGGTTCTGTTATATATCCATCGGCTCTGTCATCAGCTGCTCTATTCACTGCTCTCGGATTTGGGTTTAGAGTAGCTAACGCTTCGACTCTAGCCATTCTTGCATCGGCAGTTAGTTGCCGTTCTGTCATGGCTCTAAGTTGTTCCGTTATGTTGGCTAACATAGCCGACAGATCGGGTTGTGCTCCTTCTTGAGACATCTTTAAGTGCCTGAAATTCACAACACAAAAGAAAACGTAAAATTGCACTAACCTAGCGCTCCCTCACGTGTTTACTCTCGTGTTTAAACACTCTAATAATCTCACAAAATCACACAAAATCTCCTGCAATGTTCAAGCGTTAGTGAGACTCAAGAATCCAATGGAAAGCTGCCAAGAAGACTCTCAAGAGACAACTAGCTTCAAACAAAACGGGATACTTGGTATTTGATTAATTGCAAGATCAATCAATTAAACAAATATCAAGTGGAGTGGAAGACAATATTAAAGAATCAAAGAAAAGCTTTATTTGACTCGAACGACTCAAACAAAAGTAATCCTCAATCTATGGTATATTTGGTGCATGGGTGAGAGAATAAACTAAGTTTTGCCTTTAATAAGTGGAAGACAAAAACAGAGAATATTCCTATGGGAAAAGGTAGTGGGTGCGGGACAAAACACAGTGGAAGGATGGGTTGCCTTCTACTTTTCAGAACACTTTTGTGCAATGCTAAAAGTATACTTAACAAAATATTTGCACATGCAATCCCAATAAACTTGACAGATGTGGGATCGGTCAACAAACAACAAAATTTAATTTTCCTATCACTGGAATGAATCAAATCAGGTGTTTGTACCAACTGATAATCAATCTTTTTTTTTTTTTTTTTTTTTATCCTGAATGCACAAAACCCAGTCTTAGTAGAATGCTTGTAACTATCGCTTCAGATGTCCAAATCACTCGATTCCTTTTGATTCGGGATCTACACAGATATAGCTTTCTAACGACACCAATATCACCCAATTCGGATACCAACTGATATGTTAAAACAATTTTGACAACTGACCAGAATTTGCACATTTACTAACCAAGCACAGCAAAGAAATCGGTTTTAGAATGGAGTAGAAAGATTTACCGATTTCAACGATGAAAACTTGAAACAAAGAACGATACTTACCAATCTTTGAACGCCTTAAGCTCCGCTACCAACTGATACGATCCTGGTTCCTTAGGATGCGTAACACCAACTGTGATCTTTGTTCAAAGACGGATTTCCTGCGGAATAGAATGAACTGATAGATAACTCGACAAGTACGAGCTTAGACCACTAGCTAACCTGTGCTAAGTGCCCTAATCGATTTCAAGTCAAGGGTCTTGAATCGGGTTCTTAGGACTAGACTCAACAATGTGAGAATCACACTAAGATAAACGAGACAATAATGCAATTCCAAGATTTACTTGTATAAGACTCAAGTATTGCGGACTCAAGAATAACAAGGTTCAACCAACTTGAACAAGGGGCGGAGATTGAAGAGATTAACTCAATTTATCAAATAACAGCCTCCTCTCTAAGGAGGCCAAAAGGCTCCTTATATAGGTTACAAATAAACCCTAATTCCAAAAGAGGAATATTACATAAAGCAGATACTTAACTAATGAATTAAATGTCTATTTAATTAATTAGCTAAACAAAGTAAAAGCAATAAACGCGTGCAGCTTCTGGACAACAGAAACGGACAAGTGCCGATAGAGGTAGGGACCAATCGGGCAGGAGCCGTTTCTTTCAAGGGCAGATAGGTGCCAAAACGGACACGCGGAAATGTTGAAGCAAACGGCAACGGATGAGTCAAAACGGTAAGTGCCGTTTTGAGAGAAACGGACGCGTGCCGATAGAATGGTCAAATGCCGTTTGACCAATGCCGATTGTGCCAATTGGTCAAGTGCCGTTGTGCGCATAACGGTCAAATGCCGTTTGACCCACGTCATCATCGGTCAAGGCAAAAGTGAGAAGATTCACTATCTTTGCCGTCTTCTCCCTCAGTGCAGCCCTCTCACTTGTCATCTCAGATTCTAGCTCTTTGTGGATGAGGGATGACAATCGGTCTTGAAGTCGTTGGGCTCTGGCTCGAGTCATTGGACCAGCTGGTGGTAACGGTAACTGGATGCGTGGATTCGCATCATTCCCTCCCCCTTCGGAAGGATTCGTCCTCGAATCCGTATCGGCATCATCCGCAAGTCCATACTCGTCATCTGCATCAAACAAAACTAAGTCAGAAACATTGAAAGTGGAGCTAACGGCACCATACTCACTCGGCGGGGTTTTGAACCTCCACACAAATTTTGAAAGGTGGGGTTTTGAACCGCCACACGAAATTTTGAAAAGTGAGGTTTTGAACCTCGACACGAATTTTGAAAGGTGGGGTTATGAGCCGCCACACGAAATTTGAAAGGTGGGGTTTTGAGCCGCCACACAAAACTTGGAAGGTGGGGTTTTGAACCACCATACAAAATTTTGAAAGGTGAGGTTTTGAACAGCCACATAAAATTTTGAAAGGTGGGGTTTTGAACCTCCACACGAATTTTGAAAGGTGGGGTTTCGAACCTCCACACGAATTTTGAAATGTGGGGTTTTGAGCCGCCACACGAAATTTTGAAAGGTGGGGTTTTGAACCACCACACAAAACTTGGAAAGTGGGGTTTTGAACTACCACATGTAATTTTAAAAGGTGGGGTTTTGAACCTCCACACGAATTTTGAAAGGTGGGGTTTTGAGCCGCCACACGAAATTTTGAAAGGTAGGGTTTTGAACCGCCACACAAAACTTGGAAAGGTGGGGTTTTGAACCTCCACACGAATTTTGAAAGGTGGGGCTTTGAGTTGCCACACGAAATTTTGAAAGGTGGGGTTTTGAACCGCCACACAAAACTTGGAAATGTAGGGTTTTGAACCTCCACACGAATTTTGAAAGGTGGGGTTTTGAGCCGCCACACGAAATTTTGAAAGGTGGGGTTTTGAACCGCCACACAAAACTTGGAAAGTGGGGTTTTGAACTACCACACGAAATTTTGAAAGTGGGGTTTTGAACCTCCATACAAATTTTGAAAGGTGGGGTTTTGAGCCGCCACACGAAATTTTGAAAGGTGGGGTTTTGAACCGCCACACAAAACTTAGAAAGTGTGGTTTTGAACCGCCGCACCAAAATTTTCAAATGTGGCCAAATCGGCGCGGCAAGACTGATAAGTGGATGACCAAGTCGTCACATGACATTACTGAAGAAGACGACATAACTGAAGAAGTGGACGACCAAGTCCTCACACCAACACGGGTGACTAAGTCACCACACAAAATAAGTGAAAAGGGAAGTGGTAACGTACCTTCATTCGAATGTTTATTGGACGGTGGGGAAGATAGGCCACCACACGAAGTTGATTGAGGAGTGGTAACGTACTCCATTCGAATGCTCATTGGACGGAGGGGAAGATGAGCCGCCACACGAAGTTGCTTGAGGAGTGGTAACGTACTCCATTCGGGTGTTGGATGGATTTGTTGGCGGAGATTGATCACAGTGTGAGATTCCATTGACGCGTATCTATATCCTACAAATAGGGAGGAAACAAACACGAAGCAGTAATGGATGGAAAAAGAGAAATCTATTGATAAATGGAAAATTCAATGAGATCAAATCATGTATGTTGTATATGAAAGTATTTCCACACTACCTTAAAGTTTGCCCCCAACGATTTATCAAGGTGAAAACAAACTTCCCTATCAAGAGAAGGTTCAACAAGTTTATGCATTTCTGGAGAACATGTCATCCAGTTTCTATCATATAAGCATGCTTGATACAAGGCTAGAAAAGCATCTGTATCTTTCCCAGGAGATAACGACCTCAAGGACAAGACTTTCCCACAACATGTAGACATAAGCAATCCTCACCAGATATTAGTGTTTGCGCTCACACTCAGAAACAAGGCTACGTGTTTACACTCATCAAAATGCAACAAACATAGCACAAAGTCAGATTTGCAATGTCAATCCAAGTGAATAAACTTCATATGAAGATGCACATGCATGGGCATTCATATAATCAAGAGGACTTTGCAAGAGAAAGGAAATAAAGTGTGTAGACCGAAAGAAGAAGTCTATTTAGAAAGGAGAATGTTGTCTAGCAGAAGGAAATAGGATTTTAATGAGCAGTGCACAACTGAGGTTGCTAGCCGGAAATAAGGTGTACAAGTTCTTTAGCTTTTCTTGGGGATGCTCCTTCTTTGAGATCACCATTTGTTGTTGACGAAGCGCACCAATTTTTGAATCTGGGCAGGGAATGATCTCTTTTACTATTAAGACCATCATTTGTCGTTGACGAAGCGCCAATTTTTGAATTTTCATCGAAAATGATCTCTTTTGTTTTGAGACCATTTTGTCCATTTTTGTACTTGCTTCAAATTTTTTTTTTGAGTAAAGCAAGTACAGTTTTTTGTCTTGTCCGTCGTCATTTTCGTCTTTGGTAGAGGCCTTTAAGTCTTGATTTATGGCCTTCTTCCGGTGTTGACCATTAGCGATCCTCGGAGATTTTGCAATTCCTCTTGCACAAACCAATTTCAATGTGCACCTTTCCTTCTGTTACCAACCTCAGTTGGGCACTACTCATTATTTACGGAGTTCAAGTAGATGCAAGATATTTTACAATCGGCTTAGAAATGAATTGGATAGAAAGCAAAGGCAAGTGTTTGAAGACAAAAGAATGAGAAGACCAAAGAAAGGTGGATGCAAAGAGCAAAGTCCCCTGTCACCTTATAGCTATCCCATGTCTAATGGTGCATGTACCCTGGATATTATGCAAATCTAACTAGCACTTAGTTTGGCATTTGCACACATGAAAGAAGTATGGCGTGAAGGCCCAAAATGCTCACAGGGATGTGTTTGTGACTGTTTACATCTAAACATGTTGCAGATATAAGAGCTAGCAGGTGAGATCATGCATGTCGTATAATTTCAAATGGATGCACAAGTTATCCATGATGCAGTAACACGTTGAACATGCTCAATCTAAGGAAGGTTTGAAAATTTTGAGGGTAGTGTGGATTTTATTCAAAGAATTTTATGCACAGTTTATAACAAATCTTAACAGTTTTAGAAATTTTATAGACAAAAATGTGAGGGTATGACCACTCACAAAAAAATTTGAATAATTAAAAAGAATTACCCCCAATGCAGGAATGAATGATTGTACAAAAATTAAAGAGGCAGAGAGATGAATGGACTTCTCTGATATGTGTAGTAAAAGTGTTGAGGTCGGCGCAAGGCGCTGCTGCGGAAATATGAATGTAAACCTCACTCTAACGTTGATGCCCACTGCGATGTTCTTGTAGGAATGTAGATTGAAACCAGGGCGAAGATCCCGTAAAGTTTGAATGCTAATGTAAAGAGGACAATAGGGTGTGGCCGCCGCAAAGGATGGAAATAGGAGGAACTGAGCCGCCGCAATGGATGAAAGTGAGGCACTTCCAAAAGGTTGCCCCCAGCGTAGAATGCATAATGGACTCCCTGATACGCGTGGCAGGGCAGTGAAGGTACACAAGATGGTCATTCAAGAGTTGATAAGAGGAGGATTCCTCAGTCTCGCTGAGCACTATGCAAGTAACCATAGTAGGATTCGAGTTCCATTTGGGAGTTGCTGCCCATAGGAAGACTGATGCGGAAAGAGAAATCCGTTCAGGCACCGCTGCCCCCTGGGATGAAAAATCCACTCAGGCGCTGCGGCCCACTAGGATGTTGGTGCTAAAATCTTCATATCCAAACGAGAGTAGCACTCGCGGTCTTGGATAAGACAAGTAGAAGGACGTTGATGGCTTTAGTCGAACACCTTACGGACATGCATATTGGTATTCCGGACTTAGTGTGACCGATCTTTTCTTAGCTGATCTAATTGAGTGGGTTGCTTTTGGGAATGCACTGGTTTAGGCCTAACTTTTGATGTCATCCTCGGGGAAAGACATTGCTTCACCTTTCGAAGGGATGGGAAACTCCATTGATGAGGGTTCGCAACTGTTGTGGTGGATCCAGAAAATGAAGTCCATGCACCACATTTCGGAGAATGCTCTTTTGAAGATTTAGCGCTTGTGTTGGGCCTTTGCGTGGATCAACGTCACAATGACAGACTTTGAATGATGCCCATTTAGTACGTGCCATGATCAAGGCGCGAGACGGACAAACGAGATGGCTTCTCTGAAGGCTCCCTCATCCTATTTGCTTGCCCCCAATTATAGAGGATTGAAAATGTGATGCAGTGTCAACGACTCAAGGCGCTCTAATTCTGCTCATGATGAGTTTTGATACGCACGATCTTGTTTGGCTCAGAAGCTTCAACTTGGTGGCACCTTCTTCAGTGATGATCATGACGAGATCAACATGTTATCTTGAGGCTTCTGCTCGTTTGGTCGTCGTTGGGCTTTGGCTGGACATTAGAATCGTGATGGTTGAGGAGATGACAACCCTTTTGAACCACCAGGATGGTGAGCTTGACTGAGATACAAAGGGAAGCTTTTATTCATTCCCCACAGTGATGATGAAGAGAAGGTCATTCAATCACAAGGATAATCATCCCTGAGAAGCTACCCACTCATGAAAGGATTAATACCCATTTGATCATGATCAAGTGCTTTGGAAGAGAGACGCCGGTGATTGCTTCAGAACAAGATCAAATTCGACACATGAAATATTTGACCATGATTGAATTTGAATCCGTAGTTTGGAGTATGGCGGGGCGTGAATGTCCATATATCACAGAACATGACCGATTTAAGTATGTTGATCGGGACCCTAGGGGAACACCTATTCGTCATGTTTCTGTAAGGTCAAGGGTCCTACTTGCAAAAGGCACCTGGCGACGGTAGTGTCTTGATAGTAGAATTTTTCGAGGAGGCGAATGGAGAGACAAGCTCCGGCAACTTACACCCCTAAACAGGCTTGTTAGCGCGGAATAGGCTTGGTGACTTTGATCCCA
The DNA here is from genome assembly GCA_963691705.1 of Viola odorata. Classification (NCBI taxonomy): domain Eukaryota; kingdom Viridiplantae; phylum Streptophyta; class Magnoliopsida; order Malpighiales; family Violaceae; genus Viola; species Viola odorata. The sequence goes on from OY829542.1 coordinate 26,158,622, forward strand.
CATCTTTTGTATTCAAACTGGATAATAGTATTGCCATAAACATAGCCAATCGCAGTATTTCGAAGAATGACCATTAAGTTCTTGACTTTTGTTCTGAGCTTAAACAGTTCTCTAGATAATCAGATGATAACTTCTTGCTCGGGATTGCATGCGTAGTCTTCCCATGTGGATTTAGCCTTTGAAATAGCTAAATCTCTTCTGGACTTGGTCAGATTGCCAAGGAAAGATGGGTTCAGAGTGAACCTTGAAACTGGTTGTTTGCAGATGCAAGACATTCTGCAAAGAAGCCAACTCATTGTAGTGACCATTTTAAAATCTTTCTAGATTCGCTCCTTGACTGCTCTGGACGAGGAGACATCTTCTATGCTAGGGATGGCCAGTTGCTGATTTGGTTTGTCCGAGAAATATAGCTTGAACATCGTCTGGCCCACACATTAGAGGCCTGATCTCCACCGTACGATCATGGTGCCTGTACACGGAGAGATCTTGCAGAGAATGATTATGGTGATCAAATTCAAAACATGAAAAATTTGACCATGTTTGAATTTGAATTTGCAGTTGGGGGCCATGCAGGGCGTAAATGTCATTGTAGCACAGAGTCGGAGTGTATTAAGTACGTGGATTGGGACCCCTGGAGGGCGCACCTCTATCATTGCTATGTTTCTTCCCCAAGATGTGAAACTGTTGGCTAATAAATTTTCTGATGGAGATCTTTCCAATGCTAGTAGGAGGGCATCTCCTCCGTTCCATTGAGTGTCGATGATCTGAATGCAAGGGGAGGATGTAACGAGCTCTTTGTGGTGAATTATCGCTTCCTGTGCCTTGCCCCCCGGTAAAAATGTGTTCAATCTTTGATGCTTTCTGACACCTTCTCCTGGTCGTCATTTCACTTGCTTGCCCCCTAATTTTAGTCTCATTGCACATGTGGGTTGCCCCCTACAGAGCGCCCTTGTTTCTAGTCGTAGGCTCGACTAATATTCGGGGATACTCCCACTAAATGAATAAGTTGAATGGATCCCTTGTGGGCCTGGAGAGCGTTCATTCAAGAGCTACTGGTCAGGTAGAGTCCTTCGGCTAACCATTCGAAGGAGATCCTTTTGTGCTTGACCATGTAAAGAACCTTTTTCCTAAAGGCAGAGCAGTTTTCTAAAGTGTGACCCAGAGCTCGCACACGTAACACCAGGATTGAATCCCTTTAGGCAAGGGCTTGGAGAGGTGGGACCGAGGTTGATATGATTTGTCCCAGTTGCTACAAGATGTTCATAAATTTCCTTTACTGGGGCTGGAAGAGGTGCCCCTGATTCCTGACTTTCGCTGTTTGGTGGGCTTATACGATTTGAATTGTGTGGGTTGTGGTATTTTTGACGGAGGTGATGGAAAAGATTGCCCATAACTAGGTTGGTGGGAGATGAAGTTGACATCTTCCTTTATAAAAGGCGCCATCTTGAGTGTTTCCTTTGGCAACGATCTTTCCAAATTTGATTCCTTATTCCACTCTCTCCGCCATTAGGACCATGTCAGAGACGCTGGTGGACGGATTGGAGATGAGATGAGTGTTGTAAGGAGCTTGGAAGGTGCTTGAAGAAAATGAATTCTTTGTCGCTCAAAGGAGGAGAGATTCCAGCAGCTAACTCTCTCCATTTCAGAGCATAAGCCGTCACCGATTCACCGGTCCTCTTCTCCAGGTTATGATCTTGATCTTATCCAGCCCCATGTATCCAGTCAAGGCGTGCTTGGCCAGACTCTCCCTGAATAAATGGATCAACAAAGGTTCATTATGTATCACCTCCGACATATCATTGTAGTAATTGTTGAGGTGAGTATTGGGGCACACAATCTCAGTGTACTTCTCAAATTCTGAAATCTTAAATTTCTGGGGTATGGTAATCCCTGGTACCATACATATATCCACAGGAGCTGTTGGGTCGAAGGAACCCTCATTCTCTTCTAACAGACTCAACCTGTCGATACTTGGCCCTTCTGTTTTATTGGTGCCAAAACTAATAGCTGATGAATACCCGAAGGATGCATGTGGTTGTATCTGATTGCCCCCAGGAGTTCAGAAAAAATATTGGGGTTCTTGAGTGGATCTTCTGCTTGCCAAGATTAAGAGTAGGTTCAGCCAGCGGAGGATTAAGAGATGTGCCATCTGAAGTGTTTGTACTTTGTCTGATCACAGTGCCTGAGGTGAGCATGGGACTACCGGAGGGATCCTGCCACTGCCATAGGATTCTAGCAATGGACGATGGTTGAGATACAAATGGGCCTGGAGTGCTAAATGAAGAGGTAAGTGCCTTCTCATCTTATTCCTTTTTTGGCTTGCAATACTTATTCTGTAATAACCTGAACTTGTTTTTTCCGAGTTTCTCCTTGCCTCCAATGCCTTCACCTTTTTGACCACCTTTCGTATTCGAAGTCTAGTTATAGGGAGCCTGTGGTGAGCCATTTTTAACCTGAAAACAAATGGAAGGAAATAGTCATGAGTCTCAGCCGTGATAAGCATGTGAAATGGCATCCCAAGGTCTCCATGCTGCGAGAGAAAGAGAGGGGTAAGTATGATAATAGCAATAATGTAGGTCTCATAAAAAAAATCACAAACATGGAGAATTACGAAAATAATTGAGGAAAAATTATAAACATGGAAAAATCGCGAAAGAATTTGCATGTGAAAAATTGTGAAATTTTTTTGCATACATGGAAAACATTACGGAAGAATCACATGGAAAAATCTTCAAGAAGAGTTGTACCCGTGGGGCAATTTATGGAGAAATTGCACTCGTGGAAAAGTTGTGGAGAAATTTGACTCATACGGAAAAATTGCGAAAATATTTGACACATGTGGAAAAATTCGACACGTGGAAAAAATTGTAGAGAAATTTTGAAAGCGTGAAAAATTGCAGAAAATTGTACATTGAGAAATTGTGGAAAAATTTGTAAACGTGGAGACATTGCAAAAACATGTAAATATGGAAAGATTGTAAAAAAAATTGCAAATGTGACAAATTTACGGAAAAATTTACCAATGTGGAAATTTTGCGGAAAAAGATTTCCAACGTGGAAAGCTTGCGGAAAAAGATTTCCAATGTGAAAAATTCACGGAAAAATTTATAAATGTGGAGAAATTGCGAAATCAGTGGTAACATGTGTAAAAAATTTGAGAAATCATTTGTAAAATGGGAAAAATTTGAGAAATCAATTGTGAAAATGAAACAGTCACAATATACGCATTTCAATATGATGCATATGCTGGGTTGACATCGACTATTTCTATTCTTCCTAGAAGGCTCCCGGACGATACCATAGAAGTGGTCACTCAGTAAAAGGATACGTGATTGCCTGTCGAACCATTAAAAGTTCTAGGCGCTCACCCATTTAGGGGTTCAAGTCTGAGTTTGGGGTTCGTGAAAACTACCTAGGGCCTCACTACTAACCTCCTAATCTTATTTGGAAAAGGCCCGGCGGTAGGGCATTATGCTTGAAATACGTATGGATGACAGTTTATCAAAGCGAGTAACAAAACATCAGTTATGCATAAAAATACAACACTTTATCAACGTGAATAAACATGAAAAATAATAATCATGCAAAAATATCATACAAGAATACAACAATTTAGTATGAAAAAATAATTAATCATGTATAAAAAGCATGCCAAAAAAATGACAATTAATCAAGTAAATAAAAATAAACACCTCAAAAATAAATTCCGGCTCCGACCCTAGGGTACCTAGTGAAGTCGCCAAACTGTCGCACCCCCTTTTTGGTTTTTATCTTAATGCGCGACGCGAGTTTGGGACGAGATGTGAGACGAAATCGGACTCATCTCACATCATGCATATGAAGTCGCCACCCTAACTTGTTTCTAGGTTTAGGGAACCTAAAGTCATGGCATAAAATAAAAATAAAAATAAAAATAAAAACTAAGGCAAGAATGGTCTAAACCCGAGAACAACGGTTCGGGGTCGTATTATGGACTCGGGAAGGTGTTAGGCACCCTAGTCACATCCTAAAAAGGTTACCGGAGAAAGAGGTGTTTAATAAAAAGCCCTACTTTAGTGATTATGCCCAACAGATTAAATTAAACTTTAATAATTTTAAATAGTCATGCATACATGCGTAAATGCGAACAAAGCGTGGAATAAATAAAAGGGTGAGAGATGCGTACTTGTGAAGGGTATGAGCAGTTGATTTACCCTACAAAGTCAAGATTATTAGTTCGGGAAAATAATGATAGTTAGAAAGTAGATAAATATTTAACGACTTATTGCAAGTGAAATAATTAATTCTAGCGATTAAATGTCAGCGGAATAATTATTTAAATATTCGAAAGCATGCAAAGATAATTAGTTAAATAGTACGAGTATTCAAATAATCGGTAGCAAAATTAAAGCACGAAAGTGAAATAATTATTTTTGACGATTATACGCATGCAAAATAATTAAACATACAAAAGCATACGAAATTAATGATTAAAGATGCAAGCATTCGAAAGTAAATAATTAAACATGCAAGCATTCGAAAGTAAATAATTAACATGCAAGCATATGAAAATAAATAAATAGTACAAGTGCGGAAATAAATAAACAGTACAAGCATAGAAAAAATCGGCACAAAAAAAATAAATACGATAAGCTGAAATTGGACTAGGGCCATTAGGCCTAGAAATTGGGCCCACTAGCTGGGCCTATTAGTTGGGCTCATTAAATCAGCCCAGCCCCTTTTTATTTTCTTTCCTTCCCGTTTGGGCTTGGCCCAAACCCATGAGCAATTAAAATGCAGCCTTCTTTCTTTCCTTTCCCCTCTACTTCATCTTCTTCATTTCTTCTTCCACAAAATAGAATAGTGGCCATGGCGTGTTGGGTTTTAAACCAGAAAAAACTTGAAGATGTAGAATAAAAGACACAGAGGATTTTGGTCGATGCTCAACTTACTGCATCATTTTCTGATTTATCATTATATAGGCAAATACATAACTGACCACTAACATTACAACCCATGTTTTCTAAGAATAAAACTGACCACTTAACCCACTACTCCATGACTTTAACAACTAACCATGACTTTATCAACTACTGACATTAACTCTTAACTAACTAGAATGTGGAAAACGTGAAAACATAAATGGACAACTAGATTAACTCATCAATCTCCTCCTTAAGCTTGTTGTCCTCCACTGGCGATCTGTACACCAGTTTCGTCTCTCATTTCCAAGAACTTCACTCTTGCAAGTGACTTTGTCAAGATATCTGCACATTGATCTTTTGTACAAACATGTTGAATTTCAATCATTCCTGATTCAACACAATCTCTAATGAAATGGAATCGAGTATCAATATGTTTGCTCCTCTCATGATGAACTGAATTCCTACTCAATGCAATTGCGGACTGATTATCAACCTTTAGAACCACTTTCTTAACTTCGGTCTTTAACAGATCTGCCAATAATCGTCCCAACCATACTCCTTGACATGCTGCTACACAGGCAGCGATGTACTCTGCTTCACAGGAAGATAACGCAACCACTTTCTGTTTTTGCGAACACCAGCTAATAGGATTTGACCCAAGGAAGAATATGAAACCTGAGGTACTCTTCCTGTCATCAGTATCACCAGCTAGATCACTATCAGAGTATCCGATCAGCTCCATGCTTCCTTCCTTCTTTACATAAACGCAGCCAAGGTTTGAAGTTCCTTTCACGTACCGTAGTATATGCTTCACTGCAGCCATGTGCTCTGTTGTGGGCTTCTCCATGTACCTACTCACCATGCCAACAGAGAATGCCAAATCTGGGCGCGTGTGCAATAGGTATCTTAAGCTGCCAACAACACTTCGGTAGAAGGTTGTGTCTACCGGTGGACTTGTGCTTTCCTTGCTCAATTTCAGTCGAGGCTCCATCGGAATTTGTGAAGGGTTGCAGTCCTTCATACCGCATTTGTCTAAGACCTTTCTTGCATACGTCGACTGGTTGAGTGTAATCCTTTGAGAATTCTGGCAGACTTCAATTCCCAAATAATAACTTAGTAACCCAAGGTCACTCATGCTAAACAATTTCTTCATCTGTGATTTGAAAAAGTTGATGTCCTGCATAAACTCTCCAGTGATAATTAAATCATCCACGTACACTCCAACAATCAAATTCCCTTTACCTTGATTTCTCGTATACACGGCATGCTCTAAAGAACACTTCTCAAAACCAAGTGTCTTCAATGACTTGTCAAGTTTTGAGTTCCAAGCTCTAGGTGCTTGGCGCAAACCGTACAAAGCTTTGTGCAGCTTTAACACCTTGTGTTCTTCTCCTTTGATTTCAAACCCCGGCGGCTGAATGACATACACTTCTTCTTCCAAAACACCATTGAGGAAGGCTGACTTCACATCCATATGATGCACCTCCCATCCCTTATGTGCCGCAATAGAGATCAACAACCGTACCGTCTCTAGTCGAGCAACAGGGGCGAAGACTTCATCAAAGCCTATGCCTTGTCGTTGAACATACCCCTTTGCCACTAGTCTCGCCTTATGCTTCACAATTCTACCTTGAGCGTCCTTCTTTAGCTTGAAAACCCACTTTAGACCGATAGGTTTCTGGCTTTCAGGTAATGAAACGAGCTTCCAAGTTTCATTTTCCTGAATGGAATAAATTTCCTCCTCCATTGCTCTTCTCCACATCAAATCTGCCTTTGCTTCTTCAAAATTTGATGGCTCCTCTTCTCCTAGTAAGCACAAACCCGAGTACTCCAATTCTATTGGGATTGTTGCATCATACAAGCTTCTGAGGTCACGCTTGCCTTGTGGCCCTACTGATGAACCCTCATCAGATGTCGATGCTGATTTTCCACCAAGTGTCGATGGTGTAGCACACAAGTCTTCTTTATCTTCTTGACTTGTCACATCAGCTGCACCTGCTATGGTAAAATAGTGTGTTGTAAGAGTGTTCTCTGCTGCTCCTGTTTCTGCTTCTGGAAACTTGCTCCACTCCCACTTCTTATCCTCTTCAAACACAACATCTCGTGTCACCACTACTCGTTTCGACTTTGGATCAAACATCCGATAGCGTTTTGTGTTTGAATCATAGCCAATAAACACCATTTGCTTGCTTCTGTCTGCAAGTTTTGAAAGATGAGGAGTGACATCTTTCACGTGTCCCATGCATCCAAAGATGCGAAAGTGATCAACCGTTGGCTTGCGGTTGTAGTATGCTTCATAAGGAGTTTTTCCGATGACGCTTCTTGTTGGTGCTCGATTCAGGAGATATACAGCAGTTGCTACTACTTCTCCCCAAAACTCTCCTGGAACTTCCATACTTTTCAACAAGCTCCTTGCCATGCCTACCACCGTCTGATTTCTTCGTTCAACAACTCCGTTTTGCTGAGGAGAATAAGGAGCTGTGAGATAACGCTTGATTCCTGACATCTCACAGTAATTCTTGAATTCATTTGAGGTGAATTCGCCGCCACGATCAGTGCGAAAAGCCTTCAGCTTGCTGCCTTTCTCCATCTCTGCTGAAGCTTTGATTTTCTTGAATGCTTCAAATGTTTCATCTTTGTTTCGGATTAGCACCAGCCACATGTATCTGCTACAATCATCAACCAATAGCAAACAATAACGCTTGCCTCCGTGTGTAGCAGGATTAATTGGCCCGCACAAATCACCATGCCATAGTTCAAGAGGTGACTTTGCTTGAAACTTTGCCACTGCTGGGAAAGGATTCCGATGTTGCTTTCCAATCAGACAACCATCACAGATGCGTTCTTCATGCTCGATCATGGGCAAACCGTGCACCATCCGTTTCTGACTTAGCAGCTTCAAAGCATGAAAGTTCACATGCTCGTATCTTGCATGCCATCGCCAAGCTTCTTCTTTGTTTCTTGCTAGCAGGCATTCAGGTAGAGCTGGTACCATGTTAAGCACGTATAACCGGTTCCTTGACTTGTCCACCTTTGCTAGCAGCCTTTGTGATCTGTCAAAAATAGACATTGCTCCTCCTTCGATTACAACCTTGCATCCGTTCTCATCTAGCTGGCCAAGACTTATGATATTGCTTTTCAACTTCGGGATGTAGTAGACATTGGTAAGTACACGATGTTCACCTGAAAAACATTCAAACAGAACCGAGCCTCTTCCTTGTATCTCTACAGTCGAACCATCTCCAAATTTGACTGCTCCTTTGATAGTTGTGTCAATTTCAGCAAACTTTTCAATACAGCCGGTCATGTGGTTACTAGCGCCGGTATCTAGATACCAAGCCTTGTCTTGGGTGCTGCTAATCTTTGGCACCACTTTATCTTCGTGTAGTAACACCCGTTCATTCTGTATTGCATGGTTGAGAACACAAATTTCAGCCATCAACAACGCCGGTTCATCATCACCTTGTGTTGTAACAAGGTTGGCTCTCTCTCTTCGGTTTGGCTTATGACACTCTTTTGCAAAGTGACCATATTCATTACAATTGTAGCACTTCACCTTTGACTTTGTCAAAGTTGCGTGGCTTTTGCTCTTCATTATAGCGCTCACCATTTCCTCTACCTCGACCACGTCCTCTTCCGTGTCGACCTCCTCTTTTGTTGTTGTAGGAGGAACCTTCATCTCCTTTTGCTTTTGGACTTCTTGCCTCCCACTCGGCTCGTGTGAAGAGTAATTGTTCTCCACTTCCCTTCGAGTGCGATCTCCCCTTAAGTCCTTCTTCGAAGGTTCTGAGACGACCAATCGCTTCTGAGACTGACATCTTCTTAGTATCACCAAACTGCTCAATTGTTCCAATAATCTGGAGGAATTTATCTGGAACAGCACTGAATAGCTTTTCAACTACTTCGCTATCGTCGAGCTTCGTGCCCAGTGAGCGAATCTCACCCACCAATGTCGTGAGCTTCATGGAGAAGTCGTTTATTGACTCTGACTCTTCCATGTGTAACTTGTTGAGTTGTCGTTTCAGCACCTGTACGCGTGCCTTCTTGACACGATCTTCGCCAACCCGCATCTCCCTCAGTGCGTCCCATGCCTCCTTTGCCGTCTCCTTCTCTGATATTGCCATCATCACATTATCAGGTACTGCTTGAGAAATGGCTACCATGGCGCCTTGATCTTTGTCATCGTTCACTTCTTCACCTTCGACCACTGACCATACTCCTAGCGAACGCAAGATTATCTTCATCTTGACAGCCCATATGCCGTAATTCGTCTCGCTTAACGTTGGGTATTGGATCGGGATTGAGGCTCCTCTTGTCGGTTTGAAAACTGACATCGTGCTTGATTCATCTTCCTTTTTACTGCCCATTGCCTTGATAATCTTCAGCTTTGATCACCTTCGGCTCCGCTACCAAATGTTGGGTTTTAAACCAGAAAAAACTTGAAGATGTAGAATAAAAGACACAGAGGATTTTGGTCGATGCTCAACTTACTGCATCATTTTCTGATTTATCATTATATAGGCAAATACATAACTGACCACTAACATTACAACCCATGTTTTCTAAGAATAAAACTGACCACTTAACCCACTACTCCATGACTTTAACAACTAACCATGACTTTATCAACTACTGACATTAACTCTTAACTAACTAGAATGTGGAAAACGTGAAAACATAAATGGACAACTAGATTAACTCATCATGGAGCAGCAGAGCACGACAATGGAGCATGAGCAAACCAGCGTCTCCGGCGACAACAGAAACTCCGGCGACAGCAGCTGCGAGGCAGCTCCCTCAGCAGGCCAGCACGTCGAACGCATCAGTGGCAGTGGCGGAGTCAGCAGTGGCAGTAGCAGTGGCAGATAACTAGGCAGCGCAGCAGCAACTCATTGTTCATCCTCCGGCGTCGGCGATGCAACAGCAACTCCGATGTACAGCAGCGTCGCTCTTCCTCGTCTTTAACCTCCAGCCGTCGTCGAGGCAGCAACAGCTCCTTGTTCATACTCCGGCGCCGGTGATGCAGCGGTAACTCTGACGTACAGCAGCGGTGAGGACAGCGGCGAGCAGCGGCGGAGGAGGATGGAGGGCAGTGGTGATGGAGATTGCGTGCTTCCCCCCCACCCTTTAATTGGAAAATTTCCTTGGCTATTTATAAAGGGAGAAAAGGAGATTGAGTGTTGGATGAGGGAGTAGAGATGATGATGATGATGGTCAGAGGTAGAGTAGGCTTGGAAAATGGAGAGGGTAGATGAGTACGAAGGTGAGGGAGAGTTTGAGTGATCACGTCTGGTTGTCTCCGTACATGAACCAAATGAAGAAATGCATGCTTACGTGGTAATTACCATAGCCACTTGATCTTGTTTGACTTCAAAGTCAACTAGATCAATGGTGGAGATGAATGGTTTGATTTATTATTAAATTATTCAGTTCAAGTAGATGGTACGAGCAATTTTACCTAAACATGATTGTAAACTCGAACCGAAAATGTTAAAACGTAAAATAAAATAAAATAACGTATTTAGCACATAGTGAGCGATAAAAATTTCGCTAGATAGTTCAATAAAAATTCAATGGTGAGCGATAAAGTTCGAAAGTGAAAAAATTGCTTAAAATAAAAAGCTGTACGAAACGCAATGAAATAGCGTGGGTTAGAAAAGTAATAAAAAAAGTAGCTAATGAGCGAAATTGTTCGACCCTTGGTTTCGAGAATTTGTCTCGGAAACCAATACGGGTTCGAACGGAAAAAGTGATAAAAGTGCAAAAAATGTATGAAATAAAATTTAAATGACATTAGGCGTGAAAATAAACATCAATTGGATAAAAATAAGCAGACGTGTGATTTTAGAAAAATGACGTTTGAAAATGAAAAAATATTTTGATGATGAAAAATTAAAAGTCAAAAATTGGGTTGCAACACATAAGAGCAAAGTTCATCGTCTTGGGAAGTTGTTGAGTTGTGTATTTCTGAGTAAAGGCTTCGTAACTTTCACGAACTGTGTCTGGAAATGCCATCTAATGAGCACCAAAATGGTGCCACCATCTATGAAACCATAAAGGAAGGCTTCCTGAAATGTTCCTGTCAAAATGAAAGAACCATGAATGTCCTCCATTGGAGTATAGAAAGGCAAGATGGCATGCCATCTGATAGTCTTGGTAGTTGAAGCCTCCTGGCAAGAAGGGTTGTGAAAACGTCCTTTGAGTATAGGGATTCATGTTCCAGTCTGTTGGAGTCAAAACTTTAAGAATTCGGCATTTAGAGTAGGAGTATCTGTTTGGGCATGCTATGGTGGTTTCGTGAGAAATCTCCACAGAGTCTATGTCTACAAGGATGAATTCATAAAAATTTCTTATTTTGTCTAGGGATGTTGGAATAAAATGAAAGTCTTTTGGAAACATGTTTGAGGCGATGAACCATAAATCTGATCCATATTCAGGTTCAATGTAGCCAATGCTCTTGGCTAAGGTCTTGGTCATTATTGGGCCTGTCTTGTCTTGGGCTTTGAAATAATGGTCTGGGCACGGTTCCTAGTATTGTGGATTTTTGGGTTAGTGATGAGGGGGATCTAGGTGGCTGGACTTGTAGGGCTTGTATAAAGTTGGAAGGAGTCTTTGGGCTTGAAGTTCCTGGGAGGAACATGTTTAGGTCTAATGTCTTGGGTGTCCTAGGTCTTAGGTTATCGAACCTATTTGGTGAGGCTGGGATGTCTGGAATAGTCATGGCATATGATGCCTTTGTCTTCTTCTTTGAGTCTTCCTTAGTTGTCATTTTTTCTTTCTCTGTAGGAACTCTTTGGATAAAAAGTCTGGTAGAGAATTATTTTTTCCTGAGATGTATTCAATCTCAAAATCAAAATTTGAAAGTAATGCTTGCCATCTGGCAAAAATCTATTTTGCAACAATGTTTTTGACATCCTTTTTTAAAACAAATTTTGCACTTTGACAGTCAATGCGTAGTAAAAATCTCTTATTGAAAACATCGTCTTGAAATTTTGATATGCATAAAACAATGGCCAAAATTTCTTTTTTAATTGTCGAATAATTCTTCTGAGCCTCTATCCAGACTCCTGAATAGTATCTTATTAATTGTTCTTTTCCCAAAATTTGTTGTTCCAGGATTCCTCCATATCCTATGTCTGATGCGTCAATTTCAACAATTAATTTAGCTGAAGGGTCTGGTATACCCAAGCATGGTAGGTTTTTAACCTTTTCTTTTATTAGTCTTACTACTATAGTGTGGTCTTCTGTCCACTCAGTAGGGGTTTTCTTTAGTCTTTTGTATAGAATTTAGCAGGTTGATCTAAGGTCCTTTATAAAGTCTGCTACATAGTTTAAACATCCTAAAAATCTTTGCAGTTGAGTTTTGTCTTTTATTTCGTCTGGGAATTTGCTTGCAAATTCTATAGATCTACTTATTGGGCTAAACATTCCCTGGTGTGTATTAAATCCTAAAAAATGTATATTTGTCTGACATAGTTTTAATTTCGATGCAAATACTACTAGTTCGTTTTCTTTTAATATTCTAAGAAATTTGTTAAGATGTTGAAAATGTTCGATCACTGATTTAGAGTAAACTAAAACATCATCAATGTAAACTATTGTAAATTTTATATAAGGATTTAAGATGTCATTCATCATTTTCTGAAATTCTGATGGTGCATTTTTTAATCCAAACGGCATAACATTCCATTCATAGTGTCCTAATGGAACTGTAAATGCCATTTAATACATGTCTTTTTCTGTTAGCTGGATTTGGCAAAATCCTGATTTCATGTCAAATTTCGAAAATATGGTTGCTCCGTGAAATCTTTTAATTAGATCCCTTTTATTCGGTATGGGGTATCTAATCCATCTAAGAGCCTTGTTTAAAGGTTTGTAATTTATTACAAGTCTGGGGGCTCCTCTTTCAAGTTTAGCATGGTTTTGCACATAAAAGGCTACGCAAGACCTTGGAGACCTACCGGGTCTTATTAGTTTTTTCTCTAATAAAGATTCTATTTCTTTCTTATAATATTCTATTAATTCACTATTCATTTGTATGGGTCTAGCTTTTGTTGGGATGTTTCTTTCGTCGAAGTCTTTTTCGTATGGTAATTCTATTATGTATCTTTTCCTATTCCAAAACGCGTTTGGGACGTCTGCACTAGGGATGGCAATAGGTACCCATACCCGCATACCCGCCCATAACCATACCCACTTGAGCGGGGGTATAGTTTGGGTATCGATAATACCCGCATTTATAATTGCGGGTATAATTGGCCATGTTACCCGCACAATACCCGTAAAATACTCGTTTTTTTTCAACTTCCCAGGGAAATTTTTTCCTTGGTTTTGTCTCTCTCCTTTCTCCTCTCTCTCATTTTTTTAATTTTTCTTTCATAATAAAAAATCAATCTTCTACCTTAATACTTTGAACAAAATAAATTAAAAATAATAAAAACATAATCTTTATCTCAAGATGAGTAATTACACATCCATTTTTCATATTTTTCTTAATTTTTTTATAAATGGGTTTTTATGGAATATGATGATATAAAAAAATAATATAAATAAAATAAAATTATAGTAAATTTTCACTTAATTATAAAAAAATTAAATAATTTGGTGAAATAATTTTATTAAGTTAAATAATAAATAAGTAACTGTAAGTGGATATCCATTACATACCCAATTGGGTATTGGGCATATTGGGTATGGATAATAATGGATATTTAGTTGCGGGTATGAGTTGGGTATTTACCCATACCCGCTTTAACATACCCATACCCGTCTAATTGCCATCCCTAGTCTGCACAGACTTCTTTTCAAATAAATTTTGTAATTCTTTTACTCTTTTTTGGGTTGAGGGCATCTGTATTTCTTCTTCTATTCATTTATAATTTATTTCCTTAATAAGAGAATGTAAGTGTTTTTTTCTTTTGTACAAGCATAATGTTTTTTGTTATAGCATAATCTTTTATGAAATTTAAATCTTTTTGTCTAGGTCCTTCTGTGAATTTGAAATAGATTTCTGTTCCTTTGGCCTTGGTCCAAATACCATCGTATTCTACTCTAAAGGGGTAAAGTTGCATTAGGAAAGGTGTCCCTAATATCACTCTTTGTCCTAAATCTTTGGCTAGAATAAAGGATTGTCTAAAGTAAAACCCTTGATTGCAAACGTATACTTTTGACAGTTTGTATTTTATATCTAATTTAACCCAATTAGCACCGTATAGACTTTCTTTAGTCTTTCCATAGTATTGAGTTGGTATTAGTCCTTCTTGGATACAATTCTGGTCTACGCCAGAGTCTATTAGAGCTAATATGTTAATATGAAAGTCTCCATCTAATTTTAATTCTATGTTTACGTGCCGTATAGAGCTAAATTTCTGGTATTCTATTCTTTATATTACATTCAAATAATGTTCTTCTTCCTCTTTTCCTAAGGCTTCATTGTTTATTTCTTGATTTAATTCTTTATATTCTTCAATCTCTCTTCTTCGATCTTCTCTTGTGAGATCATTTGTCTCTCTATCTTCCAACATACTCATTCTGATATTTAGTTTAGTATTTTCTAATTGTAGAGTTTTTACTTCGATTTTAACCTTTCTGATTTCTTCCTTTAAGTCTTGAACCGTTACTGTAGATTCTGATTTAGAGAATCATTTCACTATATCTTTTAATGTATAAGGTTCTATTTGCTTTGCCTTTTTATCGGTATTTATAACATTTTGAAGTTTTTCTAAATATTCTCTTTGTGTTTCTGGGTCGTCTATCTTCTCTAATAATTCCATTAACAAATCTGCTTCTTTAGTGATGACATTGACTTGCTTGTATGAACAAGAGCATATATTATCTTCATTTTCTTCTTCTTCTGAGCTATTATCTTCCTCAATAGAATTTTCTTGTATTTCATATAACATTTCACTATCACTACTTAATAACTCATCATCAATTTATGATTCGTTTAGTAGTTGTATAAGTTTTTCTTTGAATTCTTCTTCACATTCTAAAGCTTGTATATTAGCTTTCATTTTATAATTATTTTTGTAATGTCCTACTTGTCCACATTTATAACAGGTAAGTTGTCTGGTATTTTATTTCCCTTTACCTTTTGTATTATTCTTATATCTTTTCTTATAAAAGGGTTTTTTATAAGGCTTCAAAGTTCTTTCTTGGTATCTTTCTATATACTTGGGTTTGTAGTTTCTTTTGTATTGCTTTCTCTATTTTTTATAACTTCTTGATGGTGCTCTAATCGTTTCATAACCGTATTGTGAACAGAAAGATCCTAATTCTTTTCTATTCTGGAGATTGTCATTTTTCAATTTTGCCTTTAATTTAAGGTCGGTACAAAGATTTAATCCTACATTATTAATGAAGGCTATTATTCTTCATATCTTATTACTCCTTTGTTTGCGTCTTTTATCTTTGCTCTAACTTTTTCGGCAAATAACTTGGGGAGTCCTAATATAAATTTCTCTTTCCAAAATGGAAGGTTGCAATCTTCCTTTAAGAAAACTTTAGCTAAATACGTGTCTTTATACCATGTGAAGTCTTGTAATTTTGGGCAGGTTAAATTCATTAGTATTTCAGTAGTTTCTTCCTGAAGTTGATCAGGGTCTCCTATAAAATGTTTTACTACAGAATATATTAGAACATTAGTCGTGTCTTCTACTACTTCTTCTCCTTCTAATCTAGTTGAATTCATTATATCTAGTTTTTTGTCCATGGTAAGATAATTATCCCACCATCCTTTAAGCATTCCGGAAAACCCGGACATTAGTATATAGGCTACTTGTTTATCCGAATTATTTCTCGTTCTATGAGCAGTTGCTGCCATTAGCATAGCTCCTAGCATACTGATTATATTATGTTTACTTTGACCGTCTAAGTTCCATTCGTCTATACTTAACCCATCATATTTACTTTATTGTCTAGTGTTTTTCTCTTCTGACTGCATGTCAGGAAAAGAAGGTCTTGGGTAAAAGTGTTTGACGTTTGGTCTTTGATACCCTTTTCCTTTTAGTCTATTTATTTCTAAACCTTTAAATTGTTCAGTCATTTCGTCTATTTTTTATTCTGTTAGAACAGTAATCTGATTTTTAGATTCTACTTTTACCTTTTCTAATTTCTCAAGTCTCTGACTGATTTTTCCTAAGAGTATGTCTTCTTTTGAGAATCTAAAGTCTTCTTTAAATCCTGGTAAAATATTAGGTTTAAATATAGGATTACTGACTTTCAAGAGTTTTTCTATCGGAGTTTTACTCCTTTCTCCTTTAAAGGTGTGTCCTATACAATGGACTCTATGAGGAGTATTTTCTTCTATTGTATTTAACTGTTGTGCCATCGTATTAAGTAAAATATTTGTATAATTGTTCTGTGATTGAATATTTTTTATATCTTTGAGTTTAATTGCTCGGTTTTCTTCTCTTACGTCTCTTATGGGTGACGCAATGATGTCACGATTAAGATGTTTTATTTTAATTTCTTCAAACGGTGGATAAACCGCTTTTACTTCTGTGTCCGTTGTAGTTTTCCAAGTCTGTATTGGTGTTTTTATTACGTTAATTGATAGCATGCTTCATAGTCGTGATTTTACCTTCTTTTCTAGCCCTTTCGGGGGAATGATTCTGCCATTTAACCCTTATTTCTATCTTTATTGCAGATCAACGCCAATAGAAGGAAAAGATAAAAAAGAAGCATTTTTGGAGTATTTCTGAGGATTTCCAGCGTCAAGGCCTAGAAGAACAGATTATCGTTGAGCCCATGATGCTAACCAGACCAATGAGCTGTCTCTCACCCGCGATAAGTCTGCTTCTTCTCTTAAGTGAAAACCAAAGAGGAGCATCTTCAAAGATCCGCACGGGATTCCATGCGCTTCTAGAAGATGCCAGGCGTGCCAGAGATCCAGAATATTCCTTTGAAAGGACATGTGCTGTCAATTCCCCATTGCTTCTCTCTCCCCTTAGCTATTTTATCCCCTAGCTAGTTTTAGCCTACATAAGCATAGTTTTAGGGTTTTTGTAAGGACGACTGTCCAAGGATATTTTACATCACTTCATCTTTTACCCTAATTTCTAGGGATCTTATTCTCTTGGTATTTGAAGCAACCGCCGGTTTGTAAAGGAGCAAGCTTTCCTCCTTGATTATTAATTAATCCTTCGGTTTCTTCTAATCCCTTTCCTTTTATTCCCTTTATTGCATGATTATTACTATCTACTGTTCATATTATAGTATGAGTAGCTAAATACCACCCTCTTAGTAAATGGTGTTTCAAGGGTTGTAAGGTTCGGTTAGGAGGCCTAATGCATGCTTAATATATTCTCTGGTTGTATTGCTACCCGATTTTGGATTTAAAATTTTTCATTTGTCGCATTTCTGTCATCAATTTTCTAAAATCGTACTTCCATTTATTTACATCAATCTGATGTTTATTTTTACGCTTAATGTCATTTAAATTTTATTCCATACTTTTTTTGCGTTTTTTATCACTTTTTCTGTTCGCACCCGTATCGGTTCCGAGTCAAATTCTCGAAACCGAGGGTCGGACAATTTCACTCGTTAGTTACTTAGTTTTTATTATTATTTTAACTCGCACCATTTTATTGCATTTCACCCAATTTATGTTTTTAGCATTTCTTACTTACGTGGGAATTTTTATCAAGCTATTCAGCGAACTTTTCATCACTGTGTGTTAATTATTTCAGCCTATTTTATTCTGCATTTTAGCATTTTGGTCCGAGTTTTATCCATCTTCAGGCGGAATTACCCGAACCGTTGACTCGAACCAATAATAAATAGTCTCCTCTCTAGACATCAAACTATCGCCGCTCTACCCTCCCTGCTCACTTATCCATCACTATCACTCACCAGCAGACCCCCATCGCCGATTTCTATCGCCGTCTGCCTCGTTCTCTCCCCACAACCCAACGGCTAGATGCCTCTCTACTCCCCTACTCCTTCGGCAAAGCTTCATCCTTTGGCCCATCCCTCTATAAATCCCTCTTTATTCTCACCAGAAAGGGGGGAGGGACACAAAAATTCACACATCTCCTCCCACGCCAATTCACACCTTCCAAATCATCTCACTCTCACCTCTGTAAAATTAAATCCAAGCAACCCAGTCAATTCAATCCCTCCTTTGTAGCAAATTCAATCCAACCCACTGCAAAAATTAAAATCCAAACACCCTATGCCAATTAAATCAAAATCCAATCCATGGCAAAATTAAACTCAAATTAAATGAAAAAAAACCAATCGGCCATCCCACACCCAGCCGCAGCGCCCACCGCCGCATCATCACACCCAGCCGCATCGCCGGCCAGCCACGCCACCACCAAGCCGCGCCACCTCCGGAGCAAACCAGCCACACCGCACCTTCACCACACCCAATCCTTGCCAAACCGAAATTGGCCATCCCAAGCCGCGCCACCGCATCAATCCACCGCAATCCAGCAGTGCCACGGCCGAAATCAGATGCAATCAAGCCGCGCCACCGCCTCAATCCGCCGCAATCCAGCAGTGCCACGACCGAAATCAGACGCAATCAAGCCGCGCCACCGCCTCAATCCGCCGCAATCCAGCAGTGCCACAACCGCCGCCTCAATCGTCCCGTCAATACCCCATTCTGCCACAACCACCGCTGCGGCCAAATCATCCCATCACCACCCAACCGTCGCTGCTAACATCTCGCCGCCCAGCCATAATCCAAGTCCACCCAGTCACTATTTAATCCAAACCAAAGAAGAAGGAAAGAAGAAAAGAAAATAACGGGAAACAGAGAGAAGGGGAAGGTCTACGGCAAGGAGATAAAAGAAAAGGGAAAGAAAATAGAGAAGAAGAGAAGAAAGTGAAGCTGCGTTGACCAAAGGAAAAAAAAGAAAAATAGAGGGGTTGGGCAACGGCCCACCAAGAGAAGGAAAGGAAGCTGGGCCTGCTCAGACCCAGAAAGGAAATGCTTGGGCGTGCGCCCAAGTGCAGAAGAAGTGGGCTGGGTTTAGTCCAGCCCGTGGGCCCATTCCTCGGCCCAGTTGGCCGAACCCAACTTTGTCGTATTTATTCATTTCTTCGTACCAATCTTTCGTATGCTTGTACTATTTATTTAAATTTTCGCATGCTTGCACTGTTTATTTATTTTCCGCGCACACACTATTTTCGCATACTTATACTGTTTATTTATTTTTCCGCACTTGTACTGTTTATTTATTTTTCGCACACTTGTACTGTTTATTTACTTCCGCGCCCGCATTGTTTATTTTTCATATTTTCGTATGCTTGTACTGTTTATTTAATTTTCGCATGCTTGTACCATTTATTTATTTTCGTATGCTTGCATGTTTAATTATTATTTTCGTATGTTCGCATGTTTATTTATTTTCGTATGTTTTTGCATGTTTAATTATTTTGCTTACGTTTAATCGTCAAAAATACTTATTTCACTTGCGTGCGTGCAATAATTTTGATACCGATTATTTGAACACTTGTACTATTTAACTAATTATCTTTGCATGCTTTAGAATATTTAAATAATTATTCCGCTCGCATTTAATCATTAAAATTAATTATTTCACTCGCAACAAGTCATTAAATATTTATCTACTTTTTTTCCGAAATAATAATCTCGACTATGTAGGGCAAATCAATCAATGCCCTTCACAAGTACGCCTCAAAACTTCGTCCAAAAAGGGTATATCCGCCCGATATCCCTCCACAAGTAAACATTTCTTACTCTTATTTATTTCACGCTTTTTACGCTCGTATGCATGACTATTTAGAATTGTTAAAATTTATCCGTTGGGCATGATTATTAAATTAGAACTTCTTATTTTTCAAGCATAATTAAACACCTCTCCGGTAACCTTTTTAGGATGTGACTCGGGTGCCTAACACCTTCTCGAGTCCATAGTACGACCCCGAACCGCTGTTCTCGGGTTCAGACCCACTTCGCCTTAGCTTTTCATTTTTTATGCATGACTTTAGGTTCCCTAAACCTAGAAACAAATTAGGGTGGCGACTTCATTGCATTATGTGAGATGAGTCCCATTTCGTCTCACATCTCGTCCCAAACCCGCGTCGCATTAGGAAAAATTCTAAAAATGGGGTGCGACAGTTTGGCGACTTCACTAGGGACAATAGGGTCGGAGCCGGAATTATTTTTGAGGTGTTTACTTTTTTCAATAGATTGTTAAATTTATTCCATATGATTTTTGTACATGATTAATTGTTTTTCATATATTTAATTCTTGTATTATCACATGATTTTTTATGCATGATTATTGTTTTTATTTGTTAGTAAATTGTTCACATGATTCGTTGTTATTCGCTTTCATAAACTGTCATTCATATGCATTTCACGCATAATCCCTATCACCGGGCATTTCCAAATAAGATTAGGAGGTTAGTAGTGAAGTCCTGGGATATGTGTCCCAGTAAGTTTTCACGAACCCCAAACTTGGACTTGAACCCCTAAATGGATTGAGCGCCCCGATTCTTTGATGTTTCGGTAAGCAATCACATATCCATTTACTGAGGGACCACTTTTATGGTATCGTCCGGGAGCCTTCCAGCCAGTTAGAAGTAGTAGATGTCACCCCAGCATATGCATCATTTTGAAATGCATATATTGCGACTTTGTTTCGCTTTTCCACTAATTTCTCAAAAATTTCCATTTACAACTGATTTCTCAAATTTTCCACAAATAATTTCCCAAATTTTTCCGCGTTTTACAAATAGTTTATCAAAATTTTCACGTTACACAAATGATTTCGCAATTTTTCCACATTTATAAACTTTTTGCAAAATTTTCCACATTGGAAACCTTTTTTCCGCAAACTGTTCAAGTTGGCAATTTTTTCCACAAAATTTCCATATTGGCAAAGTCACATTTGCAAAAAAATTTGCAATTTCTCCACATTCGCTTTTTTTTTTTGCAATGTCTCCATATTGGCCAATTTTTCCACAATTTCTCAATATCTATAAATTTTTCCGCAAACCTTCACATGTACAATTTTCCGCAATTTTTCGCGCTTCCAAAATTTCTCCACAATTTTTCCGCGTGTCAAATTTTTTCCGCAATTTTTACACGTGTCAAATGTTTTCGCAATTTCCCCACATGAGACAAATTTCTCCACAACTTTCCATGTGTATAAACTTTTCTGCAATCTTGCACGTGTATCAATTTTTCCGCAATGTTTCCTGTGTATAAATTTTCCCATAATTTTTCCCTGTCTGCAACTTTCTCCGTAATTTTTCCCTGTTTGTGATTTCTATTGCCATTACTATTCACATTTTACTCTTTTGATTTATTAAATCATCATTCTGATTTTCAGTCCATTATGGATCTAGATGCTACTAATTAGTTTCCTTTCTTTCCCACTCAGAACAAAGGCATGAAGGGGAGCTTGGCCAATAGTCGAGCCTACGACTATAAACAAGGGCGCTCTAAGGGAGGCAACCCACGTGTTCTTGTCAAATATTTCAATTTTTGTCAGTTTTAATTTTTAATTCCTAATTTTGGGATATCCTTCCCTCCAGACTTACTATTTAATTCCCCATTTATTTCAGGTGCAATGAGAATTGTAAATTGGGGGGCAAGCAGTTGGAATGACAACCAGAAGAAGGCAACATAGAGTATCCACGATTGAACACATTGTACCGGGGGGCAGCGGTGCCTGAATGGATTTTTCTTTCCACATCAAATTTCCTGCGGGCAGCAACGCCCAAATAGAACTTTCATTTTTGTTCCCCATTGAGATCTCAATGGTCACTAACATCCCAATATAATTCCGCAAAGCATGAATGGGTCTGGACATCCGATCAGAATCATGACGTGCTTGCCAATACGCCTCACTAGAAAAGGGAGAGTTTAAAACCTATTGATTACGTTGTCCATTTTCCTAAATCATTCTTCAATTCTACCCATTGTTTCTCCCTTATTTTTGCAGAAACTCGAATCATACCATGATTACTTGCATAATGCTTAGCGAGATGAAGGAATCCTCCTCTTATCAACTCTTGAATGACCATCCTGTGTGCCCTTACTGCCCTGCCACTTGTATCAGGGAAGTCCATTATACATTCTACACAGGGGGGCAACCTTTTGGAAACGCCCCACTTTCATCCATTGCAGCAGCTCAGTCCCCCCTATTTTCATCCATTGTGGCACCCTGCCCTGGTCTCAATCTACATGAACATGGCAGTGGGCATCAACGTCAGAATGAGGTTTACATTCATATTTCCGCGGCAGCATCCTTGCTCCGACCTCGCGGCCCCACCGCACACATCTAGAGAAGTCCATTCATCTCTCTACCTCTTTCATTTTTGTACAATCATTCATTCCCGCATTGGGGGGAAATTCTTTTTAATCATTCATAAATTTTCATGAGTGGTCATACCCTCACATTTTTTGTGAAAATTGCTAAAACTGTTAAGATTTGTTACAAAATGTGCAAAAGATTCTTTAAATAAAATCCACACTACCCCTAAAATTTTTAAACCTTCCTTAAATTGAGCATGTTCAACATGTTAATGTATCATGGATAACTTGTGTATCCATTGGAAATTGTATGACATGCCTGATCTCGCCTGCTAGCTCTTATATCTGCAGCGTGTTTAGACGTAAGCAGTCATATATACATCCATGTGAGCATTTTGGGCCTCCACACCTTATTTCTTTCGTATGTGCAAATGCCAAACTAAGTGCTAGTTGGATTTGCATAATATCCAGGGTACATGCACCATTAGCCATGGGATAGCAGTAAAATGACATTGGACTTTGCTCTTTCTTCCATTTTCATTTTTTTAAAGACAATGAGCAGTGCCTGACTGAGATGGCTAACCAGAGGAAGAGTGCACAGCGAACTCAGTTTGCGCAAGAAGGGATGCGAAAGCTCTAAGGATTGTTGATGGCTAGTGCTAGAAGAAGGCCGAATAAAAACAAGAGACGAGGGCCTCAGCCTTAAACTAGAATTGAAGAAACTCGGCACAAAAACTGTACTTGCTTTGCTTGCTGATGTGTTTTGTGCTCGGGAAAAAAAAAAAGGAGAAGAGAAAGAAAAAGAAGAAAAAAATCCAAAGTGTTCAAAGAACACAACGAAACAAAAGAAGAAGCAAGCGCAAAAAGGGCCCCAGGGGTCAGCTCATAAAAAAAAAAACCTCCATCGAGAAATCACCCCGTGAAGATTCAAAAAAAACTTTAGCACAGTTCCCTCAAAAGCAATCAAGAAGGGGCATCCTCAATGAAGATCAGAGAACTAGGGCGCCTTGTCCTCAGAAAAAATCAAAAAGAAAAGCATCTCCAGTAAGGGTCCAAGAATCTACGCGCTACACCCTCAAAATGGTCGCAGGAAGAAGCATCCCTAGCAAAGACTGAAGGACTTGTGCACGTTATTCCCACTGTGGTCAATCAACAGGCTCTGTTCATTGAGAAAAATATTCACTTCTCCTCCCCCAGCAAAGTCCTTTCGATTATATGAAGGCCCATGCATGTGCATCTTCATATGAAGTTTATTCACTCGGATTGACATTGCAAATCTGACTTTATGCTATGTGTGTTGCATTTTTATGAGTGTAAACACATAGCCTTACTTCTGAGAGTGAGCGCAAACACCAATATCCGGTAAGGATTGCTTACGTCCACATGTTGTGGGAAAGTCTTCTCCTTGAGGTCGTTATCTCCTAGGCAAGATGTAGATGCTTTTCTAGGCTTGTGTCAAGCATGCTTATATGATAGAAACTGGATGACATGTTCTCCAGAAATGCATAAACTTGTTGAACCTTCTCTCGATAGGGAAGTGGTTTTTATAAAATACTGGGGGCAAACCTTAGGGTAGTGTGGGAATACCTTCATATACAACATAAATGATTTGATCTCATTAAATTTTCCATTTATCAATTGATTTCTCTTTTTCCATCCATTACTGCTTTGTGTTTGTTTCCTCCCTATTTGCAGGATATAGATACGCGTTAGTGGAATATCACATTGTGATCCATCTTCCCCACCTTCCTATCGACATTCGAATGGAGTACGTTACCACTCCTTAATCAACTTCGTGTAGCGGCCCATCTCCCCCACCGTCCAATGAAAACCCGAATGGAGCACGTTACCACTCCCCACTCAACTTCGTACGGCGGATCACGCTTCCCCGTCATCCAACCCAAACATCCGAATGGAGTACGGTACCACTCCACAATCAACTTGGTGTGGCGAATCACGCTTCCCCACCTTTCAAACTTTAGTGTGGAGGTTCAAAACCCCACCTTTCAAACTTTTGGGTGGCGGTTCAAACCCCACACTTCAAACTTTCGTGTGGCGGTTCAAAACCCCACCTTTCAAACTTTTGTGTGGTGGTTCAAAACCCCACATAACAAAACTTTGTGTGGAGGTTCAAAACCCCACATTTAAAAAATTCGTGTGGCGGTTCAAAACCCCACCTTTCAAACTTTTGTGTGGTGGTTCAAAACCCCACATATCAAAACTTTGTGTGGAGGTTCAAAACCCCACATTTCAAAAATTCGTGTGGCAGTTCAAAACCCCACCTTTCAAACTTTTGTGTGGTGGTTCAAAACCCCACATATCAAAACTTTATGTGGAGGTTCAAAACCCCACATTTCAAAAATTCGTGTGGCGGTTCAAACCCCACATATCAAAACTTTGTGTGAAGGTTCAAAACCCCACATTTCCAAAAATTGTGTGGCGGTTCAAACCCCACTCTTCAAACTTTGTGTGGTGGTTCAAAACGCCACATATCAAAACTTTGTGTGGCGGTTCAAATCCCATTCTTCAAACTTTGTGTGGTGGTTCAAACCCCATTCTTCAAACTTTGTGTGGTGGTTCAAAACCCCACCTGTCAAATTTTGCGTGGCGGTCCAAAACCCCACCTTTCAATAAACTTTGTGTGGCGGTTCAAAACCCCACCTCTCAAACTTTTGTGTGGCGGTTCAAAACCCCACATGTCAAAACTTTGCGTGGCGGTTCAAAAACCCACCTTTCAAACTTCATGTGGCGGTTCAAAACCCCACCTTTCGAACCTTTGTGTGGCGGTTCAAAACCCCACCTTTCAAATTTCGTGTGGCGGTTCAAAACCCCACCTTTCAAACTTTTGTGTGGCGGTTCAAAACCCCACTCTTCACAACTTCGTGTGGCGGTTCAAAACCCCACCTTTCAATATTTCGTGTGGCGGTTTACACCTCTATTCACCAACCCTAAACAACCAAGCAAAGCCTCCATCCGGAGCACCAAGCCGCGAATCCGCGCACCATCCAAGCAAAGCCTCCAGCTGGAGCATAAACCGACATCTGACGGGCAGCAGCGTCCGGAAGGGTCTCGCATCAACCTCCCAGTGGGCAGCAGCGTCCGAGTGGAGTTTTCAATTTTCTACATCAACCTCCGACGGGCAGCAGCGTCTGAAGAAGGATTTCAGGAGGGCAACAACGCCTAAGTGAAGTTTACTTTTCTGTAATTTACTTTCCTGTAATTTACTTTCCTGCATTGAATGTTGACGCGGCTCAGTCCCGCAACATGCGTCTGTTTGAATGTTGACGTGGCTCAGTCCCGCAACATACATCTGTTCAACATGCGTCTTTTCAGGTCGCGTAAGCGGTTCGTCCCCATGCGATGTCTTTTTTTTAACATGTTGTAAGCGGTTTGTCCCCACAACATGCGTCTTTTCAGGTCGCGTAAGCGGTTCGTCCCCACGCGATTGTCTTTTTTAACATGTTGTAAGCGGTTCGTCCCCACAACATGCGTCTTTCTAAGTCACGTAAGCAGTTCGTCCCCATGTGATGTCATGTCAACCATGTTGTAAGCGGTTCGTCCCCACAACATGTGTCTCGTCCCCACAACTTGTCTTTTCAAAGGTGTGAAAGGTCACGTCCCTCACATCATGTCTTTTTAAACGTTGTGATTGGTCACGTCCCCACAATATGTCCTCTTTCAAACATTTAAATTTTCATAGTTGAATCAGAGATACATCAGCATCAAACAAACACTCGAACGTCAATCAGCTACGGCCTACGAGTACGACCCTCGACGTAGCTGAGGTTTGCTTTTCCGCATATACATTTTCTGCATCAGCGTCCGTGATTGCGATAGCCTCGCCCGGATACCTTTACTTTTCAGCATCAGCGTCCATGGTTGTGATAACCTCGCCCGGATACCTTTACTTTTCAGCATCAGTGTCCGTGATTGCGATAGCCTCACCCGGATACCTTTACTTTTCTGCATCAGCGTCCGTGATTGCGATAGCCTCGCCCGGATACCTTTACGTTTCTGCATCAGCGTCCGTGATTGCAATAGCCTCGCCCGAATACCTTTATTCAGCGAACTTTTCATCACTGTGTGTTAATTATTTCAGCCTATTTTATTCTGCATTTTAACATTTTGGTCCGAGTTTTATCCATCTTCAGGCGGAATTACCCGAACCGTTGACTCGAACCAATAATAAATAGTCTCCTCTCTAAACATCAAACTATCGCCGCTCTACCCTCCCTACTCACTTATCCATCACCATCACTCACCAGCAGACCCCCATCGCCGTCTGCCTCGTTCTCTCCCCACAACCCAACGGCTAGATGCCTCTCTACTCCCCTACTCCTTCGGCAAAGCTTCATCCTTTGGCCCATCCCTCTATAAATCCCTCTTTATTCTCACCAGAAAGGGGGGAGGGACACAAAAATTCACACATCTCCTCCCACGCCAATTCACACCTTCCAAATCATCTCACTCTCACCTCTGTAAAATTAAATCCAAGCAACCCAGTCAATTCAATCCCTCCTTTGCAGCAAATTCAATCCAACCCACTACAAAAATTAAAATCCAAACACCCTATGCCAATTAAATCAAAATCCAATCCATGGCAAAATTAAACTCAAATTAAATGAAAAAAAACCAATCGGCCATCCCACACCCAGCCGCAGCGCCCACCGCCGCATCGTCACACCCAGCCGCATCGCCGGCCAGCCACGCCGCACCAAGCCGCGCCACCGCCGGAGCAAACCAGCCACACCGCACCTTCACCACACCCAATCCTTGCCAAACCGAAATCGGCCATCCCAAGCCGCGCCACCGCCTCAATCCACCGCAATCCAGCAGTGCCACGGCCGAAATCAGATGCAATCAAGCCGCGCCACCGCCTCAATCCGCCGCAATCCAACAGTGCCACGACCGAAATCAGACGCAATCAAGCCGCGCCACCGCCTCAATCCGCCGCAATCCAGCAGTGCCACAACCGCCGCCTCAATCGTCCCGTCAATACCCCATTCCGCCACAACCACCGCTGCGGCCAAATCATCCCATCACCACCCAACCGTTGCTGCCAACATCGAACCCAAGTTTGTCGTATTTATTCATTTCTTCGTACCAATCTTTCGTATGCTTGTACTATTTATTTAAATTTCTGCATGCTTGCACTGTTTATTTATTTTCTGCACGCGCACTATTTTCGCATACTTATACTGTTTATTTATTTTTCTGCACTTGTACTGTTTATTTATTTTTCGCACACTTGTACTGTTTATTTACTTCCGCGCCCGCATTGTTTATTTTTCATATTTTCGTATGCTTGTACTGTTTATTTAATTTTCGCATGCTTGTACCGTTTATTTATTTTCGTATGCTTGCATGTTTAATTATTATTTTCGTATGTTCGTATTTTTATTTATTTTCGTATGTTTTTGCATGTTTAATTATTTTGCTTACGTTTAATCGTCAAAAATACTTATTTCACTTGCGTGCGTGCAATAATTTTGATACCGATTATTTGAATACTTGTACTATTTAACTAATTATCTTTGCACGCTTTAGAATATTTAAATAATTATTCCGCTCGCATTTAATCATTAAAATTAATTATTTCACTCGCAACAAGTCATTAAATATTTATCTACTTTTTTTTCGAAATAATAATCTTGACTATGTAGGGCAAATCAATCAATGCCCTTCACAAGTACGCCTCACAACTTCGTCCAAAAAGGGTATATCCGCCCGATATCCCTCCACAAGTAAACATTTCTTACTCTTATTTATTTCACGCTTTTTACGCTCGTATGCATGACTATTTAGAATTGTTAAAATTTATCCGTTGGGCATGATTATTAAATTAGAACTTCTTATTTTTCAAGCATAATTAAACACCTCTCTCTCCGGTAACCTTTTTAGGATGTGACTCGGGTGCCTAACACCTTCTCGAGTCCATAGTACGACTCCGAACCGCTGTTCTCGGGTTCAGACCCACTTCGCCTTAGCTTTTCATTTTTTATGCATGACTTTAGGTTCCCTAAACCTAGAAACAAATTAGGGTGGCGACTTCATTGCATTATGTGAGATGAGTCCCATTTCGTCTCACATATCGTCCCAAACCCGCGTCGCATTAGGAAAAATTCTAAAAATGGGGTGCGACAGGTTGGATATGGTTGTTTACCGTTTTAATCCCATGCTCATTTAGAAATGTCTAGGGCCTGATCAACTATTTTCATTTCTGCATGAGTAACGTCATTCTCTTGGTTATAACTGACGTGAATCCTTGAGATATTAGTAGACACCTAGTGAAAGTCATTGCGAGAGGTATTTTGTCCAGGGGTAAACGGTCATTTAGGGTATGTGATGCGAGCGTGACGAACTGAGATGCCACGCCCTAGATCTGTCTCGCCTCCGCTTCATGGGCGTTTTGAGTAGTGCCTCCCCGCATTAATGCCTGGGAGGACGGTGAAACGTCAAGGCCACCTCATATGTGGAAACGGGGGGTGGCTTCTACCTATGAAGGTGAGCAGGGGGCCTACGTGGAAACATGGCCTCTATAGCAGATTTGTACTTGAGTCTGGAATATTTTTGTGCCAATGATTAACTGACATAGAAAGTAACCCGAGAACACCTTTTACTAAGATCTCTCCCTATTTGATTATTATCTGTTTCACTACTTTTCTTGCCCTCGAATTGCTTTTATATATCTTGCCCTGGATTGTGTTTTACTTTTGTGCCCTAGATATCTATTTAATTGTCTTGTCAGCTCTTGTTAGCTCCCACTTCTGTGTTGATTAATTCGTTAATCAACATCAAAACCCTAGTGTTACTTTTACGTTTGGTTGCATTTGTTCCCTGTCATACGCTTAAATTGAATCATGATTCCTTCAATCTCTGAGGTTCGACCCTGTCTTGCCCTGTACATATTTACTTGTGCATTTAGGCATCAGGATAAATTTTAAGTACATTTGAGTGATGATTAAATTTTGGCGCCGTCAATGGGCCCATTTCTTAGCTCATTTGGCCACGTCTATATCCTCCTTGCAGTGGATTATGTTTCAAAATGGATCGAGGCCAAGGCCACCAGAACAGATGATGCGAAGGTGGTTGTAAACTTTCTGCGCTCTCATATCTTCACTAGATTTGGTACACCTCGTGCCCTGGTCAGTGATCGAGGCAACCACTTTTGCAACCATATCGTGTCCTCATTTCTAAACAAGAATAGAGTCTACCATTGAACTTCCACAACATATCACCCTCAGACCAATGGTCAAGCTGAAGTGTCCAACCGAGAAATCAAGGCCATTTTGTAGAAGACAGTCAATCAATCCCAAAAGGATTGGAGTCTAAAGCTAGACGATGCCTTATGGGCTTACCGAACAACTTTCAAGACCCCGATTGGTATGACTCCCTACAGACTTGTGTATGGCAAGCCATGCCATCTCCCAATGGAGATAGAGCACAAGGCTTTCTGGGCCATTCAGAAAGTAAACACAGATCGAGGGCAGGCTAGTCAGCACAGACGCTTACAGATCCAAGAATTGGAGGAATTGAGAGATGATGCTTATGAAAATGCCCTGCTCTACAAGGGCAAGACCAAAGCTTACCACGATAAGCATCTCCATCCCAAATCCTTTGTTGTTGGTCAGAAAGTGTTATTATACAACTCTCATTTGTGATTGTTTGCAGGAAAGCTCAAGTCTAAATGGACAGGACCTTTCGTGGTGACGATAGTTTATGACCATGTTGCAGTGGAAATTCAGAACCTAGAGATTTGAATGATTTTCAAAGTAAACGACCACAAGCTAAAACCCTTCTACGAAGGATTCAAGCCCTCAACCGTGGAAGAAATGATGGTGGACCCTCCACCTATCGAGACCTAGATCAGCATAAGAACATCGAGGCCCCGACACGTAAACAGACCCCATTGGAGGCTTTTCATATGCCATTCCATCTCTCTCTCTTCCCTTTATCTTTTTCGTATCTTTTAGATTTTTCTGTTTTTATTTTTATTTTGCCTCTGATTTTATTTACGTGTTTTATCCCTTGTTATTATCCTATATGAGCCCCCAGCGGTGTCTCCAAATTGCCCAGACCATGTCAAGTTAGCTCCATCCATTGATCTGGCTCCAGCCCTCGAATTCAAGGAGTTGCCTTCCCATCTGAAGTATGCCTATCTAGGCCCCAATAACTCTCTGCCTGTTATTGTCTCCAACAAGCTTTTCTGAGGAATCCGCATGATATGCGTGTGTTTTCTAGATATTTTCTCTCTAATTTTGCATGTTTTCCCTCCTTGATGGTACTAACTTGCTCTGTTTTCAATACTTTTTGCCTTATCCAGCCCGGGAGGAGAAAAAGGCAGAAAGCACACGTTTTGGGATGGAATTGAGCAGCTTTGGAAGTCTCCCAGTCTTCGTCGCGGCCTAGACGTATTTCCTAAGTTAAGCCCTAGATGCGCGCATTCTTGTCCAGCCTGGACTATCTGTGAAGCCGAAAAGTGCTGCGTCTTGCCCTCGAATTGAGCCGCACGTGCTTGCAATCCATCTTGGAGCGCACGAAGAGAGACGCCAGCAAGATTCCTCTCTGATCCCTTTTGAGCGTCCTAGGAATATTCTTCCTGGGACACGCTCCAGCCCAGCTGTCCCTTTCCTCCCATTTTGTCTTCTTCCCTTAGCTGGATTTGTCCTCTAGTTAGCTTAGGGTTGTATATAAACAGTAACTTTAGAATTTTTAGGGTAAGCAACATTGGTAGGAGGCAGAAATCAGCCTACTTTCTATTTTTCAGTCTTCTTGGGATTTGTTCCTCCATCTTCAAGCTGTAGCCGCCAGCCAACCTTACTCTTTCACCGGAGCTTTTTAGCTCCGGCTGGTATTTAATAGTTTCTTCCCATTTTCTCATTTTCCTTTTATGCTTGCTATTGAATCTATTTATATTTATGTTATTATGAGTATGATTAGGTAGATCTCTTTATCTTAGCAAAGGTTTTTCCAAGGGTTGCAAGGGTAGTTGTGAAGCCTTAATGTTCTTCATAAACTCTTATGCGTGTATTTAATCTCTTGCCACTTTACTATCATATTGCACTGGATCTATAGAAGCCTGATCAACTGCTGTATTTTCCTTTGTAATTACTGCCATTTCTTTAGAATCAGTAGGCACCTAGCCCGGAGTCATCAGGTTGTTGGTCCAATCTGGCTAGGGCTGGAGGTTAACTAGGGTGGATTTGACAACGTCTTGCCCTAGACATGTCTTCCTCCACTTTATGGGCCTCTGGATCTCCCCATAAATGAACCTTGGGGAAGGACGGAGTGTCAAGGTCTCTCCCATAAGCGTACCTTGGGCGAGACTTCTCTTACGAACGTAGACAGGAGGCCTAAGCGTACCTGGCCTCTATAGCACGTCTGCACCGTGAGAGTGGAATATCCTTGAGCTGATGACCAAGTAGGCCTAGACGCAACCCACAGAATC
The DNA here is from genome assembly GCA_963691705.1 of Viola odorata. Taxonomy (NCBI): domain Eukaryota; kingdom Viridiplantae; phylum Streptophyta; class Magnoliopsida; order Malpighiales; family Violaceae; genus Viola; species Viola odorata. The sequence goes on from OY829542.1 coordinate 26,190,210, forward strand.
ACTTTGCTAAGACTCTTTCCTATTATCTGATTTGCCCCTCATGTGATACTGTTTTATTGACTTTAGATAATTTTTACTTTATTTCGTTCACTTGTTAGCTTTAGTATCCAAATCTCGCTGGTTAATTTCATTAGCCAGCCCAAACCCCCCCCCCCCTCCCAACCCCCCCAGTGTTACTTGTTACTGTTTAGATCTGGACATACATTACGAACAGAATATTACCATTAATCATTGTGGTTCGACTCTGATTTGCCCTATACACATTTATTGTGCATTTTGCTAGCAGAAAATATTACTTTTGAGTGACGATCACCGCACTGGTTCCCTTGCTGAAGGAATTCAGACAAGCCATAGGCTGGACTATAGCGGATATCAAGGGTTTGTCGCCAGCACTATGCACTCATCGTATCCACTTGGAAGATGCTAGTAAAACCATTCGTCAACCTCAGCGTCGATTGAATCCTCCAATAATGGACATAGTGAGGAAGGAAGTGCTGAAATTGCTTGATGCGGGAGTTATCTACCCCATCTCTGATAGCCCTTAGGTCAGTCCTATCTAGGTCGTGCCCAAGAAACTGGTATCACCATTACCATCAAACAAGATGGCAAATCCATCCTCACTTGAATCCAGAATGGGTGGCGTGTATGTATTGACTACCGCCGCTTGAATGCTGCCACCAGAAAAGATCATTTTACCCTTCCCTTCATTGACCAAATATTGGAACGTCTCATGGGCAAGACTCATTATTGCTGTCTAGACGGTTATTCTGGTTTCCATCAGATCCTAGTTGCCCCCGAAGACCAGGAGAAGACAACATTCACGTGTCCTTTCGGCACCTTTGCTTACAGACGTATGCCCTTCGGCTTGTGTAATGCCCCCGCCACCTTCCAGCGGTGCATGGTGAGCATTTTCTCTAAACTAGTCGAAGATGGTATCGAGGTCTTTATGGACAACTTCACGGTATATGGAAATTCTTTCTCAGAATGCCTTTCCAAATTAAAGAAGTGCTTAGAACGCTGCATAGAAACCGATCTTGTCTTGAATTTCGAGAAGTGCCATTTCATGGTAGATCGAGGCCTCGTTCTGAGCGATATTGTCTCGGCCAAGAGAATTGAGGTCGACAAGGCCAAGATAGAGGTGATTGAATCCCTGCCGTACCCAGCATGTGTTCGCGATGTGCGATCGTTTCTAGGGCACGCCGGTTTCAATAGACGGTTTATCAAAGATTTTTCCAAAATTACCCAACCCATGTGCCGCCTACTCCAGAAGGAAGTTATTTTTGATTTTGATGACAAATGTAGAGCCGCCTTTGAACTTCTCAAAAATAGACTTATCTTGGCCCCGATTATTCGTGCCCCCGATTGGTCCTTACCTTTCGAGGTCATGTGCGATGCTAGCAATCAAGCCCTCGGTGCCGTTTTGGGTCAGAGGAAAGACAAGGAGACTTATGTCATTTATTATGCCTCAAAGTTATTGGATCCAGCCCAGAAAAAATACACCACCACAGAGAAGGAACTCTTGGTAGTTGTTTACGCCCTCGACAAGTTCAGACAGTACCTTTTGGGAACTTATGTTATCGTGTACTTCGATCACTCGGCCTTGAAATGCTTGTTGATAAAGGCTGACGCAAAGCCTCGATTGATCCGTTGGATCTTGTTGCTCCAAGAATTTAACATCTTGATCAAGGATAAGACAGGAAGAGAAAATCTAGTGGCAGATCATCTCAGTAGACTTCCAGCCCAGGAAGATGATTCGCTAGTGCCTATCCGTGACACTTTTCCAGACGAACAACTTTGTCTAGCCCATGCAGTCCAGTTTCCATGGTTCTTCGACATTGCTAATTTTTGTGCTACTGGCACCTATCCAGCAAACTCCTCCCCTTCCGAGTGCACCAGAATTAGAAGACAAGCCAAATACTATATTTGGGATAGCCCCTATTTGTGGAAGCACTGCTCAAATCAGATAATTCGCTGTTGTGCGACCATGGATGAGGTGCCCTCGATCCTAAAATTTTGTCATTCTGAAGGAGGTCATTTCGCGGCCAAGAAAACTACCCTCAAAGTTTTAGAAGTCGGTCTCTATTGGCCATCAATCTTCAAAGATAGCTACTTGTTTTGTGCTTCGTACCCCGATGCCAAGTCACAAGGAATATCGGGGCCAGGAATCAGATGCCTCTGACCAGTATCATTGTGTGTGAGATCTTCGATATCTGGGGCATAGATTTCATGGGCCCATTTCTAAGCTCATTTGGCCACGTCTATATCCTCCTTGCAGTGGATTATGTTTCAAAATGGATCGAGGCCAAGGCCACCAGAACAGATGATGCGAAGGTGGTTGTAAACTTTCTGCGCTCTTATATCTTCACTAGATTTGGTAGACCTCGTGCCCTGGTTAGTGATCGAGGCACCCACTTTTGTAACCATATCGTGTCCGCATTTCTAAACAAGAATGGAGTCTACCATAGAACTTCCACAGCGTATCACCCTCAGACCAATGGTCAAGCTGAAGTGTCCAACCGAGAAATCAAGGCCATTTTGTAGATGGCAGTCAATCAATCCCGAAAGGATTGGAGTCTAAAGCTAGACGATGCCTTATGGGCTTACCGAACAACTTTCAAGACCCCGATTGGTATGACTCCCTACAGACTCGTGTATGGCAAGTCGTGCCATCTCCCAGTGGAGATAGAGCACAGGGCTTTCTGGGCCATTCGGAAAGTAAACACGGACCTAGGGCAGGCTAGCCGTGCCAAATCCTTTGTTGTTGGTCAGAAAGTGTTATTATACAACTCTCGTTTGCGATTGTTTGCAGGAAAGCTCAAGTCTAAATGGACAGGACCTTTCGTGGTGAAGATAATTTATGACCATGGTGCAGTGGAAATTCAGAACCCAGAGACAGGAATGATTTTCAAAGTAAACGACCACAAGCTAAAACCCTTCTACGAAGGATTCAAGCCCTTAACCGTGGAAGAAATGATGGTGGACCCTCCACCTGTCGAGACCTAGATCAGCATAACAACGTCGAGGCCCCGACACATAAACCGACCCCATTGGAGGCGTTTCATATGCCATTCCATCTCTCTCTCTTCCCTTTATCTTTTCCGTATCTTTTAGATTTTTCTGTTTTTATTTTTATTTTGCCTCTGATTTTATTTCCATGTTTTATCCCTTTTTATATAACTACTTCGTTTTTAAATTTTGAAAAGTTTTTCCCCTTTTTAGATGGTTGGGATACGCACGGGCCGTTGTTCTTCAAGCCCAATGCGCCACGTCGTCTGACAAAGGGACAGAAAAATGACCCTCATTAATGAAAAAGTTGCGCCATTTAATGCCCGCGTCAACCCCTTTTCTCTTTCCCACGCTCCCTCTTTGTCCTTACTCTCTTCACAACAACAAAACACACTCTCTCTCAAACACCAAGTACTCACTATCTCTCTCTTAAATGTCTCCTTCACCACTGTCCTCCCCCATCACCATCAGCCATGGCCAAGACCAAGAAACCCATCAAAAAGCTTGTCGTAGGACCACATCCTAAGAGCCCTGAAAGCTCGACTCCGTCAAAATCAAAATCTCTCTCCACCACCCCTACCTTCTTCAAAACAACCACTCCTCCCTCTACCCATGGCGCCCCCATTCCATAGCCCCCAGCGTCGTCCCCTCCTTCTGAATCCTGAGCCGGGGAGTTCACTCTCATCGAGGATGACGCTGACCTCGAAATCACCGGCTCCATCCCACCAACTTCGATCACGACCAGATCTGGCCGCGCAGTCAAGCTCCCTCTAGGATCTTCGACCCCCAAGCCTAAAACCAAGCCCGCCCCCGAAAAGGCGTCACTAGTGGCTAGGAAGCTCTCGTTGGATACCGCCATCGATGATTTTCTGGCCCCCGAGCTCAACCTCTCAGTGAAGGAAGTCCTCAAGGACATCCTTGTGTCCGAATCAGAGCCTGAGGATGAGGAGGCCGTCGGCGCAGAGGAGGAGGAAGTCGATCAGACCGGCACCGACGAAGAGGAGGGTACTAGAGAGAGCGGTGAGGCCGATGAAGAAGAAGATGACGATACTAAGGCTCTCGAGGCCCAGAGAGCAGCGGAGAAAGAAGCCGCTGAAAAGAAGGAAAGAGAAGGATTCACATTATTCCCTCCCCCTTCAAAAGGATTCGTCCTCAAATCCGTGTTGATACCTGCACCATAGTACCTCAAGTTAGAATGAACTAAAGGCACGTTCGGAAGATAGTATTTACCCGAGACATCCACATTGACGGTGGTGTCTATGTGTGCGGCGATGATGTGGGTCGAATCATCATCTTCCTCGGCTAAGGCCTTGTCGAATTGGGTAGGCAACCTTGGTAGGTGTAAGAACATTCTTCCCCAATTGAGAATCCTAACGAATAGCTTCAAATTCCCAGGGTATCCATGATCCGTTCATAGCATACCCAAGCGCTCCATGTGCGCTATAGCTTGCTCGCGTGGTATCTTCACCATCACTAAGTTCTTGTCAACACCTAAGTGATATGATCCTAGTTGCGTAGGATGCGTAACACGTACTTCAGATCATTGCTCAAAGATGGATTTCGATGCAGAATGAATAACTCGACAAGTGTGAACTTAGCTCCCTTGGACAACTGAATTCTAAGAGCCCTAATCGATTTCAAGCCAAGGATCTTGAATCGAATTCTTATACCTAGACTCGACTAAGCGAGAATCAACCTAAGACAAATGAGACAATGGGGTTGCAATTTTGGTTTTACTTGTTGACGACTCGAGTATTGCAGACTTAAGAAGAAACAAGGTTCAATCACATGAACAATGGGCAGAGATTTGCAAAGAACAAATTCTTTGTTTATCAAAATATCTGCCAACTGAATAAGGAGGCCAAGCGGCTCCTTATATAGAGTTTTACAAGCAAATCTAATCAGATAAGAAGTAGAAGTTCTAATTAAGGAAATTAACTTAATTAACTAATTAACTAATTAAGGTAAATATAAATATAGTTAAATACATTCCAGCAGCCCATGTCGAGTTCTCCATCATCGGGCCAAGGTTTGGGCCGAAACCTCAAGTCGTATGTTGTCTCGCGTACACACTGCGCACCATAATATCGACTTGAATAACTTTCAAACCACTGGGCCAAATGGGCTGAAAATTGTTCCAAATGAAAGCTAACATCTTGATGTTTCTCAAACGTGGTCGATCGCATGATTCGGACTTGTACAACAATGGATAGGTTCGGACAAAGTCGCCTAATGCGTCTTAGAGTCCTTGTCTGCATGGGACTACTATCAACGAAAATGTTGGCTTGATATTTTGGATTATCCACCCGTCCAAACGCCCTTAAATTTGGATACAATAAACATAACACATAGAGGTTTCCATCAAGCCTTTGTGATCCCTGATCAGGCTCTATCTGCTCCATCATGTCTTGACGCTTTTGTCCATGTAGTCGCGTGATACATCTTGGGATCGTATCATTCCCTCCCTCTTCGGAAAGATTCATCCTCAAATGTTGCTCATCATCATCTGCCCACGAAAGCTTCACAGTTATATGCTCAAAGCATACTCACCATCTCTTGTGCTTCCTTAGTTGCCATCTCTTGCGCTTCGAGGGCAAGACGCTCGATGTGCTAGAGTATGTGTGAGGATTCGCATTATTCCCTACCCCTTGGAAAGGATTCATCCTCGAATCCAGACCTAAGCCTGCAGCACAATACCTTAAGTTAGTAACTGATTGCGTGTCGAGGGCATCAAATTTACTTGTATAAAATATACGAAATGAGGGGTAGGAATACAGCTTATCACTCGTCCACAAGGAACCTGTAAATTGTGGTAAGAAGATCGTCCATAGAGATCTTTCGGTAAATTATAGTTTTGACTCGACTTCCTCGTCACTGGAGTTGAGGGGTGGTTTTGTTTCTGCAATTAAGATAAACAAAGCATAAAAGAGAACAAGCAATAATTAAATAAAAAGGGGCAATCTTAGAGAGAATGAGATCTTAGTTAAGATTGCAGATTGAGGTTGGTTGTGAACTGTCGTGAGGTAAACTCCTAGTAAGGGCGAATTCATGAGCGCATTCCTTATTTAATCGATCATCAACCTTAGATTTTCTCCTTCTCTCTCATAACTCTGCTATAGAGTGGGAGGAATCCCTTTCCAATCCTACTTTCCTCCTTTTGAAATCACTTGGAGGGAACCCCCTTTCCTAGTGATCCTAACCAATGGACACCTTGCTGGTTAAATGACAATCCAATTGGCTGCTGGCTTGAGGCACATGCATTTTCTCAATGGCGTAGGGAAAGACAGAGTCTTGGCCAAGCTACTCCCAACTCGAAGCCCTAGATTGTCAGTCTGGTTAGGCCTATATCGATCCAAGTCCGCTAACCTCTGCGAGGCTAGCTGCCTACTTGCGTCACTCCGGTTTCGCTCGTCCCCTTCCTGACTGGCTACAAATTCATCGTCTTGCCTAAGATTGATCAAGTCATAGCCTAAACGGGAACCGGTTTGTTAAAACAGAACTTGAATTAATTACGAATGAGAGGATAATAAGAACAATTGGTCTCACGAATCACAAGTACGCTCACTCAACCCCTACCAAGAATTTGGTGTTTAGCTACTAGACATAATAATTAAGGAAATAAAGAAATAATTGAAGAACATGAATTAAAATAAAATCTATGATATTCAAAACTGAATTATCACAGAGCAAAATGTTTACAAGAACCAGAAGTGGGAAGGAGGAAGATCCCGTAATTGACAGCCTTCCCTAACCTTTAACAAGGTTAGAGTCCCCACCAATCACGTTCCTTTCTAAATTCCAAACTTCAAATAGCTAAAAGGTAGGGATAAAATCCCAATTGTTCAAATTCGAAATGAAATAAAATAAAATACTAATAGATTGTTTTTGTTCAAATCGGATAACATCCAAGAGTAAATCCTTTGGAAGCAACACCCAGCTGGCTTCCTAACCCGCACACGACTTCCTTGAATCCATGATCATCACGCCTCTATCTTTGCAATCTTGGCCAAGCCTGCGGCCAAGATTGCCACTTTGTCGCTCAAGGCATATGTTTCCTTCATTTCTTCTCTTGCCCACGACTTCCTTCAAAAGATATCAAATTGACATGAAAAAGATTGTTTTTACCCTAAACAAGGTAGTTTAAGATGGTAAAAATACATGGAAATAAACGTCAATCAAACCTCACCACACTTGAACAATGGTTGCCCCCAAGCATACTGGACTCTTAACTAAGAAAAAGAAAAGACAGACTCAAAACAATGGAAAACACACACTAGCAAAACTTCTGGACAGAATACCTTTAACCAACCCTTATGAACAAGGTCTATTCAACACCCCAAACATCCGAATTCCACATGACCATAACATCTTTGCATTCCACAACAGACTCATTAAGACAAGACATCCACCTACTTGGGTATTCTCCCCTTAATTCAACTGCTCAACATCATCATTCAATTACCTTGTTCAAAAAAATTCTATGCCAGTATTGCTACTAGTTTCTTAAATATTAATGCTTAGAGGCAGAAATATCAAGACAAACACACAAATACTTTTTTTCATTGCTCTTGCTGAAAGTTTCTTGAGTATTTCCACTTGGTGAGGCAGAAATATCAAGACATTTTATTTATCATTTTTAAATTTTTTTTTTAAGAGCATGCAATTTACTGGGCATAAAAGTAGTTCTCTGCATTAGAGCAATTCCGCACAATACAAGGCAACAAACTCCGTTATCCATTAGCAGTTTTCCTTAAGGGGATATTAAAAATATTTGGTGGAAGCTTGCCTATTTGTTAAGTCTGTTACACAATGCTAGACCTCATGATCATGTACAAGATGGATGCTTAATGGATACCAGGACCCGTATCCTTACTGGTGTTGAATATGTTAACCCATTGACTTGCCTTGTTCAAAAGTTACGGGGTCACAAGGTGAAGGATGCTAAAGGTCAAGGTTAAGACATTAAGAAAAAGGCCTTAAGTATAGTCCAGATTTTTGCCGACACTCACATAAAACACAAAACACACATAAAAACAAAGAAAATCATGCATTAGATTCTAACTAGACAATCTAGGCCAACTATCTTAGCCAAGATTCACATAAAATTTCATGCAACTAAAGAAAGTCACACAAAAGCACATCAAAGACATGTATATACAGACACATCACCTAAAAACACCTCACCACACTTAAAGGACACATTGTCCTCAATGTGTAAATGAGAGTAAAAAGACACAATACATGGAAAAAGAAAAGAAAGAAAGACACGACCTGGGGGGATTTACTGAGTTGCTGGAGGTAGAGGTGGTGGGTTCAGATTGGGCATAGATGGTACAGAACCATCTCCTTCTTCAGAGGAGTCACTAGAATCACTGCTGCTGCTGAAATGGTCATTTACCTTGTTGCATATATGCGCAACAACCTTATCGATGGCTTGGATGTATTTGAAGGAAACGTCCAAATGGGCCTGGATTCGCTGGTACTTGACCTCCTGCTGCTCCATAAACTTGTTGAGCTGCTCCTACTGAGATTTTTCAATGCTCTGGAATAGGGCCTATTGCTGATCTACAACTTTCTGCAGCTGCTCCTTAGCAGACACCTGGTAGTCATGGAACAGGTGTTGGTTGTCAGTAAAAACTATGAGCTACTCACTAATAAGGCTCACGAGTTTGTCAGCCCATTCTGGAAGCAATGGGTGTTAAGGGTCTAAGTCGCATTGGGTTGTCTTTGGATTCTTGGCATCTTGCCCAAGATTGGGCTTTTTGCCTGCACTGCTGGACTTAGGGATTGCATCATCAAGCTGGATTGGCCGCAGCTTGAAATTGGCATTGATCCTTTCGCCATAGAGGTGATCTGCTACTTGTGTGAAACCTGTATTAAAACAAAGAAAGCCTTTTTCCTCGTGGAAATGACCCATCTGGTCAAAAGCCTTAAGATCCATGATCTTAATGGCACAGGATTTATGCATGTTTAAAGTAGACAGGTCAATACCCCTAGCAGATGCAGTGATATAGGATCAGTTTAGGGATTGGATCGCATGCCTTGATTTTCCAAACAATCAAGTAGCCTAAATTTACTCGCTTCTTATGCAACATGCACCAAAGTAAAAAGGTTTCAAGCTTAGAAATATTGCATGAGACAGTTGTCTTGCCAGAGAGGTTAATAGAGAGGATCCGTTGGAGAATCCTCAAGGTAGGATCTCGGATCTGGTAAGCCTTAGCATTCTTATCGAGTTTCCTATTAGGGTCACCAATTAACTCTCCATAAGCTACTGCCTTATCCCAATCAGGGGGATAATCAGTCAGGGTATTCCTATACTCCTCAGAATTAAGTCCTTCTTCAGTCACAAATCCAAGCAAGAGATTAAATTCATCAATAGACAAGTGAGACCACATGTCAAGCAATCAAAAATTCACCACATCAGATGCACCAAGATCAGGATTGGCTCTACCATTAGCATACAACTTATCCTGATCAAGCCAGAAAAATGCATGGAATTCCAAACACAACTCAGCGTAAGCAGGCAAATCAAGGTACATAAAAGATTCCCACCCAAGATTGATTATGTACTACCTAATCCTGCTACCCACACCCAACGCATCAAGAAACAAGAAATTAAGAATTGCAAACTGAGTAATTTCACAAGCATGCTTCTCAAGTAATCTAATCTTAAAATCAGGGGTATTAGGTCTCAAACAGCCATTCAATGAGTTTAAGGGGGGTAGGAATACCTTGGCAGTCTTGGCCGCAGGCTTGGCCAAGACTGCAGCTGCATTAGTGTCTGAGTGATCTTCAGGTTTAGCTTCCCCAACTTTCTTCTTCCCTTTCGCAGCCGCAGAACGTGTCCTCTTGGCTGGGGTTGCTTCATCACCCACTTCTATTTTTCTCTTCCCTAATTTCTTCTCCTTCGTCGAACCTTTTTCGCACAAAGGTTCAGAATCAGCTCCATTTTTCTCAGCCACCTGCTTAGCTCTTGTAGTGGGCTGCACTTTCTCATCGGAATCAGTATCCGATATCTCTTCCACTTCCAGGCTACCCTCTTTGCTAACCCTAGATTGGGTTTTTGGCTCTTCGGTGAGATCAATCTTCCTCCTAGTCTGGAGGGTGCCTTGAGGAGACTCAGAGGTTGGAACTGGAGGAGGAGTGGCTAGAACTTGTTTTGCATGTTGGCTTGGGGAACCAAAGGGGCCCTTGTCCATGGACATGATCGTTCTCGCTATGCTGAGTACTTCGTTAAGATTCTGGGGTAGATCTTTCTCTAGATTTGACAGAGAGGGGGATAGCGAAGGAGTAGGAGATCCTTGCTTTTTCGGAGGGGATTTTGGTATGGCTGATTTCTTGGAGGATTTCTTAGATTTTCCCATGTTTAAAGAGGATTGATCGTGGAGTGGAAGTAGGAGAGTGGAGTAGTTTTAGCTGAGGACGTGTTGAGAGATTTTTGGTAAGGGAGAAATTTTAGGGATTTGAGGGTTTAGTGGCAGATAAGGAGTCTATCTCATAATTTGAAAAAAAATTAATTCCCAAATGATAATTAATTTTCAAAATATAACCGTTGTTCCTACTTTTTCTCCTCCTTCCTACACGTAATCTGTTCTTCTTTCCCTTTTTTCTCCGCGTGTCCTTCAATTCTTGGCTGAATAAAGTGTGGCCTAGATCAAAAAGACTTGGCCAAGCTTCCTCACCACACTTAATTTCTTGCAACCCTCTAGAAAATTCCAAGACATTCCTGAAAGAAAAAAAATCAGTAAGTGACTCTGGAATAATTTTGAACAAACAATTTATTCACAAAAATTAAAAACAAAAAGCATGGGTTGCCTCCCATGTAGCGCCCTAGTTATAGTCCTAGGCGTGACTCTGCTTTTCTTTCACTGAATCTCTGGTGGGGCTTCAATCGCCTAGCTTTCCTTAAATGTTAGAAATCCTTCTAGGAATGGTTTGAGTCGCTGTCCATTGACCTTGAACACTATTCCTATCTTTTCATTCTTAATGTCCACTGCACCATGAGGGTAGATATTAGTGATAACATATGGACCTTCCCATTTAGTCTTAAGCTTACCAGGAAAGAGCTTAAATCAGGAGTTGTATAGAAGGACTTTTCCCCCAAGTTGGAGATTTTTCTCAACAATCTTGCTGTCATGGTATGTTTTCATCCTGATCTTAGCTAAGAGTTGGTTATCATATGCTTGATTCCTCAATTCTTCCATCTCGTGGATTTGAAGTTTCCTTTCCTCACCTGCTTGGTCGTACCTTAGATTGCATTTCCGAATTGCCCAATAAGCTCTATGTTGCATACCTACTGGCAGGTGGCACGCTTTCCCGTACACCAATTTGTACGGGGTCATTCCTATGGGAGTTTTATAGGCGGTCCGGTATGCCCACAATGCATCATCCAGCCTTTGGCTCCAATCTCGCCGACTGTCTTAGCTAAGATCGACTTGACCTCCCTATTTGATACCTCCGCTTGACCATTTGACTGAGGGTGATAGGCAGTGGAAACCCTATGTGTTACACCATACTTCCTGAAAAGTGAAACAATAATCCTATTGCAAAAATGTGTCCCACGGTCGCTAACTATCCCCTTAGGCACACCAAATCTGTTCAAAATGTTAGTTTTCAAAAATGAAACAACAGTTTTAGCATCATTGGTCCTAGTTGCTTTCGCTTCTATCCATTTAGACATGTAATCCACAGCAAGCAATATATATTGTTTTCCATTTGACATAGGAAAAGGGCCCATAAAATCAATACCCCATAAATCAAAAATCTCACAATTTAATATAATATTCATAGGCATTTGGTTTTTTGCGCTTATGTTTCCTATCTTTAGCCTTTAGGGCATGTCTTATAGAATCTATAGCTATCATGAAATAGAGTAGGCCAATAAAATCCCGACTCAAGGACTTTTAAGGTTCTCCTCTTGGCTCCAAAATGTCCACCACATGCATAAGAATGACAAAATCTTAAGACATACGGGATCTCGCTTTCAGGAATACCTCTCCTAATCAATTGATCAGATCCAATTTTCTAAAGATAAGGGTCATCCCAGACGAAATACCTGCTGTCATGCTTAATATTTACCTTTTCTTGAGCCGTTAAGTCTCCATGATGCTTACCCTTGGCTAAGAAATTGACGAGATCAGCGAACCATGGTCTCATTGCCTGGACAGCATATAGGTGTTCGTTTGGGAAATCATCTCTGATTGGTTCCGAATCGCCTTTTACAAGGCATCTACTCAGGTGGTCTACGATTAAGTTTTACTTTCCTGCTTTGTCCTTAATCTCCAGATTATATTCCTGCAAAAGTAAAATCTAGTGGATCAGTCTTCCCTTAGATTCTGATTTGGTCAGGAGATACCTTAAGGCCGCATGGTCAGAAAAGACTTATGAATTTTGTTCCCAACAAATACGATCTGAATTTATCCAATGCAAAGATTATTGCAAATAACTCTTTTTCCGTTGTGGTATAGTTCTTCTGTGCTTCATCAAGCATCTTAGAGGCGTAGTAGATCATATGTGGATCTCTACCATTCTTCTACCCTAGAACCGCACCAACGGCTGAGTTGCTAGTGTCACATATCAACTCGAATGGGAGATTCCAATCTGGCGCTTGTATGATTGGGGCAGTAGTGAGTTTCTCCTTGATCTTGTCGAACGCCACTTTGCAAGCTTCGTCAAAATTGAAGTCCACTTCTTTTTGTAACAGCTTGCACATCGGCTCCACTATCTTTGAGAAGTCTTTGATAAACCTGCGATAAAATCCTGCGTGACTAAGAAAACTTCTAACCTCACGCACGCATAAGGGGTAAGGTAAGCTTTTAATAACATGAATCTTAGCCTGGTCGACTTCTATACCTTTCTTGGAAACTACATGACGTAAGACAATGCCTTGTTCTACCATAAAGTGGCATTTCTCAAAGTTTAACACAAGATTAGTGGTCACACATCTTTTCAAAATGTTTTTCAGATTAGACGGTGATCAAAATCATCACCATAGACGGTGAAGTCATCCATGAACACCTCAATACCTTTTTCTACATAGTCTGAAAAGATACTAACCATACACCTTTTAAAGGTGGCTGGTGCGTTGCACAATCTGAATGGCATCCTCCTATACGTGAAGGTTCCGAAGGGACATGTGAATGTCTTCTTCTCTTAGTCTTCTAATGCCACTAGGATTTGATGAAATCCCGAATAACCATCCAAGAAATAGTAGTGGGATTTCCTAGTCAATCGTTCCACCATTTGGTCAATGCATGGTAACGGAAAGTGGTCCTTCCTCGTGACTTGGTTAAGTCTGCAGTAGTCTATGCATACCCTCCACCCATTCTGAATTCTTGTGGTCCTTTTTACTCCATCTTCTCCTTCGGTCATGGTAATTCCTTTCTTAGGTACAACCTGTAAAGGGGAAACCCACGAACTATCAGAGATCGGGTAAATAATTCCAGCATCAAGAAACTTAATAATTTCTTTCTTTACAACTTCCATCATCGGAGGGTTTAGCCTCCTTTGGGGTTGTCAGACTATTTTCTTATCCTCTTCCACGTGAATCTTGTGGGTACAAATGGTTGAGGATATGCCTTTGATGTCTGCCAAGGTCCATTCAATAGCCTCTTTGTGTTCCTTCAACATGTTTGTCAATCTGGCTTCTTCCTCACTGGAAAGCTTAGCTGAGATTATTACTGGCAGAGTTTTGTCTTGGCCTAGATAGGCATAATTAAGGTGTTCTGGCAACTCCTTAAGATCTAACTTGGGTGCCTGCACAACAGATGGTAAAACCTTAGAATCAGACACGCTCAACAATGGGCAATTCAATAATTCCTTCAATGGTTCAGTCTCATGAAGATCTGTTAAGATCTTCCTAAGATCTTCTCGGTTTCCCACTCGGTCTTCCAATTCTATCAGTGTCTTAGCTGAGATACTTCTGCTTAAGACAAAATCAAGTGGGTCAGTAGCACTCAAATCTGCAGTTTCTTCTTCGATAGGGTATAAAATATCAATAAAATTAACACTGTGCGTCTCATTTTGATATTTTAATCCCTTCTTCATATAGAACTTAATCGTGCTCCCAAAAAAATTCAAAATGATACTTTCTTCATAAACATCTATCTTTGCTCTAGCTGACCTAAGGAAAGGTCTCCCTAGAAGCACATCTGTTGTACAAGAAGGTAAGTTAGAATCCATCTCAACGATATAAAAATCCACAGGGTATATAAAATTATTGACTTGGACGAGAATGTCCTCTACTACTCCCTTAGGATGAATTACGGTTCGGTCAGCCAATTAAATCACCACCTACGTCTCTTTCATTGGTCCCATTTGCAATGTCTCATATTCTTTCAAGGACATCACGTTGATTCTAGCCCCTAAGTCGCAAAGAGCTTTTTCCACTGTTTCGTTACCTTAGGATGGTGAAGGTTCCTTGATCTCTGCACTTCTCCGAAAGTTTGCTCTGAAGTTTTCTTTTGTTAGTACAGAGTTCTTTTAAAATTTTTGCATAAGATGGTACTTTAGAAATTAAATCTAGCATGGGAATATTCACTGCCACTTTGCCAAAAATGTTCATGAATTCCTTAGCCTCGTCTAACTTCTTCTGTTTGGAAGACTTGGGAGGATAGGGTTGTGGAATCTCAACTATTTCCTGAGGTTTTGAACTATGCTAATCAGTCTTAGCTACTGGTTTGGCTAAGATCGGTTGCTCCTTTTCTGTTTCGGCTGGATTGTCAGTTTTAGTCTCCGTCTTACCCAAGATTGGTTCTGGCTGAGACTCTACCTGGATTTCTTCATCCACATCATCATCCTCATCCTCAAACGACTGATTGTGTACCTCCTGGTCTGACTTTGCTCCCTTCCTTTTAGGTATAACACTTCCACTCCTAAGATGAATAGCACTTACATTGTGCCTGGGATTGTTTTCAGTGGTGGAAGGTAATTTTCCACCTGACTCAAGTTGCTGCGTCTGTTGGGTAAGTTGGCTGATTTGCTTTTGCATTTCAACGTTCTGTTTCTGCATCTCAACAAGACTAGACTGGGTTGCTTGCATGAATTTTTGCAACGTATCCTCTATGGGAACTCCAATAATCTTAAGCGGTTGAGGTGCTGGCGGTAATAGTGGGACATTGGCCTGGTTTGATTGAGGTGGTCTGGATACGAAGTGTTGAAAGTTTATGGGGGATTGCTGTGGTTGCTGATTGTATTGTTGTTGTGGTTGTTGGCTGAGGCGGATCTTGTCTCCACCTTAGATTGGGATGTTGCCTCCAAGGGTATTGGTTACTTTCATGTGGAAATCTAAGTTATCCTTGATTGTAACCATATGCCGTATTAACTGGGATTGGGACTAGATCACCCGGCTGTTCCACCATGTAACAACTATGGGTTGGATGATCTAATTGTTGGCAAATCCCGCAAATCGAGGGCATAGGATTAGCTGCTGCTATTGTAGGTTGTACTTGAGATGTGCCACATGTAGAAAGAGTCATCACTATGTTAGTAATCTTATCAAGCTTATTTTCAACATTTAAAGCATTCAAAGAGGAAGATGCAGAATTTCTCTCGGATGAGGCGTTGTTTTTGGCAATTATCGTCCATTGTTTGGAGAAGCAATTTGGCTCTTGTTGGTGTAAGGTCTTGAAGTGCCCCTCCAGCGGCTGCATTCACTCTCTCCTTTTCCTTTACACACATTCCGTCATAGAAATATTGGATCAGAAGATTGTCGGCCACGCCATATGTAGGGCAAATGTCTTGAAGGTCCCTATACCTCTGATGATACTCACTCAAGCTCTCGCCTCCCCTCTGCTGGATGGATACCAAATTCTTCCTTGCTGTCTCTGCCATAGTCGCGTTCTAATACTTGTTCAGGAAGGCAGCGAACATATCTCCCCATGTTGTAATAGTGTTATGGGGCAAGCAATAGAACCAATTCTTAGCTGAGTCTTCAAGAGACTAGGGAAATGCTTTCAGTTTGGCCCTTTCAATTGATATTCCCACTAGTTTTAGGGTATCACATTGGAGGTGAAGGTTCCTCAAATGGTTATACAGATTCTCGTTTGAGTGGCCATGGAACTTGGTTAAGTTGGCTATGATGTTTGTCTTGATAGACCAATCATTAGCCATTGGGGTAGATTAATACACGAGTACGTCACTCGTTCTGCCCCCTTATTTTGTTCGCTCATCGTCTGTTCTTGTTGATTTTCCTCCATGATTGGGATTGGGTTTTCAGCTGGGCCTGGATCTTGGCCTAGACTGCTAACAGAACTAGATTTTGTTTGTGTACCTGAAAATTCACCATCGAATTTTCTCTTGGCTTGCTTTCTATTTTGTGCTTTAGTCCTCGTAAGTTCTAGATTCAAAGGTAGTAAATCTTCCTTTGAGGACCTGGTCATCAACTGCAAACGAAAAAAATAAAAACAAAACTATAAAAACACCGTCAAAAGATCCCCGACAACGGCGCCAAAATTTGATTGCGTGTCGAGGCATCAAATTTAGTTGTATAAAATATACAAAATGAAGGGTAGGAATACAACTTATCACTCGTCTACAAGGAACCTGTAAATTGTGGTAAGAAGATCGTCCATAGAGATCTTTCGAGAAATTATAGTTTTGACTCGACTTCTTCGTCACTGGAGTTGAGGGGTTTTGTTTCTGCAATTAAGATAAGCAAAGCATAAAAGAGAACAAGCAATAATCAAATAAAAAGGGGCAATCTTAGGCAGAAGGAGATCTTAGCTAAGATTGCAGATTGAGGTTGGTTGTGAACTTTCGTGAGGTAAACTCCTGGAAAGGGCGAATTCGTGAGCGCATTCCTTGTTTAATCGATCATCGACCTTAGATTTTCTCCTTCTCTCTCATAACTCTACTATAGATTGGGAGGAACCCCTTTCCAATCCTACATTCCTCCTTTTGAAATCACTTGGAGGGAACCCCATTTCCTAGTGATCCTGGCCAGTGGACACCTTGCTAGTTAAAGGGTTTATCCAATTGGCTGCTAGCTTGAGGGACATGCATTTTCTCAATGGCGTAGGGAAAGACAGAGTCTAGGCCAAGCTACTCCCAACTCGAAGCCCTAGATTGTCAGTCTGGTTAGGCTTATACCGATCCAAGTCCACTAACCTTCGCGAGGCTAGTTGCCTACTTGCATCACTCCGGTTTCGCTCGTCCCCTTAGTGACTGGCTACAAATCCGTCGTCTTGCCTAAGATTGATCAAGTCTTAGCCTAGACGGGAACCGGTTTGTTAAAATAGAACTTGAATTAACTACGAATGAGAGGATAATAAGAGCAATCGGTCTCACGAATCACAAGTACGCTCACTCAACCCCTACTAAGAATTTGGTGTTTAGCTACTAGACATAATAATTAAGGAAATAAAGAAATAATTGAAGAACATGAATTAAAATAAACTCTATGATATTCAAAACCGAATTATCACAGAGCAAAATGTTTACAAGAACCAGAAGTGGGAAGGAGGAAGATCCCGTAATTGACATCCTTCCCTAACCTTTAACAAGGTTAGAGTCCCCACCAATCACGTTCCTTTCCAAATTCCAAACTTCAAATAGCTAAAAGGTAGGGATAAAATCCCAATTGTTAAAATTCGAAATGAAATAAAATAAAATACTAATAAATTGTTTTTGTTCAAATCGGATAACATCCAAAAGTCAATCCTTTGGACGCAACAAGTAGCTGGCTTCCCAACCCACACACGACTTCCTTGAATCCATGACCAGCACGCCTCTATCTCTGCAATCTTGGCCGCAGTCTTGGCCAAGCCTGCGGTCAAGATTGCCACTTTGTCGCTCAAGGCATACGCTTCCTTCATTTCTTCTCTTGACCAAGACTTCCTTCAAAAGATATCAAATTGACGTTAAAGAGATTGTTTTTACACTAAACAAGGTAGTTTAAGATGGTAAAAACATATGGAAATAAACATCAATCAGTAACATCAAAATAATTACAAATCGAACCATACCAACCTCGCAAATTGAACTTGGCAGCAACGTCTTTGAATATTTCAATGCATTGAGTAAGATCATCCCCCCAGGCGGCTACTCTTGCTTGAACTTGGTTTGGGAACCATCTCCAGTGTAAGCACTGCCAAACCCAAGATCCTATCTTGAAGGATCCACTCATCCTTCCATGGTTTCTCAAAGTTTCCATCTTGACACTTAAGTGCGCACCATAGCACTTGGCCTGTCCATGGGCTATCCGCATTACTTCGATCTCTTTGCTGCCACTTATGCTAAGCAATACACTTAAAGGCAACAATATTAAACTGAATAATATTATATGAATGAAACCGTATGAGTTTAAGCAATAATAACAAAATAATAACATGTGTTGAAAAGTAGTAAGTAAATAAAATAAATGGAAGAAATTTCATCCATGCGATTTCATACTTACAAACCGAAACATGCTTCAAGGACTCAAGTGTCCATTGATCCACATTGCTTGAAACTCCAAATTGTGGTTGACAAGATGTCTCTATTAGCATCTTCGTGCTTGGTCTCCTCCACAATTCCATCAATGAGTCGTTAAGTGACTCATTCCTACAATTACTAACAACGCTCCAAGGAACAACATGTGAAAGTATAACATCCTTAAAGATTATGTTAGTAATTTCAATCATTCCACAACAACTCACCAGACAACTATCAAATGCATCATATTCATCAAAATTTCACAAAAGGTTATGTGACCTAAATAAGTGATCACGCTTAAATAGAGTTCCCTCAAGTCCAATCGACTTACCTACAAATTTAACATGAAATTCACACATAGCAGAATAATTATATAATGTAAATACATGTGAATATTCAAATAACTTTGTGTTACGAACATGGTACACGTCTCTTGGCCTAGCCAACACGCTAAACTGCTTGCGCTTGCGCAAGTCATCTTCAAAGGCTCTTAACTTAGCCTTCGGCTCTTGTATACAACCCTCATTAATTAAATTGATTTTAAAATCAGACTTATAAAATTCAAGAAGGTTTGCATACTCACCCAAATCAGATTTAAGGAAAGAAAGATGTAATGTACCTTTTCAGCTATGATTTGCCGAAACACTTACTATAAGCGTTGATGCTCCTTTCATTTTCTGGGGAGTAAGGGGAGGGACTTCTCTCCCTCCAAGAGCCTTCTCTCTCTCTTTGCACAATAGGAGAAACAACAGTAGAAGAGAAAATAAACGGATTAGGGTTAGGAAAATCTACGCGCAATGGCCAAAATTTTAGTTTTTGGTGGCTTGCGCCAAAATAGATTTTGTACACACCACGTGTGATCCTCACTTCTCTCCCTATGGCATAATCACTCTCCTCCCCTTTTGTATCAATGCTAACTAACACATGCTCACTCTTTTCATGCGGGTTGTTTTCCTCACTTTCTCTTTTCCCATGCTCACTCTTTTCATGGGGGCTGTTTTCCACATTACTTCTCTCTTCCTTTTCACTCAACTCTCCTCTTTTTCTCTCAATATCCCTTGTGATTTCATACTCGGCATAAGCTTTCACAAGTCGCTTTCTCTCCTCATCTTTCGCCTCAATCTTTAGTTGCATATCTAGGGTTTGTCTATAGCCAAGTGCTTGAGGTATGGCATTAACCAAAACCTCTCCATCAAGCAAATCACTACTGACCGACTTCCCTTGAGGTGCTTGTGAATCAATTGCATGTTTAGTGCCATAGTTACTAGGTAGCACCTTCGGAACTGGACTCACGGCTATATCTGCTTACTGCCAAGTCGGCTCTTTCCTCACCGTTGACTTAGTAGGCCTGATACTAGGATAAGGAGACCTCTTCTTTTGTTGCTTCTCTACGTTGATCGCCTTTTGTAACATATCCTCTTAGTAGAAGAATTCAATGTACTTCAGTGGATCAGTTATCTCTCAGTTGAGGTCATTGAAGAATCTTGTCATCGTCTCCCTTTCGGCCTCCTTGACTTGTGCTCTCTCCAAAGCAATCTCCATCTCCTCAAAGTACTCTCCAACACTCTTATTTCCTTGTGTCAAGGTCTGCAACCTTTGGAGAAGCTCACGACTGAAGTGAGTGAGAACAAAATGATGCCTCATGATCCTCTTCATTTCTTTCCAATTCTGAATTGGAAAATCTCCTGTGGACGTTCGCTTGAGATTGATTTGATCCCACCAACATGTAACGTCGCCACTAAACACAGCTGATACTAACTTTACTTTCTTCCTTTCCGAATAATTATGGCAGCGAAAAATAGATTGTACATCTCGCTCCCAATCCAAGTAAGCACTCGGACTGTACACTGCTTCAAAAGGCGGAAGTTTTATTTCTTTACTCCCTAGGTTCTCACTTTCGTTATATGTCTCGGCCTTAGCCCTCAAACCAACCAAGATCTTCCTCCTTTCACGCCTATCACAGATAGGCATCATCCTCATAATCTAGCCTCTTAGACCATTGCGTGTAAGACATTTTGTAATTCTTGTAAATTCACAACACTAGCAAACAAACGTAAAATTTGTACTAAACCTAGCACTCCGTCACGTGTTTACTCTCGTGTTTAAAACTCTCTAATGCACTAACAAAATCTCTCAAAATCCCTGCACTTGTCCAAGCGTTAGTAAGACTCAAGAGTTCAAAGAAAGCTTCCAAGAAGACTCTCAAGGACAACTAGCTGCAAACGAATTTGATGCTTAATATTTGCTTAATCGCAAGATCAATCAAACAAATACTAAGAGGAATAGAAAGCAACTTAATAGGAATCAAGAATAGCTCAAAGACACACGAAATACTCAAACAAAGATTTGTAAATTGCGTTTAGGGCCGGTATGATTCCAGCAATGCTATTTGTGTTCTTTTGTTAATTCCTTTCACTTGTCTCTCTTTTGTTATGCTTCAAGCACTTCGATTCTTTTTGTGTTTGATAGAATGCAACTTTATTTTGATTCTTTTAATGTTTTTGTTTCTTTTTTTTATTTTTGACTAAATAACAAATTAAGAACGAGACACTTTTTTTTTTGACTCTTTTGTTGACAAAAAACACAGCTTAGTAATTCGGGTGCAACTTTTGACTTTGGTGTCCGAATCACTTGATTCTTTTTTATTCAGATTCCTAACAGACTCAGCTTTCCAACGGACCCTCTTTTTCTGAAATTAGAATCCAAATAGGTATGTATTGAAATACAATTTCGACACTGACACACACGTAATGAACCAAGCACACATGGAAATCGATTTTTGAATGGAGAAGAAGAAGAAACCGATTCCAGCAAAGAAAACTTGAAAGCAATTAAGGATACTTACCAATCTTTGAACGCCTAAAGCTCCGCTACTAACTGATACGATCCTAGTTGCGTAGGATGCGTAACACGTACTTCTGATCATTGCTCAAAGATGGATTTCAATGCGGAATTGAATAACTCGACAAGTGCGAACTTAGCTCCCTTAGACAACTGAATTCTAAGAGCCCTAATCGATTTCAAGCCAAGGATCTTGAATCAAATTAGACCTAGACTCGACTAAGTGAGAATCAACCTAGGAAAAATGAGACAATGGGGTTACAATTTTGGTTTTACTTGTTGACGACTCGAGTATTGCAAACTTAAGAAAAAACAAGGTTCAATCACATGAACAATAGGCAGAGATTTGCAAAGAACAAATTCATATTTTATCAAAATATCAGCCAGCTGAATAAGAACGGCAAGCGGCTACTTATATAGAGTTTTACAAGCAAACCTAATCATATAAGAAGTAGAGGTTCTAATTAAGGAAATTAACTTAATTAACTAATTAATCAATTAACTAATTAACTAATTAACTAATTCAGGTAAATATAAATATAGTTAAATACATTCCAGTAGCGCATGTCGAGTTCTCCATCATCGGGCTAAGGTTTGGGCTGAAACCTCAAGTCGTATGTTGTCTCACGTACACACTGCGCACCATAATATCGACTTGAATAACTTTTAAACCACTGGGCCAAATGGGCTGGAACTTATTCCAAATGAAAGCTAACATCCCGATCTTTCCAAAATGTGGTTGATCTAATGATTCGGACTTGTACAGCGCCAGCTAGGTTCGGCCAAAGTCACCTGACGCGTCTTAGAGTCCTTGTCTGCGTAGGACTACTGTCAACAAAAATATTGGATTAATCTTTTGGATGATCCACTTGTCCAAACGTGCTGAAATTTGGACACAATAAACATAACACATAGAGGTTTCCATCAAGCCTTTGTGATCCCTGATCGGGATCCATCTGCTTTGTCATGTCTTGACACTTTTGTCAATGTAGTAACGTGATACATCTTGGGATCGTATCATTCCCTCCCTCTTCAGAAAGATTCGTCCTTGAATCTTGCTCAGCATAATCTGCCCAAGAAAGCTTCATAGTTATATGCTCAAAGCATACTCGCCATCTCTTGTGCTTCCTTAGTTGTCATCTCTTTCTTTGTCGCGGATATCTCCTTCACCTCTTCCTTAACTCCTTGAGTTGATACTTCTAATGCACTCAACTGGTCACTGATAAGTCGAAGCATCTTAAGCATTTCTCCCCTTTCGTCTTCCTCCATTCCTTTCTCCGATGAACTAGACATTCCTGAAAATTCACAACAAGCGAAAGAAAATGTAAAATTGTACTAAACCTACGCTCCCTCACATGTTTTCTCTCATGTTTAAACGCTCTATTAGTCTCACAAAATCATTCACACTTCTCTGCAATTGTTCACGAGGAAACGCCAATGACTCAAGAATTTTCAAGAAAGGCTTCCAAAAAGACACGCAAAGACAACTAGCTTCGAAAGGAATTTAGATACTCAACAAATAAATTAGTTGCAAAGATCAATCAACTAAATAATTGTTAGGCTGGAGTAGAAGATATATAGGTGTATAAGAATCAAAGAAAGCTCAAATTTTCAAGAAGACTCAAGTAAATCACAAAATTTCGTTTTTGACTAAACTTGTGAAATTAGGGTTTGCAACTTGTAAACTTGATATCTCTCAACTCTAACCACCAAATCGATTGATTCTTTTTGCTATGAGTATGAAATACTCTCTAGTATTTTGTTTTTTTTTTCGTTCTGATTTGAATTTTTTTTATTTTTCTACCTTTTTTTTTTACTCTAAGAACGAATGTAAATAACAATTAAATAAAATACTCTTTTTGGTATTTTTGACACTTTTTGGACAGAAAATAAATACACAAATCGCAACTACGATTTGTTACACAAAATGCAACTTGATCTAGATCGTAAATTGACTCGATGCAATAAAACAAACTAACAAAACAGAACGCAAGGAGATTGATTATAGATCGGGAAGAAGAAGAATCAATCTCAACAAAGAAAATGAAATAATTAAAAGGATAGATACCAAACCTTGAACCCCTTGAGCTCCGCTACCAAGAGATACGATCCTAGTTGCCTAGGGTTCATAACGAATACTTTTCCTGATCTAGTTTGCGGTTTGGATTTGACTGCGGAATAAAATAACTCTTTTGAATGCGTAAACCTCCTAACAGACCTGCGTTAGACAACCCAAGCTAAACAATTGAGGTTCTTGTATCGAGTTCTAGACCTAGTAAGAGACCTACCTTACTCAACCTAGGGGAAACGAAATAATAGTGTTTGAACTCTCGGTCTTTTACTTGTAGATCGACTTAAGCGTTCGGACTTAAGAAGTTACAAGGCTCACACGTGAACAATAGAAAAACTCTCTGATTTTAATTGACAAAAAGCATTACTTACAATGAGCACAATCGGCTCTATATATAGGCAAAGTACCTAGTACTAGTTTAACTATAACTAGAAGTTCTAATACGAGTAGGAATAGAAGTCCTATCTAATAAATAACTATAATAACTAAATAAACTAAATAATAAATACTTAATTAAGTTCCAGAAGCTTCAAGATAGCTTTCGTCCGCATGGGCTCCAAGATGGGCTTGGCCACGCGTTCACACTGCGCACCAAAATGTCCACCCACCCTAACTTTTGATTGGCTTGTCCGATTGTGCTGAAACTTGTCCCAATAGAAAGATAACACCCAAAAATAGTATGAGGGTGATCCTAGTTCTGGTCCAGGCCTGACTGGACCAAATAATGATCATTGGCGTTGACGGATGCATCCGGAAACCCTAATCTGGCCGTCATGATGTCTCCATGAGCCAACTCGCAAACGACTCGTGCCTTTGGCCTAAAATTTGGACAACAACTCCCTGACATCCCAATCGGTCTTGTACTTTGTCAACGGCTCATACAACTTATCGTATTCCCAAGGTGGCTCAGTGATAAGGCCCAAGCGCCTCAAGAGAAGATGAAGCCGCAAGTTGAGATCAACGGATCTAGTCCTCGCGCACGGATGGTTCCCAAAGCTTAGACGGATGGATGAACGGATATTTTAGATGGAAGGGGAGTTTAGATGCAGTGTAAATGAAGGAAAGATAGAGGTGTATGGATGATAAACTTAAATGGAACTTGATAATCAAAAGGAACCCTTACAACAAGGCAAGACAACCTCCTTAGAATGATTTACAAGGACCTCTCTTCTATAAATTAACCCACTCAAGCTAAAGCTTGAGCAGCTAAATTACAAGAAAAGATGATGGATAAACAATGGTTTTTCAGCCCTAATGGCCCTGGTTACCAAGAACCTAAATTACCTAGCTAAAGGTTTGGTCTTATGATGGATATCATAATCAAAATCAAAGACAACCTATAAATGAGGCTAAATCCTTCAATTTATAGGGGAAATATTTACAAAGGGGAGAAGACCCTAAACACCCTTGGACAAAGGGTTTCCTTCTTTGGATGGTGCGGCCTTGGGTGTGGGCTTAAGTTGCCTTAGGCGCAGATGGGCTAAGACCGAGCTGGCGATGGGCCGAGGCCGCGGGTGTGTGACAAAGCTCGGGCGCGGGCATGCGATAAGGTTAAGGGCGCGAGTGTGCGACAGAGCTCGGGCGTGTGACAGGGCTCGGGTGCAGGCACGGGCATGCGATAGGGCTCGGGCGGGAGTGTGCGACTAGGCCCGGGCATGGACGTGCGACAGGGCTCGGGTGTGGGCGTGTGACAGGGCTCGGGCACGGGCGTGCGATGGCAATGTGAGGCACGGGCGTGCGATGGCAATGTGAGGCACGGGCGTGCCATGGTTCGGCTCGGGCACGCAAGGGCGTGCGATAGCAAGGCCTTGGCGTGGACGCATAGTGGCTCTCATGGGTCGTCGCCTCCTCAATAACCACTTCGGACTTTAGTGTCGATAGGAGCATGGTGGCTAAGTTCGGGCTTCTAGTGGGGTCTCGAAGGGAGGCTTCTGTACTCGTATCATTCCATCTGCCTTTGAAGAGATTCGACCTCGAATCTGGAGGTTCAATTCCTTGCTCAGCCAAACGGGTCAAGGCATGCTCTCGGCTAGTGCTCACACACGGAATTCCCTTGACACAACCCTCGGGAATGTTAGGCCAAGCCGGAGGCCATCTTTGGATAAGGCATAAGGGCACAGACGGGGATGGCCCAAGAACAACTAAGGTTCGGTCAAGACGGGATGAGGAGGTGACTCGGGCCAAGTGCGGGCTCCTAGTAGTGGGCAAGAAGGCATGGGCACTACGGACAACCAAAGGAGTGACGAAAGGGATCCGGGTAAATTGCCGGATCGTGAGACCTCTTGAAGGCGCCAAAAATGAAAGGAAAAGGGCGCGGCCAACGTGCCCAAATCCAAGGAGGAAAGGGTCAACAAGGCTATGTGTAGGCACCTTCGGGATGACGGAAAACTCACTACCAAGGGACCATAAGGTGCGCTTCCGTGCAAGACAATGGAAGGCCTTCTCGTGGCTGCCCGAAGAGAACTCACAAGCTGACGTTATACTCCTATCGCTCCCAAACTCCACATCATCACCATCCGAAAGGACCTTAAGTAATTCCTCGGCAATAGGGAGCACCTCATCTTCACGAAGTGGCGGTGGGTCGGCCGACTCAACAATAGAAAGAATCCCACACTCCTCACGCTTTGCCTCAACCAATGTGCTTTGACCAAGTAGCTTGCTCTCTTGCTCTATCCAAGACACTTCCCATAGATGCGCATTCTCTTCTATGAGGGCCTTAAGTGTTGCAATAGCCGAGTCCAAGGGGGAAGGGCTAGGGCATACTGAGGCTCACACACATGGGAAGTGACACGACTATATGAGCCCGGAGGGGTCCTACGGACATGGTGTGAAGGTGGCTCTTTGTGATAAGATGGGGCGTGGCGATGAAGCGCACTAGAGGCCGGTGGCTCATAGGAGAGTGAAGGGGGTCTTCGGACAAAGACATAGGAAGAGGTGCCGAGACCATGGTTTGAAGAGAGGCTTCGGCCATGGGGTCAAAATCCAGCTTCAGCGTAAGAGCTTTGGCCTTGGCTCCCATGCCGAGAGGGCCCTTCCATGTAGTCCGCTTGCCCATAATAATCATCCCTATTGTCCGCACTAGAGGCATAACCAAAGGCTTGCAGGGAGGGCTCATGAAGATCATAATCCCATCGAGAAGAAGGTGCGATGATACGATCCTAGTTGTGTAGGATGCGTAGCATGTATTCTGATCGTTGTTCAAAGACGGATTTCGATGCGGAATAAGATAACTCACATAGACAATATAAGTTTGCTGATCGCTAAGCACCAACCAACCTAGTCCGAACAAGGGAGGATCCTTGTCGAATCACTAAGCCTATATCCCTTGTGGATATCAACCTAGGGCAGACGAATAAGTAGGATGCAATTTCAGTTTTACTTGTTGACGACCCGAGTATTGCGGACTTGAGAAGGAACAAGGTTCAATCACATGAACAATTGGGCAGAGATTTGAAAGAACAAAGTCTTAATTTATCAAAATAAAAGCCAACCTTATAATGAGGTTAAGCGGTCGCTTATATAGTGTTTTACAACCAACCCTAATAGAAATAGAAGTAGGAGTTCTAATTAAGGAAAAAGACATAATTAACTAATTAATTAAATAGAGTAATTAACTAATTAATTAAAAATGGAAACAGAAGTCGTTGCCCAAATCAGACAAGGGAAACACCATAGGACAAGGAGTCCTAGCACGCGAAGGACAAGGAGTCCTCGCGCCATAAGGACTCGCACGCCGCCCACTCGGACTAGGGTTTGCGTGCGCGCCTCTGCACCCCGAATTAGGGTTTGGGCTATCTTCCAAACGGCTCGAGTCTTTCCGATGAAACTTGGGCTCCCACTCCTTGACATGTTGTAGCATATGTTTGACTTGGTAGATGGGAAAGGTCAGCCCATCTACGCGTCAATCTGCTACCCAGTAGAGATAACGTCATATGTCGTGATGGTGAGTAGATTGACCATGTGTGGGGCCTTCTCTTGAAGTGCAGCCTCCTCACTTGTCATCTCGCATTCTAACTCCTTGTGAATGAGAGATGACAACTTGTCTTGAAGCTTTCTAGCTCTTGCTCGCGTCATCGGACCAGCAGGCAGTAAAGGCATGTCGATGCGTGGATTCGCATCATTCCCTCCCCCTTCGAAAGGATTCTCCCTCAAATCTGAATCAGCATCAACGTCAAGGCCATAATCGTCCCCTACATCAAACAAAGTCAAGTCAGAAACATTGAAAGTAGAACTAATGGAACCATACTCACTAGGTAATGCTAGTTTGTAAGCATTATTATTGATCTTTTAAACAATTTGAAATGGTCCATCTCCTCTCGGCGATATCTTGCCACGGCGTTGGGCTGGAAAGCATTCCTTTCGCATGTGCAGCCACACCCAATCTCCAACGTTGAAGGCAACTAGTTTTCTGCCTTCGTTCTGCTTAAGCACCACCTTCTTATTCATGCACTCAATATTTTGTTTCGCCTTAGCATACAATTGCTTAATGAAATCAACCTTTTGTGCACCATCTAGACTCACAACATCACTCAACGGTCCAAAATAGTCCTAGGATTAAATCCATAAACAAGTTCAAAAGGTGAGTAATGAGTAGTGGAATGAACAGTACGATTATAAGCAAACTCAATAAAAGGGAGATGATCAACCCAAGTAGAAATATGCTTACGGACTAGGGTACGCAACAAAGACTCAAGCATACGATTCACTACCTCAGTCTGTCTATCTGTCTGTGGGTGATAAGAAGTAGAATAAAGTAATTTTGTACCAAGTTTCTTCCACAAGACACGCCAAAAGTGGCTAAGGAACTTGGTATCTCTATCACTCACAATAGTCAAGGGAATTCCAAGCAAACGAACTACTTCACGAAAGAATAAATCAGCAATTTGGGTCGCATCATAAGTAGTTGAACATGGAATAAAATGTGACATCTTAGAGAACTGGTCTACTACAACAAAGACATCCTTCCCATTTTTGGACTTAGGCAGCCTTACAACAAAATCCATGGACAGATCGGTCCAAGGATGGGAAGGCGTAGGTAACGGAATAAACTCACCATGACCAGCCGACTTAGATTTGGCTCTATGACAAATTAAACAACGAGCAATAATACGAACCACATCACGCTTCATATGAGGCCAGTAAAAGTGATCATGCAATACATCTAAGGTCTTAGTCACGCCAAAGTGACCCATCAGATCGCCACTATATGATTCATGCACAAGTAATTCACGTAAAGAGCAATGAGGGATACACAATCGTTTATGCTTAAATAAATAACCATCATGCTTGTAAAATTTAGAACCAGCAATAGACACACCATATTTGTATATATCACCAAAATCAGTATCGATAGGGTATAGCTCAATTATATGCGAAAATCCAAGTAATTTTGCATTAAGTGAAGTGATCAGCGCATACCTTCGCGATAGTGCATCAGTGACTACATTGTCTTTACCTTGTTTGTAATGGATGTGGTAAGGAAAAGCCTCAATAAACTCCATCCATGTGGCATGGCGTCGGTTGAGCTTGCCTTGTCCTTTGAGGTACTTCAGGCTCAAGTGGTCCGTGTGTATTATGATCTCACGCGGCGTGAGGTAATGCTACCAAGTCTCAAGAGCACGCACAAGGGCATAGAATTCCTTGTCATAGGTCGGATACCGCAGTTGTGCATCCTTAAGCTTCTCGCTGAAGTAGGCGATGGGGTGCTTCTCTTGCATAAGAACAACACCAATCCCAATACCACTTGTGTCGCATTCGATCTCAAATGCCTTGCTGAAATCCGAGAGAGCTAACACCGGGGCCGAACATAAAGCGCTCCTTGAGTGTTGTAAACCCCTCCTCTTGCTGCTGCTCCCACCTGAAAACAAGATTCTTTTTGGTCAGTTCAGTCAGTGGTACTGTCGCGCCCCCACGAAAATTAAAAAACTCGCAAGTGTGCAACGAAATTTGGGACCTTACAATGCTCAGCGTAGACAGACGCCTCGCAACATACAATGAAGTCGCCACCCTAATTTGGTTGCTAGGCTTTAGGGAACCTTAATCGTCATGGCATAGGAAATATAATAAGTAAAAAAAACTAAAGGCACAAAAAAGGGGTCTGGACCCCAGACAAAAGGTTCGGGGTCGTATTATGGTCTCGGGAAGGTGTTAGGCACCCGAGTCACATCCGAAAATGGTTACCGGTTGATGAGAGAGGTGTTTAAAAGGTGTTTGATGAAAATGCGTTTTATTTTGAAAAAGGGGGCCCTCAGAGGAATCGTCACTTTAGCCTTTTCCACAATCGGGACCGTTCAAAAATAATAAAAAAGATCTTTCGGACGGGGTTACCGTTTATCAAGATCAGTCTATTATTCTTGACCGTAACGTGATGGGACTGAATTTTCTGTAAGACTGAATGAGCGCCCTCTTATTTCATCATCGGGCCATGCATGATTAGATTGATTGCTATGTGAACCTATCATGGATTGCTAACAGAGTACCAATTTTAAATGATTGGTTTTTGAAGTGGAAAACTGATGTGGGATCGAAAGTCCCCATGTACATGCAGTCAATATATGCGAGAATTTAAAATCACATGAATATGGCATTTGAAGCGACTCTTTAAACACGTTGTTCATGTGGGTTGATTTTAATTCTAACAGTTCTATATATCATGCGTACGACTGCTATTTTACGAAAAAAGCGCTGAATAAATAAAAGGGAATCGAAAGGCGTACTTTCGAGCGAAGCTTGAATTTAAAACCTACAAAGTGAGAGTATTAGTGATAGCTTGAGAAAGAAGTAAACAATTTTATGAGTGCGAAAATTTAAATGACAGTTGATTGCATACGAGAAATGATGAATTTTGCGTATACGAAAGTGAGATGCTGGGTTTGACAAAAATGATGACAGTTATTTGTATGCGAAAAATGATGGATTTTACGCATACGAGAATTTAAATGCTGAGCTGATTTGCATGCGATAAATGATTGATTTTACGCATACGAAATTTAAATGTTGGGTTGATCGTATGTGAAAAATGATTGATTTTACACATACGAGAATTTAAATGGTATGGTGATTGCATGCGAAAAATGATTGATTTTACGCATGTGAGAATTTTAACAGTGCTACGTGATTGCATGCCAAAAATGATTGATTTTAAGCATGTGAGAATTAAAATGCTACGTTGATTGCATGCGAAAAATGATTGATTTTAAGCATGCGAGAATCTAACATCTACGTGATTGCATGCGAAAAATGATTGATTTTAAGCATGTGAGAATTAAAATGCTACGTTGATTGCATGCGAAAAATGATTGATTTTAAGCATGTGAGAATCTAACATCTACGTGATTGCATGCGAAAAATGATTGATTTTAAGCATGTGAGAATTAAAATGCTACGTGATTGCATGCGAAAAATGATTGATTTTAAGCATGTGAGAATTAAAATGCTACGTTGATTGCATGCGAAAAATGATTGATTTTAAGCATGTGAGAATCTAACATCTACGTGATTGCATGCGAAGAATGATTGATTTTACGCATGTGAGAATTAACATGCTACGTTGATTGCATGCGAAAAATGATTGATTTTAAGCATGTGAGAATCTAACATCTACGTGATTGCATGCGAAGAATGATTGATTTTACGCATGGGAGAATTTAATATCTACGTTGATTGCATGCGAAAAATGATTGATTTTAAGCATGTGAGAATCTAACATCTACGTGATTGCATGCGGAGAATGATTGATTTTACGCATGTGAGAATTAAAATGCTACGTTGATTGCATGCGAAAAATGATTGATTTTAAGCATGTGAGAATCTAACATCTATGTGATTGCATGCGAAGAATGATTGATTTTACGCATGGGAGAATTTAATATCTACGTGATTGCATGCGAAGAATGATTGATTTTAAGCATACGAGAATTTAACAGTTGGATAATTTGCAGAAAGTAGAGAGTTGATATTTGCGAAAAATAAAACAATTGATATTTGCAGAAAATAAAGCAGTTGATATTTGCGGAAGGATTTCCAGCAGTTGTGCGAAAAATTAAAGCAGTTGATATTGCGGAAAATAAAACAATTGATATTTGCAGAAAATAAAACAGTTGATATTGCGGAAGGATTTCCAGCAGTTTTGCGAAAAATTAAAGCAGTTGATATTGCGGAAATTAAAGTGCGACCGTCCATGTAGGCGGTAAAAATAAATAACTGAATTTTTAAATTGCAGAAAATAAAGTGCGGAAATTTAAAGTGCTAAGAATTAAAACAGTTGATAAGTGCAGAAAATTAAACAGTTGATACGTGCAGAAAATTAAACAGTTGATAAGTGCAGAAAATTAAACAGTTGATAAGTGCAGAAAATTAAACAGTTGATAAGTGCAGAAAATTAAACAGTTGATAATACGAGAAATTAACGTACGATGCGTACGAATTATTTTTACGAAAAACTTGCGATTTGAAATTTCGGAAAGAATTAAAAATCGGAGGGACCTAATTGAAAACTTTGAAAACTTGGGAGGGGGGCCAAAACGGCGCCGTGTGATGAATAGGCATGGCACTATTCATCACCCCCTCCCTTGGTCGCCGGAGCTACTGCCGGCGACCCAACTCCGGCCACACTTGGCCGTTTTGAAAAATGGACGTACCGAAATGTTCGTCTCTTCGACGACTTTCCGACCGTATAAACCTCGATTTTTAGTTTGACTCGTACAAAATTTAATTTCAAAAAAACGACCGAACCGTTAATTATCGAAAAACTAATTAATTCGAACAATCTAGCCAACGATTTTCAAAATTGAAAGCATGTATTTAATCTACATTACGTATGTGAATTAATAGCACAAAAACAATCAATTTATTTGCTCAAAATCAAGCCAAACGAAATTAAAGAAAACTTGCGCAGAAAAACCGAAGATGAGCTAGAGAGAGAAAGCTCACGTTTCAAACTTTGAACTGGACGATTGTCGCTCAATATGAGCAAGCTGATCAAGAGGGAGAAGGAGCAAGGGTTTCTTGCGATTTTGGTCCCGTTTTTACGTTGAATGGGAGCTCCTATTTATAGGAGAAAATCGCGTGGAGGAGAGGGAGAAGGAGCTGCGCGTGGTGGTGTTGTTCACGCTGGCGGGGCTACGGCCGTGAGGTGGCTGGGCTAGGGGCGTTGTGATGATGGCCGAGGGGACAGGTAACGGCCGAGGGGACGGGAGCGAGCAGCTCGGTGGCTCGCTCCCCTGTTCACGCACGTCCATGGCCGTTCGCGTGTGCCATGCACCATGCCCCTTTAATTTGTCAACCGTTGATCTGGTTGACTTTTCTTGAGTTGACCAGATCAACGGTTGTGATTAAAATGCCCTTTAATTTATTTAAATGGGCTCGAGCTGAGTCCTGCGAGCAAACGCTTGGACTTTTCGATCCGAGGGTACCAGCGCGTAGAGAAAAATATGACGGTTTTAACCGTATACAGCGAAGCATGAAAATTTCGCGTTTGACGTGTTTATTTTCGCGTTCAAAAGCGCGAAACGCGGGAACGGAAAAATAAAAATGTTACGCCGAAAATTACACGAAACGTTATATACCGTTGCGAGCAGAAAAAAAGCTAGCAACTAGTTGATGGAAAACATTTAAAAGTCAAGCTGTGGTTCGAGCAGACTTACTCGGGTCCAATAAAAGCTCAATAAAAATATTAATAAAATAATAAAAATACTAAAAAATGCGCTAAAATCCTAAAATTCGTGAGATGACCAAAAATGCAGAAAAACTAGCATACGACTGCCGGATAGTCTAAAATGTGATTTTTTTAGGCTAAAAATAATATTAATAATAATAATGAAAATGCATGCCGAAAAATTAAAAATGCGATTTCGAAAGCTGACGATGCTAACGACGATGCAAAAATGCAACGAAACACCTAAAAATGCTAGCGATAGTAAACTAACTACAGATGACTGTAAATCAAGTAAAAATGACAGTAAATTAAATAAATGACAGAAATGCTAAAATTGATTAAAAATGGCGTCAAAATTTGGGTATCAACAGTTGCCCCCTCTTTACTGTCTTATCGAAGGATTTGATAAGCAGTAAAGACAGCCGCCCCTATATATATCCGAATTTTGGCGACACAACAGGTCTTACCTCAAACCTACAGTGATGATGTCGCTCTGGGGGGAGGTAGTTTGATTGATGTCGCTCTGGGAGGAGGAGATTACTTGCCGTCACTCTGGGAGGAGGAGATTGATTGCTGTCACTCTGGGAGGAGGAAATTGCTGTTGTCATCACTAGGGATTAACAGGTGATTGCTTGATGTCGCTCTGGGAGGAGGAGATAGGTTGCTGATCCTGCAAAGATATAAGCTTAGATCTACTCGGGTATTGAGAGAAACATAAGTTGCAGGAAGTGTAAATGATGACTACTCTGCTAGGGATGAAAAGTGATTTTACGACAACGTAAATGACGGCTCCACTGGGGGGTCTGACACGCAACAGACGTTGCCTAGGGAGGATGACGCGCTATTCGTAGATGTACGAACGTTTCGCCCTAATGATGTCAACTCTAAGAGGAAGAAAATAATTATGCAGAAATGTAGAATTATGTGAAGGATATCACTCTGAGAGGGGAAGAAATGCTAAAGCTGAAAAAGGTAGATCTACGCTATGTTGTCACTCTGGGAGGAGAAGAAACGCTACGCTGGAAACTACACTATGCTGTCACTCTGGGAGGAGGAGAATGCTATGCTGAAATCAAAAGAACGTCGATTCCCGTAGGAGATGACGCGAAATGCGGAAACTTAAACTAAGGTCACTCTGGGAGGAGGAGATGCTGTGCTGGAAGCTAAACTATGCTGTCACTCTGGGAGGAGAAGATGCTATGCTGGAAATTAAAGAACGTCGATTCCCGTAGGAGACGACGCGAAATGCGGAAACTTAAACTAAGGTCACTCTGGGAGGAGAAGATGCTATGCTGGAAATTAAACTATGCTGTCACTCTGGGAGGAGAAGATGCTATGCTGGAAATTAAACTATGCTGTCACTCTGGGAGGAGAAGATGCTATGCTGAAATCTTAAAGAACGTCGATTCCCGTAGGAGACGACGCGAAATGCGGAAACTTGAACTAAGGTCACTCTGGGAGGAGAAGATGCTATGCTGGAAATTATACTATGCTGTCACTCTGGGAGGAGAAGATGCTATGCTGAAATCTTAACCTATGCTGTCACTCTGGGAGGAGAAGATGCTATGCTGAAATCTTAAAGAACGTCGATTCCCGTAGGAGACGACGCGAAATGCGGAAACTTAAACTAAGGTCACTCTGGGAGGAGAAGATGCTATGCTGGAAATTAAACTATGCTGTCACTCTGGGAGGAGAAGAATGCTAATGCTAGCGGCCTTGATACGAATCTAGAATGCGTCTGCGTCCTGCTCAGGAGGTAACGACCCCAAGGACAAGACTTTCCCACGATTTGCAGCCGTAAGTAGTCCTCACCTGATATTAGTGTTTGCACTCACGCTCTGAAACAAGGCTAAGTATTTTTACACTCATAAAGATGCTGCTAACATGATACATAATTTACAGTTCGCAATGTCAATCCGAGTGAATAGACTTCGAATGAAGATGCACATGCATGGGCGTTCTAATAATCGATGGGTCTTTTACGGAAAAGAATGAAGGGACATGAAAAGTCCGGAAAGGAGTTTGTTTTGGGAACAAATTGCTTTTGCCGAGGAGTTGGAAGGCTTTTGATGAGTGATGCTTTGTTGATTGGCCCCGATGTGGGCGATGTTTTGCTGATCGGCCCTGATGTGGGCTATGTTTTGCTGATTGGCCCTGATGTAGGCGATGTTTTGCTTGATTGACCCTGATGTGGGCGATGTTTTGCTGATTGGCCCTGATGTGGGCGATGTTTTGCTGATTGGCCCTGATGTGGGCGATGTTTTGCTGGGGATGTCATTTTCCCGTCGGCCAGGGGCCCTTTTCTCGAGTCTTCATTGGGGGAGCATCGTCGTTGCTTGCGGTGTGTCGAGTGGGGCCTTGGGCCTTTTTTGCTCGAGTTCACTAGGGAAGGTTGCTTTGAGATTTCTCGAGTTGGCCTTGGGCCTTTTTACTCGAGTTCACTGGGGAAAGTTTTCTTCAAGATTTCTCGAACTGAGTCGTCCCCGGGCTGTGCTTGCTTTGTCTCTTCGATTGTTTGTTATTCTTCGAAGGTCTCTGAGCATTTCTTTTTTCTTTTCTTTTCCCTTTTTCCTCTCTTTTTTTTTTTTTTTTTCTCTTGTCTCTCCCCTTTTTTTTTCTTTTCTTTTTTTTCTTCTTCCCTTTTTTTTGATTTGATCTTGAAATGCAACAGAGCAGAGCAAGTACGGCCTTCGTCTTGATCTCTTCCCCTTCTGTCTCGAGGCCTCGGCCTTCGTAGTTGCTGCTTCTTCGGTGATAGTCCTTAGCGATCTCCTGGCGCCCTTTTCAGTCTCCTTCGTCGTGAACTTGAACTTGGCGTGCTTTTACTTCCGGCTGGCAATTTTAGCTGAAACTGCTCTTTGGCTCCCGGGGTATGAGTGATATTGTTGGGTTGGGGAGTGATGACATACATGGTGGAAAGAGTAAAGAAACGAAAAAAGTGGAGAAAATCGTAAAAGTCCCACGTCATTTCATAGCTATCCCATGTCTAATTGCGCATGTACCCTGGATATTATGCGAACTCAACTAGTATCTAGTCAGGCCCTTACACTCATGAAGGATACACCGCGATGGCTCGAAAATGCTTACCGGGATTTGTTTGTGACTGCTCACGTCGGAACAAACCGTGGATATAAGAGCAAACAGGTAATATCATGCATGACACGTAATTTGGATAGATGCTTGATTTAACAGAGGGATTGAATATTTCTGACCTATGCGATGCATGAAAATGCCTATAAGAGCAGTATGCTTTTGTTTTAGCCGGGCTAAAGAGGGATTTTGATCGATTTTTTTTTATTTTTGGTTGATTGAGGGTTTGATTGCTCAATGGTTTGATTGCTAGAAGACTTGATTGCTAGATGTGGGGGATGACCTATTTGCAACGTTCTAATGAGAACCTAAGGTTGCCCCCAGTGGGCCAGACGACCGTACTCGGCTTAAAGCTATCAAATCGAGTAAGAATGAAAACAATTTTAAATAAAAGGGGAAAGAAAGATGGACTCCCCTAAGGTGTGCAGCGGGGCTGCAAGGGCGTCTTCCACGAGCTTCACGCGGATGACAGCGAGATGCTTCCGGTCCCTGTGAGATGCAGAGGGGACAACAAACAGAGAAATTAATTTAAAACGAAAAAAGAGATAAGTTCAGGGATTCTCCCTTCTTTTAACTCGGCTTTTCGAGGGTGCCT
This sequence comes from Viola odorata, assembly GCA_963691705.1. Classification (NCBI taxonomy): domain Eukaryota; kingdom Viridiplantae; phylum Streptophyta; class Magnoliopsida; order Malpighiales; family Violaceae; genus Viola; species Viola odorata. Next base: position 26,226,879 of record OY829542.1, read on the forward strand.
ATGACGTGGTCCCCGGTTCCGGGATGCTTCGCTTCGGTGTGCTGATTGGTTTCTTTTTCAGCTGCTTTATGAGAACCGCTGATCCCGGTCGAAGGGAAAATGGGATCCGCACTGGGTATACTTGCTTACCGGCCCTTGCTAGACCTTTGTTGATGGGCTTAGTGATTGCTTGGGGATAAAGGGGAAAACCCTCCGTTCCCGTAATGTGCAGCGGGGCTGCAAGGGCACATGCTTACCGTCCTTATGCGGGCATCGAATGGGGGTGACCCAGTTCCTGAAAAAAACGATGCGGCAAGAACTAATGAGGAGTAAATGCGAGATGATTTTTGGCAAAAGGAATGTGATTTATAAGTTTTTAAGCTCTCCCTTTTAGACGGGCCACTCGTGGGTCATTGAGCGTGACTTAGGTCGGATGTCGATTGATGATAGCTTTGTTTTTAGATGTGTTGCTGCAGCTCTCGCCTTGGCGTGGGTGATACTTATAGCCTGGCTGTCTCTCGATTAAAGGATACACCGTATTGATCATGGTGCAGATGCCGGAACCTTCTTGAACAAGACCGCATTAAGTATGTTGATGGTGACCCCAGGAGGACGACTTTTTGTCGTGCTTTTCCCAGGAGTTGTTGCCTGTAATGTTGCACTGTGCGACCACGGTGTTTTGGCGATGAGCTCCTCCGAATAGGTGAACGGAGATGGGAACCGACTTTGCTAGCATTTCGACGACTTGGCCGGCTTAGGATGAGCTTTGTGACTTTGGTTCAGCATTTAGTCCTTCGAGAACGGTTGTTCGCGATGCCGGTTGTGCTGGTCGCACTGCAGGAAAAAGAATTTCACTTTAGATGGCGACAGTTTGCCTTAAAATCTTTCCTGATTTGCTCTTGAAGGTGGCCTGCTGCGGCAATTCAAGAGCTGCTACGAGAGGAACTCCCTGGCTCTATTGTGATGACGAGCTGAGGCGTGAGACCTTATGCCCCTGCAAAACTTATGATTGATTAGTGAGGTTAGTCTAAGTGACACATCTTACGTCTCGAGCTACTCCTGGGGAGCCATCCATGCCATGCCTCCTTTTGTCATCTCACAAATTTAAAGAAAAAGGATAACAAAAAATTTTAAAAACAATACGCATCTCCTGAAAAAACTTGTTTCATTAATTTCAGGACGAATGTTTGTGCTAGATTGTCATGATAAAACCCTATGTCCTTGGTCCGGCCGAGCGCTCAGTTCGCGACACTTCAGGCAAAGTACATCTTGACAGCATCGGCGTTCTCCGGTCTTAGGAGATCGTCTCCATCTATGTTGGTTAGCACTAGGGCACCCCTTGAGAATGCATTCTTGACCAGATATGGGCCTTCGTACCTCGGGGCTCACTTTTCTTGACTGGCCTCCTGATGAGGGAGAATTTCCTTTAGCACTAAATCCCCAGCCTCGAACTTGCGAGGTCGCACTTTCTTGTTATAAGCGTTGGCCCTTCTTTGCTGATATAATTGTGCATGGCAGATAGCGGCCAAGCATTTTTCGGGAAGGAGGTTCAACTGCTCGTACCTCACTCTTGCCCAATCTGATTCTTCTACTTCAGACTCTGCCAGGATTCTGAGAGAAAGGACTTCTACCTCAAGGGGAATTACGGCTTCCATACCGTAAACTAATGAGTAGGGAGTTGCCCCTGTAGACGTACGGGTTGCTATCCGGCAAAAATGCAGCGTGAAGGGAAGCCTGTCATGCCAGTCTTTGCGAGTGATTACCACCCTCTAGATGATCTTCTTCAGGCTTTTGTTTGATAGGTTTAAACTCAGGTTTCAATGGGACACGATGCTTGACTATCCCGGGATCAAGTACTGGCATGTTGGCGTATGACCATGCGAATACATCGGAGTAGTCTTTGAGGAAAGAAATCAATCTTTCTCTCTGAATTGTATCCAGGGTAGTTCCGATCTTAACCAGCTTTTGATTCTCGTTGCTTGCCCCTAAGTTTACTTCCAATTCCTCCTGATGAGGGGTTATTTCCTTTTCTGAACTTTCTAGTAAACGGGTCAGTTCGTCGGAGATTTCGACCTTATCTTCGGTGGTGACGATTTCTTCACCAGTAAAGACATAGGTTTTATCAAGACAATCCGAACTAACATTCATCCTAACATTAAAAGTGCGAAAAAAAAGAGATGCGTGAAATGAAAACTGCATACATATTTGATTTTTAACAAAAGGGGAACATGAGTTCCTACAAAAATGTTTTCGTGAGAAAACGTGCAAAATATATTTTCAAAAGGAGTAATTTCGGAGAGACATCCGGAAGCATGGTGATGGTCCAGTTGCACACAGACTCCCCTGACTTCTTAACGAAAATGACTGAACCAGACGACGATCCCTCTTCTCCCAGAGTGCAGATACGGAGGTCCGATACCTTGACAGGATTTCCATTGATGGTTTCGGCGGCGAAGGGGAACGTAGTCCTGATATGGGGGATTAGCATCTTGCCCCCTGGTGCTGACTGCCCAAATAGCTTAGCCAACTGCTTTTCTTTCTTTTCTTGGGCAATTCTAACGAAATCGGCTTTGCTAGGTTGGTACCCTAACCCAAAACGGTCTCCGAAGCTCTTCGGAGGCGACCATCCTTTGGATCCTTGTAGCTTGGCGCCGAGCCATTTTCCCAATTGGAAACTTCCTTCCAGCATTGGTTTAGGGGTGGTTTCGGCTGTCTCAGATTTTGCGGTTTTGCCCACAAGGGACCCCCCTTGATCCAGTCTGTGTTGACGATTTCGAAGGCTTGGAACGAGCTCTCCAAGGTTTCGGCAGTTTCGATGTAAGGCACGGATGCGTGCTTAGCCAAGATCAAGGCTTCTTCTGCCTTTATCGTGACTAAGGCATTATCCTTGACGTACTTGAGGCACTGATGCAGAGAAGAGGGGACGGCCCCTGCTGAATGGATCCAGGGTTCTCCTAGTAGCATGCTGTAAGCAGGTTGGATTTCCATGATCTGGAATGTCAGGGCGAAGGTGTGGGGCCCAATGACCATGTCCAATTCGAAGTTTCCGATGATCTCTCGAGTGGTGCCATCGAAAGCCCTAGCCATCATTCCGCTAGGTTTCATGTGAGAGAAATCGACCGGTAGTTGCTCGAGGACGTGCCTGGGCATGACATTCAGCGCGGACCCATTGTCGATGAGGGCCTTGGCTATGACGTGTCCCTTACATTCTACCGTGATGTATAGGGCCTTGTTGTGATCTTTTCCTGAGGGGTCGATCTCTTCTTCAGAGAAGGAAATGCTGCCGAGGGCCTGAATCCTTCCGACAAGGTTTTCCACCCCTTCTGTAGTGATATCCTTAGTTACGAAGGCTTGCTTCAAGACTTTCAGGAGAGCTTGGCGATGAGCCTCTGAAGTAAGTATCAGCTCCATGATGGAAATGCGAGCTGGGGTTTTCTTCAGTTGTTCGATGATGCTGAACTCGCTCTGTTTCATGATTTTGAGGAACTCAGCCGTCTCGTCCGCGGTTACAGGTTGGCTCAAACCTTGTGTTTCCTCTATCGTTTCCTTGCGAATCACAGGGTTTTCCCTTTAGCTTGTCGTTGCTTCTCTACTTCCTCCGAGATGTAACATCTCCCGGTGCGGGTCATGCCCCCGATATGAGAGGTTTCACCGATAGTGGGTCCTATTGGCGTGACTGTAGGAGGGGTGGTGACTACCGTGTACCCGTAGTCGAATGGGACCGCGTGCAGGTCTCGGCTAGGAGTATTCACAGCTAATGTGAACACTACCTTGCGTGGGGTTGTGGAGGTGTCCCCTGTCTGAGCCACATATTCGAAGGAATATGGTGCTGGAGAGTGGTCCCCGATGGCATTGATGGTTCCTCGGGCTTCTCCTTTAGTTTGGATGACTCCGAATGTGGTGAGTTGCTTGACTTTTTACCGAAAGAGTCCACAATCCTGGATGTCATGCTTGCTTTCCCCTTGGCAGAAGAGGCATTGGGCCTGATTATTCCCCGGGAATGGTAGATAAGCGTTGTTAGCTAGAGCGAAGAACAACTCTTCGTTGGGTGTTTCTTCCATCGAAGGGCGAGGAAAGTTGATTCCTACGGAAGCAATGTCGCCCATCCCCGAATTATGGTGCGGTAGGGGACCCATTGTCACAGCAGGATCCTTTGCTAATCCATGGGGCGAGATTCGCCCTTGTTTAGTTAGGTGCTCGACCTTTTCTCTAAAGGCATAACAATCCTCCAAGGAGTGTCCTCTGGTTCCGGCGTGATATTCGCAGCTAACCTTTGGATCATACCAGCTAGGGTAAGGAGTGGATTGAGACGGGAGTGGGGATGGCATAATCTGTCCCTCTGCCAAGAGGCTTGTGTAGATTTCCTTCAAAGGAAATAGAGGGAGCGACCACATCGGTAAAGGGTATGATTCGGAGTCTGAGGGTTCCCAAGAAGGTAGTGATGGTGCTGGGCCACCATAGGAGGGTGGCGCCGAATACCTGACGAGGTAATCGAATCTCCCAGAAGGTTGGCCCAAAGTATCAATCTCGCGATCGCCCTCGTCGCGGCGTTTGGAGAATCGTTTGCCCGACGAAGTCGATCCCTTCTTTCGGAGGATTGGGAGTGGAGCTCCCTTGGCGTTATGCGAGATAGGAAATCCGTCTCCGATGGCGTTAATGGATCTTCCCTCGTGGGTTGCTTTCTGGGTTTGGATCACCCCGAGATGCGAGAGTTGTACCACCCTTTTTGCGAACACCTTGCAGTTTTGGATTTTGTGATCGTCGCTTTCCTCGCAGTACATGTAGCCACTTGGATTGCTCTCCGAGTATGGCAAGTGTCCTCCTCGAGTTAGGGCCAGGAAAAGTTGTTCCTGTGGCCAGCTTGATGCGGAAAAGAGAAGGTCGTTTCTTTCTCCTGCCGAGATGGCGTTCACTCCTCCCTTTCCCTGGGCATGATTGGGAAGAGGGTTGGTGGATGTGTTGGGTCCTTTTGCTAACCCTTCGAAAGATACCCACCCACTCTTGATCAAGTGCTGGACTTTGGCTTTAAATGCGAAGCAGTTTTCCAGAGTGTGACCTGGGGCTCCAGCGTGGTATTCACACCTCGCGTTGAGATCATACCACTTCGGGTAAGGAGGCAATTGAGGCTGAGCCGGCACCGGTACGATCTGTCCGGCTGCCAAGAGATGTTTGTAGATTTCTCCTGCAGGAAGAGGAAGAGGAGGTGGAGGCTCTCGGCTCCACCGATTGTTTGTCGTGTTTTGGTTATTTGGGTTTTTTGGTGGGTTATATGGCTTGGGTTGCATGGGTTGTGATGCTTGTACTGATGGGAAATGCGTAAGGCTTTGAGGCGCGATATTGGCAACAGGCGGCGAGGTGAAAGGAAAGTAGGTAGGTTGATATAATGACGGCAGAGGGTAGGGCGATGGCGATAAATAAGGTGGAGGTGGTGGAAATGGCTGCCCCTGATGAGCTTGGGGAGCCACAAATCCAACGTCTCTTTTTATGATAGGTGCTTTCCTGGGCGTAGATTCCGATGCTGACGGCAAGATTCGTCCTGACTTAATTCCTTGCTCGACTCTTTTGGCAATTAGGACCATATCGGAGAAGCTATTTGAGGGGTTTGAGATCAGGTAGGTGTAGTAGGGAGCCTTGAAGGTGTGCAAGAAGATCGACAGGAGTTCCTTGTCGCTTAAGGGTGGAGAGATCTATGAGGCCACCTCCCTCCATCTCTGAGCATAGGTTTTTACGGACTCGCCGACTTTCTTTTCCATGTTTTGCAAATCAGCGCGGTCGGGTGCTACCTCCATATTGAACTTATATTGCCGGTAGAATGCGTCGGATAAGTCTCTCCATGTCCTGATCCTGGCTCGATCTAGCCCCATATACCATGTCAGGGCGTGCTTGGTCAAGCTTTCCCGGAAGAGATGAATCAACAACGGCTCATTGTGGATTACCTCTGCCATCTTGTTGCAGTATGCTCTGAGATGGGTCTTTGGGCACTCTACCCCAGTATATTTTTCGAAGTCAGGGATTTTGTACTTCGGGGGTACGATAATCCCGGGGACCATACACATATCGGCAGGGCCGGTAGGGTCAAATGGATCAGCCCCTTCAATTGCTCGGAGCCTTTCCTCAAGTAGGTTTAGCCGATCATTTTTCGGTTGCTCGGCCCCGATGGGGTTGGAACCGAAGGGTAGTGCCAGTCCTGATGAGAACTGCGGTTGTGCTGAGTTGAAAGTGAGGAGCTGAGTTCCCACAAGTCCGGGAACTGTGCTCGGAGGAATAGGAGGGAGATACGGATTCTCTGGGTGGGCCTGGCTCTTGCTGGGGTCCACAGCAGGGTTGATTGAAAGGTGCTGAAGCGACGGGGAGATCTCTTCACCCGCCTTAACTGGAGGACTTGCAGCGTTGGGTACAGTGAAGGGACTAACCCATCTCCAATGGCCCGGGGGGCCGGACAGGGGTGGGAGTACCGAAGGTCCTGCGACGGTGAGTAAAGGGGAAGGTCTGTTTATTTAAGGGGGATCGAAACCCGGTGGAAACTCGGTGACAGCTTCATCTCTTTCCTTTTCGGCCCTGGCGGCCCTTTCCGTAGTGATCCTAACTTGCTCCTCTAACTCAGCAATTCTAGCGGTCAGTGCTTCATCGGTCTTGGCCGGTTCAGTCATTTTTCGCTTTTGAAGTCTAGTCAAAGGGAGCCTGTGCGGAGTAGCTTGCTTCCGAGGAGCTATGGTGAACCTGAAAAAAGGGAAAAAACACAAAAACAGTGAGTATAAATGAAGATACACAGGTGATGTGCAATCCCGAGGTCTCCACATTTGCTCATTCGCTTTTCTGGCTTGTACTTTCATTTGATATTTTCAAGGTGGTCGCGGAGGCGAGATATCCTGGTCGTTGGCGAGATACGAAGGAAGCCTTTATACATTCCAACGATATGACGCAAATCTGAGATGCTAACGGCGAAACCCAAATCAGCAGGGGCAACCAACGCCGTCATGCTAGGGGGATCTCTTTTCACATTATGCTTTCAACGCTGTAGGGCCTGATGCCTAGTGAACCCAACCAAGGGGAGGGACGTCGATCTATGCTATGAACTCGGAAGTTCTTGTGATAAACTAAAAGGATAGGGTCATGAGCGAGGGCTACTTGGCTATATATTGCTTGGTCTGATTTTTCTGGTTTTTTAGTGAAAAGATTGTGTTTATCTCGGAGGGATTTTCTTTTTCTTTTTGCGATGGTCTTTTGAGTTGTATTTGGGATGGATAATTGATATGAAAAAGATAGGCAATTTTAATAAATATCCGAAAGAGTACGACTTTATTAAAGTGTTTACAAAAGTATGGTAAACTTGCCAACTACCTAAGTTCATCAAAAATGGCTAAGATAGATGAAATTAGGGGTCCTAGCTAAAAGAAAAGGTTTGCCGATATCCGAGCCTTTCTCTAAAGGCGTCAATCCTGGGCGTCAGAGTTCTCCTGCCAAAGGTACTCCATCGAAGCCATCTCCCCTTTCTGCATTTCTATCTCAGCTTCTAAGGCGGTAATTCGGTTTTGCAATGCCTGGCTCTTCCTATCTCCTAGATCTGCTCGAGTAGTCAAGACCCTTATCGTTGAATCCTTGTCTTGGATTATGGCACTCGAAGCCTCTTTCTTGTGGGTTTCGCTGCTCAAGCGTTCGTTGAAGGCCCTGAGGGCCACCTTCTGTTTTACTGCTTGTATCCGGACAAAATCCCTATGACGCCGGTGTACCTCATTCTTCTGGACTTCTGCGTAGCATTGACGTGCTTCGGCAGTATCTCTTTCCTCTGTCATTAGATCTCGCTCTTCCTGCGCTGCTCGCATTTGTTCTACCACTTGCGCGTAAGCCATGGCATCCATTCCTCCACTTACTTGCGATTCTCCTTCCTCTTCTATCGGTTTCTGATTTTCTGGGTGAGGCAAGACATTGCCGTTGACTCGCTGCAACCTCCACTGTGGATATTGCGGTATTGTTGCGGCAGGGGCGACACGTCCTTTGAGACAAAAGGGGTTGGCCCAGTCTAGGGCGTACAACTGGATGTTCTGATTCTCTCCGGTGTGTGGTAGATCCATTTTCGTCATGCCGAATGTTACTGGAATGATCTGGGTGATGCAAAACTGCCTGAGTACGAGGGTAGGGCAGTAGTGAGCACATCCCCAAGCTCCGATTAGAGGAACTCAAGGTAGGGGTCCACAGCAGACGATAGGATCGGAGGTTCGTAGCCACTTGGCATGCCAACTGAAGTCATCCTCTGAGAGGTTGATGAATCGGTTGATCCAGACGTCTTTATTTTCCATCTCCCATTTATCTGTGGTCATTGCATTGATAACTCTGAGCAGAGGGCACGACCTGATGTAGCTCTCGAAGAAGATGGATTGATCAGGAATTTGCTTGAAGTGGCTGATCAACCATACTGTTAGTAGCTGGGCGCAGCAGGTGAGCCTCCCTTTCCCCTTCCTTCGGCAGGAGTCTAAGGAACGAAAGGTCTCGGCCAAGATGGCTGTTGTAGGATTGATGGCATTTACCTCCATCTCGTAAAAGATGTTGGCTGCTGAAGAGTCGATGGCGTTTCTCATCCTCGGAAAAAAAACGAATCCTACAATGGCGAAGGCCAGAATCCTTAAGCGCCTAGCTCCATTTGATAGCTGAAATCGTGCCTCGATATCCGACCAACACCAAACGTAGTCACCCTCCTTGACACGAGTAGGGATTCCTAATAGCTTGTCGAGTCTTATTTTTACACTTGCAGAGTCAAGTCGGACATTCTGGTAGATGATTGATATGGGTGATGTGAAGCACATCAAAGTTGAGTACTCCTCGAGTGTAGGAGTTAAGTCCACTCCCTTGTCAAAAGAGAAGCAATGATAGTAGGAATCTCAGAACTTCAGAGCTGCCCTGATACAACCCCAATCGGCCTTGACATCCACTAGGGTCAGTAGCTTTCCATAACTACCCTCAAACTGAGTCTCTTCGTCTTCAGTCAGCTCATTCCTTAACATCCGAATCCTAGTCAAATCAAAGTCTACAACCTCTACTTTGATTTTAGTGGTGATGTCAGGGGCGAATCCCCGTTCTAACAGATCTCCTCGGGCAGCTTGATCGTCGAAGCTTCGTCCCCCGAAAATATCAAATGAAAGTAACGTAGGTGCTGTCATGGTGAATGAGCAAAATGGGCCGTGTAGGACAAACATCAAAATTTTTAAGTGCTAAGTAAATGGTGTGTGTGAGAAATCCACAGTTTGTATAACAGGAAAAATCACGTCATCATACCAACAAGATAAATAGCCACGATAAACAGGTATAATCATGATGCACGTGCTGGGGCTCTGATTCTGACACCTTTAACTGGCTTGAATGGTTCCCGGATGATACCATGAAAAGGTCCCTAAAGTGTCGTCTGGCGTCCCCGATTCCTTACGAAATCGAGTAATCCTTTCAACTGGCTTTAGGGGTTCATCCGAGTTGGGATTGGTGAACACTACCTAGGACATGTGTCCTAGGGCGTCACTACTACCCTCCTATTTTGGTATTGGTCCCCTGGGTGTAGGGCGCTATGATATGCATATGACGATTGATAAAGCAAATAAATGAACAGATCAGCAATTGATCAAAGCAAATAAATAAACACATAAACACCTCTCTAAAAAAGACAAAACCGGCTCCGACCCAAAATGTCCCTAGTGAAGTCGCCAAACTGTCGCGCCCCCACGAAAATTAAAAAACTCGCGAGTGTGCAACGAAATTTGGGACCTTACAATGCTCAGCGTAGACAGACGCCTCGCAACATACAATGAAGTCGCCACCCTAATTTGGTTGCTAGGCTTTAGGGAACCTTAATCGTCATGGCATAGGAAATATAATAAGTAAAAAAAACTAAAGGCACAAAAAAGGGGTCTGGACCCCAGACAAAAGGTTCGGGGTCGTATTATGGTCTCGGGAAGGTGTTAGGCACCCGAGTCACATCCGAAAACGGTTACCGGTTGATGAGAGAGGTGTTTAAAAGGTGTTTGATGAAAATGCGTTTTATTTTGAAAAAGGGGGCCCTCAGAGGAATCGTCACTTTAGCCTTTTCCACAATCGGGACCGTTCAAAAATAATAAAAAAGATCTTTCGGACGGGGTTACCGTTTATCAAGATCAGTCTATTATTCTTGACCGTAACGTGATGGGACTGAATTTTCTGTAAGACTGAATGAGCGCCCTCTTATTTCATCATCGGGCCATGCATGATTAGATTGATTGCTATGTGAACCTATCATGGATTGCTAACAGAGTACCAATTTTAAATGATTGGTTTTTGAAGTGGAAAACTGATGTGGGATCGAAAGTCCCCATGTACATGCAGTCAATATATGCGAGAATTTAAAATCACATGAATATGGCATTTGAAGCGACTCTTTAAACACGTTGTTCATGTGGGTTGATTTTAATTCTAACAGTTCTATATATCATGCGTACGACTGCTATTTTACGAAAAAAGCGCTGAATAAATAAAAGGGAATCGAAAGGAGTACTTTCGAGCGAAGCTTGAATTTAAAACCTACAAAGTGAGAGTATTAGTGATAGCTTGAGAAAGAAGTAAACAATTTTATGAGTGCGAAAATTTAAATGACAGTTGATTGCATACGAGAAATGATGAATTTTGCGTATTCGAAAGTGAGATGCTGGGTTTGACAAAAATGATGACAGTTGTTTGTATGCGAAAAATGATGGATTTTACGCATACGAGAATTTAAATGCTGAGCTGATTTGCATGCGATAAATGATTGATTTTACGCATACGAAATTTAAATGTTGGGTTGATCGTATGTGAAAAATGATTGATTTTACACATACGAGAATTTAAATGGTATGGTGATTGCATGCGAAAAATGATTGATTTTACGCATGTGAGAATTTTAACAGTGCTACGTGATTGCATGCGAAAAATGATTGATTTTAAGCATGTGAGAATTAAAATGCTACGTTGATTGCATGCGAAAAATGATTGATTTTAAGCATGTGAGAATCTAACATCTACGTGATTGCATGCGAAAAATGATTGATTTTAAGCATGTGAGAATTAAAATGCTACGTTGATTGCATGCGAAAAATGATTGATTTTAAGCATGTGAGAATCTAACATCTACGTGATTGCATGCGAAAAATGATTGATTTTAAGCATGTGAGAATTAAAATGCTACGTTGATTGCATGCGAAAAATGATTGATTTTAAGCATGTGAGAATCTAACATCTACGTGATTGCATGCGAAAAATGATTGATTTTAAGCATGTGAGAATTAAAATGCTACGTGATTGCATGCGAAAAATGATTGATTTTAAGCATGTGAGAATTAAAATGCTACGTTGATTGCATGCGAAAAATGATTGATTTTAAGCATGTGAGAATCTAACATCTACGTGATTGCATGCGGAGAATGATTGATTTTACGCATGTGAGAATTAAAATGCTACGTTGATTGCATGCGAAAAATGATTGATTTTAAGCATGTGAGAATCTAACATCTATGTGATTGCATGCGAAGAATGATTGATTTTACGCATGGGAGAATTTAATATCTACGTGATTGCATGCGAAGAATGATTGATTTTAAGCATACGAGAATTTAACAGTTGGATAATTTGCAGAAAGTAGAGAGTTGATATTTGCGAAAAATAAAACAATTGATATTTGCAGAAAATAAAGCAGTTGATATTTGCGGAAGGATTTCCAGCAGTTGTGCGAAAAATTAAAGCAGTTGATATTGCGGAAAATAAAACAATTGATATTTGCAGAAAATAAAACAGTTGATATTGCGGAAGGATTTCCAGCAGTTTTGTGAAAAATTAAAGCAGTTGATATTGCGGAAATTAAAGTGCGACCGTCCATGTAGGCGGTAAAAATAAATAACTGAATTTTTAAATTGCAGAAAATAAAGTGCGGAAATTTAAAGTGCTAAGAATTAAAACAGTTGATAAGTGCAGAAAATTAAACAGTTGATAAGTGCAGAAAATTAAACAGTTGATAATACGAAAAATTAACGTACGATGCGTACGAATTATTTTTACGAAAAACTTACGATTTGAAATTTCGGAAAGAATTAAAAATCGGAGGGACCTAATTGAAAACTTTGAAAACTTGGGAGGGGGGCCAAAACGGCGCCGTGTGATGAATAGGCATGGCACTATTCATCACCCCCTCCCTTGGTCGCCGGAGCTACTGCCGGCGACCCAACTCCGGCCACACTTGGCCGTTTTGAAAAATGGACGTACCGAAATGTTCGTCTCTTCGACGACTTTCCGACCGTATAAACCTCGATTTTTAGTTTGACTCGTACAAAATTTAATTTCGAAAAAACGACCGAACCGTTAATTATCGAAAAACTAATTAATTCGAACAATCTAGCCAACGATTTTCAAAATTAAAAGCATGTATTTAATCTACATTACGTATGTGAATTAATAGCACAAAAACAATCAATTTATTTGCTCAAAATCAAGCCAAACGAAATTAAAGAAAACTTGCGCAGAAAAACCGAAGATGAGCTAGAGAGAGAAAGCTCACGTTTCAAACTTTGAACTGGACGATTGTCGCTCAATATGAGCAAGCTGATCAAGAGGGAGAAGGAGCAAGGGTTTCTTGCGATTTTGGTCCCGTTTTTACGTTGAATGGGAGCTCCTATTTATAGGAGAAAATCGCGTGGAGGAGAGGGAGAAGGAGCTGCGCGTGGTGGTGTTGTTCACGCTGGCGGGGCTACGGCCGTGAGGTGGCTGGGCTAGGGGCGTTGTGATGATGGCCGAGGGGACAGGTAACGGTCGAGGGGACGGGAGCGAGCAGCTCGGTGGCTCGCTCCCCTGTTCAAGCACGTCCATGGCCGTTCGCGTGTGCCATGCACCATGCCCCTTTAATTTGTCAACCGTTGATCTGGTTGACTTTTCTTGAGTTGACCAGATCAACGGTTGTGATTAAAATGCCCTTTAATTTATTTAAATGGGCTCGTGCTGAGTCCTGCGAGCAAACGCTCGGACTTTTCGATCCGAGGGTACCAGCGCGTAGAGAAAAATATGACGGTTTTAACCGTATACAGCGAAGCATGAAAATTTCGCGTTTGACGCGTTTATTTTCGCGTTCAAAAGCGCGAAACGCGGGAACGGAAAAATAAAAACGTTACGCCGAAAATTACACGAAACGTTGTATACCGTTGCGAGCAGAAAAAAAGCTAGCAACTAGTTGATGGAAAACATTTAAAAGTCAAGCTGTGGTTCGAGCAGACTTACTCGGGTCCAATAAAAGCTCGAATAAAAATATTAATAAAATAATAAAAATACTAAAAAATGCGCTAAAACCCTAAAAATCCTAAAATTCGTGAGATGACCAAAAATGCAGAAAAACTAGCATACGACTGCCGGATAGTCTAAAACGTGATTTTTTTAGGCTAAAAATAATATTAATAATAATAATGAAAATGCATGCCGAAAAATTAAAAATGCGATTTCGAAAGCTGACGATGCTAACGACGATGAAAAAATGCAACGAAACACCTAAAAATGCTAGCGATAGTAAACTAACTACAGATGACTGTAAATCAAGTAAAAATGACAGTAAATTAAATAAATGACAGAAATGCTAAAATTGATTAAAAATGGCGTCAAAATTTGGGTATCAACAGGTACACCAATAGTACTAAAATCCTTGACGAAACGCCAGTAAAAGCTCGCCAATCCATGGAATGAACGCACGTCACTCGCGTTCTTTGGAGTGGGCCACTCCTTAATCGCTCAGATCTTCTCCTCATCCACTTTCACGCCATCTACACTCACAATAAAACCAAGAAAACCAACCTGTTCCATTACGAATGAACACTTACTAGGTTTAGCATACAATTATTGTTCACGAAGTTTTAGAAAGACGTCTCTAAGGTGGGAAACATGTTCATCAAGTGACTTGCTATAGATTAAAATATCATCAAAGTAAACTACAACAAATCTGCCAATAAAGTGTCTAAGAACATGGTTCATCAATCTCATGAAAGTGCTAGGAGCATTAGTTAGGCCGAATGGCATAACCATCCATTCATACAAACCATACTTAGTTTTAAACGTTGTTTTCCATTCGTCACCTTCTTTCATACGAATCTGGTGGTAACCACTCATCAAATCAATTTTAGAAAATATCATTCTACCACTTAATTCATCTAACATGTCATCTAAACGAGGTATAGGGTGACGATACTTTACAGTAATTTTGTTGACCGCTCGACAGTCAACGTACATGCGCCACATTCCATCCTTCTTTGGCACTAGTATCACGAGAACGACGCATAGGGACAAACTTTCCTGCACGTACCCACGGCTAAGAAACTCGTCCACTTGCCACTGCAATTCTTTCATCTCCTCCGAGTTATACCTATAGGCTGGTCGGTGAGGGATGGTGGATCCGGGGCAGAAAATCAATTTGGTGTTCAATGCCTTGGATTTGAGGCAATCCGAGAGGCATCTCCTCGGGTAGAACATCCTTGAATTCCTGTAAAAGAGATGAGATACAACTAGGAATAGAATTCAAAGGATTAGAGTTAGAGGCATTTAAACAAGAAGAACGAAATCGAAGTAGAAGAAGAGGGAGGTAGGCGCCAAAACAATTTTTTTGAAAGATCAGTGCTCTCCTTACTTCGCTCCCCTTGGCATATACACTCAATTTCTTTTTATTTGCCTCTCCTTTTCTCTCCATGCCACTCTCAGCATGCTTACTCTTTTCGTGCGAATATTTACACTCACCCGCTGTATGCTTACTCTTTTCATGCGAATGTTTTTCTTCCTTACACTCACCCTCTGCATGCTTACTCTTTTCATGCGAATGTTTATCACTTGCACTCTCAATTTTTCTCTCTTTCTTTCCGACACTCAATCCTTCTTTTTCTCTCTCAATTCTTTTGGTAATCTCATACTCAGCATATGACTTAGCTAGCCATTGATGGTCCTCAAATACTTTAGTTGGTGTCAAAGGTGCTAAGGTGAACTTTCGGCCATCTTTTACCAACTTATACTGATTGCTCTTCCCTTCATGATTAGCCTCTCTGTCAAACTTAGCAGCTCCCATTGTTAATTATTATTAAACACCCTTTCTTGTCAATCACACCACGAGTGTGGAATAAATTGTCTCGCTACTCCTCATCGCACACTTCTTCCTTTCCTTATGTACTTCAATTGCGACGTACGACAAGCAAACTAACCCGTTCGCCCCTCTGATATTCCCCATCCAAATCAGCACTATTTTCTTCCTTGAGTTCGGATACCTCTTGATCATTATCCGACTCTTGATCACCATTCTGCCGCAAGATGAAAACTCGCTTGTTAGGGCAGTCTGCCTTCCTATGCCCTCTACCATTACACTTAAAACAAATGATGTCCTTAGTGGCTGGTCGGTTAGTAGGTGGAGTGTAGGGTTTGTTACTAATCGGAGGGGTAGTCGTACTAGAGGTGCTCTTCGAAGCGTATGGTAACACCTTTGGTGCAGCAGCCGTACCCTTGCCATCCTTAACCCAAGCTGACTTCTTCCAAGATGACGAGTTTGTAGAAGACTTATAGGAACCCTTAGCTTTCCTATGTTTCTCAATTTTAAGAGCCATGTGAAGCATCTCCTCAAGTGTATTATATTGCGTTAACTCTAACTCATGAGTAATCTCTTGATTTAGTCTGCCAGTGAAGCGAGCCATGGTGGCTTCCAAACTCTCCTCGACTCATGCCTGAGCCAAGGCTACTTCCATCTCATTAAAATAAGTCCCGACACTTTTACTCCCTTGCATCAAGGACTGTAACCTTTGGTGAAGCTCACGATTGAAGTGAGTAGGGACAAAACGGTGTCTCATAATCTGTTTCATCTCCTCCCAATTCTGAACTGGAAAACCTACGAGAGCAGTGCGCTTGTGATTGGCATGTTCCTACCAATGGACCGCGTATCTACTAAATTCCATGGCTGCCAGCTTAACCTTCTTATCTTCGGAGTAATTATGGCAAAGAAAGATGGACTCTACCTTCCTTTCCCACATCAGGTATGCATCCGGATCATCAGCACCATCAAACGGAGGAATTTTCATTTTGATGCTGCCAATATTTGCATCATCCCTAGCTTCATCGCTAGGCTGTCTCTCGGCCCTTCCTCTCAGACCATCTCGGCACCTTATATATCCCTCACCCCCATGGGGCTCTTCCTCCCAATTCACATGTGGTACTTGAGGTCCACGTCTAGCAACCCGCCTCGGAGGGACTCGTGCAAGGTCATGTTGTGGATTAACATTGGCAGTCGGTTGAACAAGTGGTTGCCTACGTGCATTGGCATCCTCATCGGACGTGTCCGAAACATGGCCGTCACTCGCCTCACCCGCCGCCCTAGGGTTAGGGTTTATGGTGGCCAATGCCGCCAACCTAGCTACCTCAACATCGGCAGCCAACTACCTTTCACCTATCGCCCTAATCTGTTCAGTAAGGGTCGCGAACATGGCCTGCACATCTGGTTGTTATACTCCTTCTTGAGACATCTAAAGAATTTCCAGAAATCCACAACACGAAAAGAAACGTAAAATTGCACTAATCCTAGCACTCCCTCAAGTGTTTACTCTTTTGTTTAACTCTCTATTAATCTCACAAAATTCACTCAAAAATCCCTGCAATTGTTCAAGCGTTAGTGAGACTCAAGAGTTTAAAAAAAAGGCTTCCAATAAGACTCTCAAAAGAAAACTAGCTTCAAAATAATTATTAACACTTAGTATTTGTTAAATTGCAAGAACAACCAATTAAACAAATAACAAGTAGAGTAGAGGGCAGTTTCAAGGAATCAAAGAAAGCTCAAATTGACTAGAAAGGACTCAAACAAATTCAGTTTTCAGTTTTGATTTTAATATCCAAGTGCACTTCAATTTGCTTCCTTGCTAAATCTGACTTTTGTAGCGCAAACACTTCTATATGTTTTTGTATTTGCATAATCGAATTCCTCTTCTTTCTTTCAGAATTTCTCTTCTTTTTTTTCTTTTTTTTTTTGACTACGAACACAGTTTAGTGTTTTGATCACAACTTTTTAGTCCGGACTCCAAATCACTTGATTTATTTTGATTCAGACTCCTAACAAACACCACTTTCCAACGGATCCTTTTTCACTCAAATCGAACTTCAATAGATATATATTGAAATAAAATTTTAGCTTGATAGAAATTGAACAGATTTTCTTTTGTGTTTCGTGACCTTTTTGTTGGTAGAAAACGCAAGTAATTTAGCTAAATTCAACGCAAAAAATCTGGATTCACAACGCAATCAATTGTTATTCAAGTAACAAACTAAGCACACAAGGAAATCGGTTTTAGAATGGAGTAGAAGAAGAAACCGATTTCAGCAATGAAAACTTGAAAACAATTAAAGATACTTGCCAATCTTTGAACGCCTTAAGCTCCGCTACCAAATGATACGATCCTAGTTGCGTAGGATGCGTAGCACGTAGTTCTGATCATTGTTCAAAGAAGGATTTCGATGCGGAATAAGATAACTCGCTTAGACAACGTAAGCCTACTGATCGCTAAGCACCAGCCAACCTTGTCCGAACAAGGGAGGATCCTTGTCGAATCACTAAGCATATATCCCTTGTGGATATCAACCTAGGGAAGACGAACAAGTAGGATGCAATTTTGGTTTTACTTGTTGACGACATGAGTATTGCGGACATGAGAAGGAACAAGGTTCAATCACATGAACAATTGGGCAAAAATTTGAAAGAACAAAGTCTTAATTTATCAAAATAACAGCCAACCTTATACTGAGGTTAAGTTGCCGCTTATATAATGTTTTACAACTAACCCTAATAGAAATAGAAGTAGGAGTTCTAATTAAGGAAAAAGACATAATTAACTAATTAATTAAAAATGGAAACAGAAGTCGTTGCCCAAATAAGATAAGGGAAACACCATAGGACAAGGAGTCCTAGCGCGCGAAGGACAAGGAGTCCTCGCACCGCAAGGACTCGCGCGTCGCACACTCAGACTAGGGTTTGCGCGCGCGCCTTCGCACCCTGAATTAGGGTTTGGGCTATCTTCCAAACGCCTCGGGCCTTTCCGATAAAACTTGGGCTCCTACTCCTTGACATGTTGCAGTACATGTCTGACTTAGTAGATGGGAATGGTCGTCCCATCTACGCATCGATCTGTTGCCCAGCAGAGATAACGTCATACGCCGCGATGGTGAGTAGATTGACCATGCATGGGGCCTTCTCTCGAAGTGCAACCTTCTCACTTGTCATCTCACATTCCAGCTTCTTATGAATGAGAGATGACAACTTGTCTTGAATCTTTCTAGCTCTTTCTCGCGTCATCGGACCAGTAGGTGGCAAAGGCATGTCGATGCGTGGATTCGCATCATACGGCACACGAATGGTGGTCTTGGGTGTCAACCTCATAAGAATAAGAACCATACCATATCTCATGCCCATCGGAATAAGCACCCTCATGACAAGAACTGAGACCATCACTAGCAACCGAGGGGTAGGCGACACCTTCACAATAAGAACTAGCCCCATACGGCGTCTCAAGCTCATCCAAGTAGCTCGCCTCATAACAAGAAAAGAAATGGTCACTAGCTACCGTGGTGCAGTCGGTGCTAGAACAACAAGATTCCTCCTCCCAAGAGGACCCAACATCCTTATAATAGATAGACATAGAAAAGTACCTACAAAAAGAAAACAAACGCACTTGATATATAAAAAGGGTTAGGCGCTCCCTCACGTGTTTGTCACTCTAATATGCTCACAATTTTCTCTCACACTCTTATCTCAATCACAAACCAATCACTTAAGCTAGTAAGACTCTACGAATCAACTAGAGCTCATGGAAAGAAAGACAACCAAGGTAAGAAAGAAAGGCAAGGAAAGCCGCAATAGTGCCCAAGGAAAATGGATTTAATTTGGACACTAATTGGACTTAGAATAGAGTAATTACGTAGGGAAACAAGGAAGAAAATACCAATACACAAGCTACACAAGAAGAAGCTACAACAAAAAGAGAAAAGAAAATGGAAAGACCGAATGTTTAAATAATTAAAAGAATAGGCCAAGACTTAAGAAATGCACACCTTAGATGAACTACTACTCTTAACCATGGACACATACATAAGGAGACTCTTGCTTTTGACTCACTCTTCTTTCTTTTGTTTTTTTTTTTGAAGAAGGGATTTGATCTTTTCTTTTGCTCCCTTTCATTTTTTTCCTCTCTTTTTTTTTTTTAATGAGTGCAAGAGTGCTCAAGAATACTTGTGTAGGTGTGTGACAAGTATTTTTAAGTACTTAATAAAAAATTTCACTAAATGCCAAAAATGGATGAGGTGGCACAAGTGATGAGGTGGCAAAAATAAGTGAGATGGCAAGTGATGTGTCAAGTGAGTGTCAAGTGAGGTGCCAAGAATGTGGTCATAAAATATCTAAAAGAATATTCTATGCATATCCTATTTGATGTACTAGGCTAGTAATGAACATGATGTGGCTTAATATGCACCTAGTATATTAGAGGACACCTAGACAAACCAATAAAATGGGACCACAACCTCCACATGCACACATGACACTTGTTCTTGCACATGGATGAACACAAGACACAACCAATCACACCAATTCGGTTTTAGGAAAGAAGATGAAGAATTTTTAATTATTCAAACACCAAATTTTCGGATTTTTGGTTCCCATAAGATCAATCCTCAAAAAGCAAAACGGATACAAGATGAACACAAGAATACCAAGTAGATTTTCTCTTTCTGACTTCAAAATATAGCAAACGTGGCCCAAAAATTATGAAAATTAACAGACAGACTCCCAAGGCATAGATATACAACTTTGAAGAAGGAAGGAAAAGACTATTCCAAACGGAAGACACACAAAATGGATGCACAATACAAAACTGTTTATCTCGAGCAAATTCTGCACACTTTTCTTTAGAGGCCAAAAAGTATGGAAAATCCACAGAGTTAGCAGTCTACTCAAAAACAAAAATTTCTCTACTCAGGAAGAAGTTTCATCACACACAATTTCAGAATTTACTGGGGGAGACAACTGACACAAAACACAAACGGAAACAGCCTCAAAAGATGACTCTTGAACAAAAAAATC
This sequence comes from Viola odorata, assembly GCA_963691705.1. Classification (NCBI taxonomy): domain Eukaryota; kingdom Viridiplantae; phylum Streptophyta; class Magnoliopsida; order Malpighiales; family Violaceae; genus Viola; species Viola odorata. The sequence continues at coordinate 26,246,971 of OY829542.1, forward strand.
TGCCCAACAAAAACTAAAATAGAATGACAATGGGGAAGCGATTTTAATGGAGGAAATTGTTAGAAAACCAAGGAAAACCAACCTAGAGGATGACTAGTGCTCCAATACCACATGATAAGGCCCAAGCGCCTTAAGAGAAGATAAAGCCGCAAGTTGATAGCAACGGATCTAGTCCTCGCGCACGGATGGTTTCCAAAGCTTAGACGGATGGATGAACGGATATTTTAGATGGAAGGGGAGTTTAGATGCAGCGGATATGATGGAAAGATACAGGTGTATGGATGATAAACTTAAATGGAACTTGATAATCAAAAGGAACCCTCCTTACAACAAGGGAAAACAACCTCCTTACAATGATTTTCAAGGATCTCTCTTCTATAAATTAACCCACTCAAGCTAAAGCTTGAGCAACCAAATTACAAGAAAAGATGGATAAACAATGGTTTTTCAGCCCTAATGGCCCCGGTTACCAAGAACCTAAATTACCTAGCTAAAGGTTTGGTCTTATGATGGATATCATAATCAAAATCAAAGACAACCTATAAATGAGGCTAAGTCCTTCAATTTATAGGGAAAATATTTACAAAGAGGAAAAGACCCTAAACACCCTTGGACAAAGGGTTTCCCTTTTTAGATGGCGCGGCCTTGGGTATGGGCTTAAGTTGGCTTAGGCGTTGATAACAATAGACGTAACGTCAGGGCATTTTCGTCCTTACACCTTACAATTAGGGACGAAAGGTTGTTGTCCCCACCGGGCGGACAACTCGAGGCTATCGCCTCTTGCGGTATGATGAGCGCTGGGATGGTCGACATCAGCGGGGGGTCTCACACGATTATCTAGCCATGTGCACGACGTTATCCCATCCCAGGCAAGGCATGATGTCTCTTGAGGAACGTGGGCGTTATCTTGCCTAGATAACGCCCACCCCTCAAGTATAACGCAACGATAGACCTAATTGATGAATAACCTAATTACGTCATGCCTTCATCTCACAAAAGAGATATTGCAAGTACTGTTAGGTATAACGCAATTTGAGCTTGTGTTTACTCTTGTGTTTAACTCTCTATTAATCTCATAAAATTCACTCAAAAATCCCTGCAATTATTCAAGCGTTAGTGAGACTCAAGAGTTCAAAAAAAAAGGCTTCCAATAAGACTCAAAATAAAACTAGCTTCAAAATAATTGTTAACACTTAGTATTTGTTTAATTGCAAGAACAACCAATTAAAGAAATAACGAGTAGAGTAGAGGGCAGTTTCAAGGAATCAAAGAAAGCTCAAATTGACTAGAAAGGACTCAAACAAATTCAGTTTTCAGTTTTCAGTTCTGATTTTAATATCCAAGTGCACTTCAATTCGCTTCCTTGCTAAATCTGACTTTTGTAGCGCAAACACTTCTATATGTTTCTGTATTTGCAGAATCGAATTCCTCTTCTTTCTTTTGGAATTTCTCTTCTTTTTTTTTTTTTTTTTTACTACGAACACAGTTTAGTGTTTTGATCACAACTTTTTAGTCCGGACTCTAAATCACTTGATTTATTTTGATTTGGACTCCTAACAAACACCACTTTCCAACAGATCCTTTTCACTCAAATCGAACTTCAATAGATATATATTGAAATAAAATTTCAGCTTGATAGAAATTGAACAGATTTTCTTTTGTGTTTCGTGACCTTTTTGTTGGTAGAAAATGCAAGTATTTTAGCTAAATTCAACGCAACAAATATGGTTTGACAACGCAATCAATTGTTATTCAAGTAACAAACTAAGCACACAAGGAAATCGGTTTTAGAATGGAGTAGAAGAAGAAACCGATTTCAGCAATGAAAACTTGAAAACAATTAAAGATACTTGCCAATCTTTGAACGCCTTAATCTCCGCTACCAACTAATACGATCCTAGTTGCGTAGGATGCGTAGCACGTAATTCTGATCATTGTTCAAAGAAGGATTTCGATGCGAAACAAGATAACTCACTTAGACAACGTAAGCCTACTGATCGCTAAGCACCAACCAACCTAGTCCAAACAAGGGAGGATCCTTGTCGAATCACTAAGCATATATCCCTTGTGGATATCAACCTAGGGCAGACAAACAAGTAGGATGCAATTTCGGTTTTACTTATTGACGACTCGAGTATTGCAGACATGAGAAGGAACAAGGTTCAATCACATGAACAATTGGGCAAAGATTTGAAAGAACAAAGTCTTAATTTATCAAAATAACAGCCAACCTTATAATGAGGTTAAGCGGCCGCTTATATAGTGTTTTACAACTAACCCTAATAGAAATAGAAGTAGGAGTTCTAATTAAGGAAAAAGACATAATTAACTAATTAATTAAAAATGGAAACAGAAGTCGTTGCCCAAATCAGACAAGGGAAACACCATAGGACAAGGAGTCCTAGTGCGCGAAGGACAAGAAGTCCTCGCACCGCAAGGACTCGCGCGTCGCACACTCAGACTAGGGTTTGCGCGCGCGCCTTCGCACCCTGAATTAGGGTTTGGGCTATCTTCCAAACGGCTCGGGCCTTTCTGATGAAACTTGGGCTCCCACTCCTTGACATGTTGCAGTACATGTCTGACTTGGTAGATGGGAATGGTCGGCCCATCTACGCATTGATCTGTTGCCCAGCAGAGATAATGTCATACGCCGCGATGGTGAGTAGATTGACCATGCATGGGGCCTTCTCTCGAAGTGCAGCCTCCTCACTTGTCATCTCGCATTCCAGCTTCTTGTGAATGAGAGATGACAACTTATCTTGAAGTTTTCTAGCTCTTGCTCGCGTCATCGGACCAGTAGGTGGTAAAGGCATGACGATGCGTGGATTCGCATCATACGGCACACGAATAGTGGTCTTGGGTGTCAACCTTATAAGAATAAGAACCATACCATGTCTCATGCCCATCGGAATAAGCACCCTCATGACAAGAACTGAGACCATCACTAGCAACCGAGGGGTAGGCGACACCTTCACAATAAGAACTAGCCCCATACGGCGTCTCTTTCATTTTTTGGAGAATGTTTTATAGCTTTAGGGTTTATATTAGTTGTCATTACCTTGTAATATATTCTGTATATTAATGCTATATTTCTAGAGTCTTTAATCATGTTATCTGGAGTTTTAATATTTAAAGTTAAAGTTTTTAAAATGTTTGGATCGAATAGAGATATTGAAAAGTTTGGATAACAATTAAAATAGACTGGTCCTTTAACCAAATTTGTTTGGAAAACGGCTAATAGGGAATCATTGAATTTTTGAAATCTCGCATCCCTTAGGCACATTAATATCGGGGAATCTAAACCTTGTCGATGTAAAGGTTTTACGGCTATTTGTATCCAAACATGCTATGTGCACTCAGAAAGTGCAGCTTGACTGGGCGTTAGGTCAAGTGAAGTTGTTAACGCGTCTTCAAGACGAATCACAAAAAGGGCTAAGTAGAGAGAGATCCAAAGGAAAAGCAAAAATTGAGGTTTTGGAGGCTGAATTAACGACAAAAAAGAAGAAGAACTTTCTCCTTCACAAAGAAATGTTGGCTCGAGACGAGGAGCTTGCTAGGCTTCCGCTAAGGATGGAGTGGTGGAAGAAGAAGCTCATGGAGGCCTTCAATTCTGGATTTGCAGTCTACTACGAAGGTGGTTCCTTTGATCCAGCTAAGATTGCTGACTACACCTCTGCCGTGATGAATAAGATTGACGGGAACAAAGGAAGCTCGTTTTCTCTAGGGGAAAAGGATATAGGTGACGATGATGACGGTAGCGCGCAGCGATCCCCCCTATCGGATGACTCGAATGCCACCAAGGACTCATAAATCTCCGCTTCAAGTTTGACTTCATTTTCATTTATTCTTCAGGAAATTGTACCGTAAGGCCATTAAACACTGTTCATCTTGTAATAACGCAGACGCTACGCAGAAAGAAGAGAAGAGAGAAAATTTAAAACGAGGGCAAAAAGAGCAAGAAAGAGAAAATGGTCCCTTCTTAAAGGACTAAGTGCCACCACATTAACTGAACCACCAGTCATACGAGGACGCGTGTGAAAGGAAGTTGGTCACGTGGAATCGTATTAAAGAAGGATTTAAAATCAAGCAGTTACTCGGGGCGGTTAATTTTGACCAAGTCAAAACAATCGCAGAACGGTTACTTCGGAATGCCTAACGCGTTTGCGTTAACCATCAGCAAAAAGAGCTAACGAGACAAAAGAAAGAAAACAGAGAACATTATTTTATTCATCAAAGGCCATACGGCATCTACAAAGAAACATAACGCGCGAACTCAATCCTCGTCAAGCTAGTAAGAGGGCCAGTAGAAGTCATCCCCATCCGAAGACGGTCACTCTTCGTTAACAAAAGGGAAGGGCTCGTCAACCCTCTTTCCTCGAACTAACCCTGACGAGCTCGACTCTCCCTTAGCGGTAGAAGCCGTTTCCTCAGAGCCAACGGTGCTGGCGGAATCTTTTTCTAAAAAGTGACTAATATGGGGAAACAGTTCATCACCTTTTCGTACAGGGGGCACATAGAAATCAGAAAATGCGTTAACCGTTTTAGAATCCTTCTTCTTCGACCCTTTATGACCCTTGCGTTGAAGGAGTCGTCTCTTCAAACGATGAGGAGAGGGAGGATCGTCAGAATCCGGAGAAGTTGGAGGAGCCGGGGGAGGGCCGCGTTCGGCAATCTCCATGGAATATGAGTCGACCATGAGATTATAAGCAATCTAGGTAGAGAAATGAGAAGAAGAAGAAGACGAGCAGAAAAAAGAAAGGGAAATCCAATAGTCGTGGCAAAAGATACTCCGGCCTTTTCGTATGCCCTTTGAAGACAATTAATGCACCTGGAGAAGAATAATCATAATTACAGAATCCGATCCACGCCTGCTAGAAAATCGCACCAATCAAAGGGCGCCGAAAAACCGCCCAATCACCCATCTCTGGGAATACGGCAGAAACTCAAGTATGAGAAACGGTTGAGCAAAACATTTATTATCAACTCTTAGAAAATGACCGCAAGCACCACAACACTATGTCCCGCATTTTTGATTGGGATAACAACCACATCCAACTAGCACGACAGGTCACACGATATCAAAAGTGGAAGACAGCGAAGGTGAATAACCAAAAGGATATTTTATTTATTTATTTATGGCCTATACGACCTAAGCGCCTGAGCGCATATATAGAAAGCATGAAAACAAAGAGGCGGCGGCTGGCGGTCAAGCATGGGACCCAACGTCGTCCTTCCCTGGCACCACCGGGATCTCCCTCAGGGCATCTGCAATAGAGGTCAGATCAGAGGAGCAGACCCTCATCCCCTTCAAGCAACACCCCAGCAAGTCTTTCTTGTGCCGCAACATGGTGATCACCACCTCGATGTGAGAGATGGTGGCGGCCAGCTTTGTCACACTCTCTAAGGGGTTGAAGTCCTCCAGGGAAGTTGCGAGCTGCCTGGACAGGAGAGGGGTCGTCATCCCCTGAAGCTCCATGATATCCTCAGAGCTCTTCCTCATCATGGTTTCCAGGAAACCAATATTAGCCTCAATAAGATTCTTCAGAGTGTGTGCCTTAGAGATAAAAAAGTTCCTAGTAAGTTCATCCATGGTGAAAGTGTCAAGAAAAATGCAAGAAAATTACAAAAAAAATCAGCACGGTAAAAGGACAATTTATAGGCCTAGAGGAACGACGGTTGAAAAGGCCTACCTCTCGGCAAGGGAACCACCCTGTCACCTTAAAAACCGTTAGGTAGACAAGGCTGAAAATGAAGCGATAGCCCTTGGTAAACACTCGGGCTCATTTTCGGTTGGCCTTATGATAACAATAGACGTAACGTCAGGGGCATTTTCATCCTTACACCTCACGATTAATTTTCATGTCCACGGATGATAAGAATTTGTCTGCTGCCGAAGGGTAGAAGGTGAAAGGGCTCCTCGGATTCAGTGTCCGCGGCGGTCCGATGTACCTGCAAGACGCCGAAGGGGGTCTCCGGCGTAAACACTCTGATGCTTAAGTTAGTATAAGTGGTGAGAATGGCAGAGCTTGGGCCAGCAAATTCTGCTTACCTTCCTCCTTCGTGGTAGAGGTATTTATAGGTGAAAAGGAGCATTTCTGCATAGTTTGGATTACTAGGGGCTATCGCTCCCGTCAGGGGTTATAGTTCTCCCATAGTGCGATATGCCATCATGGCGTTAGGTGTGGGGGTAGCCGTTACCTAGGCAAGGTAACAGCTACGTTCTTCTCCAGATATTCATTTTACACTAGGATGGGATAGCGCCTTTGGTCATCACAAAGGGTCGTGCGGGACCCCTCCGTTGACGTCGACCATCCTGGTGTCAAACTCCTAGGGAGAGACGGTAGCTTCGATGGTGCCGTGATGGTAGGAACGGCAACCATTTTCTCCCCACGCGGGGTTTGAGACGAAGATACCCTTGTCGTCAAGCGTATTGTTATCATAAGCCCAACTGAAAATGAGCCCGAGTGTTTACCAAGGCCTAACGCTCCTTCTTCAGCTTATCAGTCTTTTATATGCCGGAGTGGCTCTTTGTTAGGAAATGGGCCTGCCCTGACCGCCGTTCTTCTGGGTCTATAAATTGAAGCTTTCCTCCGTGTAAGTTTCTCACATCTTTTTCACTTTTTCCTCTTATATTTTCACCATGGATGAGCTGACCAGAAATTTCCTGATCTCTAAAGCTTTGACCCTGAAGAACCTCACTGAGGGTGACATCGGATTCCTAGAGAGGATGATCACCAAGACCTCGGAGGATGTCCTGGAATTGCAAGGAATGTCAACCTCCATTCTATCTAGGCAGCTGGGAATGTCTCTGGGGGATTTCAGTCCTTTGGAGAGTTTGGCGAAGTTGGCCGCCACCACTTCCCGCATCGAGGTGGCCCGCATCGAGGTGGTTGCTTCTATGCTGCAGCAGAGGAAGGACTTACTGGCCTACTGCTTGAAGGGTATGAGGGCCTATTCTACCGAACTGACCTCCGTTGCTGACGCCTTGAGGGAGGTTCCCGTCGTGCCAGGGAGGATGATGCTGGGTCCAACGCTTGACTGTTGTCTTCGCTTCCTCTTGTTTCTTTTTCTTATTCTTTCTTGTACATGCGTCTAGACGCTAAGGCCGTTCAGGCCATAAATAAATAAATGGTTTTTTCTATCACTATCAAGTCTTCTTTTTCCTTGTTTGATTTCTTGTTGTGTTAGTTGGAGGTATTCGTTGTAAGCCCAACGGTTATGTCCCAGGAATCGGTAATGAATGTTCTGCTTCAACTGTTTTCTTGGCCGCCTTCTCAGGGGTAGGTGGTTGGGTGGTTTTTTGGTGTCCTCTGATTGGCGCAATTAACGAGCGGGTATGCCTGTGCCGGATTGGATTCTGCAATTAGGGTTACTTTTCCCAGGCGCCTTAATTATTTTTCAGGGGCACGCGAAAGGATCGGAGGGCCTCCTTGGCTATTTAAGGGAGTTACTTTCCCTTTTTCTGTTCATCTTCATCTTCTTCTTTCTCTTTTACTCATTTGTGAATCGAATGGCAGATTTTTACTTTTTGGGTACCGCGGATCGTGACTCCCTGCCAACCCCTCCGACTTCACAGGACTCAGATCATCCTCCTCCGTCGCCACCATGGAGGCCGCCAGCCCGTCGAAAGGACTGCAAGAGGCGGAGGGATAAAACCTCCAAGGTTTCTATCGCGCCTTTTGATTCTTCTGGCTCTGCTACTCAGAAGGGTAGCAAACGCTTTCCTTTGTCTGATTGTTCACTGGAGAAAACTTCCTCTATCGATGCTGGTGCTGGAAAGGTAGTGTCATTTACCAAGGAAAGGTCAGGCCCGTCAGGGCTCGGCTCGGAGAGAGGAGTGGATGAGCCCTTTCCACCCGCTAATGAGAAGATGCCGTTCCTGGATGACGACGGGGTTTATCACTATGGCATCTACTAGCCCGATGAGGATTAGTGCCCTTATGTTAGGCATACTGTATATGCCTTTTGGCATCTTATGAATAAAGTGATGCTTTCTATCTTTTTCTCTTTGTCATTATCTTCTCGTCAGCGTGTTGGTCTTGTGGATAGCTAACGTGAAGGGTTAGCCTTGCTGAGGTAACCGTTTCGCGATTATTTGACTGTGTCGACTTTGTCGCCATGCGACGAATAACTTCTCTTTTTAGATTCTTTTAATATGTTTCCACGTGGCCGCCTTCTTTTTACACGCGTCTCAACATGGTTGGTAGTTCAATTAATGCGTTGGCATTTGACCCTTTAAGAAGGGACCATTTTCTCTTTCCAACACTTTTTGCCCCTGCTTCAAATTTTCTCTTTCGTCTTCCTTCGTCTTTTTCTCAAAAGAACTTCCTGGTCGCCCGCCGTTGTCTGCTGAGTCACCCATAAATCTTCCCTTTTAAGGTACCACTTCAATCCTTTCAGATTTCCTATTTGCTGATTTATTATGGTTAGGAATAGGCCTCGCCAGGTTCTCTGGAGACCCGTGGATCCAGAGGTCGCACAGTCACCCAGTATTTTTACATGCGATGTGGTTCTAAGGGCCGAACTGGAGGAACACGGTATTACCTTTCCCCCCGGATATGAGCCCTTTGTTCCTGAAAGCTACATGCGGCTTCATAATTCGGCGTGGGATTTCTGTAGGCTACTTTACTTTAAGATGTTCCTCTATGGTTTTTGCTTTCCCGTCCATGATTCAATACTAACGCTGTTGCGGGAGCACAACCTTAATCCTACCCAGATAACTCCTTCTTCCTGGTGTGGGGTTTATGCCTTTCTTCGCACTTGCGAGTTGAAGAACATTCTCACCCCATCCCTTAATTTATTTCGCAAATTCTTTAGTATGAACTGTCATAATTGTTTAATCGACATCACTCCTCGATGGGATGACGCGTTCGTGCAGTCGTTCTGGCAGCGGTTTCGCGACTTTGAGGGTGGTGGCTGACTAGAAAAGTAGTTTCTTCGTTCTCGAGCTACCGTCCCGTTTGTGGCGCATTAACTTTAACCAGGAGCTCATAGGCCCCATTTGGATAAATCCCGTGGTACTGACCAGAACTGAGCTAGAGCAGGCTAATGCCTTGTTGGACGTGGATACCTGCTATCGTATCCGCGAATTTGCTTTGTTCAAGCCTCTAGAGGACTGCGTTATGGGTGAGTCTGCCTTTTCTCGCATTTTCTTTGCAATCGTTCCTTGTCCTAAGACGTTTCTTTTTCAGGAGACACTAATGGTCAATCATCTGGTAATGCTAACGCTCCTTTAAATGTAACGCCGCTCTAAACTTTACCAGCCTCTCCCCCTGGCGAAGGCTCTACTCGCCAAAGCGCTCGGCCAGAGGGGAAGGACCAAGACAGTTGCTCGGGGAGGGCGAAGGCTCAGCGGCTCTGTCTGAGCTTCTCATTTCATCGAGAATTGACAACCAGATCGTCGCTGAAGAACAGACTCAAGTCGACCCATAACAAGGGTATTTGATAGTGACGACGAGGATATGGATGTTAAACCAGACCTCCACCATGCTTCTTCCTCTCACCGGAAAAAGCTTCGAACAAACACGAGTGGATGGGCTATCGGAGTTCCTTCTGTTAGTGCGGCGGCTGCTTCCACACCTGTTGTTTAACCCAAGGCAAGTACTTCTTAGTCGGAGAAGATTACTGAGGCGTCGGCTGCCACCCATTCTACCGAGGCGGGGACCCCCACCGGTGACAGGCTTTCCTCCTACAGCTATCGCTCCTGATTCTCCAATTTCTCACTATATTCCCAATGTAGTGGTCACGTCTTCCGCTGCGGATTCAGTTGCTGAGTTGCCGCCTAAAGCCCTTCCGCAATTGTTCTTCACTCCTATCTCGAATGTGATTGCCGAGGGTTCTTCTTCAAGTCCAACAGTCAATCTTTCCTATGGCGGCCCTAACGGGACCTTGAACTATCATATGAACTTGACAGGGTTCTATTTTGACGGTCTCTACGCTGTCGGGGTGTCCAATCTTTTTTCTAGAGATGAGTTTACCGCACCCTTGATAGGGGAAATGATGAGTTCCCGCGAAGAGAAAGAGAAGTTTCTTCAGCTTTCTCCGAAGGCCCGCCACCGACATATTATGAATGATTCTCTGGATATCTTCCGCCATCTGAACTATCTGTTCGAAGTTCATGACCATGATTGCAAAACTTTTCTAGCGCGATATGCGCTCAAAAGGTGCAGCTTGACCGAATGGCGGACCAAGTGAGGTTGCCAACACGTCTCCATGACGAGTCACGGAAGGAACTAAGTAGAGAGAGATCCGTAGGGAAAGCCAAGGTTGAGGTTCTGGAGGCAGAGTTAGTGTAAGAAAAGAAGAAAAATCTCTTTTTTCGCGAAGAGATGCTAGCTCAAGACGAGGAGTTTGCCAGGACACCGCTGAAAATAGAGTAGTGGAAAAAGAAGGTCTTGGAAGCCTTCACCTCTAGATTCGCAGCCCGCTTTAAGGGTGACTCTTCTGATCCAGCCTAGGTTGCTGACTATGTTTTTGTCGTGATGGACGAGGTTAGCGAAAGTAGGAATGGCTCGTCTGCCCTGGAGGGAGAAAGGACTGACGACAACGGTGGTGGGGTACACAACATTTTCCCCCGAGGGGTGACTCGAGTGCCGCAGCAAATTCATGAATCTCCCCCTTGATTGTTATTCCATTCGCCATCTGTATTTCTTTTATTCTTCCCTGGAAAATCATTTGACATCATTCTTTCTGTAATAATGCTGACACCATGCAGCCTTTATCGCACCGTTTGGTTCATTGTATTGTTGTTGTTACTCACTCTTCTTTAGCCTCTCTGTACTGTCGCGCCGTTTCGTGAGGTCGCGCGGTGAGGCTAGCACTGCTTTTTAGGTCATTAAATGCTGCGAATCCCTAATTAATGCGATTTGAAGAGTAATGAGGAGGAAAGACACGTGTCCTTCTCACGGAGAGGCGTTTGAAGCAGGCGCCTTCTAGGGAGATACGAGTGCTGAAGCGTTTCATCATTGTTTTAAAACTTACGCCTTCTCGCACGTGCCACGCTCTTTGTCACGCCGCTTCGCCATGTGTCAGTTGTTACCTGGTCATGCCTTTTTACCCTCTCAGGATTATATATAATGTTTTCCCTATCTCCTCTTTCTTTTTTAATCTCCTTTCTCGTTCGTTGTTACCTTCTGGAAAATAACCCGCGCCGCTCCTTCTTTTCTGGTCTGGGACTCCTGGTGTTTTCTTTTGCGAAGGTACACACGCCCTTTCTTTCTCTTTCTTTCTTCTTTTTGTTGGTCATGGCTAAGACTCGTTCTAAGAAATCTGCCGAGGAAGGAGATCCTCAAAGGTCTGTTGGGGAAGAAAAAATTGATAATACGCCCACTTCTCTCTATACTCTGCCTTTAATTCATCGCAAATTGGCCGAGTCTAATGTTCGGTTCCCTAAGGATTATCCTGTGCATGTTGCTTCTGAATCACTCCGCCTGAATAGTCCTTTACCTGGTAATAGTAGAATGTTGTATGCTAAATTGTTTGATTATGGGTTTCGGCTTCCCCTTGATCCGCTCGTGAAACTGTTGCTGCTGATTCTGACTTGGCTCCGGCTCAGTTGAGCCCTAACGCGATTTGCGTTGTTAGTGCCTTTGCAGCATTGTGCCGATTCAAAGGGATTGAATCCCCCTCTTTAGCGTTACTTCATAATATTTTCCAGTTGTACTCTCGTAAGGGGGTGATATCGATATCCCCCCGTTATGAAGATAGCTCGCTGAAGAACTTTACTTGGAAACTCATGGGCATTGAATCCTCCGTTCCTGGCTGGAAGGAGGGATTTTTCATTGTTGACCTGCTTGAGCCTTTATGGAGGACCGGCTTTAATGAAGAAATTAAAGATGGGGCTTGGGGTAGCAGGAAACCCCTCTCTGACCCGAAAGATGGTTGGTTGAAGACGCTGCTTCAACTAGACTTTAGCGTTGACGCCCGTAAAGTAGCTAACGGGTTGGATATGGAGAAATGCAAAAAGGGTGAGCGTTTGGCCTTTTTCTTTATGCTGCAGGGAAGTACTAACGCTAACATTTTGTAACTGTGCAGTCCTCCACCTGGTTGGGAGCCTGAGTACTTTTGAAGGAAGAGGAAACGGGAGCAAAGGAAAAAGGCCGAAGCCGAGGCCGAAGCTGTTGCAGCTGCTACCGCTGTTGAAAGGGAGGTTACCGCTGCTACTCTAGACACTGCCCAAGCGTCGCCTCCACGAACTCGTGCTGTGAAGAAGAAGAGGGCTAGGTAAGTGAGCGTTACGCATCTCGCTTCTTCCCAGACTGTCGTTTCTTCGGAGGCGACAGCTGATACGATCCCTTCTGGAATTCCTCTGATTCCTTTAAGCACCCAGGTATTTATTTGTTTCCCCTACTGCTTTCTTTCTTTCTGCGCAGTTTTCTTATTATGCTTTTGTGTTATTAGGAAGTCGGCGCTGTTTCTGCTCATTCATCTTCTCAAGGCGGTATGTCTATCGCGGAGTCCCTCATAGAGCGTCAGAAGAAGGCTCATTATGAGCTTCAAAATAGCCCTTCGTCGTCTGCCGCTAATCCACCTCTGACGACCCTTGGGGGCAGTGGTGCGCCTGTCGAGCAATCGCAAGGCGCTAGTTTCGGCGGCGATCCTCACACTTTTGGTGATTCTCCGCTCTATTCTTCTTCCGTTGCTGCAGGCTTTAACTCGAACGCTCTTAATCTTGGAGACATGGGAGGGGTCTTTTGTTCCTAACATGGGAGGCTCCAACAGCCGCCCTCCTTCTCCCTCTACTCTATTTTTCGTTCCGATGTCTCCGCCTGCTGTCGCGAGGGGCAGCCCTGTTCCCAACTTGATGGCTGGCGCCACTTCATATCTTCCTCCCGTCCTCCCTACTCACCAAATTGACTTGCGCTCTTTTAGAGATAATGCTCTGCAATTTCTGGCGGATGCTAGCAGTGACGCTATCCTCGCGTCTACCTCCTTCCTGGCGGCTGAGATGATGTTTCTTCAAAGAGAGAGGGGTGCCTTTGTGGCTAAGAGTCAACAGGAGCGCATAAACTTCCTCCGTTCTCAAGTGTTTTCTTCCTTCTACCATGTCCATTACATGGACGAGGAAAATACCAGAGTGATGGCAGATGGGCAAGGGGAGATAGATAAGCTGATGTCTGAGCGTCACGGTCTCCTGGACGCCCTTACCGCTGCCAAACAAGAATCAGAGACTGCTAAGCGGGAGGCAGCGACTGCTAAGCAGGAGGTGGAAGTTGTTAGGCTTGCCTTAGAGGAGGAGAAACAGAAGGGTATTGCTTTGAACGAACGCCTTTCTCAGGAGGAAGCCGAGTTAGCTCGGGAGAGGTAGAGGAATGGTGAGATATCTGCCGAGCTTGCTCTTTCTGCCGAGAAGAGTCGTTGGTACTTGAAGGAAGGTGGGGCAGTCATGTCGGAGGCCCTTATGTATAATTACGGGGTAGAGAACCTTCGTATTCAAGCTCTTGCTGACTTCTTCGACAAGAGGGTTGCAACCATTTCTGATGAGGACTTCTATCGCTCAAGAACCGTTCAACAAGGAGGAGGCAATACATCAACTGCTCCTTAGGCATCATGCCTTATTTATTTTTGATTTTTGTAGTCGATGCGCCTTCCTCTATTTTGTAATATTAACAATATCACTTCTCTCTTGGTTAGGCCGCTGCTTTTTTGAATGGAATTTCTTTATCCACTTCGCTTCATAATATTGTTTGTGCGATTGTTCAACCGCGGCGTTTGTTGCCGTGTTTCTATTCTTGGAGACATATCATTTCTGTAATGGCTTGACTATCAATACAGGCTTCTCAGCTGTATCTTTCTGTTACCTTATCATTGTGTCTCTGGTAGTGTTTTCGAGGACGAGTCAGCGTTACTTTTGTCCGTGTTATACTCAAATCAATGCCACCCTTTGTTGTTAGGGGAAGTATCTAGCCTTGCTAAATTCAGGCCTGCCGCGACAATGTTGTTGTGATATGGACACCTCTCCAACTCTACTTCACCGGGTATCAACCGCTCGGTTACTAGCTAGGGTATCTCTTTTCATTCTAAATATCAACGGTTGGCTTGGGGCGTGCCTCGTCTTAGTGAGCCGTCTGATCAGGACCGGGCATCACAAGGATAGGATTTTCACTCCCAAGCGCTGAAACCTCACGTCTCTGGAGCGTGCCTCGTCTTAGTGGTCCGTCTGTGTGAGCACGGTGGCCACAAGGATAGGATTTTCACTTCCAGGACGGAGTTGCTCACTCCTCGGGGCGTGCCTCATCTTAATGGTCCGTCTTTGTGAGCACGGTTGCCACAAGGATAGGATTTTCACTCCCGAGGATGCCAGGGTGTGCCTCTTCTTAATGGGCCGTCTATGTGAGCACGGTTACCACAAGGATAGGATTTTCACTCCTGGGGGCGTTGGGGCGTGCCTCGTCTTAATGGGCCGTCTATGTGAGCACGGTTACGACAATGATAGGATTTTCACTCCCGACGCTATGTTATGCCAGGGCGTGCCTCGTCTTAGTGAGTTGTCTAATCAGGACCAGCCATTACAAGGATAGGATTTTCACTCCTGGCATTCTTCATTGCCTGCATATTTCTAGTTGTAAAGTGCACGGAGAGTGCTTCTGATTCATTTGTTAGAATAATGTTGATATTACCGGATAAGAAAGACTAGTTTCTGGCATGGTATAGCTTCAGCTTAGCTATGTTCCAAGAGTTTTACAGGGGAGTCCCCTTGAGTGTTTCCAAATGGTATGCTCCTCTCCCTACAACGCGGGTGACACAGTACGGTCCGTCCCAATTTGGGCTAAGCTTCCCCATGCGTTGCCCTGCTGCTCGTTTGTCTCTGAGAACTAGATCCCCTGCTTTAAGCAATCGCTCTCTCACTTGCCTATTGTGGTATTGTGCCATTTTCCTTTTGTAGTGCAGGGTTTTTAGGAGTGTCTCCTCGTGTATCTCTAGAAGTGCATCAAGGTTAGCGCATAACCTTTCTTCGTTGGTTTCCTCCCTGAAATGAGCCACTCGAAGGCTTATGGTGCCAATTTTTACCGGCGTGACAACTTCTATTCCAAAGGCCAACGTGAATGGGGTTTCTCCCGTGCTAGCCTTGATAGTCATGCGGTAGGCCCACAATACGTATGGCAGTTCGTCTGGCCATTTCTTTTTGGAACCTTCCAGGTTTCTTTTGATGCCACTAACAATACTGCGGTTGGTCACTTCGGCCTGACCATTAGTTTGAGGGTACGCTACGGAAGAGAACCTTTGTTCGATCTGAAATTCTGCACACTGATCTCTGAAGAATTGGCTCGTAAACTGCGTTCCGTTGTCGCTAACCAGTACACGAGGTACCCCAAATCGCATAATGACTTGGTGCTTAAAGAAACGCCAGATTTTCTCAGTGGTGATGGTGGCTAACGCCTCTGCTTCTGCCCATTTTGTGAAATAATCTACCGCCACGACCACAAATTTTAATTGAGATCTGGCCTTCGGAAACAGGCCCAAGATGTCAATGCCCCATTTGGCAAACGGGCATGGAGCGACTATCTCTGAAATCTGCACGGCCGGTTTTCGAGGGATCTTCGCGTATTCTTGACATTTCTGACAGGTTTTTACGAAGTTATGGCAATCTCTCCGAATAGTGGGCCAGTAGAACCCCGACCGAAATACTTGGGCTGCAAAGGTGTCGCTGGCGATGTGCATGCCGCATATTCCTTCATAAATTTCTCGCAACACGTGAAGGCCTTCCTGTTCCGATATGCACTTAGCGGCCGGGTAGGAGAAATATCTCCGAATCAATTCTCCATTATAGTACGTGCATCGTGCCGCTCGTTTCAGGATTTTCCTTTTTTCCGCATTTTCCGCTGGTAGCTCGTCTTGCTTCAGGTATTTTATTACTGGGATTCTCCAGTCGTTCTCTACTTCCTCCACGCAAAGCGATGCTTGTTCTTCCATGAAAGAAGGTGTGGATAGCTCCCCGTAGTGCACATCCCTGGGTACGGAGGCTTCTAAATTGGCTGCCATTTTGGCGAGATTGTCAGCCTCTGCATTATCCTCCCTGGGAATATGCTCAAAGGTGACTTGGGTGCCTTTTTCCTGTATTTCTGATAGCTCACGCTTTACTTTGGCTAGGTATTGAATCATGATAGGCTCTCTGGCTTGGGAGTTTCCTAGGACTTGGTCTATTATCAGTTTAGAATCTCCGCGTATCTTTAAGCGTAGACCGCATTCTGCTCCTGTGGCGTGCGCAGCTTCGACAGAGAAGTTGTTTCCTATTCTGAGCCCTGCTAGCAATGCTTCATATTCAGCCGCATTGTTGGACAAATTTTGATGGCATATCGTATCTCTATACCGTTTGGTCCGATTAGGAAAACACCCGCGCCTGCTAACTCTTGATTTTTTGCTCCGTCTACGTGAATAACCCATAAGTTCGTATATGTTTCCGGGGACGAGAAGTATGAATCCTCTAGCTCCTCTTCTGACAGGTCTGTTAGCGCATCCTTTGTGAATGTGCATTCCGCTATGAAGTCCGCTAACGCTTGGGCTTTAATAGCTGGTCTAGCTTTGTACTGTAGCCCGTATTGTTCGAGTTCGATTGCCCAAATTAACATTCTTCCTGAGGACTCTAGTTTTCTAAAGATTTTTCTCAAAGGCTGGTCGGTGAGTACTGTGACGGGGTGGGTTTGGAAGTACCAATCCATCTTCCGCGTTGCCTGTATTAGGGCAAGCGCTATCTTCTCAATGCGGGCGTATCATAGCTCAGCGTCTTTCAATATGTGGCTGATGAAAAACACGGGGTGGTGTATATGCCCTTCACTTCGTACGAGGATAGCACTAACTACCTCGTCAGCTACGCCCAGGTATAAATATAGCTCAACGCCGGATTCAAGCCTTGTTAGCATTAGATCAGATGAGAGATAAGCTTTTAGATCCGCGAATGCTTTCTCACATTCCTCCATCCACCTGAAGGGGCCTTGTTTCGAATGACCTTGAAAAAGGGTAAGCATCTCTCACCCTGCTTGGAGATGAACCGTCCTAACGCGATGACGCGCCCAGTGAGCTTCTGTATTTCTTTGATAGTCCGAGGGGGTATCATGTCTTGGATGGCTTTTATCTTCGAAGGGTTAGGCTGGATACCCTTCCAGCTAACCACATAGCCCAAGAATTTACCCATTTGGAACGCGAACATGCATTTTTGCGGATTCAATTTCATTTTGTATTCTTTCATCACGCTGAAGACTTCTTCCAAGTCAGCTAGGTGGTCTTTAAAGCTTCGACTTTTGACCAGGATGTCATCCACGTAGGCTTCTACATTTTTCCCAATTTGGTTTTCAAAGACTTTATTTGCCATGTGCTGGAATGTTGCCCCGGCATTTTTCAGCCCAAACAGATTGCAGTGTAGCAGTAAGTAGCCTTTGGGGTGATGAAGGCGATTTTCTCTTCATCTTCTACGGCCATGGGAATTTGATGATACCCGGAGTTAGCATCTAAAGAGCTTAGGTAGGCATACCCAGCGGTTTGGTCGACCAACTGATCGATTCGGGGAAGGGGATAGCAATCCTTGGGGCAGGCATCGTTCAAGTCGGTGAAGTCGATGCACATGTGCCAGTCTCCATTAGGCTTAGGGACTAACACAGGGTTAGCCAACCAGGTCGGGTATTGGACTTCTCGAATGAACCCCGCATCCGTGAGCTTTAATAGTTCTTTCTCGATAGCTGCTATCTTTTCCGGTGAGAAAACGCGCCGCCTTTGTTGAACAGGTTTGGCGTTAAGTTTAACGTTCAGCCGGTGTTCCGCAACCTCTCGCAAAATTCCAGGCATGTCCGCTGGTTTCCACGCGAACTCTCCTTTGTATTTTCTTAGCAGTCGAGCTATCTGCACATTCTCTTCAGGGCTTAGCTTTTCGCTGATCAAGAGCTTCGCTTCACTGTCCTCACCGATAGGTATTGACATCATCTTATCCAATGGCTGGGTGCGCTTTTCTTCCTTATCATCAAAGGGATCGTCCGCTACGCATACGTAACGATCACAACTCCTTTGAGTCATGAGCAAGTAGCATTCGGCAGCTAGCTTCTGGTCTCCTTTGATTGAAACCACGGCGTCCCACGAGGGGTATTTCATCCGCAGGTGTTTTTGTGATATCGCTGCCCCGAAGATGTATGGCATTATAGGGCAGAGTCAAGTCTACGACCAGGAATAATAATTCTTCTGAGCGTTTGGATGTGTCATCTCGGAAATACACTGGCAGTGACGTGATCCCTGTTACCGGGATCAGGACCCCATCAACCCCAATAATTGGCCTTTTACAAGGCGTTAGCTCACCGTCAGGGCGCTTCATCAGGTTGTATGCTTCTAGCAAAAACAGATTTACCGCGCTCCCATTATCGACAAGAGTTCTTCTTACTTCGTGACTGCCGATAACGGGTGTTACTACCAACGCATCGTTATGCGGGAAAATAATGCCTTTCTCGTCTTCTTCTGAGAAGGACAATACCATCCTGTCTAAAGCGCTTATTGCCTCAATTTTCACCTGTGTGCTTTCTCGTTTGCGCTTCTCCCCGGGACTGGGCGTTTGTTGTATAGTTTCATCAAAGTAGGGTGTCCCGCCCGCGATGATATTAATCATAGGAACCTGGTCACTATGAACAATGAGTGTCTCCCTATTTTGCCCGAGGGGGATCGCGTTAGCTCCCTTGGTGTGAGAGGGCGTTTGCTTATGGTCAGTTATCCCTTCAGCCGGATTGTTCCTGGCCCCTTCTCTTGCCTTGGTGGCAAACTCTCCGAGATAGCCTTCTTCAACTAGGCGTTCTATAGCTAGTTTTAGTTCTCTGTATACATCCGTCGAATGTCCTTTGACTTTGTGGAATTTACAGAATGCGTTCTCTCTTTCTCCCATAATTACTCCTGGTTTCACAAGAGCTGGGTAACGGGTGGGTAGATTTCGTTGCTGGACTATCGCTAGGATTTCTGCTCTTGGGAGTATGAGGGAAGGTCAGGGTCGTATATCGGGCCTTTTGGCGGATCCGCTTATTTTCGGGTAGGGGAACCTCCAAGTCTCCCTTTTGAAAAGTTACCTCTCTGCCGATTAGAGGCCTTGGCGGCGTGCTCTTTCCGCTGGCCATAATCATCGCTTGGTCGCGTATCAGGAGCGTTGCTAGGTGGGGCGTTAGAGGCCGGGTACGGGTCTGACGGTATGTCCCGCATCCGCTCTCTATTTTCCTCTTCTTCCATCCTCGCATAATTATGCGCTTTCAGTCTTAGTGCATCCAGGGTCAATGGTGGGTCTACCATTAATGTATCTCTCAATTTTCCATAACGGCAGTTACGCTTTAGGGCTTCCACTGCAAAATCGATAGTGACCCCTAGCGTCAAGGACATTTTGAGATCAAATCGACCTAAAAATTCATTCAACAATTCCTGCAGTTTTCGATGAATATCAAATAGCGCAGCCGTTGACTTCCTGATGGGGATTGCAGTGCTAAACCGACTCCTGAACTTATCTTCCAGCTGGGAGAAGTTATCAATAGATCCGACTGGGAGTCCCTCGAACCAGAGACGTGCCACTCCTGACAGTGTCATGACGAAAATTTGGCATAGCGCGGCATCACTACGGGTTTGGAGCTGCACAAAGTCTTTCACCTTATTAAGGTGAGAAATAGGGTCTTTCGTGCCATCATATGATTCTGTAGGGAGTTTTACATGTCGATGGACCCTATGATGTCTCACGAGGTAACTGAACGGGTGACCAGCGTTACCGTCAGGGACTCCGTGAGGTCGATGCGGAGGAGGATTTTTGACATTGTATCTTGGGTTATGAGGGTCATATTCGCGATGCTGCCTGGGAGATCGACTGCGGCTTCTTGGCGTTCGAGTCTGACGCCTCCTGCTGCTTGATCTTTCACTGTCATCCCAATGTTCTCTATATTCATCATGCCGGCAACCTTCTTCATGGATAGGGATTTCTCTCCTATATTGCCCAGAAGGTTCAACATGTCGATGTGCAAGTTGCGGGACATTCATGGGGGCCGATGGCAAGGGTAAGGAAAACGGAAACCCTCTGGATTGCCGCGGCGACAACGGTCGCTCATTGACAATAGACAGAGTGAAAACTATCTGGGAGGACACACCGGGTCCAGAGACATGAGGCGTAAACCCAGCAGCCAATTCTGTCAACTGATCCAATTGGGCTTGGAGGGCCGCTATTGAGTTCACGAGAGGGTTGTCTGCATCACCCACCATGGATCCCCTCGCTTGGGGGGTAGAATAGCTGGGTCCCGTCATCTGAGAAAAAGGGGAACAAATCTGGAATGCGGATGTTTCTGCCACTTGTCTAAAGGGAGGATCTGATCCCCCTATGGTGATCTCTTGCATTGCAGTAGAAGTATCAGAAGTAGCGAAAGGAAAAAGTCATCGGGGAGTAGTGAACGGGATGCTGGAGGACTGGGACAGCACGGGATCTGAATCTGAAGCCATAATCCTTCGAACTTTGGGGAAAATGGAGCTTGGTTATTAAGGATGCTCACTTAATAGAACCAAAACTCTCAACGAAAGCACCAATTTCATAAGAATTTCTCTACTGCCGAAGGGTAGAAGGTGAAAGGGCTCCTCGGATTCAGTGTCCGCAGCGGTCCGATGTACCTGCAAGACGCCGGAGGGGGTCTCCGGCGTAAACACTCTGATGTTTAAGTTAGTATAAGTGGTGAGAATGGCAGAGCTTGGGCCAGCAAATTCTGCTTACCTTCCTCCTTCGTGGTAGAGGTATTTATAG
This sequence comes from Viola odorata, assembly GCA_963691705.1. Taxonomy (NCBI): domain Eukaryota; kingdom Viridiplantae; phylum Streptophyta; class Magnoliopsida; order Malpighiales; family Violaceae; genus Viola; species Viola odorata. The sequence goes on from OY829542.1 coordinate 26,267,696, forward strand.
GCGAAAAGGAGCATTTCTGCATAGTTTGGATTACTAGGGGCTATCGCTCCCGTCAGGGGTTATAGTTCTCCCATGGTGCTATATGCCATCATGGCGTTAGGTGTGGGGGTAGCCATTACCTTGCCCTTCTCCAGATGTTCATTTTACACTAGGATGGGATAGCGCCTTTGGTCATCACAAAGGGCCGTGCGGGACCCCCCGTTGACGTCGACCATCCTGGTGTCAAACTCCTAGGGAGAGACGGTAGCTTCGATGCTGTCGTGACGGTAGGAACGGCAACCATTTTCTCCCCACGCGGGGTATGAGACGAAGATACCCTTGTCGTCAGGCGTATTGTTATCAACGGATGAGCTAAAATTGGAGGATCCAGGATGCTTTCCTTCAGAGCCAGAAGCCAATGTTGAGCAAAGCAGTCATACGATGAGCAATTTGAAAATGAAGAATATTTGCTACTCTAGTCAGATAGAAGAAAAATATTGTACATGGTCCCTTTTGCTCTTTCTTTAAAAAAAATCAATAAATAAATTTGAACAAAAGAGGAGCACAAACAGAAGCGGAGTAAAGCATGAACAAAAGAAGTAGACTGCTAGTTCCACCACAGAAGAGAAATCCCCTACAGCAGATTCACTCTGTTCGTCTAGCCCTTGCTGCTGCCGGCTGAAGGATGCCTAATACTTTATTGTATGTTTTTCTATCTTATTTTCGGCCTTTTCGAGGGCAAGATACTTCTAATTTGCCCTTTTCCCCATCTTTTTGCAGATCAGGGCCTAAAGGGAGAAAAGAGCGAAAACGAGCATATTTGGAAGGATTTCTAAAGTTTTGAAGATCGAGGTCTAGAAGCGCAGAGGTCATCGAGCCCGCGACGCTAACCAGACCAGTGAGTAGTTTCATGCCCTTAACTTCCCTGCGTCAGATCAAAGATCAAGAGCCAGAGGGAGGAATCCCAAGCGCTTCTAGAAGGTGTCAGACGCTTCTAGAAGATTCCTGAATATCCTCTGCCAAGGACGCGGCCCCCCTATGTGCTGGCGTCCTCCCAAGCGCTGACACCCTCTCTCCCTTAGCTGTATTTTTATCCCCTAGCTAGTTTTAGCCTATATAAGCTTAGCTTTAGGGTTTTTGTAAGGAGGCTGACTTAAGACACTAAAAACATCACTCTTTATTTTACCCTAATTTATAGGGATATTATTCTCTTGAATCTTGGAGCAGCCGCCAGTTTTGTAAAAGGGAGAAGCCATTCTCCTTTGATTTATTAAATCATTTATCGGTTTCCTCTAATCCTTTTCTTTACTCTTTCTTGCATGATATTTATTATCTACTGTTCGTATCTTGTTATGAGTAGCTAAATACCTCATTCTTAGTGAAGGGTGCTGCAAGGGTTGCAAGGGTTAGTTAGGAGGCCTAAAATGTCCTTAATATGTTCTCTTGTCATATTCAATCATTTATCGTTTTAATCCTTGCTTATTTAGAACTGTTGAGGGCCTGATCAACTGTCAATATTTCTGCATGAGTATTGTCTTTTTATTTGTTATAACTGACGTGAATCCTTGAGATAAAGTAGACACCTAGTGTAGACATCGCAAGAGGTCTTTCGTCTAGGGGTATTTGATTGTTTAGGTTATGTGATGCGAGCTTGACAAGCTGAGATGTCACGTCCTAGATCTGTCTTGCCTCCACTTCATGGGCATTTTGAGTAGTTCCTCCCAGCATTCCTGCCTAGGAGGACGACGAAACGTCAAGGCCACCCCATATGTGGAAACGGGGGGTGGCTTCTACCTACGAAGGTGAGTAAGGAGTCTACGTGGAAACGTGACTCCTATAGCAGGTCTGTGCTTGAGTTTGGAATATTTTTGTGCCCATGATTAACTGACCTAGAACGCAACCCGAGAACACCTTTTGCTAAGATCTATTTCCCTCTTATTTATATCTCTCTTACTGCTTTTCGTGCCCTCGAGTATTTTTTGTTATCTTGCCCTTGATTGTTGTTTCACTTTCGAGCCCCCGAATGCCTGTTACTTTTATGATTGCGATTTACATTTATTTACTTATCTGTTTTGTTAGCTCCCATATTTGTATTAATTCATTAATCGACAGAAACTCCTCCCCGGTGTTTCTTGACCATATTCTGTTGCATTTGTCCCTTGTCATAAATCTTATTAATGTTTTATTCCTTCAATCTATGTGGTTCGACCCTGTCTTGCCCTGTACACATTTATTTGTGCATTTAGGCATCAGGAAAATATTTAATACATTTGAGTGACGATCAATGCCTTCTCACTAACTTCTCTTCCTTCTCTAGCTAAGGACTCTTTCTATCTCTTTTTGACTCTCCATCTCTTCTTCTTCTTCTTCTTCTCTTCACTTCAAATCCTTCCTCTCTTTTCACTTCTACATCATACATCCTCTTTCTTTCCTCCCTCTCGCAAAGTCTTTTTGATTGATTGATTGCCCATGCATGTGGATTTTAACTCGGATCGCTATTGTGAAACCAAACTGTGTGTTGCGTCATTTGCATTTCAAGAGCATTAAACACCTAGCCCTGGTTCTGAGTGTAAGCGTAAACACCGTTTACCATGTGAGGATTGCTTGCGGCTAACTGATGTGGGAAAGTCTTTCCCTTGGTTTCGTTATTCCTTGGGTTTGATGTAGATGCTACCTAGACAGGAGGTTGTGTCAATTGGATGAAGTGTATGTGTTGTGAACGCGTTGCATTTGTGTACCTTGGGTTGATATTGTTTGTTCTTAATAGGGGGGTGTTTTAAGCATAATGCTCGAGGGTGAGCATTGGGGTAGTGTGGGGGTATTTGACATAACGCATTTTGTGCGTATTTTCCCTTCCTTTCCTAGCCCTTTTTTGATCTCGATGCTACTAACTTGCCCTTGTTTCCTTACTATTTGCAGATCTTGGCTTTCGGAGAGGAAATATCAAAAAGATGCGTTTATCAGAGGATTTTGGACGAATTTGATCTGCTAGGCCTTGCAGCTGCACGCACGCAGCAACGAAGGAAAACATCATGGAAAAGTAAAATCCCTAAATTAAGAAAATCAGAGAATCAGCCCCATTACTCCATATTTTCCCCAATTTGGCAAGAAGATAATTTAAGAATCAACTCTAATTAAATCTAGGATTTCCCTTTTTATTATTTTCTATTTTTACAATTTCCTTCTTTGTAATTTCCCCTATAAGACTTTGTAGATTTAGGGTTTTCATTATCATCTTTGGAGGACGACTCCTTTTTGGGTGCTTTCTGCACTAGACTTCTTCTCCTATCTATGTAAAACATAACCATTTGTCTCACTCTTTATTTCTAAAAAAATATGCAAATTATTCTTTTAGCATGAATTGACCATTATTATATATTTTTCACAGTTCTATTTATTTGTATAACTATTTTTATTTTTACATTTTTTTAGCATGACTTTAAGAGTAATATATATTGGATTGTAGTTATATAGACACTGATAGTGGACACTATTTGCATTGACTTTTCGACTGTAGGATGAAGAATATTTCACCCATATTCTCTTTTCTCTCCCACGTGGTCATCACATTCAACGGAAGGGGACTGTCCACGCATTTTTCACATATATTTTTCCTAGTTAAAATAAATTTATTCTTATGTAAACCACTTCCCACCATTTATTCTATTATCTTAGTATCAATTTTTCTATCATTTTTATCATTTCTTACTTTCTTTTTTCTATTTCTTCAATTTTTCACTTTCTCTTTCTTTCTCTTTTTTTTTTTTAATTTATACACATAGTTATACTATATTTCATTACCTCAATTATGAAAAAATAGTTATCTAACCTTTCAAATATTTTTAACCATTTGTATGAATCTATTTTTAAAAAAATAGAAATTATAATTTTCAAATATTTCTATACTATATTTTTTCTCCCATATTTTTTTATTTTATTATTTCTTTGTTTGTTGTTTATATTTGTATTTTAAATTTTAATTTAATATCTTACATTCTAACTCATCATATTCCATGTCTTAATTTTATAACGCTTTAAATTATAGTCACTTGTGCTATAACTACATTCATACTCAAATTGATCTTACCACATGACTTTAGTAGATTTAATTTTTACTTTATGTTCATCTTTTACTTATTTTGTATACATATAGTTGAGTTATATTAACAAAAAATAAATTATTTCATTTTAATTAAATTAGTTATCTGGCTCTTTGAGAATTTATTTAACAATCATTTTACAAATTATTCTTGCAACAAAACTTTTTACAATTTATTTATCAGAACCGAACCGGACAATAACCGGAATTGAATGGGTCATCGGTTTAACATGGTTCAATTCGGTTTAACATAGTTCAATCCAATTGAACCATTGGATAGTTTTGAACCATTCAGACAATGAACCGTTCAATCTTGGAAAGTTAAATCGAATTAACCGACTTGTTTTAAAAAAATGAATATTTACCAACAATTTTAACTTTTTCTTTAGTATAAAAATTCATAGTTCATACCCAATCAATATATCATATTTTTCTAATTTTCAATCTCAAATCTCTACTTTTACAGATCCGGTCTTATTAACAGTCACTAGTTCATTAGTTGAACCGTCAGTTCGGTCTGGTTCTAATAATACTGTTAATATATATAAATTTACTTATATAGGTCCAATTTTACTAATATATATTTCTTATTAAATTAAAAAAAATTATTGCGTGGTGCGAGCTCCCCTCTATTTATTTCTCCCATGTTCATTTCTTTTATTTTTTTTTTTGTCTCTTGATTTTAATCAAAATATATATTATTATTATTATTACACGTTAGCTCATGTGAAAAAAAATAAAAGAAGTCATATTTAAATGGTTTTGATTGAAATGTTAGGAAGTTGAATTTCCAACGACATGTGTAATGCGCTCAACTTTTGCATTTCTTGCTTCGTGCACACAAGTACCTTTGGTAGAGTTTCGATTATTTGAACAACAGATTCTTGCCAGGAATCAACTTTGATAAGAATTTGGTGACATGGCATGATAGGTTTCTATTGGAAAAAACCGATTCAACAACCAAGTTAGACCCAACTGGTATCCGCAAATTAACATTAGGAAGCGTGAGAATATAGTTTTCAGATCCGAACCATGGAATGGTCTTAGGTTTAGTGAGATACCTTAATTTGAAACCAAATCCAATTTACAGTTATAGATAGGGCTGTTCATCGGAATTTTTCGAAATTTCTAAAATTTATTCCGTTCCGTTCCGTAATTTTATACATTCTGAAATTTCGATTTCGAAATTATTACGGAACGGAAGTTTGGAATTCTGAACTTCCAAACTTTTTTTCCAAAAAAAAAAAATTAAAAACTTCCAAAACCTCAGTTATCAATCCAAAACTGAAAAAATTACAGAACAAGAACATAATTCTCCAAAAATTACAGAACATAATACTCCAAAAATTTCCGTACATGTTTGCTCCATCAATTTCAAAAATTACAGTACATGTTTGCTAATTAATTTCAAAAACCACACGATAAGCACCAAACACAACCGTAAACAGAGATTATCAAGGGATTGATAAAAAATAGAATTTCAAAATTAGGGTTTGGACTTACGAGAGGAGAACAGGGGAGCAACGACGATTGCAGAGGAGAAGAACGAGAGCGACAACAATTGTAGAGGATAAGAAAGGGAGCGACGACGATTGGAGAGGAGGAGAAAGGAGAGAGCGGCGATTGTAAAGGAGAGAGCGGCGATTGCAAAGGAGAGAGCGTCGATTGTAGAGGAGAAGAACGGGAACGACGACGACAATTGCAGAGGAGAAGAAAGGGAGCTGGCGGTGGCAAATGATTTAGGGTTGAGAGAGAGGGGAGAAGAAAGTTTGCGAGGAGCGACCGTCGAGGAGCGAGGCTGCGCTGCGATTGCGAGAGAAGAGAAGGAGCGAGCGTTTAGGAATTTAGAGATGTTTAGTGTTTAGGACCTTTAGGTTAGGGCTGTAGTGTTTAGTGTTGTTGCCTTGTTCGGGATTTATATATATATATATATTTATGAATATTTCGGAATTTCGGAAAGTTCGTAATTCCGAACTTTCCTTGACACATTCCGTTCCGTTTCGAAATAAATTTTGGAACGGAAATTCTGATTTCGAATTTCGAAATTCTGAAATTTTATTTCCGAACTTTACTTTGGAACGGAACGAAATATTGGAATTCCGATTCCGAAATTCCGATGAACACCCCTACTTATAAATGTCAGAGTTTGAGAAGGGAGGAGTAATATACCTTTTCAATAAAATGGAAATAAAAGAAAAGAAATGATAATGTAGCATCATCCTATTAGCCAAGCTGCTAGCTGATGTGACATTATATATAGCTCAATTTACTCACATAGCATCACCAAAATAAAACACTCATTTTATATATATATATCCCTCCTCTCTTCATTCTTTTGTATTCATATTCTCTAGTATTTTATTTTGAATCTGTACATTTGTTTGGTTGTTTGTCTCATATGAAACGATATGTACAAGGCTAAATTTTGGTCATTCCATGTTGGTGTTCCCTGTCTAACACAAACAAGTAGAGCCCCAAGCCAAACAAGGGATAACATCAACGCCACAAATAAAATAAGGGATGTGCACAAAAGTGAGCTTGAAGAGGTCAAGAATCTCAAGATTGAACCATAGTATTAATTCATTCTATATGAAGTTGGGAGAAGTATTAAGCTTGATGAACTTGTAAGTACTGCAATCTCCGAGGCGAAACGGGGCATCGGAGCTTCTCCCATGGGCTCTCTTGTTGTCATAGCCTGGATAATCATGTTTGGAAAATGGCACAGTATCATGCAAATGCAATCCTAACTTTTCTGCTTTTTTAACCAAATCCCATTTGTTGTAGGGATCACCTTCCTTGTGTGTTACATGAATCTCCCCATTCTCCTGCTTCAACAAAACTTTCCCGTTTCGCAGAAAACCCTTAATCAATCTCTTGTTCAATCTGCATATTTGGAAGCCAAACAAATTCGAATCCTCATTAGTGATTGATTCCAGTTTCACTCAACCAAAACTTGTACTAACACAGGAGAAATAGGAAAATAGCCCATCATATAACACAAGAATGTACCAAGTACCAACATTTCCATTATTCATTTCTAATGCTTCCATGGATGCAAGGATTCTCAGTGATAAGCGATGATACAAGTTATCATGAAATAAATAAAAAGTGCATACTGCAAGGCAGACAAGAACACAAGTAGATTGACCCAATTTTCATTTCTTTTCAGCACTTGGACACATTAGTTCGTTCACTTCGAGAGATTTCTCAAAAACACTATCCATCTAATAAAACAAACCAAATTGCCATCCCTTTTGGGGGCTGACGGTGCCCGAATGAGATTAGGCTCCCAGAGAACAATAAAACAAATCAATGGCCACTAGTAATCAACCTTTACCCTTAACTCAATGGGAGCTGTTATAATAAAAAAAATTCAAGCTAGAGTATAAGTTTAAGTGAAAGAAGTTGCGTTTCAGAAGTTGAAGAGCAGAGAACACAGCTTCTAATACAGTTAATTAAGTAAGGAAAGTACAAGAGACTGGAATTGAAAGGAATGGGAGGAGGAGAATGGAATTTAACTGGATTTGGCAGTTGCTAGCCTCTGGGAAGAGGAAACCAACATGAGGGAAGTTGTAGACAATCCGATCAAACCTCTGAGTTCTCAAGAAGAAGTGTTGGGCCATCTCTTTAGCATCCACGCCGTAAAGAACCAAGCATCCTTTCTGTTCAAGCTGCCTCGCGTTCTCCACTCCGTTACTGTACTTGGCATCTATGGTTTCTGCTCAAGATGATTGAAAAAAGGTGAGAAGGAAAGATGAGGTAAAACAAGAATAAAAAGACCCATAATTTGAATTGATTGATTAAACCTAGCGAGTCGACAGTGGTTGCGACCATGTTGCGGGCAGAGCCGAAAGTGGTGGCTAAACAGAGGGAGAAAGAGAAGTCTCCTTCTCCGACCAGCAATATCCTTTGCCCGGACGAGTAGTGCTTCCTCCATCTATCTGTTTCTCGTACTGTTTCTGATTCTGTTTCAGTGTCACTGTCGGATGAGTCGTCTTCTTCCCCCATTATTAGGTCTCCACGAATTCTACTAGACAGGCTGACTTCATTCAACAAAAAGCTGATGAGTGGAATGAGCTTTGCTTTGCTTCTTTGTCTGCTGTTAGGCACTGTCTTTCCAATTCCAAATTACTTCCGAATCCTAAGCCCAAAATGGAGTCACCCTAATATCATTGGGGCATTTGGACTTTGGGACTTGCAGAAATTAAACAAAACGCACAAATGCCCTAAAAACCGGACAAATTTGAAAATCAAACCGGAAGTTAAGTCCATAACAAAAGAAATGATAGATGTAACCATTTGGAAATGGTCTGGTGTGGTCCATGGTTTTCTTTTTAGTTTCTTCTTTTGTTTCTTTTGTATAGAGATTACGTTTGAGTTTCAAGTTTCAACCGAGCAAGGTCTCGAGTCTCCTTATCTAAATTCTTATATATGACCGCGTATAAAAAACAGGTAGGGATCAAATCAAATTGTACTTATAAGAAAAAAAACTTGACTAAACATCCTCACAATGATTAGCGCTTTCCAATTCCAAGTATTAAAAACATCAATTTGGATCACACACTCTCAAGTGCATCAGCTCTGTGCATCACCTACCATTAATTAACCATTAATATACAGAGGAATCATCCAGTAAGACAGGTTACCAGTATGTAGAAGATCTAACGAACGAGGTTCGGAGTTCCCAAATAGGACAGCAAAAATAAAAGGATAAAAAAAGAGAGAAGCTATTGCTAGCTACTTCAATCTACCCTCAGTCTGGAATGAAGAAGCTCCTTCCACCGGTCCATTCTTGTATGCCATCTGCATCGCCCAAAAAGCACTCATTTCATCAAATGACACCAAAGATTATTATTAGCCTATAACCACTCAAGAAATAAATCAGGACATATTACCAAGGAACTCAAGGTTGGTGCTTCACACCGACTGCTTCAACTTCCCTAGCTCACTTAAAGCATCCATCAATCGTCCTCTAAGCATCAATTCCTTCGACTGGGAAAGGAAAACAAAAAACAAACCATCAACAACAACACATTTTCTGAGGAAATATAAAATCAACAACACATTGCGTTACTTAAGGCTGGTTTCCATAATTGAGAGTAGTTTTAGGAAATATATTTGTTTGCAGGGGGGATGGCACAGACATTAGTTTGTTCCTGAATAGATAACTAGATAGTCAGTTAACATCAATTCCAGTGACAAAGGAAGAGCACAGTTGGAAACCATAATCCTCTAACAAGACAGTAGCAAGTGTTAAACAATGCACAGGTCCATATGGCAAAGCAAAAGGCAATGGCCCAAAACATATGAAAACTGGACTAGATCAATAAACATACTAATTCAATGCCAAAGCTAACCATAAGGAGAAATGTTTCCTTAATATCTGGTTAAATTAAACCAAATCTCTAAGGTTAGAAATCATGAGCCGCAAATGTGATCAGCCAACTCCAACCAGCTGAAAGTCACCTCCGTCATTGTTTATCCAAAGGGTACAGATCGGACTCTATGCTTATGCATCAATAATAAGCAGCATACATATTACATATCAATAAGAGAGCAATAGGCTCTGAAAGCATAACACTAACAGAAAAATTGCTACCTACAACATACCACCTGTCACCTTCTTCACAACAAAAAATTAATGTGTACTCATGCATATTATCAAAAAGGAAATGCCCAGCACAGTTACAGGTACAACATATTTGTGTCCTGAAAGGTACAATACAAGTCTTACCTTCAAGGATGGAACAAGGGCAAAAACTTCATCAGCAGTTTCAGGACAAAGATTAGCAATGAGGCATATCTGCAGACATAAATTTGAAGTAAAATAGTTGCATTTGTTTTATCATTATTTCAAAAGAATTCTCTCTGACAAAAATTGGTACCTCGTCATCTGAGACACCATGGCTTGTGAGAGCGCTGATTTTTTTAGTTAATTTCAACAATAAATGGATCACTAAAACTACTACCACACAATCCATAAGTAGTAACGGGAGCTCAAAAATAGATTTGGAAAATAACAAAGCCAAGGATACTCAAGAACCCGTCTAACAGAGTGGGGATTTGTATAACAAGCACAAGATTTTGCAAACTGCAACCCCTTGTCAAATGACCTGAAAATAAGAGAATCAATTATAGCACTTTTAAAATATTTCCACAGAAAATAAGCTACAAATGTGTTTACTCACGCAGGAATTTTTATAGTTGGATCTCGAGACAAGAGGACCATCTGCTCCTGAATTGCATGCAACATTTGTGCAGCCTCACAGTCCATCAGGCATTTGGCATTCTTTGGAAGTTCTGGAAAATCAAGCAAGACACATCATTCATATTACATTCCACATGTACTTCCCGAGAGCATTTCCCTGATTAACTAGGTGGTTGTTATGGATTATTGTTAACTTTTTTTCTTCGTATTGTACTCCTTATTAATATGTATTATGATAAACATTTTATGAGTGTTATCTTCATAGAAATATGGAGGCTGCATTTAAAGGATTGATGAGGTTTAGGGTGATACTAGATTAATGCACACATAAGAAAATATGCCCCTTATTAGACTGTTGTTAATGCTACACCCATATCCTAAAAATTACTTTGTGAATCTAATGCGATGACCGAGTTTCTTCTATTCGCAAAAGTAACATTTTTGCTGGATTGAATTTGAATAAATAGTAACCTGCTGAGTAGAACTACCATTGCTATCATATTTGGGCTTGTAAGTCCATTTATTGACTCATGAGTCATTTTTAAATGATGTATGATATTTAGGTGCTTTGTTTTTCTATGTAGAAAAGTTTTTCCCATGGTTCTTTCCAATGATCTTGTGCAGAAAAGAACTGAGGAGAAGACTAACCAGTTATAGACTTATAGTTCAACTCTTCATGCTTCTTTTGAGGTGAAAAATCTAACAAACTGACACAATTAAAGACAATGATAGGCTGGAACCTGTAACTGTACGGACTCTACACTAATTTTGAAACAAAACATAATGCACAAATATTTATCTTTACTTTTTTGTTATTTACCATCAGAGTGAGGGGATTTGTAAGGGTTTGAAAAGTCTGGCCAATATATATTGCAGGAAGCATACTGAAACTTAGTTTTATGCCAATCTTTTACTCTGCCATTTATTTTGGTGTCTTGGTGTCTTACGAATCAACAGGAAGAGTGCTAGTCCTAGATTTGACAATCCCTACCCAACTTCAATATTTTTGTGGCTGTAATTGCTAAACTAGGAACAAAAGTGCTACCACAACAAGGAGGCATCCACTTCCCTCAAACCATTTCTAGGTCTTACGACTATTATCAAGTCTACAAATGATGCAATAATGGCTTTAATATGCATCCCGTTCTATGATAGCATGTGAGTCTATTATCACCTTACATGCTAGGCAATCATAATAGATTTCTATTCTGCCATTTATTTTGGTGTCTTGGTGTCTTATGAATTGACAGGAAGAGTGCTAGTCCTAGATTTGACAATCCCTACCCAATTTCAATATTTCTGTGACTAGTTGCTAAACTAGGAACAAAAGTGCTACCACAACAAGGAGGCATCTACTTCTCTCAAACCATTTCTAGGTCTTACGACTATTATGAAGTCTACAAATGATGCAATAATGGCTTTAATATGCATCCCGTTCTATGATAGCATGTGAGTCTATTATCACCTTACATGCTAGGCAATCATAATAGATTTTTACTTGCTGACTCTTACAAGCACACAACAATAAAAGTACTTTTTGGTGCAAACAACAGTAAAAAACTAAAACAACAAGAGTGCGAGAAGCAGTTATCTGGAGAAAACAAATTAAGAAAAAAAAATGAGCCAAACCAAATCACTCAAGCTTAAACTGGAAAAAAAAAACTTTTCAGTGTCAAACCTAAAACTTCCTGCAGTTGGAAGCAAAAATCCTAATATTTTATGGTATATTGCAAGGATCTATTTCAGTCTATTTGCACAAACTTACCGAAGGATAGAGGGAAAGTGGGAATATCGAGACTGGATCAGGTTCATGGGGAAAAAAGCAATGCATTAAGTCTTGAACAGGAGAAATATTCACACAGAAGGTCCATGGAAAAATATCATGTTACACACACCCCAAAACATGTTTCACAGATAGTTCAAAGCAAAAGCTTTCAATCTCTATGATTTATTGCCAGAATTTGTTATCTCGCTGCATTGAAGAAACTACCAAAGAAACAGCTAGAAATGAAAAATGAAGACAGGAACACCAAATTAAAAGAGAAGTGTGAATAGCAAAACAGGTCTCCCAGACCAAGATTCCTTGGCAGAGAGTAACCTTTGGCTTGGGTTACTTTATTACGACAATGTTAAGAAGGCAATAGACAGAGTAAATCAGATCAACAAATATAAAATCAATAGAGACAAAAAAACGTACTGAGAGTAAAAAACAGAAAAGAATGTTCCATGTTACATGCTTTAGTAACAACAATGGCAAACTTGGAAGCCGATAATAATAGGAAGGTGTAAGCTGCAACTAGAACATGAAAAACTAGTAATTAAAGTATGATTTCTGTATCGCATGCAAGTACGTACCTGACAAAATCTTCAGCTCATGTCGGGCTGTTTCTTTCACCACTGGAATCTTCCCACCTTTTGCAGCCTTCTCACTGTTGCCTCCTTTTCCTCCTTTGCTCAAATTGCCTTGAAATTGAATTTTTTTACACAAAAATTAGCAATAGCCAAACAAGAAAGAAATGATGCAGGAAAAGTGAAAGAACAAGTATATACACTTTCAAAGGAAGTTGGAACATCAAATTTCCTACCAGATTTTGGAGCAAAATCAAGTTCATCCTCAGAAGAATCTGTAAAATGAGAGTACTTCAGTTAGAGAGAAGGAGGAGGGAAGGACAGAGGTAAACAACAGCATCAAGTCATAAGAAAGAATTATCAATAGCAAAAGAGTTACATTAACCTTCTGAATCAATCTGAACTCTCTTTGACCTTTTCGTTTTTGCTGAGCTGTCATCCTTCCCCTTCATTGAAGCTAGAATTCAAAAAGAAAAACACTTAAAAAATCATGGAAATCTGAATCGTCCTGCCTGCAATATGTGAGTAAAGGAACGGAATAGAGAAACAAAACAAAACAAAAACATGCAAAACCCGAATAGAAGAGACACAAATAACGCTTCTGCACATAATTTCAGCTTCAGTCCAGTAAAGGTGTAACGAATGAACGCCCTCTTCTGGTTGAAGCTTGAAAGTAACAATGACATACATGCAAAACCCAAGTGCAACAAAGAATACTTACTTACGATGATGGTAAATAAACCCTAAAACGATTTCAAAAACCTAACTTTCAATAATTAAGTAATGCCCAACAAAGCTTGCATATAGTTTTTTTTTTTGGTCAAATAGCTTTTTGAGTTGGGAAATTCGATGGCTTTCATTTGCACCAATGACGGTGGTAAAGAAACCCAAAAAATCCCAACTTCAAGAATTAAGTAATGCACAAACAAACTTACATAGAGCTTTGAGTTAAGAAAATTAGATGGATTTCATTTGTACCCATTGAAAAGATGTCTTTGAAGAGGACGCAATAACAAAATAAAGTAATGTGATAATGCATGCACAATCAGAAACAAAACGAGAAGAAATGGGAGCAGCAGAGTAACGAACCAGTCTTGGAAGCAGTGGACTTGACAGGAGAAGTTTTGGGTGTGCGGTGTGCGGTGACAACCCTCTTCCTCCTCCTTTCTCCAATTTTTAAGCTGCGGGGTGTAAATAAAAGCAATCTAAGTGGTATTTTGAATTTTCCACAAAGCACGGTGTTTTTTTAATCTATATTTCAATTAGGGTTTGCAACGGAGGGGGTATGGAGCGGGTAAGGCACTATCCATACCCGCACCCGCACCTACGTGGAGCGGGTAAGAGAAGATAAATTATACCCGCGGATTACTCGCGGATACCCGCAAATTTTTTAAAATTTAAATTTTCAAGTAATAGATTGACAATCTTTCAGTTTTATAACACAAATTCTTTTGAAGTTATTTAAATTTATGGTTTGTATTATACTTTGAATTGGAAAATAGTTGAGAAATTACTTTAATTGTTACTCCCTCCGGCTGAAATTAATTGACGTTTCACTATTCATGCACGCGTTTCGAGGAGGTCGAATGACTCATTATTTGACCCCAAAAAAATCTGTACTTTTTTGTGAACGTACGTTAATGATTAACGTACGTTAGAAAAAAAGTACGAAATTTTTTGGGGTCAAATAGTGAGTCATCCGGGCCTCCTAGAGAGGCGTGCATGAATAGTAAACGTCAATTATTTTCAGCCGGAGAGAGTATTTGTTATGAAACTGTTTAAAGTAAATAGGAAGCACTTCTGACAATATCATTCCTTGGTGTGGCACAGCACTGTATGTTCAAATCTCGTGCTTCCTATTTACTTTCTGATGGGGTTCTAGTGTCATTTTTATTTTATCATTCCTTGTTTTGAAACTCTATTTAAGTAAATTGGACTTTAATTTATGGTTTGTGTTTGACTAAGGGATTTACTAAGGTTTACAAATTTTATGATATGTATATATATTTTGCGGGTATTATTGCGGGTATCCATACCCGCATTTTGCGGGTATTTAGTGCGGGTATTGGAGCGGGTAAGCACTATTCATACCCGCATCCATACCCGCACTTTGCGCGTGCGGGTAAATCCATACCCGCAAAATACTCACAAATTGCGGGTAATACCCACCCGCAATTGCGGTTATCCGACGGATATCCATATCCGCGAGCGGAAATTGCCAACCCTAATTTCAATCTATAAATTTTATAGAAAAAATCTAAATATATAACATTTCTACTGTGTTTGCCTAAACTTCAGCTTATCAAAAAAGAACAAAAAAAAATGCATTGTTGTGTTCAAAATGTTATGCTGTGGTGAAAAAATAAAGTAAGTGAGTTATTTAATTACTTTTGATGTTAAAAACAATTGTTAGATTTTCTTTAGAATTGAAATGCTGGTATGTAGTTTGTTACTATTTACTTATAAACAAAATGAATTAAAAATATAAATATATAACATGTTTTTTTAAAAGAAAACAAATATTTGTAATGTTTAATACCCATGTAAATTTGGTCAATTTTTTTTACCCGTCGAATCACTTGGTTTTATTATGTCCATTGATAGTCGGTATATCATTTGGTTTTATGTGCTAAGGAGTTTGTCACCGTAAAAAAATCTTACTTGACTATTAGAAGCTCCCAAGGTACGAATATATAAAAACATGCATAGTTTCTCTACGGTTTACATTCTACGTGAACTCTAATTTCTACCTCTTTACATATATGGAATATAATATCAATCCTAAATATATTTATTGCTCGATCAACATAACCATACAACACATTTTGCTACCATTTTAATCTCGTCCAAAATCATCATGTCATACATGGTTCTTTGTATATCACATGAAACCTAGCGGAATGATGGCTAGGGCTTTCGATGGCACAACTCGAGAGATCATCTAGAATTTTGAATTGGATATGGTCATCGGGCCCCACACTTTTGCCTTGACATTTCAGATCATGGAAATCCAACCCGCTTACAACATGCCTCTAGGACGGCCATAGATCCATTCGGCAGGAGTTGTCCCCTCTTCCCTACATCAGTGCCTCAAGTACGTCAAAGGCAATGCCCTCATCACAATAAAGGCAGAGGAAGCCTTAATCCTGGCCAAACATTCGTCCGTGCCTTACATCGAAACTACTGAAACCTTGGAGAGTTCTTTTCAAGCCTTCAAAATTGTCAACGCAGATTGGATTGAGGAAAGATCCCCCGTTTTCGAAGCCTCGAATTCTAAAGTGGCCGAAACAACCACTAAGTTGATACTAGAGGGAAATTTCCAACTGGGAAAAAGGCTCGGGGAAAAGTTACAAGAGTTAAAAGGCTTGGCATCTCCAAAGAGCTTCGGAGACCGCTTTGGTTTAGGGTACCAACCCAACGAGGCCGATTTTGCCAAAATTGCCCAAGAAAGAAAGAAAAGCAGCTGACTAAGCTATTTGGACGTTTTGCGCCAACGGGTAAAACACAGATCCCTCATATCAGAACCACGTTCCCCTTCACAGCTGAAACCATCAATGAAAGCTCGATCAGGGTATCGGACCTCCGTATTTGCACTTTGGAATAAGAAGAATCGTCACCTAGTTCAGTCATTTTCGTAAAGAAGTCAGGGGAGTCTGTGTGCAACTGGACCACCACCATGATTTCGGATGTCTCTTCGTAATTATTCCTTTTTGAAAAAATAATAATATAATAATACGATGTGTGCACGTTTACTTACGAAAATATTTTTGTAGGGACTCACATTCCCCTTTGTTAAAAATCAATATATACACAATTTTTATTTTGCACATCTCTCCTTTTTCGCATTTTTATTTTCAGGATGAATATTAGTTCGGATTGTCTTGATAAAACCTATGTCTTTACTGGCAAAGAAATTGTCGTCACAACCGAAGACAAGGTCGAAATCCCCTGTGAATTGGCCCGTTTACTGGAAAGTTCAGAAAAGGAAATAACCCCTCATCGGGAGGAATTGGAAGAAGTAAATTTGGGGGCAAGAAAAATGAGAATCAGAAGTTGGTTAAGATCAGAACTACCCTGGACACGACTTAGAGAGAAAGGTTGATTTCCCTCCTCAAAGACTACTCGGACGTGTTCGCATGGTCATATGTCGATATGCCAGGTCTTGATCCCGGGATAGTTGAGCATCACATCCCGTTGAAGCTTGAGTTTAAACCTATCAAACAAAAACTCCGGAGGATGCATCCAGACATCCTTTTGAAAATCAAAGAAGAAGTTACCAAGCAACTAGATGCGAGTTTCTTAAGAGTTGCCGAGTCCCCTGAATGGATCGCCAATATAGTGCCAGTACCTAAGAAAGATGGGAAAGTCCGCATGTGCGTGGACTTTCAGGATCTTAATCGAGCCAGCCCTAAGGATGACTTCCCACTTCCCCATATCGACATCTTGGTGGATAGTGTCGCCAGTAACGACATATTCTCCTTTATGGATGGATTTTCGGGATACAATCAGATCAAGATGGCACCCAAAGACAGTGAAAAGACAACCTTCATCCCCTGGGGAACCTTCTGCTACAAAGTAATGCCCTTCGGATAAAAGAACGCAGGAGCCATTTACCAACGTGCTGTCGTCACCCTTTTCCATGACATGATGCATAAAGAATTGGAAATATATGTCGACGACATGATAGCCAAATCTCGTGGGACGTAAGATCATGTAGACATCTTAAAGAAGGTATTCGAAAGGTTGAGACAATTTCAGTTACGGCTAAACCCAGCTAAGTGTACCTTTGGAGTGACCTCCGGAAAGTTGTTAGGATTCATCATCAGCAACAAAGGCGTAGAAGTGGATCCTGATAAGATAAAGGCAATTCAAGAGCTACCCGCTCCTAGCACCGAAAAAGAAGTACGAAGCTTCTTAGGACGCATAAACTACATCGCTTGCTTTATCCAACAGTTAACACTTACCTGTGAACCAATGTTCAAAATGTTAATAAAGCACGGAGATGCAGAATGGGATGAAGATTGCCAGAAAGCCTTTGAGAAAATCAAGACATATCTGCAAAGCCCACCTGTACTAGTTCCTCCGATACCAGGACGTCCCTTGCTCATGTATATGACAGTCACGGCTAGCGCCATGGGCTGCGTTTTAGGACAGCACGATGAGTCAGGAAGGCGTGAACAAGCCATCTACTATCTCAGCCAAAAATTCAACGAATCTGAAATGCGCTACTCCATATTGGAACGAACTTGTTGCGCCCTAGCATGGTACGCCCAAAGGCTCTGACAGTACATGTTGTATTACACGACATGGTTAATCTTCCGCATGGATCCCCTGAAGTACATCTTCGAGAAGCTGTATCTGTCAAGTCGCATTTATAGATGGCATGTCTTATTGGCCTAGCACGAGATCATATATGTAACGCGGAAGGCGGTTAAGGCAAGCGCTCTCACCCATCACTTGGTTGATCACGCCTTGGACGAATATGAGTCGTTGAGTTTCGACTTCCCGGATGAGGACATCGTATTGATTAATGACAAGATCGCAGAAGATCTTAGAAAAGATGATTGGTGGACCATGTTCTTCGACGGTGCAGTGAACCTCTCACGCAAGGGAGTAGGAGCCGTGGTCATAGCCCCAGATGGCCGTCAATTCCCCATAGCATGCAAGTTGAACTTCCCATGCGCCAACAACATCGCCAAGTATGAGGCATGCATCAACGGTCTGACGACAGCAATCGACTTAAAAGTAAAAAAGCTCAAAATCTTTGGCGATTCGGCCCTTGTCATCTACCAAGCCCAGGATTTATGGCAGACACGGGATTCCAAGCTCATCCCTTATCAGAGGTTACTCACCCAACTCATGAGGGAATTCGAAGAAACCAAATTCGACCAAGTCGACAGAGAAAAGAACCACTTCGCAGACGTGTTAGCCATGTTGGCCTTGATGCTCAAGTTAGAATGCGGAGTAATGCTTCAACCATTGCGAGTGGAAGTAAAGGAAACTCTGGCATGTTGTGTCACCTTGGAAGAAGAACCTGATAGGAAGCCATGGTTCCACGACTTAGTACGATTTATCAGAAACTAGGAGTATTGATATGCGTGTGTTTTGTAGATATTTTCTCTCTAATTTTGTATGTTTTCCCCTCCTTGATGCTACTAACTTGCTTTGTTTTCAATACTTTTTGCCAGATCCAGCCCTGGAGGAGAAAAAGACAGAAAGCACATGTATTGGGATGGAATTGAGCAGCTTTGGAAGTCTCCCAGTCTTTGTCACGGCCTAGACGTATTTCCTCAGTCGAGTCCTAGATGGTACAGAGGTGCTAAGTGGAATGGTCCTGCAAAGTTCTCAAAAAGCCTCTGCTCCCTAGAAGTAGTACCTGCATTGTAACAAACAATACCTTGCTCGGAATAGAAAATTCCCAATCAGTCAAGTTCTCTAAGATCAAGTAGTTTATGAGCAGGAAATTTATTGAGTGAAACAACAGGGTCAAAACTCCCTGATTTGTGTGCAAGTGTAGTCAACAAGGACCCTAGGGCCATGTGGGTTGTTAAGTGATGATCCACTTTGGCTATCTAGTAACCTAAACTCACCCTACACCCATTCTGCAGGCACAAAAGGATGTAAAGCTCATCCCTAAATAGGACACCAGGTTTCTTTGTTTCACCAAAGAAAGAAATGGAGAGGATCATATGGAGGATTCTGAGGGCAGGGTCACACAGCTTGGAGGGTTTGAACTCCTCAGTGAACACAACCTCAGGGTCTTTTCCTAGAGTCCTATAGACTCTAGTGGTATCCCAACCCAGAGGGATCTTATAAAAGGTAGAAGGATACCAGTTGCCTATGATTCCTATAAAGGTACAGAGGAAGAAAGATGGAAACTTTTTTACAGGGCAACACCTGAAAATTCTGAAGATTGGATCTTTGTTTAGCCTACCAGCCAGGAACTGCAGGCTGTACTACTTTCTCCCCTACTTGTCTAAAAAATGCTAGAAAAAGAGATCTCACCAAATGCAATAAAAATTAGAAAAAAGAAGAAGACAACAAAGCACTTTGCTCAATCCCTATCAAAGAGAGCATTTATTCAATTTGATTACTAGATTTTAGATTTGTATATTCTGTTGTGTGCCCAAGCAATTAAGCTGTTCTCTTTCTTTATTTTATTTTGTTCAAGAACCGCTCAGGATTTACAATATATGACGCGTCTATGAAGGCTATATCTTTGGAATTGTCTATAAAAAGAGAAGGAATATAGTAATAATATTCTTAGATGATGCATAAATTAAGTGAGATGGAAATTTTGGTTTGAATTGTTTTGAAAATATATACAAGAATAGAATAGCACATACGAAGGAGGTGGAATCTAGGGGCATTGAGTTCATGCACGATACCAAATTCTTATATATTTGTCTTTTTCTTTAGAATTTCTACGTGTAAACTCTCTTCCACGCTTGAAAAACTAAAGTTTAGAAGATCACAATGGAAGGTTGGACTAGGGAACATGGAGCAGTTAATTACTTTGGAAAGAACATGGAGCAGTTAGAGACATGGAAGATTGGTTATATCATTGATCAATAGAGCCATGATCACCTACCTAATCATCTATTAATCATTATTATCTTAATTACATATGGTTTTAATTTTAATTACGGAGATTGATTATAATGTTCAGTCTTTGACTAAGGATTTAATTGTCAGTCAAAGACTCATATCATGAATGGTAGCGGTTAGAATGTATCGAAAGCCATCATAGGCATTCGTGTCCAGCCCTGGACCATCTGTGAAGTCGAAAGGTGCTGCGTTTTGCCCTCGATCAGAAGTCGCACGTGCTTGCAATCCTCCTTGGGGCGCACGAAGAGAGACGCCAGCAAGATTCCTCTCTGATCCCTTTTGAGAATCCTAGGAATATTCTGCTTTACAGCCCAACTCTCCCTTTCCTCCCATTTTGTATTCTTCCCTTAGTTGGATTTGTCCTCTAGTTAGCTTAGGGTTGTATATAAACAATAACTTTAGGATTTTTAGGGTAAGCAACATTGGTTAGAGGCAGAAATCAGCATACTTTCTATTTTTCAGTCTTCTTTGGGGATTTGTTCCTCCATCTTCAAGCTGTAGCCGCCGGCCAACCTTACTCTTTCACCGGAGCTTTTTAGCTCCGGCCGGTATTTAATAGTTTTCTTCCCATTTTCACATTTTCCTTTTATGCTTGCTATCGAATCTATTTATATTTATGTTATTATGAGTATGAGTAGCTAGATCCTTTTGTCTTAGCAAAGGTTTTTCCAAGGGTTGCAAGGGTAGTTGTGAAGCCTTAATGTTCTTCATAAACTCTTTTGTTTGTATTTAATCTCTTGCCATTTTACTGTCATATTGTACTGGATCTATAGAAGCCTAATCAACTACTGTATTTTCCTTTGTAATTACTGCCATTTCGTTAGAATCAGTAGGCACCTAACCCGGAGTCATCAGGTTGCTGGTCCAATCCGGTTAGGAATGGAGGTTAACTAGGGTGGATCTGACAATGTCTTGCCCTAGACGTGTCTTCCTCCACTTCATAGGCCTCTGGATCTCCCCATAAATGAACCTTGGGGAAGGACGGAGTGTCAAGGTCTCTCCCATAAGCGTACCTTGGGCGAGACTTCTCTTACGAAGGTAGACAGGAGGCCTAAGCGTACCTGACCTCTATAGCACGTCTGCACCGTGAGAGTAGAATATCCTTGAGCTGATGACCAACTAGGCCTAGACGCAACCCGCGGAAACCCTTTGCTAAGACTCTTTCCTATTATCTGATTTACCCCTCTTGTGATACTGTTTTATTGCCTTTAGATAATTTTTACTTTATTTAGTCCACTTGTTAGCTTTAGTCTCCAGATCTCGCTGGTTAATTTCATTAGCCAGCCCAAACCCCCCCAGTGTTACTTGTCACTGTGTAGGCCTGGACATACACTGTGAACAGAATATTACCCTTAATCCTTGTGGTTCGACTCTGATTTGCCCTATACACATTTATTGTGCATATTGCTAGCAGAAAATATTACTTTTGAGTGACGATCAAATTTTGGCGTCGTTGCCGGGGATTGACGGTTCTAATATTTTGTTTTTCCTTGTATGACCAGGAGATCTGCTTTAGATCTACTGCCTTACGATCCAGAGCTCACTAGGACAGAAAGAGAACTCCGAAGGCAAGCCAGAGGATCATCTCCTCTCCGGAGTAGAGCTCCTATCCCTCTTCTCGACAGAGACCTTTCAGATCTTAATACTCTTCAAAGCCTGTTTCAGGAAGAAATCGCATCTTTACATCGAGCCCTCGACAGCGTTGAGTCTATCCAGCCCCCGACACCTGAAATGGAAGATCCACCACCACCTCCTCCTGGAGGAAATAAGGACGTAGTTCCTCATGTTGCTCAGACCATCGATGATCTTAATGCCGCACCAGAAGCGCCCAGCAGCTGCATCGATTGGCCTGAAGTACGTCACGACTGGACACTCAAGTCCGCTGTCATGCACCATCTCTCCATTTTCCGAGGTGTTACCAAGGAAAATCCTCATCGCCATCTTCAACAACTCCATTCTATTTGCGAGGCAATGAAACCTACGAACGTCAGTATCGAGCAGGCCAAGCTCCGAGCTTTTATGTGGTCACTTAAAGATTCAGCCCTCGACTGGTTTTATGATCTCCCTCCACGTTCGATTTACTCATGGGCTGAGATGACAAAGGCTTTCACGGATAAGTACTACCCTGTGTCCAGGGCGATGGTGACAGTCAAGCAACTTGTATCTATTCTTCAGAAAGAAGACGAGACCCTTGACCAGTACTATGAACGCTTCAAGCGTATGCAAGCCTTGTGTCCCTCTCATAACCTGACCGAGCATGGTCTTATTCAGTACTTCGCCAAAGGACTGAGACCCTATGATAAACATGACAAAGCCTTGTTGCATGCAGCCTCTAATGGATCCCTTAGTGCTCTCACTCCAGCTGCCGCTAAGGCCATAATTGAGCTTATGGCAAAAAATGTCATTCTATTGGGAGGGGCAAGTAGCGACCAGAGTGCTCAGGTAGCTGCTATGCAAGGGCAATTAACTTCTATCCAGGGCATGCTACGCACCATGACGTCTCAACAGGCGATCCAGGTCAAGGCATGCCAAATTTGCAATTACACGGATCACCCCACGGATGCTTGTCCTCATATCCCGGACGAGATCCAAGTGAATGTCGTTGGATATTACAATTCACCCCCTGGCCAGAACTACAACCAGGGCTGGAAGCAACCAAGCCCAGGGTGGGTACCCAGCCCTCAACAGCCAAACTCTAATCAACAGCAACATCCTTATGGAAACCACCCCCTCCTCTCAACATGCAGTACTTTAAACCTCGACCACCGTACCCTAACCAGCAATACCAACCCTCACCACAAATAAATCAACCTTTCCCTTCACCTCCACCACCCGAAGATTGCACTAAATACAAAGACATCATCACGGAAATGCAAAAGCAGATGGGTACCATGACAACCGAAATGAAAGAATTAAAGAACAGAGGCAGGCTCCCTGGACAAACCGAAGCAAACCCCAAGCACGAGGCTTGCGTTGTCACTCTCCGCAGTGGGCATGAATTTCCATCCAAAGTTAGTCCAGATCTCGACGCCGAACAGACAGTCGAGCCCGGCCTTAAGCCAAGAAAAAATGAGACGATTCTAGATGTCATGATTGACAGAATCTGATCTCCTAGAGGTTCTCCGAGGAATGACAAGAAGCCCCCAGAATTCACTCAAGAATTTATCCACAAGATCCTTGAGCCTCCATTCCCCCCAACGGTTGGTCAAATCGAAAAAGGAGAAGGATGACCGAGAGATATTTGATATGTTCAGTAAGGTTCTTGTCAATATCCCTTTGATTCAAGCAATAAAAAATGTGCGCCGTTATGCCAAGTTCCTCAAAACTCTTTGCACCAACAAATGTCATTTGGCCGGGGTTAACAAGATAAGTGTGGGAGCAAATGCCAACAGAAATTGCCTCCGAACTGTAAAGAACAAGGTATGTTTGTTATTCCATGTAAGATTGGATCGATCGAACTTGGAAAATCTATGTGCGATCTAGGCGCAGGCATAAACGTTATGCCTTTGACAATTTATAACAATCTAGGCCTGAGTCCATTGAAGGAAACCCGCCTTGTTATCCAGTTGGCCGACCGATCCATTGTCTATCCCGAAGGTATTCTAGAAGATGTCCTCGTGCAAGTAGGAGATTTTCTATACCCTGCTGATTTTTATGTTATTGCCATGGCTGAAGGAGAATCAACCAAGCCTTCGGATATTCTCCTTGGACGCCCGTTTCTTGCCACAACGCATGCCAAGATTGATGTTCATGATGCATCGATTACTCTCGAATTTGATGGTGAGATCATCAAATTTAATATGATTGAAGCTATGCGACATCCTACTGATTTTGCCAGTGTTAACTTCATCGATATTATTGACTCCTGTGTTGAGGATGTTTCCGATCCAGCCCTGGACAACCCCCCTCCAACTTGCCCTCGAGAAAAGTATTACTTCGGAAGCACTCGAAGGGATTGCCATCGCGTAAGTTACCACTCCAGAACTTCATTCTGTTGTCGCATCCCTTGATGCTCTACCTATTGATCATTCGACATCTCCAGCCCTCACTCCCTATAGTGCTGAGCATGTCAAGCTCCCTTCTTCTATCATTCAAGCTCCCGCCCTGGACTTGAAAGAACTACCTTCACACCTGAAGTATGCCTATCTTGGTGACAACAAGACACTTCCAGTGATTGTCTCGAACAAATTAAGTGAGAAGGAAGAAACGAAATTGATCGATCTATTGAAAGAATACAAGCAAGCTATCGGCTGGACTATT
This sequence comes from Viola odorata, assembly GCA_963691705.1. Lineage (NCBI taxonomy): Eukaryota > Viridiplantae > Streptophyta > Magnoliopsida > Malpighiales > Violaceae > Viola > Viola odorata. The sequence continues at coordinate 26,292,199 of OY829542.1, forward strand.
GCCGATATCAAGGGCCTGTCTCCAGCCTTGTGCACCCACCGAATCTATCTTGATGATACCAACAAAACAGTTCGTCACCCTCAACGTCGGTTGAACCCTCCCATGATGGAAGTAGTGAAGAAAGAAGTGCTGAAATTATTAGATACTGGTGTCATTTACCCCATATCTGACAGCCCCTGGGTCAGCCCTATCCAGGTCGTGCCAAAGAAATCTGGCATTACCATCACTCTAGACCAAGATGGTGAATCCATCCCTATCCGAATCCAAAATAGCTGGAGAGTGTGTATTGACTATCGGCGTCTCAATGCCGCTACAAGAAAGGATCATTTCCTGCTTCCATTCATCGACCAGATGTTGGAACGTCTCGTGGGCAAGACACACTACTTCTGTCTAGACGGCTATTCTGGATTCCATCAGATTCCAGTTGCTCTGGAGGACCAGGAAAAGACCACCTTTACCTGCCCTTTTGGGACCTTCGCGTATCGCCGGATGCCCTTTGGTCTTTGTAACGCCCCCGCTACTTTCCAGCGTTGTATGATGAGTATCTTCTCAGAATTCGTCGAGGACGGTATCGAGGTCTTTATGGATGACTTCACGGTATATGGGAATTCTTTCCACGAATGCATCTCCAATTTGAGAAAAGTCTTGCGCTGATGTGTTGAGACCAATCTAGTCCTGAACTTTGAAAAATACCACTTCATGGTCGATTGAGGTCTCGTCCTTAGTCACATTGTATCCAACAAGGGAATCGAAGTTGATAAGGCCAAAGTCGAGGTGATTGAAACCCTTCCATACCCATCCAGTGTGTGGGATATTCGCTCCTTCCTCGGACATGCTGGGTTCTATCGACGCTTCATTAAGGACTTCTAAAAAATCACCAGGCCCGTGTGCCGACTATTGCAAAAGGATGTGGAGTTTCTATTTGATGAAGAATGCAAGGCTGCGTTTGATTTGCTGAAAAGCAAACTCATTTCTGCTCCTATCATTCGAGCCCCCGACTGGACCCTTCTATTTGAAATTATGTGTGATGCAAGTAACTAGGCCCTGGGCGCCGTTTTGGGTCAGAAGAAAGACAAAGAAACCTATGTTATCTATTATGCATCTAAACTTCTGGATCCAACCCAACAGAATTACACTACTACCGAAAAAGAGCTCCTGGCAGTTATCTATGCCCTTGACAAGTTCCGCCAATATCTCCTTGGGACTCATGTTATAGTGTATTCTGATCATTCTGCTCTCCGGTGATTGTTGACCAAGGCTGATGCCAAGCCATGTCTCATAAGATGGATCCACTTGCTCCAAGAATTTGATATTTAATCAAGGACAAGAAAGGATACGAGAATCTTGTGGCCGACCATCTCAGTAGGCTTCCAGCCCAATACGAAAATTCCAAGGAACCCATCCGAGACACCTTCCCGGATGAGTACCTTTGTCTAGCCCAAGCTGTTCAGTATCCATGGTTCTCAGATATAGCTAACTTTTGTGCCACTGGATCTTTTCCAGCAGATGCTTCAGCTTCAGAGTGAACTCGCATTCAGAAGCAGTCCAAGTATTATATATGGGATAACCCATATCTTTGGAAGCATTGTTCAGACCAGACTGTTAAGCGGTGTGCTACACTTGAAGAAGTGCCCTCGATCCTAAAATTATGTCATTCCTCAACGGAAGGAGGCCACTTTGCAGCAAAGAAGACGACCCTCAAGGTGTTGGAGGCTGGATTCTATTGGCCATCAATCTTTAAGGATAGCTACATGTATTGTGCGTCCTGCCCTAGATGCCAGGTCACGGGTAATATAGGTGCACGAAACCAGATGCCCTTGACGAGCATTATCTCTTGCGAAATCTTTGATCTATGGGGCATCGACTTCATGGGCCCGTTCTCGAACTCCCAATGGTAACACGTATATCCTTCTTGCTGTGGACTATGTCTCAAAATGGATTGAGGCCAAGGCCACTAGGACTGATGATTCCAAAGTGGTAGTCGAGTTCTTGCGCACCAATATCTTTAGCTGGTTCGGAGTCCCTAGAGCACTCATTAGCGACCGCGACATTCATTTCTGTAACCGTGTTGTATCATCTCTATTGACCAGGTATGGAGTCACCCATCGGGTTTCTACAGCTTACCACCCCCAGACAAATGGTCAGGCAGAGGTGTCTAACCAGGAGATTAAAGCAATCTTGGAAAAGACGGTCAACCAGTCCCGAAAGGATTGGAGTCTGAAGCTAGACGATGCTCTTTGGGCATACCGTACTGCCTACAAGACCCCGATTGGGATGACCCCTTATCGCCTTGTCTATGGCAAGCCATGCCACTTGCCCGTCGAGATTGAACACAAAGCTTTTTGGGCAATTCGCAGGGTTAACATGGATCTAGGCCAGGCCGGACTGCAACGCCGCTTACAAATTCAAGAGCTCGAGGAGCTCCAAAGCGATGCCTATGAGAATGCCCTGATTTACAAGGGTAAGACCAAGGACTATCATGACAAGATGCTGACACCAAAGTTTTTCGAAATTGGCCAGAAAGTTCTGCTCTACAACTCCCGTTTGAGGTTCTTCGCGAGCAAGCTGAAATCCAAATAGACTGGTCCCTACCTAGTCACTACTGTTCTTGATCATGGTGTTGTCGAGATCCAGAGCATGGATACAAGAGTTCTATTCAAGGTCAATGGCCACAGGCTCAAGCCCTACTACGAAGGATTTCATCCCTTCACCATCGACAAGATGGGGTTGGAGGATCCTCCCATCTCGCCCTAGACTCCGTTGAGAACGTCCAGACCTGGACGTCAACGCCAAGGCCAACTGAACGGGCATTCTGCATGCCGTTCTCCTCTCTTTCCCTTCTCTTTATTCTCTTGCCCTGAACATGCATTTAATTTCTTGCCTGAATGTCTATTTTATGTCCACTCATGCGCTCTCTTTTAATTAATGAGGATTTGATTTGTTTCTCTTTTTACCATACATGCAATTACTTTCCTTGTTTCCTTCCCATGTTTATCCCTTTATTTCCTTTTTTTTTCTTCTTTCTTTCGTCTTCATGTGCATTTGAAATTTGAATCCACTCACCTTTTGCAGAAGGACGCTGACAAGGAGCCCGCTACACCAAACCCCAGCGAGCCACGTCCACGCCATGTCAGACGCGGATCGCGTCTGACAACGTGATTCTCTCCATCCGTCTCTATCTCTTCCCATCTCTTTCCCCTTTCCAACACCTTGTCAACCTCACTTTTCTCACATTTCCCTTTCACCCAAACGACTCACCATCCCTACCACCTCCTTCTTCTCTTTTTTCACCTCACCACCAACCTTTCACCATGGTAAGAGTGAAGAAGGTGGCCCACAGAAACACCTCGGGCTCCTGCTCCAATGCTCTACCTCATAGCCCCGTGGGCTCTTCTTCCTCCAATACCCATAGTGAAAACCCATCTCCTTCACTTTCTCCCACTTTACCTCCACCTACTATTTCCACTTCACCACCTCCGGCCACCGAGTTCACCGCCGTCGATTTCTCTGAAGAGGAGCCCGACACCAACACTGTCGTTCCTCAACTCTCACCCATGACCAGATCCGGCAAATCCAGGGTTCCAGTGACTAGCCCCGCCACCAAAAGCTCTCAACCAAAGAAAGCCAAGGCTTCTCCCGCGGCCAAATGTGAACTTACGGTGTCGGAGGCTCTAAAAGAGGTTCTCACCTCTAGACCCGATGGGGAAACTGAAGCCTCTGGTTCTGAGGTTGCCCCGAAGCTTGAAGTTGAGGAGGAGGACACCATGGATGTCAGTGGCGATGGAGGAGAAGAAGGAGATGACGTCGAGGGCGCCAACGAAGAGGCAACCGAGTCTGGACCAGCTGAGCCAAACCTTGAGCCCAAATCCACGGCGGAAGCTCCGCCAGCGCTGGAGGCTGAATCCACTCCGACCACCCAGAAGCGCAAGGCACCACCATCCAGCAAAGGGAAAGCCAAAGTCTCGACTGCCAAGAAAGCCAAGCCCTCTGTTGAGGTCTCGACCCCGTCTTCCGCATCCACCCCTCGACCCTCCCAGGTGACTTCTGCCCCTTCTGCTGGTTGGGTTAAATTTCATGACAAGCCATCTTTAGATAGGCTGGCTATGTTGCTTTCGAAAGGCGTGCACCCGTGTGCACGCCTGGATATGGGTTTTCTTGAAAAGATGCATGTAGGGTCAAAAATTAAGGAGTATGTTGCCAATATTGGGTGGGAAGCGCTGTTCTTCCTCGAGCACCCGAATTTTGTTGAGCTATCCCTAGAGTTCTTTACTTCATTTTGGACTGTCTCTGAGCATTTTAAGTCCAGGGGCAAGTCTGCCCCTGATTTGTCTGCCCGAAATGCTGTTAGTTTTAGGTTGATGAATGAATGGTCCACCATGTCTATTGATGCATTTAACTGTGCCTTGGGTTTTGTTACTGCTTCTGATTTTAGCTCTGATACATATACATCTGCTTTAACAAATTATCCTGATGACTTTGATGGTAATTCGGCGTTTAGGGAGCTAACTGGCAATTCCCATGCCAATTTTAGCCCAAAATCGGCCAATGCTCATGAAATCAGTGATCCTTGCCTGCGCATCTTGCACCGATATCTGGCCCTTACCTTTGCAGGTAAGCATACTTCTTCAGGCCAGCTGTTGTTGCAAGAATTGTTCTTTTTATGGTGCATGTATAAAAAATGTAGAGTTAACTTAGGCTTTTGGGTTGCCACCACTATCACTGGTATTCAAAACAATAGTCGAGGCCCCATCTATGGTTCTCTTATCACTCTGCTTGCCATTACTTTGCATGGTCTCGATCTTGATAAGCATAACTCTTTAACCCCTGTCCCGGCCACGCTTCTGGACCTCAGAACTCTTGACCGGATGGGGCACCTTTGTCTCTCACGCAAAGTTTTAACTTTCAGTACAGTTTACACCAGCCTGAGAGAACAGGTTCATGGAGCAAAGCATGGTGGCAAGTTTATTTGGCCTTCAGGAGCGCAATCTTCTACTCAGCCCCCTCTAGACCCAGCTAGTAGCTCCCGGCCAGCTGAGACTCCAGCCCACGTTGTCACTCCTATGACCATCAATGCTCCAACCCTTGAACGACTCCTCCATGCAATCCTTACTGAACTTCACTGTCTGACTACTAAAATCGCGCGCCGCAATCTCCCACCCTATTAATCCCACCCTGAACAATCGTTTCACCCTAGTGGAGGGTTTTAAATTTCTGTTTTGTACTTTTCTTTAAATTTAAACTTCTTTGTTTGTGTGCCCTTCTCACATTGAGGACAATGTGAAGCCTAAGTGTGGGGAGGGACTTTATCTTTGCTTGCTTTTTAATTTTTGTGTGTGAACGCATGTTTATTTTCATGTTTGTTGCATGACTGCATGATGCGGATTTTCTCGAATTTTTCCAGCTATCTTTTTGCACCGCCAGTTTTGTTTTAAAACCCCCAAGGCATGGACACACACTTCTAGCTTGTGCACATGAAAAAGGTCTTTTTTATCAGTCTAGGCCTAGTCATGCAGTCTTTGCCTGTTGCCCCTTATGTCCACATCTAGGTCTGGATAGTTGCAATCAAAATTAAACCTTGTGAGCATGATTGAGCCTCAACGATATATTTTTGTTCATGTGTGAATAGTTGCATGGCTTAGCAAAGCACTAAATTTGCATGATATCCCTGGGTGCGGACACCATTAGTCGTAGGAAAGCGTCGAAAGGATAAAAGACTTTGTAAAAATTTCTTTTTGCTTCTCTTCTCCTTTATTTTTCGCCTCTACTCTCCATCTTTAGACCCCGACATCCCCTTCTCACCCTATCTTCTTAACCATTTGAGCTGATTCATTCATCTTTTCCTTGGCAGGTGAGGTACAGTTCGAAGAGGGCGATGTCGAGGGCTAGACAACACAGCAAAGCCGAAGTGTGGGGAAGATACATCGTAGTCGCAGTGCTGAAAGCTGGAAAAAGGGCCAGCAACAACAGAATGAAGAAATGAAAGCAATAGCAGAAATGTCTCGCCCTAGCCATGAGAAATCCAAGAATCCAAGGTTTATGGCCTCGATATATCTTCCCAAAAAAAAAAGAAAAAAAAGAAAAAAAAAGAATCGAGGCACAAACATAAGTGAACAAAGAACCTGCCAGCACATTATCGAACAAAGGAACTTCCCTCTCTAGAAGAAGTACCAGTTGTCTAGCCCTCATCCTCCGTCCAGCCCTCGACGAGTGCTACTTCACCACTTTGCTTCTTTCAGCCAAGGAAACATTCCGGGTTTCATTTCATCTCTCATCTCTTCCTTAGCCACCTCTTTCACTGTTCTTTCTTTCCCCCTATTGCAAAGTCTTTTAGATTGAATGATTGCCTATGCATGTGGATCACTACTCGGATTGATGTGCAAATTATAAACACGACCAGTGAGGATTGCTTCTGTTTGGACCTGGATGTGGAAAAGTTTAATCTCTAGAGTCATTATCCTTTTGGTTTAACGCAGGTGTGCGTTTAGGCAAGGTCTGTTGTGTCACAGCTTGGTCTGATCCTAAGGATCCTTGCTCTTGTGTCTCGTTAGATGTGTGTCGTGTGTGACTTGGGGTGGTTTTAAGTTTTGATTGATGCTCGAGGGCGAGCATTGGGCAGTGTGGGGATGTTTGATATGCGTGTGTTTTGTAGATATTTTCTCTCTAATTTTGTATGTTTTCCCCTCCTTGATGCTACTAACTTGCTCTGTTTTTAATACTTTTTGCCAGATCCAGCCCTGGAGGAGAAAAAGACAGAAAGCACACGTATTGGGATGGAATTGAGCAACTTTGGAAGTTTCCCAGTCTTTGTCGCGGCCTAGACGTATTTCCTCAGTCGAGCCCTAGATGCACGCATTCGTGTCCAGCCCTGGACCATCTGTGAAGTCGAAAGGTGCTGCGTTTTGCCCTCGATCAGAAGCCGCATGTGCTTGCAATCCTCCTTGGGGCGTACGAAGAGAGACGCCAGCAAGATTCCTCTCTGATCCCTTTTGAGCGTCATAGGAATATTCTGCTTTATAGCCCAACTGTCCCTTTCCTCCCATTTTGTCTTCTTCCCTTAGCTGGATTTGTCCTCTAGTTAGCTTAGGGTTGTATATAAACAATAACTTTAGGATTTTTAGGGTAAGCAACATTGATTGGAGGCAGAAATCAACATACTTTCTATTTTTCAGTCTTCTTTGGAGATTTGTTCCTCCATCTTCAAGTTGTAGCCACCGGCCAGCCTTACTCTTTCACCGGAGCTTTTTAGCTCCGGCCGGTATTTAATAGTTTTCTTCCCATTTTCTCATTTTCCTTTTATGCTTGCTATTGAATCTATTTATATTTATGTTATTATGAGTATGAGTAGCTAGATCCTTTTATCTTAGCAAAGGTTTTTCCAAGGGTTGCAAGGGTAGTTGTGAAGCCTTAATGTTCTTCATAAACTCTTATGTTTGTATTTAATCTCTTGCCATTTTACTGTCATATTGCACTGGATCTATAGAAGCCTGATCAACTGCTGTATTTTCCTTTGTAATTACTGCCATTTTGTTAGAATCAGTAGGCACCTAACCCGGAATCATCAGGTTGTTGGTCCAATCCGGTTAGGGCTGGAGGTTAACTAGGGTGGATCTGACAACGTCTTGCCCTAGACGTGTCTTCCTCCACTTCATGGGCCTCTGGATCTCCCCATAAACGAACCTTGGGGAAGGACGGAGTGTCAAGGTCTCTCCCATAAGCGTACCTTAGGCGAGACTTCTCTTACGAAGGTAGACAGGAGGCCTAAGCGTACCTGGCCTCTATAACACGTATGCACCGTGAGAGTAGAATATCCTTGAACTGATGACCAACTAGGCCTAGACGCAACTCGCGGAAACCCTTTGCTAAGACTCTTTCCTATTATCTGATTTACCCCTCTTGTGATACTGTTTTATTGCCTTTAGATAATTTTTACTTTATTTAGTCCACTTGTTAGCTTTAGTCTCCAGATCTCACTGGTTAATTTCATTAGCCAGCCCAAACCCCCTAGTGTTACTTGTCACTGTGTAGGCCTGGACATACACTGTGAACAGAATATTACCCTTAATCCTTGTGGTTCGACTCTGATTTGCCCTATAAACATTTATTGTGCATATTGCTAGCAGAAAATATTACTTTTGAGTGACGATCAAGTATCCACCGGGGGCAAGCCGGGTTAGCAAAAAGACCCTCCAACGCTTGACTTTAGACTTCTACCTCGACGGTGAGGTTTTGTATAAAAGGAGAACTGATGGAGCTTTACTTCGTTGCGTCACCATAGCTGAGGTCAAGAGAATCATAATGGGGATCCACGAAGGGGTTTGTTCCATACACGCAAGTGGGCATATGATGGCAAGACAAATAATGAGACAAGGTTATTTTTAGCTCACCATCGAATGAGATTGCATCGACTACTTCCGGAAATGCCACAAATGTCAGATTTGCGCGAACCATCTCCATGTCCCTCCGGCCCCTCTCTTTAGCATGACATCGCCTTAGCCTTTTGCGATGTGGGGAATCGACATCATCGGCCAAATTCATCCGAAAGCCTCTAATGGTCATCGCTTCATCCTCGTGGCAATCGATTACTTCACCAAGTAGGTGGAAGCCGCCTCTTACTCCAACATCACTCAGAAGAATATCATTTGCCGCCATGGGGTCCCGGAAATGATCATCACAGACAACGACACTAATCTAAATGGAAAAATGATCGACGGTCTTTGCCAACGTTGGAAGGTGAAGCACCGAAACTCATCACCATATCGTCCAAAAATGAATGGCGCAGTCGAAGCGGCAAATAAAAACTTGAAGAAAATCATCTAAAAAATGGTGGTCACTCACAGAGATTGGCATGGCATGCTTTCTTTCGCACTGCATGCTTACCGGATAGCAACTCGTACGTCCACATGGGCAACTCCCTACTCTTTAGTCTACGGCATGGAAGCCGTAATTCCTCTTGAGGTAGAAATCTCTTCTCTCAGAATCCTGGCAGAATCAGAAGTAGAAGAATCAGATTGGGCAAGGGTGAGGTACGAGCAGTTAAACCTCATTCGTAAGAAATGCTTGGCCGTTATCTGCCATGCGCAATTGTATCAGCAAAGGATGGCCAACACTTATAACAAGAAAGTGGGACCTCGGAAGTTCAAGACCGGGGATTTAGTGTTGAAAAAGATTCTCCCTCATTATGAGGCTAGTCAAGGAAAGTGGGCCCCGAAGTACGGGGGTCCGTATTTAGTTAAAAGTGCATTCTCAGGGGGTGCCCTAATGCTAACCAAAATAGATGGAGATGACCTACCAAGACCGGTAAACACCGATGCCGTCAAGATATATTTTGCCTAAGGTTTCGCAGACCGTGCATCTTGTCGAATCAAAGACATTGGGTTTTATCATGACAATACCGCTAAAATATTTATCCTGAAATTAATAAAATGAGTTTTTTCAGGAGATGCTTGTTATTTCAAAGCTCTTTCTTAAACTTGTGAGATGACAAAAGGAGGCATGGCATTGGTGGCTCCCAAGGAATAGTTCGAGACACAAGACACGGTACTTAGACTAACGCCACTAATCCATCTTAAGTTTTGCAGGAACATAATGTCTCACACCTCATCTCATCATCGCGATAGGACCAGGGAATCCCCTTCATAGCAGCTCCTGAATTACCGCAGCGAGCCTCCCCAAAGAGCAAATCAGGAAAGATTTTAAAACCAGTTGCTATCTAAAATCAAAATTTCTTTTCCTCGCAGTACTACCAGCACATCTTGCATCGCAAACAACCAGTCTTAAAGGACTTATGGAGATCACCCAGCAAAGCTATCATCCAACCATTTAGAGGGTTTTCCGAGCCTGTTGCACTATTCAAGAACTTAAAGACTATTCACCGTCAAAATTTCGCAGCAATACTATTATCCAGTTTGAGCGAGGACTGAATGTTGGACCAAAGTCACAAAGCCCATCCTATGCCGGCCGAGCTGTCGGAACGCTAGTGGCATGAGTTCCTATCTCCATTCGCCTATTCAGAGGAGTTCACCATCAAGACGTCGTGGTCGCCAAGCGCCTTTTGCAGGCAGAACTCCTGGAGAAGAAGCACGACGAAAAGCTGTCCTCCCAGGACCACAATCAACATACTTAATGCGGTCTCATTCAAGAAGTTTCTCAACGTCCGCACCATGATCAACACGGTGAAGATCAATCCTTTAATTTGTGGACCACTAACTGCTGACTAACGGTGATCGCAGTCATTTATTTTATACACAATCTCTTGCTGCAAAAAGTGTCAGAACTCCTCTCTGAAGAGGGACAGCCGGACTGCAAGTATCACCCGCGCCAAGACAGGAATTGCGGCAAAGCATCTAAAGCAAAGCTATCATCAACCAACATCCGATGGAAGTCATGCCGCGGCGAGCTACGGATGGCCCATCCAAAAGGGAGAGATTAAAACTTATCAATCGCATTACTCTTTCTAAAAATCGTCTTTCATTTACTCCTCATTTTTTTTCAGGAATTGGATCACCCCATTGTTGCCTGCATGAGACTGGTAGAAGACGCCCTCGCAGCCCCACTACACATTTCGGGGACAGAAGATTTTCCCTTTATCCCAGTGCAATCACGGAGCAAATCAGCGAAAGTCCAGCAATGGCCAGTAAGTAAATGAATAAAAAAACGCAGATCCCATCCTCACTTCGACCTAGATCTGCGGTTCCTGCAAAGCATCTAAAAAAGAAACCAATCAATCAGCACCTAAGCAAAGCATTCCTCAACTGAGACCACGCCGTAGGCACCCTCGAAAAGTCAGGCTAAGGAAAGGGAGAATCCAAAACTTATGTCATTTTTGTTTTTGAATCGGCTTTCCTTTTCTACTCCGTTGTCCCCTCTTCATTTCGCAGGGACTTGAATCATCCCATTGTCACCCGCATAAAGCTTGTGGAAGACGCCCTCGTAGCCCCGCTACACATTTCATGGGAGTCCATCTTTCTTCCCCCCTTATTAAAATTCATTTTCGTTCCTACTCACTTTGTTAGCTTTAATTTGCTTACGGTCGTCTAGCCCACTGGGGGCAACCCTTTAGATTCTCGTTGGACTCTTGCAAATAGGTCGTCCCCCGCGTCCTAGCTTTAAACTATCAATCAATCAAAAAAAAAAACTTTTTTTAGCCTAGCTAAAACAAAAAGCCATACTACTCTCATACCATATGCATACATTTCATAGGTCGAGGATGTTCAATCCCTCTGTTAAGTAAGACATCCATTAAAATTATGTATCATACATGATCTTACTTGTTTGCTCTTATATCCACGATTTGCTCAGACGTAAGCAGTCACAGACAAATCCTGGTAAGCATTTTCGAGCCATCGCGCCTTATCTTTTCATGAGTGTAAGTGCCTGACTAAGTGCTAGTTGAATTCGCATAATATCCAGGGTACATGTGCTATTAGACATGGGATAGTAGTAAAATGACGTGGGACTTTTACGATTTTCTCCATTTTTCTATTTCTTCCCTCTTCCCACCACATGTGCCATCACTCCTAAAAACCTTCACTATCACTCATACCTCGAGAGCCAAGGAGCAGTGTCAGCTAAGATTGCTAGCCGAAGGTAAAAAGCACACCAAGTTCAAGTTTACGACAAAAGAGACGGAAAAAGTCACCAAAGGATCGCTAAGAACCATCGCTGGAGAGAGGCCAAAAATAAACCCAAAGATGAAGGCCGAGGCCTTAAGCCAGAACTGGAAGAGATCGAGACAAAGGTTGTACTTGCTCTGCTCTCTAATGCATTTCAAATCAAAAAAAAAAGGGAAAAAAAGAGAAAACAAAAGAAAAAAAAGAAAAGAAAAAAAGGAAAAAGAAAAGAAAAGAAAAGAGAGAAATGCTCAGAGACATTAAAAGAACACAACAATCGAAAAACAGAAGCAAGCACAGCTCAGGGACAACTAAACTCAAGAAATCTCGAGGAAAACATTCCCCAGTAAAGACTCGAGAAGAAAAAGGGCCCAGGGCCAACTCAAGTAGTTAATCTCAAAAAGAACAACAACAACGTTCCCCAGTAAAGACTCGAGAAAAGGGCCCCTGGCCAACGAGAAAGCAACATTCCCAGCAAGGATCCAAGAACTCCTGCACTCTGTCGAGAAAGCACCCCCAACAAAAAATGAAAGAACTTGTGCGCCTTGCCCTCATCAAGGCCAATCGGCAAGCGTTACTCATCAAAAACCTTCAAACCCTTCAGAAAAGCACATCTTTACTAAAACAAGCTTCTGTCCAGACATTTCACATCCCTTCATTATTTTTCATGAAAGTCCCATCGATTATTAGAATGCCCATGCATGTGTATCTTCATTTGAAGTCTATTCACTCGGATTGACATTGCGAATTAGAAATTATGTACCATGTTAGTTGCATCTTTATGAGCTTAAAACACTTAACCTTGTTTCAGAGCGTGAGTGCAAACACTAATATCAGGTGAGGATTTCTTACGACTGTAAATTGTGGGTCGTTACCTTCTGAACAGGATGCAGATGCACTCTACGTTCGCATCAAGGCTGCTGGTAACAAAAGTGAACGACTTCCTTCCCTAGAGTGATTGAACATCCTCAACTTTATATTTCCTCCTCCTAGAGTGATCATTTGCATTTTTCTCCTCCTAGAGTGACATCATACATTTCCTCCTCCCAGAGTGATTATTAGCATTTTTCTCCTCCTAGAGTGACATCATACATTTCCTCCTCCTAGAGTGATAGCATCTACGTTTCCCCCTCCTAAAGTGATGATTAGTTTATTTCCGCACCTCGCGTCTTACCCTACGGGATTGACGTCATTTAAATTTCCGCATTTTTACATTTCCTCCTCCTAGAGTGACAACTTTCTATTTCCTCCTCCCAAAGCGACAACATTAGCATTGTTCTCCTCCTGACATCATTCGCATTTCCTCCTCCTAGAATGACCTTAGTTTAATTTCCGCATTTCACGTCTTCTCCTACGGGATTGACGTCGTTTATATTTTCGTACTATATTTCCTCCTCCCAGAGTGACAGCATCAGCATTTTCCTCCTCCTAGAGTGACATCATTTTCATTTCCTCCTCCTAGAGTGACCTTAGTTTAATTTCTGCATTTTCACGTCTTCTCCTACGGGATTGACGTCGTTTACATTTCCGTACTGCATTTTCTCCTCCCAGAGTGACAGCATCTGCATTTTCCTCCTCCTAGAGTGACATCATTTGCATTTACCTCCTCCCAGAGTGACAACATTACATTTCCCCCTCCTAGAGTGACATCAGTTACATTTTCCTCCCAGAATGATATCATTACATTTCAAAACATCTTTACATCTTCCTCCTAGAATAACACCTTTTTCCATTTACACCCCTAGTGGAGTCATCATTTACCTTTTCGTAATTCACTTTTTGTTCCTATCAAGGAATTCGTCATTAACAATTCTACAATTTATGTTTCCCTTAATATCCGTATAGATCTAAATTTACATCTTTGTAGGACGTCCGGTCAAAACTCGATTCACGCAATGGCTTCCAAACCTATCTCCTCCCCGAGTGACATCAACAGATTACCTCCTCCTAGAGTGACATGAACGATTATCTCCTCCCAGAGCGACAACATCAAAATTATCCCATCAGATTGACATCCCCGAATATATCTCCTCCCAGAGTGACATCTACGACTTATCTCCTCCTAGAGTGACATCAAAGAACTTATTTCCTCCTAGAGTGACATCAAAGAACTTTTTCCTCCCAGAGCGATGTCATCACGCTCTTTTAAGGTAAGACCTGCTGTGTCGCCAAAATTCGGATATGTTGGGGGGAACCGTCTTTACTACTTATCAAATACTTCGATAAGACAGTAAAGAGGGGGCAACTGTTGATACCTGAATTTTGACGCCATTTAAATTGAATTTATCATTTCTGTTATTTTACTTAACTTACTGTCGTTTTAATTAATTTACTGTCGTTAGTTCATTTTTAATTCTCGTCACATTTTATCATCGTTATTATTATCATCATTTTTATGTCGTAAATCGCATTTTTAATTTTTCTTCGCGTATTTTTATTATTATTATTAATATTTTCAGCTTTAAAAAATCATATTTCCTTGGGCCAGGAACTATTCCTGGCCCATTCTTTTAATTTCCAAGTTGGGCCCCACTGCTTTGGGCCCAGCCCGCGTTTCTTCGTCGATTTCTTTTTCGTGTCAAAATTCTTCGTGTGTCGTTTCGTTATAAATGTTTATTTATTCGACTAATTGTTTATTTATTTGTACGTATGGCTAGTTAATTTTATTTTCGTAAATCATGAACTGTTTAATTTTTGCAAAATATCAACTGTTTACTTTTCCGTAATTTATTTTTCGCGCTTTAATTTTCCGCAATTTACCTTCCACAATTTAAACTCAGTCATTTAATTTACCGCCTATATGGTCGGTCGCACTTTAAATTTCTGCAAATCATCAACTGCTTTAATTTTCCGCAAATCATCAACTGCTTTAATTTCTGCAAATCATCAACGGCTTTAATTTCCGTAAATCATCAATTGCTTTAATTTCCGTAAATCATCAACTACTTTAATTTTCCGCAAATCATCAACTGCTTAATTTTCTGCAAATCATCAACTGCTTAAAATTTTCTGCAAATCATCAAATCTTTAATTTTTCGCAATTATCATTTAAATTTTGTATACATCAAATCATCATTTAAATTTCTTGCACTTATTAAATCATCATTTAAATTTCTCGCACTTATCAACTGTCATCATTTAAATTTCTCGCATGCGTCAAATCGGCATTTAAATTTTCGTATGCGTCAAATCGCAGTTTTAATTTTTGTATGCGTCAAATCGCCGTTTTAATTTTCGTATGCGTTAAATTGCCATTTTTATCTTCGTATGCGTCAAACCATTATTTAATTTTTTGATATATATCAACTATTTATTTAAATTCTCGCATTCATAAACTGCTTATTTATTTTTGGAGCTATCACTAACACTCTCATTTTGTAGGTTTAAAATTTAAGCTTCGCTCAAAAGTACGCCTTTCTTTCCCTTTTATTTATTCAAACCTTTCCGTAAATATTAATCATATGCATGATATATAGAATTGCTAGAATTAAAATCAATCCATATGAACAACTTGCTTAATGACTCGCTTTAAATGCCACACTCATTTGTTTTAAATTTCGCTTATATTGACTGCATGTATTTGGTGGCTTCGATCCCACATCGGTTTATCATTTTAAAATATCTCTCATTTAAATTTGTACTATGTTAGCAATCCATGATAGAATCACTTAGTAATTAATTTAATCATGCATGGCCCGATGATGAAAAAGAGGGCGCTCATTCAGTCTTACGAAAAATTCAGTCCCATCACACTACGGTGAGGAATAATCGATCGGTCTTGAAAACGGTAACCCTGTCCGAAAAGATTTTTAAAACGGTAACCCCGTCCAACGATTAATTATTCCTGAACGGTCCCGATCATGGAAAAGACTAAAGTGACGATTCCTCTGAGGACCCCCTTTTAAAACGCATTTTTATCAAGCATCTTTTAAACACCTCTCTTATCAACCAGTAACCATTTTTGGATGTGACTCGGGTGCCTAACACCTTCCCGAGTCCATAATACGACCCCGAACCTTTGTTCTTGGGTTTAGACTCTCTTTTTGTGCCTTTAGTTTTTTTATTTTTATTTTTTATGCCATGACGATTAGGTTCCCTAAACCTAGAGACAAAAATTAGGGTGGCGACTTCATTGCATGTTGCGAGGCGTCCTTTTATGCCAAGCATCGTAAGGTCTCAGATTCGTCGTACACTCGCGAATTTTTTTTATTATTTTTGGGGCGCGACAACATGCTAAATAATGATCTTGTAAATTGACATCATGCTAATAAGAAACATTAGGCGATGCAAGCACTAACCTTTTGGCATTGTGAAAGGAGAAAAATGCATACCATTGTTCACACCATTTTTGAGAAAGCGCGCATCCAACGCCACCTAGGAGTGATAGGCCACTCAACACCTCTTTTGGAAGTACCGCGCTTACTACTTTCCTAAGCAAAACATGTGGAATGGGTGGTGGAAAAAGGTTACCCTCAAAAGCTAGTTCAAACAAGGGATTGTCAAGAACTTGGAATGCATTTGGGTCAACGTGGTCACTCTCAAGGGTTGGGTTGCGCTCACTCTCGAGGACACTCTTATTGGCATGCTTGCTATTTTCATGCCGTGTCTTTTCCTCACCACTTATCTCTTTCTTTTCATGTTCAAGATCTCTCTAATTGATCTCACCCTCAATGGTATGCTTGCTATTTTCATACCGTGTATTTTGCTCTCCATTTTCTTTCTTCTCTCCACACTCTTTTCTCTCATTTTTCTCCTTACATTTTTCACTCATGGTTATAGAATGGAAAACCACACTCTTTTCAATTAATTCACATTGTACAAATGGTAATTTCTTTTCAAAAGATAGAAAAGATGTAGGCGGTTTTTGGTGAGGGAAGGTCATATTTTGCACCACATGGTTCGACTTCAATAAGGCTTCATGAGCTTCAACCTTCAAGGCAAAGTGGAACATGGATTGTAAATTTTAGAACTCATAAAGTTTAACTTGACATCGAATTTATTCTTCCAATCGGCGTTCAAATCTGTCCATGACCTTATTCTCATAGATGCGAACGTCGGTTTTGATGAGTAAATCATCAAATTTAGTATAGTAAGCTCTCACAAAATCAAACCCTTGTTGGATGGTAGACAACTCCTTTTCTAATTTCCATTGGTGGTGAGAGGGCACAAACTGTTGTCTCATTACGCGCCTCATTTCGTTCCAAGTAGTGATCGGTACCCTTCGTGCGCTTTCTCTCTCACTTCTGATTCGGTACCACCATTGATAAACATAATCATCAAGTGTCATGACAACAAGCTCGAGTATCTTGCTCTCCTAAAGTTGATGATGATCAATTAGGCGTTGGTGGCGATATTCTCATTCAATAAATTCAGCCGGATCGGTTGTTCCTAAAAAAATGGCAAGTGGAATGCGTCGGTGGGGAGAAGTAGCGTGGTTTTGATAGGTGCAACCACTAGTAGAGGTGTCATGGCCAAGGCTTTGTTTGGAGGGACCTAGGACATAGCTTGAGTGCCAAGAATCGTATGAAGTCATTGTACCTACAAAATGAACAAACTATATATATACCTATAGGTTAGTGAAAACAAATCGCTCCCTCACGTGTTTACACTCGTGTCTCACCCACACACTAATGTCCTCACAACCTTACCCTCTCAATCTCCTTATCAAAAACTACACCTTAAGCAAGTATTGACTCAAAGAATCAAAGAAAGGACAAGGAACAACAATGAAAACTAAGTTTTGAAAGAAAGGTTTGGAAAATCACGTTAGTGTTCAAACAACAAATGCATGAAGTTTGACAACTAAAATGATTTAGAGTAGAAAGTAGAGTAGGAAACAAGAAGGAAAGACCAAAGACACAAAAGAAAGCTAGCTCAATTGAAAATTAAAAGAGAAAAGGAAAGGAATTTGCATCTGAAAGTTTGAATAAAAATGGAGGGAAAACTGCAATCACATCAAATGCACACTTAAAAAATGATTCAAGTACACACACACTAATGTTTTAACAACAAATGGACTTTTGGCTTGTGACTGAATCAATTGCTATATATATATATATATATATATATATATATATATATATTTGGATAGAGTGGCAGTAGTTAGCGGCATGCTGCCACTGTCTTGTTTTCGCATTATTCATTTTTTTATTTTTTTATTGATTGAGTGCAAGAGTCTTCAAAGTTAAAATGTATGACAAGTAGTTCGATATGTGTGACGAGTAGTACAAGTGTAAAATCGTGTGACAAGTAGTTCAAACAAAGATATTTTGCACAAAACTTAAAGAGTAAGAAACAAGTAAAATATCTAGATATTTGTCACAAAGCTTCTAGGGCAAGCTTAGCCAAATACTTGGCAGCTAAGCAAAGTTGTGTGGCCAGCCTTGGTTTCAAGAAATAAGTGTGAACACAAACATAAATGTGTTAGGTAATAGATGGCAATCAAGATCAAAGCACCCAAAAATTGGCAAAACCTAAAATTTTCATAAATTTGCAATAATGAAATAAGATATGTATGAGTGATTTCTATGGATGGAAAATCTATTTCTATGGATGAAATACGATGAAATACGATGAAATACGATGAAATACGATGAAATACGATGAAATACGATGAAATACGGATCAAAAAGAGAAAAAAGATGATTTGTAGGGTTTTTTGTATGGATGGACAAGTTGATTTTTATGGATAGAAAATGAATTTCCACCGATGAAAATCAATTTCTATGGATGAAAAGTTGATTTCTATGGATAAATATTAATTTCCATGGATGAAAATTAATTTTTATGGATGGTAACACGCATAACGAAACATGAACATCACAAAAGGCGTTTTATCAAGATTTCACCGAGGGCCAATAGATTGAGACTCGGATCTATGGATGATAAAATGGTTTCTATGGATGAATCAAGATTTCTATGGATGAAAATGGAGAAAAATAAATCTAAAAGGCAGCCATGAAGCTCCGATACCATATGATAAGAGCTTGGTTCAATTTGGACGGATGTAACCAGATCTAACCCTCTTTGGGCGATTGGAGTAGATTGATGGATAAATATTGGTTCGTATGGAAGGATAAAGACTGGATCTAGCCCTCTTTGGGAGGTTGGTGTTAATAGATGAATAGATATTAGATTGATGGAGATATACAAATAAGTAACTCACAACTACAACAAACCCTCTTAACAACTTGGTTAGGCAACCTTGTTACAATAACTATGAGGTACTCTACTCTAGATCGACCCTCTCGAGAACATGCTTGAGCAATCCGATTCATGAGGAAGATAAAGATAAACAAGAAAACACTAAATGAGCACTTAAGGTGCATTTGTTCTTTGTAGAGGAGAAAACTCAACAAAATAAAGACCCTTACAAAAGAGCTATCTCTAGCTATTTATACTTGATACGATCTTGGCTAGGCCAAGACACGCATAAGTGACGATCTTGTTCTTCTCTCGATGTGGTGTGTGAAATTAATACAAATCCCTCCTTGAACGCTCCTTTAATCAATTAGCATCCCATACTACTAATTGAGGTTATTGCTTAGTACTTGACTAGAGACTGATGTCCAATTCGTAAGTGTCGCACCAACGAATCCTCCCTACCGAGATTGAGTTTGTCCAATCCCCAAAAGAAATCGAATCACACGATTTCGAAGCTTGAGTCACACAAGCTCCAAGGTTCGAGTCACGCGAACCCTAACGATTAAGTCACACAATCGCTAACGTGCCTTGTGCACCTCCCACGCTAAATCACTCAAACACCGCACTAAGGAATCACGCAACACATCTTCGCAGATCCATGCTTGAGTCCCACAAATGCACACACGAATGACGCACACTAGCTCACTCCCCTCTCACGCCTTGTATCACACAAGTCGCCACGCTCTGCTAGCCCTAACCGAGTTACACGACTAAGTTACACAAGTAACGACTTACTCCGGAAGATTCAAGAATAAGATGGTAGAAGGTGAATGGGGATTTGGTAAGGTATTTTTGCTGGAAACTTGATCTTAATTTATTGATAAACAAGCAAGCCCTTATATAGGCGTTTACAATACTAGTCTTACTAGAAATATAACTACTAATACTATCTTAACTCTAACTTAATTAATTAAATAAATACAATATTTATCCTATCTAGCTTGTACAAGAATTCTCTACTTCATCCGACTCCTCTTCCAACTCGACTTGGTCTTCTACTCCTAGTTGGACTTGAAGTGTGCTCTCTTTGCCGCACTCAAACTCCTCCCGAGCCATCTCTTGATTGGCTCGTGCGTTTCAGCCCAAACTTGGTCCAGATCTAGTCCCTTGACTCATGTTCATATTGCAACTTGAATAACTCAAAAAGCTTGAGCTATTTTCATTTGGGCTCATGGTCAATTTCCCCTTGACTGCTTACGCT
The DNA here is from genome assembly GCA_963691705.1 of Viola odorata. Lineage (NCBI taxonomy): Eukaryota > Viridiplantae > Streptophyta > Magnoliopsida > Malpighiales > Violaceae > Viola > Viola odorata. The sequence goes on from OY829542.1 coordinate 26,312,212, forward strand.
TGTTGACTACGCATGAAAATGTTGACTCAGGCCAACTTTCGTTTCCCTCGTCTGATTGACCTGATTTTTGGACACGAACTTCCCAACATCCCTAAGTGTCTTTTATTTTTAGAATTAATCAAATCGGAGTTCATCTTGACCACTTTGATTCGTCTGGACTCTTTCGCAGCCATTGACGCTTCTTGCGCATTAGCCTTATGCTCTTCTTGCTCAAACACACTCCTCCTTCATGTGTTGCTCTTTGTTATCACTCTGTGGGCTTTAGCTAACCTCACTAAACCCTTTGTAGCTTGTCTAGCTCACCCCCTTGCGTGCCTTAGCTCAATCGCTACTTGCCTCTCTCCCTTAGCACACTCTAGAGTTTGGTGCGATCCTAGAATCGTATCATTCCCTCCCCCTTGAAAATGATTCGTCCTCGAATTGGAGTTTATGATATTCCCTAAGGATACTTTGTATCTTCTCAATTTTCCCCAAACCGACTCGCTTGGCTCATCTTCCCTTTTGCGCTTTCCAAGAGAACGCATCTCCATTTTGTTGGAACTAACTTCGTCACTAACCTGAAAACAAGAAGAAATATTAAACATAGGGTTAGTCTCCTAAACGTCTGAACTTCTCCTCTTTTCTTCCTCCTCAAACTTGCGCTTCCCTTCTTTAAATTCCTTATATGATTTCGCAAGTTCCCTTCGGTCTTTTAGCACTTCTATTGGCGCTAATGGCGCAAGATCAAACCTTCGCCCATCCTTGAAGACCTCATAGTGATTGGTCTCTCCATAGTGTATTGTCTTCATATCGTATTGCCAAGGCCTACTGATACAAGCCCAGAAGCCGCACATAGATACTCCACTAGGAGCAAGAGAGTGATAGACATGCTCATCAAGGCGCTTAGGGCTGAAGAGGTTCTCACGGAGACCGCGGCCCAATGGAGCATATGTGTCACAGACCTACTTTTTTCTTGGCCCGTGCGGCGCCTAGATTCCACAATCTAGGCCAGCCTTTCCCCTCTCCTTGACAGTAGTCTATGACAACCCTCATATAGCTTCGTCTCGTGTAGAACTCTTGACAAGACTTAGCACCGATTCGAATCCAAACTCTTAAGGCTTAGTCGAACCCAAGACTAACGCCCAAGCCATTCTCTACTTCTCGAGCACACGCCCGACTAAGGCAAGTCCTTGATCCTCAAGGCCTTTATCTGATACTCGAACCTTTAGGTAGTTCTTCCGTAGCAACCCTCGATCCTTTCCCGAGCCTCCGCCCTTTCTTGCATGCGCACTACTAGTTCTCACATACTTAACTAGAAGTGGCCATTATAGTACACCCATGACGGCAGTGCCCATTCCTTAACACGGAAGGCTCACTCGCACACCTATGCCGGACCCGCATAGGAGAAGCTCACTTAGGCAAGCATATTCTCATATCTTGCCCAGGGGTTGGTGGAGAGCTGTCACACTCAGTAGACTTCCCTTCACATACCCTATAAAGGGACTGTCAGTCAAATCCATGCGCGTCTTAGCATCCATGTTAAGGCTAAGCTTGAACTCCAAGGCTTAGACCTTAATACTCTCCCCCACTTAATAATGTCGATGCCCTCATCGACTGGATTTCCAATCTCCTCAGACCTGCATTACCAAGGAACATAAGGTTAGAACACATTTCTTTTGACTCATTTCTTTTCCTCTCCTTTATCCTTCTTTTCACTCTTCCCAACTCCTCAGATGGTGGTCTCATCACTCATTTTCTTTTCACAACTCGTGTCTCACGCTCGCCACTGAAGAAGTACATTCTAGGCATGATCGATATTTCCTCAGTATCTGACCCTTCTAGTCGATACTCTTAGAACCTATCGATCATACTTACAATGCCACGTCTTCCCGCCAATCTCTCTTATCTTTTATCCCTCAATCGCATGCTCACTCTTTTCATGCGGGCTGTTTTCTCTTTACTCATCTTTATCACTCTTTATTTCCTCCAAACTCACTACGCTCACCAAAGCCTACTCTATGGGGCCAATGTTGCGTAGCCTTTGTTCTCGTTCCAACATCCAGCACTAGATCCGCTTGTCTAGCTTCCACATGGCACAAGCGTCTCTAGTACATAGATGTGTTGTTCCTTTGAACCGACCCCCTCGGCGCATAGGCATGTCGTTCCAACGAACTGACATTCTTGGCACCAAAGCGTGTCATTCCTTCGAGCCGACACTCCTTTTGCAAGGTATCACTTTGCCCTTCCAGGCCAGCGCCTTTGCGCATTATGTTGTATCCCTCAGGGTCAGGCGCCTCTGCGCGTTATATCGTATCCCTCTAAGCCACGCGCCTCGGCGCATTCTCATTCTCTCACCTGGCTCAGTTCCTCTGGGCCAGTGAATCTCATATGTATAGCTAGTTTGCCACATACATATAACCATCTCGTAACGCCTCTGTGCATTCTCATTCTCTCACCTGGCTCAGTTCCCACTGCCTGAACCAACCTTCCATATCACATGGTTGTTATATCCAGACTTGTACTCACATTATGTCCGACTTGCTTTGTGCATTCTATTAACCATTCCATGGACTAGAAACACTAGCTACCCATAAAATCCTCTAAAGACTCTAGCTACCCAAAGTATGGACTAGAACTCTAGCTACCCATAACTATGGACTAGGGACTTTAGCCACCCAAAGTACGGACTAGTAACTCTAGCTACCCATCATATGCATTAATAGTCTCACTCCACAATCTACATAATCGCCGATACTTTCATATCCAAACTCGCCTCTTTATCTCGATAGAACTTGTGTTGGATCTTATTGCCTTATCACTAGGTGATGTGTACAATACAGAAGCCAACAACTAGTTTTCTCTGCATTTCTCACTCTCATATGTGTTTCTTCCGAACACCAGCCACTGCATTCTCTTTTAGAGCACTTGGCCTCTAGGTTCTCACTCACTGCCACCATACCGACATCTAACTCGTAATGTTAGGTCCATGCCTCAAACATAATGTTGGCTAACATTTTACGAGCATCCGCGGGTTCATCATTCCCGTCAACTCGTATTCTCGCATCTCTGCATCCCTAGATATTTTCGAACCTAGCTCTACGAACTTTAACTCCTCGAGCTTTAGGTTCTCAAACCTTTCACTTCTCAAACCTTGGCTCCGCCACATTATACTTATGTACTTCACGTGCATAACTCTCACTCGTATCAATGAATGAACTTTTAGCTCCGCTACCAACTGTCACGGACCTACTTTTTCTTGGCCCGTGCGGCACCTAGAATCCACAATCTAGGCCAGCCTTTCCCCTCTCCTTGACAGTAGTCTATGACAACCCTCATATAGCTTCATCTCGTGCAGAACTCTTGACAAGACTTAGCACCGACTCGAATCCAAACTCTTAAGGCTTAGTCGAACCCAAGACTAACGCCCAAGCCATTCTCTACTTCTCGAGCACACGCCCGACTAAGGCAAGTCCTTGATCCTCAGGGCCATCGTCTAAGTCGCTCGTATGCATCTCGGAGTAAGGCTTCTCTTGTCCTCGGCCATCACACACACGCAGGACAAGCAAGACTTCCGCAATCCTCCGAGCCACGCTTGCTTGGCCTCACGCCCAAGCTCGCGTGTAACTCTCGGCCACATTCCACACCTCTCGAGGCCACGCCCTCTCGTGCCTCTCGCCCATGTTCGCTCACGCCTCTCGGCCACGCACGACCATGTCATAGGCCGACCCCTCTCGTCTCGGCCTATGCTTGCCCTTCGCCTAAGGCAAGGCCTTTATCTGATACTCGAACCTTTAGGTAGTTCTTCCGTAGCAACCCTCGATCCTTTCCCAAGCCTCCGCCCTTTCTTGCATGCACACTACTAGTTCTCACATACTTAACTAGAAGTGGCCATCATAGCACAGCCATGACGGCAGCGCCCATTCCCTAACACGGAAGGCTCACTCGCACACCAATGCTGGACCCGCATAGGAGAAGCTCACTTAGGCAAGCATATTCTCATATCTTGCCCAGGGGTTGGTGGAGAGCTCTCACACCCAGTAGACTTCCCTTCACATAACCTATAAAGGGACTGTCCGTCAAATCCATGCGCGTCTTAGCATCCATTTTAAGGCTAAGCTTGAACTCCAAGGCTTAGACCTTAACAATATGTGTCCATGCCAACGACTCTACTCACACGCTCACGCTCTAGTCCCATCGCACGCTCGTGCACGAGCCCCATAGCACGCTCACCCCCGAGCCCCATCACACGCCCGCGCCCGAGCCCCGTCGCGTGCCTACAGTACGCCCGTACCCGCGCCCTGTCACACGACCGTATCCACGTCCAGTCGCACGCCAGCACCTCGACTCCCAGTCATTTTCTCACGCCCGAGCCCTGTCACAAGCCCGCACATGAGCCCTATCGCACACCCGAGCACCGCACCCAGTCGCACGCTCTCGGCCTTCGACCAGCGTAGCCTAAGCCCATCGGTGCTTAGCCATCTTAGGCCCACGCTCAAGCCCGCGTCTTCCATGCATGAAGCCCCTTTGTCCAAGGGTGCTTAGGGTCGTTTCCCTTGTAATAACTAGCACTATAAATTGATGAGCATAGCCACTTTTATAATTGCTTTTGATTTTGAGATTTTCAGCTTAAGCCTTAAGCCAATTAGTCTAGCTCTAGGGATCTTAAATCTGAACCTTTACTCTTCTTCAAGATAACCGGGTTGATCATCCTTCGTTGATGATAGGGTCGTCCTTGATTTAGAAACCCTTAGCCGTTTGTAATAGGAAGGTTGCTTGGTCTCGTTACCAAGAGGGTTTCCTCCAAACATCTAAGTCTGAAACCCATTGTTCATATATAAAATGCAAGCCTTTTTCTATCCATCTAAGCCAACCGTGCGCGAGACTAGATCCGGCCTCCTTCAAACGGCCCTTAAGCCTTCCAAGGTGCTTGGGTCTTATCATGTGGTAGCGGAGCCCAGCTGTCTCTAGGTTGCATTTCCTTCATTTTCAAGGTAATTCTACGGTCTAAAATATATTTTGTTTATGCTTGGATTAAATCTCTTTTATTTCATCTCTCTCACCCAAAACCGTTTGGTGTTGTTAAGGGTTTGTTGATATTGCTCTTAGGGTTTGTTATTTTCCCTAACCGTGCGCTAAGTGTCAAGGTGGTCCAAAGTGTGTGTGTTGGCCATTTATGTGAGTCATCAATCCGTGAGGGCGAGGCCAGCTGCCTCTAACCGCCCAGCGTGCTCCTTACTCTAGGAATACTCTAGAATATATTTCCTACTTATTGCCAATCATTGATACACACTTGCGCATATCACCTAGCTCTTATCACTTATACACTCACCACTTATCACTTAACTATATCATCTTGCACTACATGTCTTGCATCGTTAATTGAAACTTGTCATACATCTTGGAGCTCTCTTGCACTGAAAAAAAAAAAAGAGAAAAAAAGAGAGAAGAATTCAAAAAGAAAAGAAAAGAATTCAAAAAAAAAAAAAAAGAATTCAAAAAGAGAATATATTACAAGTGAGTCAAAGTAAGGGACTTAAGTGAATGAGCAAGGCCGTAAGCTATTTCGAGGTGTGCGCTTGAGCTTAAGAAATAAATATTTCTCATCTTTCTTTTCTTTCCCTTTTATATATTGAGTCTTTGTGCTAGCTTTCCTTTTGAGTCCTTAGTTTTTCCTTCTTGCTTCTCATACTACTTCTACTCTAGGGCTAAGTGTTGCGCACCATTACAACTTTCGTGCACAACTCTAGACCTTCCATGCCTTCTTTTCTTTCCCTTGTATTCCTTGTGTCTTCTGTGCCTTTTCTTTGCTTTCGTAGAGTCAAGTGGCCTAAGGGGCGAGGCTTGAGAGGAAAATAGAGTGAACGTGAGGTAGGAAGAACATTAGAGAGGAGAGTGATACATGAGAGAAAAACACAAGAGGGAGGGAACTAACATATATATATATATATATATATATATATACACATATATATACACATATACTTGCGTTTGTTTGTTTTGTAGGTACTTGTGACAATGTCACCTAGTAATGTTCCATCCAGAGGAGACTCCAACGAGTCAAATATGGGGAGGTATGAGGGAAGGGATCCCGACCTAGGAGCCACACCGAGCCCGACCTTAGTTAGTCTCGAGGCTCGAATGGCCGAGCAATGGGCTCTCCAAAAGCAAATGAATCAAGACATCCTCAATGCAATATCAGCCCTTAACCCAAGGCCAACCACTCCACCACCACAACCCCGCCTTGACCACCACCCACAACCTACAATCCAATACCACCAAAGAACCCAACCGATGTGGACTACTATGGATTTCCTCACCACACCGGGCATGAGGAAGAAGAGGTCGTGGAGACCCAGCTAAGTGAAGGAGAAATGGTGCTGCGTGAGCCACACTTGAGGCGTGCGCCTCCTAGGGCGAGGGATACACACCACCACTCTGCGCCACCACCATACAATCACCACCTCGCGCCCCTATAAGAGCCGAGGCACCATCTAAACACCACACAACCCACTATAAATTCCTACACCCACATACCACTACACCAAGTCCAAGACCACATCCAACATAGGAGGGTACCAAGGGTGGAGCGAGAGAGGCCTCCTTCGACCCGCCTACCACCTTTTGAACCACCGGGGCACCATGACTATGAGGACCCGAATGAGGGAAGGGGCCATAGGTATTAAGAAGAGCGAGGGGACAAATATTCAAACCCCAAGTTGCCCTTGCCTAGCTTCGAAGGGAAGGACGATACCGAAGCTTACTATGATTGGGAAAATAAGATGGAGGGAGTCTTCGCTTGCTACAACTACACCGAAGAGAAGAAAGTCAAGTTGGTCGTAGTTGAGTTCACAAGTTTTGCCATTCATTGGTGGGATCGCATAGTGGCCAATAGGAGGCTCGAGAGGAGAGCACCCATGGCCAATTGGCGGGAATTGGTGTATGAAATTAAGCACCGGTTTGTGCCACCATACTACACAAGGGACTTGCACCGACGCCTTCAACGCCTAAGCCAAGGGTCCAAGAGTGTTAGTGAGTACTACCGTGAGAAGCCACCATAGCCCGGTTCTTGGGAGGGCTTCACAAAGAAATTGCGGATCCGCTTGACTTCCAAACCTATGAGACATTGGATGAGATGTTCCACCTAGCGCTAAAGATCGAAAGGCAAGTAAGTCACAAATCGAAACCTTCAACTCACTTGTCTACTCCTTCCTCCACTTTCCAGCGGCCTTGGCAAAATCCAAGCAAGGCCCCCATCACTACACCAAACACCAACCGCACCTTTCCACCTAAGCCAAACACACAACCAAACATTGTCACACCAAAGCCACTACCAAACACTAGTACAACCAACCCACCCGTAAGGACTCCCACTAGAGACATAACTTGTTTCAAGTATGGAGGGAAGGGACACATGCGGGCCGAGTGCCCCAATAGAAGAGCAATAGTGATGCGAGAAAGTGGAGAGTTGGTAAGCGAAGATAAGGAGGAAGAAGAGTTACGGACTAAGGAATGTTGGGGAGAAGATGAGTCCGCTAGTGATGCTAGTGAGGGGTATGATCATGTAGAGGTACCCAAATGCCTAGTAGTGAGGAGGAGCTTGAGTCTAAAAAGAAGGGAGGATGATGCCTCTATTGCCCAAAGAGAAAATTTATTCCACACTATAGGGGTGGCTAACGACATGGTTATGTCTATTATCATTGATAATGAGAGTTGCGCAGATATGGCAAGCGCTCTCCTAGTGCACTCTCTAGGTCTTGCAGCCACTAAGCACCCTCACCCATATGTGTTGACTTGGTTCAACGACGGGAGCACCGTGAAGGTGCACAAGCAAGTCCTTGTTTCGTTCAACATTGTAGGGTATGTGGACAAGCGCTTGTGTGATGTGGCTCCCATGTACGCTAGCCACTTGTTATTGGGGCACCCTTGGCACTACGACCGAAGGGTCATATATGATGGGTATAAGAACACTTCCAAGCTTAAGCATGAGGGGTGCAAGTTCTTTATCCCACCTCTCCCTCCAAGCCAAGTCTATGAGGACCAAATCAAGCTAGAGAAAGCTTGCGCCACTTTTGAGATCTCGGCTTTAATTCAAAAAAAGAAAGAGAGTGATTGGAGTGGAGTGAAGAAAGTAAGTGGGGAAAAAGGGGAAAATAGCGGGCATGAAAACAAAGAGCATGCGCCGAGAGAAGAAAGTAAGGAAAGTGGAGTGAAAAAGGGAGAAACGAGTGGGAAAACAAAGCTTGAAAAGAGTAAGTAAGCAAGCTAGTGAGGCCTTTAGAGAGGCGAAAGTGGGGAGAAAAGAGAGCTTGATGCCCAAGGGAAGAGATGTTAGGCATGCATTTATCATGCGCAAACCATGTATTCTAATTCACTTTAAATCCTTTACTTTAAATGCTACTAATGCTAACCTTCCTTTGCCAAGTATGATTTCTCCTCTTTTGCAAGACTTTAAGGACGTGTTCCCGGATGAGATACCCAGAAGGCCTTCCACCAACTAGGGGCATTGAGCACAAGATAGACTTCCTCCCCGGATCCACCCTACTAAATAGGCCGGCCTACCGGTGCAATCCGAAGGAGACCTAAGAGCTTCAAACGTAAATTGATGGGTTGCTGACCAAGGGGTTTATAAGGGAGAGTCTCTCACCTTGTGCCGTTCCGGTTATCCTTGTGCCTAAAAAGGATGGAACTTGGAGGATGTGTATGGATTGTCCTGCCATGAACAAGGTTACGGTAAAATATTCTCATCCCATTCCTCGCTTAGATGACATACTAGATGAATTGTGTAATGCTAAGATGTTTTAAAAAATTGACTTAGTAAGTGGATACCACTAAATCAAAATGCATGTAGGGGACCAATGGAAAACGACTTTGAAAACCAAATTTGGACTCTATGAGTGGCTTGTGATGCCTTTCAGCCTTACTAATGTGCCTAGTACATTCATGTGACTCATGAATCATATTTTGAGACCTTTTATAGGTCATTTTTTGCTAGTATACTTTGATGATATCTTAGTGTATAACACTTCTCCACAAGCCCATTTAGGCCACTTACACCAAGTGTTTCTAACCCTTCGTGAGCACAAATTGTTTGCCAAACTTTCCAAGTGTGATTTTTGCTTGGAGGAAGTGCACTTCCTTGGTTTTATTGTAGGATCCAAGGGGCTCAAGGTGGATAACGAGAAGGTTAAAGCCATCGCCGAATGGCCCACGCCCACCAATATAGGAGAAGTTCGCTCCTTTCATGGACTTGTCGGGTTCTATCGCCGGTTTCTCAAGGACTTCTCTATAATTACGGCGCCCCTCAACGAGCTCACAAAAAAGGAGGTCCCTTTCGTGTGGGGGAAGGAACAAGAGCTCACTTTTACCACCCTTAAAGACAAGCTCACGACAAGCCCGGTGCTCATTCTCTCCAATTTTGAGAAGACCTTTGAGGTCGAATGCGACGCGAGTGGAATGGGGATTGGTGCCGTGTTGATCCAAGACAAGAGGCCCATGGCATTCTTTAGCGAGTAGTTGAAGGCGGCGTAACTCAACTATTGCACGTACGATAGGGAATTGTGCATGCTAGTGAGGGCCTTAAATGTTTGGGAACATTACTTGATACCGAAGGAGTTTGTGGTGCATACCGACCACCTTAGCCTTAAGTATTTGAAGGGGCAAGGAAAACTCAACAAAAGGCACGCCGCATGGATGGAATTCATTAAGAGGTTTCCGTATCACATTAAGTATCTCAAGGGGAAGGACAATGTGGTGGCGGATGCTTTGTCTCGAAGGTACGCCCTTCTCACCTCTTTACATTCTCCTCTCTTAGGATTCTCGCATATTACTTCATTATATGCCAATGATGTGGAGTTTAAAGATATGTTTCTTGCATGCGTCAATGGGGTATTTGATCATTTCGCTTTGCATGATGGGTTCCTTTTTCGAAAGGGCAAGTTATGCATACCCGTGTGTAGCACGCGTGAGTTGTTGGTAAAGGAAGCGCATTGGGGAGGGGGGAGGGGGTGTTAATGGGACATTTTGGGATAGACAAAATACTAAGCACCCTTAAGTAGCATTTTTATTGGCCTAAAATAAAGAAAATGGTAACTCGTGTGGTAAATGTTTGTCTTGTTTGTAAACGTGCTAAAACTAGGAGCATTAATCATGGGCGTTACATGCCACTTCCCGTTGCATCCCACCCTTGGTGCGACATCTCGATGGATTTTGTGTTAGGCCTTCCACGCACTAAGCATGGTAAAGATTCCATTTTTTTCATTGTTGATAGGTTCTCTAAAATGGCGCACTTCATTCCATGTCATTCCACTAGTGTCATCCCTTTCTCATCTTGGAGAAAATCAACGATAACGCCTATGTTCTTGACATCCCTCTTTCGTATGGAAATACTAGCCATACCTTTAATATTAATGAACTTTCCCTTTATTTTGAAGGTGATGAAGACGAGGAGCTAGAGAGAGTCAACGGTGCAGATTCGAGGTCGAATCCTTGCGAAGAAGGAGGGGATGATATGAGCCCAGAAGTCATACATAGATACTCCACTAGGACTAAGGGAGTGATACCTATGCTCATCAAGGCGCTTAGGGCTGAAGAAGTGCTCACGGAGACCGCGACCCAATGAAGCATATGCGTCCATGCCAATGACTCGACTCGCACCCTCGCGCCCGAGCCCCGTCGCACGTCCGTGCTCGACCCGTCGTACGCCCGTGCTCGAGCCCTGTCGCACGCCCGTGCTCGAGCCCTGTCGCGCGCCTGCCGCATGCCCATACCCGCGCCCTGTCACACGGTCGTGTCCGCATCCAGCCGCACACCAGCGCCTCGACTCCCAGTCGCACGCTCGCGCCCGAGCCTTATCACAAGCTCGCACACGAGCCCTATCGCACACCTGAGCCCCGCACCCAGTCGCACGCTCTCGGCCTTCGGCCAGCGTAGCCTAAGCCCATCGGCGTCTAGCCATCTTAGGCCTACGCTCAAGCCCGCGTCTTCTAAGTATGAAGCCCCTTTGTCCAAGGGTGTTTAAGGTCTTTTCCTTTGTAATAACTAGCACTATAAATTGATGGGCATAGCCACTTTTATAGTTGATTTTGATTTTGAGTTTTTCATCTCAAGCCTTAAGCCAATTAGTCTAGCTCTAGGGATCTTAAATCTAAACCTTTTCTCTTCTTCAAGATAGGCGAGTTGCTCATCCTTCGTTGATGATAGGGTCAGCCTCGATTTAGAAACCCTTAGTCGTTTGTAATAGGAAGGTTGCTTGGTCTCATTACCAAGAGGGTTTTCTCCAAACATCTAAGTCTGAAACCCTTTGTCCATATATGCAACTCCTTTTACATTTCCTCACATCTGATCATCCATCAAACCGCCATCGCTAAGCCAACCGTGTGCGAGACTAGATCCAGCCTCCTTCAAATGACCCTCAAGCCTTCCAAGGAGCTTGGGTCTTATCACCTACCCAAAAGGACATGGCATTCTGTCATTAGAACCACATAACAATACACCTCGCATTTGAACCCTCCAATGGAGAACGAGACTAGAACCCGATGCGTCACTTCCACCTCAATGTCACTCGTCATCTATTGCACCTTGTAAGGATTCTCCCTTTCGATTAGTGGTAACCCTAGCTTTGCCACTAGAAGATCACTAGCGCAATTAACCATACTTCCATTGTCTACCACCACCGAATACTCTTCTTCTCTAATCAAGCACCGAATGTGGAAAGCATTGGTCCTTTGACTCTTTCCCCTAAACACTTGCCTTGGACGTGCCACCAAGCTCCTCCTAATCATTAGAGTCAAACCATAATTAACTTTGGCTTCAATCTCCTCATCCACTTTCGAATCACTATTTTCTAATTCCTTGGACTTGTTCCTTTCTCCACAATCTTCTTCGCTTATCACACTCTCTTCCCTAATCAGCATCACTCGCTTGTTAGGAAAAGCGTCCGCATAATGCCCACGGCTGGTGCACTTAAAGCACACTGTATCTTTCGCTGCCACCTTTATAGAATTAGGGTTAGAGGAACTCTCCTTAGTTCTCCCTTATGGAATACTTGGCAACTCATTACTCCTTTGATTCGGCACACCCGACTTCTCATCTCGAGTCCAACTCGGCTTCTTCCAAGACGTTCCCTTAGAGCTAGAACCCGCAACCTTTGACTTGCGTTGCTTCTCAATTTTTGACGCTAGGTATAACATCTCTTCTAGCGAGTTATAACTTGTCAACTCCAATCTGTTGGCTATTTCCGAATTAAGTCCATTTAAGAACCTTGCCATTGTCGCCTCTTGATCCTCCACAATTTGTGCTCTTGCCAACGCAATCTCCATCTCGTTGAAGTAGTCACCCACGCTCCTCGTTCCTTGCGTTAGGGTCTGAAGTTTTTGATGAAGGTCACGTTGAAAGTGATTAGGTATAAAGTGCTGCCTCATCAACACTTTCATGTCCTCCCAAGTGGAAACAGGACCAGCTCTCACTCTCATGCGTGCTTGATTTAGTGTGTCCCACAAATGAGCAGCGTAACCACTAAATTCAACCGAGGTTATCTTCACCTTTTTCTCTTCCGAGTAATTGTGACAAAGAAAAATTGAGTTGACCTTTCTTTCCCACTCTAAGTATAGGTCCAGATTGTCCTTCCCCTCGAACGTAGGTATCTTCATTTTGATGCTCCCAAGGTTGCCATCAATTCGACCCTTAAGTCTCCTCCTCTCGGCTTGTCTTGCTTCTTCCTTTAGGCGCTCTTCTTCTTCCTCTCATTCGACATCCTCATACCAATGCTCACGTCTAGGTTGACTTTTGCCATCAGGAACTCTCGCATTCTCTCTAGGGATTTTTTCCTCTTCTCGACCCTCCTCTTCCTCGGCTCCTTCTCTTCTTCTATGCCCTCTAGGGTTTAGACCGATTGGGCCTTGCGGTACACCTCCCATGAATCTATCGTCAAGGTGCCGCAAACGCTCGGTCGTCTCTTGCTTCCATTGCGCCATCTCATCAAACCTAACGTTGAGATTGCTCAACAATGCCAGCGTCTCTTGTAGCAATTCCTGGCTCCCTTGATTCGCCATGTCTCTCCTAACACGACTTAAAAATAAAACCAAACAAAGAAATGAATCTTCTTTTGATTTTCTTTTCTCGTTTCGCCTTTCTTTTCTTTCTTTCTTTCTTTTCTTTTTTTTACTCTTTTTTACTCTACGAAAATTAAACACAAGACTCAAGACTCAAACAATCCAACGAGAATTATTTCTACAAACACTCGACTCAAATGCAACAAACCACAACGATTTGTTTGCTCAAGACGCAAAAATGCAAAATTAAATAAATAACTAATAAAAATGAAAAGATAGTTACCAAATCATGAACTCCCTTGAGCTCCGCTACCAACTGATATGATCCTGGCTAGGCCAAGACGTGCATAAGCGATGATCTTGTTCTTCTCTTGATTTGGTGTGCGGAATTAATACAAATCCCTCCTTGAACGCTCCTTTAATCAATTAGCATCCCATACTACTAATTGATGTTATTGCTTAGCACTTGACTAATGCCTGAGGTCCAATTCGTAAGCGTTACACCAACGAATCCTCCCCACCGAGATTGAGTCTGTCCAATCCCCAAAAGAAATCAAATCACACGATTTCGAAGCTTGAGTCACATAAGCTCCAAGGTTCGAGTCACACGAACCCTAACGATTGAGTCACACAATCGCTAACGTGCCTTGTGCACCTCCCACGCCGAATCACTCGAACGCCGCACTAAGGAATCACGCAGAATGCTTCGCGGATCCACGCTTGAGTCCTATAAACACACACACGAATGACGCACACTAGCTCACGCCTTACATCACACAAGTCGCCACACTCTGCTAGCCCTAACCTAGTCACACGGCTAAGTTCCATCGAATTATTACTTCATACGGTTTTGAGGTAAATACAGTAGAGGACTGTCTGTACCATAAATTCAGTGGGAGTAGGTTTATGTTTTTACTGCTTTATGTGGATGATATTCTGCTTGCTACAAATGATGTAAAGCTTCTTCAGGATACTAAGGCATTCCTTTCAACTCAGTTTGAGATGAAAGACCTTGGTGAAGCTTCTTTTGTGCTTGGGATACAGATCCATCGGGATCGTTCAGAGGGTATCCTCAGGTTGTCACAAAAGGGTTACATCGATAAAGTTCTTAAAAGGTTCAGCATGCAGAATTGTAAGCCACATGATACCCCTATCTCCAAAGGTGAGAAATTTAGCCTAGACCAGTGTCCTAAGACCGATTTGGACCGCAAGTTCATGGAGGGTATTCCATATGCTTCGGCTGTGGGACGCATCATGTATGCTCAAGTTTGTACCCGTCTGGATCTTGCGTATATAGTTGGTATATTGGGCAGATACCAGAGCAATCCCGGGAGGGATCATTGGGTCGCAGCCAAAAGGGTCTTTCGGTACCTGCAGAGAACGAAAGACCATATGCTCACGTACAGGAGATCAGATCAGCTTGAGATCGTTGGGTATTCTGATTCTGATTTCGCTGGATGCTAGGACAGTCGGAGATCGACATCAGGTTTCGTCTTTCTGTTGGCTGGTGGGGTCATTTCTTAGAAGAGCGCCAAACAGTCACTCGTCGCTTCTTCCACTATGGAGGCTGAGTTCGTAGCTTGCTACGGGGCATCCAGTCATGCGATATGGTTGCGAAATATGGTCAAGGAACTGCGAGTTGTCACTGGGATCGAGAGACCCTTAAGGATCTATTGTGACAATCGGGCTGCAGTGCTGTACTCCAACAATAGTCGGAGCACATCCAGATCGAAGCACATCGACATCAAGTTCCTTGCTGTTAAAGAAAGAGTTCAGAGTGGTCTTGTGAGCATTGAGTTATTAGGTACAAATGTTATGGTTGCGGATCCGCTCACTAAGGCATTGACACTTGTTGCATTTCATGGCCATGTATCGAGCATGGGTGTCATTAGGTTAGATGCCTGAGATTAGTGGGAGTTATGTTTTGTACCATTATGGCTCACGGATGTATTGACTGTGTATTTATTTTCATAGTTTATGGATATTGATTTCTATTCAATATGCGCTCTGGTTTTCTTTTGATCTCAAAAAGTTTAAAGTGGATCAGTTAGAAATAGACATGAACAGATCATTTTACATGTATTTCCATGCTGCACATGCGCACTGGATCCATGTCATTGGTCAGTTAAGTCTGTAATCATCATGAGTTTAGTTGCTCTTGGTTCTGACATTAATGAAACCGACGGACCGGATTGGATTAGACAAGAGTTATGCTAGTATTCGGGAAATTAACGGTCGGTACTATAAGGATTGTACAATTCGGATTGTCCAAGTGGGAGATTGTTGGATTTTGGACAATAACGTGTACATCAATATCCGTTACCGTTAATTATATTTAGACCAATCGAGTGATCTAATAAAGTTTATGGTCTGAATTGTCTAATCAATTAAGTGCGAGGGGCAAATTTAATGTTTGTGCAGATTCCCGGGTTAATTACTAATTGTTAATGGACCAATTAGTAATTAATCATTTTGGTTATTTGGGAATTGGTCCCTGGAGGAATTTCTCTATTTTATTTAAAGCCTCTTCATCAAGGTAACAAAATAATTACAAAGAAAACAAAAGGTTTTGTGCAAGAGCTTTGGTTTCCATTTGCCTAGAGAATTTCATCCTCCTGAAGGCCAAAAATCCCTCTCCAATTTCATGGCATCGGCTAATGCAGGTGCACTTCCGCTGTTTATCTATATTAATCATTTTATAATCGATTTGTTTTGGTTCTTGGGATTGTTCATAAGGTTAGGGAACAATCTAGATTCTATTCGAATCTAACATTGCTAGCTTAAAAAACTAAATTTTGAAAAGGTATGTTCTTGGTGTTCATCCTTGTTCATCTGAGAAGTGAGAAGTTGTGTGAGGGAGAGAACATTTGATCCAAAAATACTTTCAAAAGCAAAGCCATTTATTTGTGTTTCCCTCTAAACAAATACTATCCTTCAAATCGCCGGCAATCAACGTCCATCCCATGCATTTAATGCATAAGACATGACAGCCGCCCATCTCTCCTACTTTCTCGGGAACATCCCACCAAAGCATCTAGTCTAGCGAAAATCTATCAGTTAAAGGAAACCTAGATCCTAACCACCTCACCAACTGCCTCACCAACTGTCTCCACCATTTACTCAAGTCTTGTGTCTTCCTTCAATCTCAAGTCTCAAACTAAGGTTACCGTTCAAGCCTCACCGAGTCTGGTAACCCTTTATCGGTACTTTCCCATCTCACTTACCGGTACTTCCTCATCTATTTTTTTTCTAAAGTCCTTTCTTGAGTCTTTCCTCCACCAAGTCCGGTATCTCTTACCAATACCTATCCTCATGATAAGGGCTTCACTTCGATTTGGAGATGAAACCATGAGATGAAGGCAGCAAGGATCTAGTCTCCTTTGGGAGGTGGTAAACACAAGGATAGATGGTGTTTGGATGGGTGAATGGATCCAGATTTGTATGGAGTTTAAGGGCAGCGACAATAAATGGAATAATGGAGAAGATAACGTCGCTAGAAGGAGTGCGGATTGTGAAGCGGATTAATGGATGAAAAGGAGAGCGTTTTGATGATAAACAACAATGGAACTTCAATACCCAACAAACCCTCTCTAGACTTGCTAGAGCAACCTTGTTACAAAGTAAAGAAGATGAAGTGCTGGTTTTAAAAACCCTAAATTACCTAAGCTACACTAGGGTTTGGTCTTAGAGAAATAACATTCAAATCAAAGACAAGCTATAAAAGAGGCTAAGCCCTTCTATTTATAGCTAGCGATTATTACAAGGGATAATACCCTAATACCCTTAGACAAAGGGGTAGGACGTTGGGCTTTAAAGATGGGCCTTGAAGGCTTGGCACTTGGCGGGTTTGGCCTAGGCTTAGGCGCACGGCTTGAATAAGACATGGGCCGAGGAGCTAGGGCTAGGCGTGGGCGCTCATGGGATAGGCAGAGAAGCTCACGGCTTGCTAGGGTTGGAGGCGCGGATGTGTCATTGTTTGGCCGACCAACCCGTGAGGACCGTGCGAGGAAGATAGGCTATGCGGGAGGCCTTGCTCGTGCAATGTGTGTGGGAAATGGTGGATCCATGCTCATATCATCCCATCCCTCTTTGAGGAGATTCGTCCTCGAATCTAGACCATGGATGGTGTGATAGACCGAAATGGGCGATGAAGATTTAACCACAAGAACTTTCATTCCTTTCCTTTGTACCAAGTCTCTTTCAATCCATTGGAGAAGCGGATCCGTGTAGCCGTGAAGGGGAGCCAAAGTAGTGAAAGATGAGGTGTGGTCAAGATATGAAGCTAAAAGGGTGATGGAGGAGGTGCGGTCAACATGCTCAAATCCAAGGAGGAACGGGTCCGAATATGTGATGAAGGAGACCGCCGGGATGATGGAGAACTTGTTGCCTAGATGTGTGGCGCTGCAAGGTAAGACAAAGGAGAGCTCTCTTATGGTAGCCCGTAGCCAACCCACAAATCCCTATGGCATTCCCAATGCTGCCATCCTCCACAAGATCATCATCACTCGAAGTTACCTCACAAATAACCATCTCTGCATCACATGGGACATCACCCTCACCAAGGGATGGTACAACAAGCATCTCATCCCTAATTGGAGCCAAACCCTCCTCAATGGACTGAAAACCATGGTCTAGGTTCTTAAATTGAAGCATCATTGCGGCTGTGGATTCTGCCAAGGATTGAGTGTTGCATTCCAGTCGCGCTAGAATTGAAGCAATCTTCAGGTCTGAGGGTGAAGGTTCTTGTGCATAGGACAACCCTCGGGCATATGATGGGGCATGGTGATAAGAAAGGTGCGGAGGAGCAACCCTAAAATGTGGTGGGATATAGGAGGCAGTTATGGTGTCAAAGTCTCGGCTAAGAGGAGCATCCCTCAAATGCGATGGGATATAGGTGCGTTGAGGAGGTCGACGGACAAACACACTAGAAGCGGAGCCATGGCCACGACTATGGTAAGATGCGGAACCTAGGCCATGGCTTGGAGAGGAGGCAGTCGTGGTGTAGAAGTCCTCATCCCAATAAGACCCAACATCCTCATAATAACGAGACATACGCAAAGGTACCTATAAAAAGAAAAATAAACACAATTGCTATATAACAAACGTTAGTCTCTCCCTCACGTGTTTCACTCATGTTTCACTCTTCCCTCTAATATTCTCACAATCTCTCAAGTTCCTATGTATTCAATTCCGTTTCTTGTGTAACAATAAAGCAGCATGCTCAAGTTCAATCACGAAGACTCAATCAAGAATGCTAGAAACAACAAGACAGTTTGCTGAAAATTTTCTAAGCAGTTTTCTCAGAATTCGGCTATTGCCCTTTAAAAATAGCAAACGTTGGAATTAATTCACCAAAATTAATATGGATACTCTTGAGATATTGGACTACAAGTTTGATTCAGGGTGGAAGACGAAATTCAGCTGGAAACTCAAAGAAACACTGTTCACAAGATGATCGCGCAGAATACCAAGACTGAGAAAAAAAACATTGTACAAGTAGAGCTCACTTGTATGACATGTATTTCAAAATGGAGTGAAGAGAACTCACTTTTATGACATGTATTTTGATGAGAGAAGTGGAAGACAAGTAGTTCTTCAAGTTGAAATTTGTTTTCACTAAATGCCGAAAAGGAGAGTGTTTTGTATGACACGTAGTCTAATGTGTATGACAAGTAGTGTTTGTAATGTGTATGACAATGAGTGCACAAAGTGTATGACAAGGTGCTCCCCAAAGTGTGTGACAAGCAAATGGGGAGTTAAGTATGCTGCCCTAGGGCCGGCTATGTGAGGAAGTGGAGTAGTCAGCAAGCTGAAATGCTTGGCTCACAATGAGAGATGTGGCAGCCTAGGAGGTGAGCACAAAAATGAGAAGACTAGCTAGTAAACAAGCAAGTCCACATGGCTCTCATGGCTCATCATAGGAAGCTCCAATCACAACAGCAATTACACTTAAAGAAGATGACAATTTCGGCCTCTTAGATGCAAATAAACACACAAAATTGCAGCAATTGTGTTTCTTCAAAAATCAGAACAGTATAAGATAAAATTTTGTCAAGAACACAAAAGTTCCAAATGAAGATTAATTGAAACCTATGGTAGGAATCAATGTTTAAACAGTGGAAATGAAGTTGGAAGGTGTTTGAACCGTGGAATCAGCTAGAAAATGAGTTTTGGCCAAAGAGAGGAACGGGTATGAAACTGGAAAAAAAATTCGGCCAAAGATGGATGCCTACGGTAGAAGAGAAGTTTCTAACCGTAGAGAAGGAGTTTACAAACCTAGAAGATAGCTTAGAGCTTCGCTACCACTTGATAAGGGTTCGACTTCGATTTGGAGATGAAACCGTGAGATGAAGGCAGCAAGGATCTAGTCTCCTTTGGGAGGTGGTAAACACACGGATAGATGGTGTTTAGATGGGTGAATGGATCCAGATTTGTATGGAGTTTAAGGGCAGCGGCAATAAATGGAATAATGGAGAAGATAACGTCGCTAGAAGGAGTGCGGATTGTACAACGGATTAATGGATGAAAAGGAGAGTGTTTTGATGATAAACAACAATGGAACTTCAATACCTAACAAACCCTCTCTAGACTTGGTAGAGCAATCTTATTACAAAGTAAAGAAGATGAAGTACTGGTTTTAAGAACCCTAAATTACCTAAGCTTTACTAGGGTTTGGTCTGAGAGAAATAACATTCAAATCAAAGATAAGCTATAAAAGAGGCTAAGCCCTTTTATTTATATCTAGGGATTATTACAAGGGATAATACCCTAATACTCTTAGACAAAGGGGTAGAACATCGGGCTTTGAAGATGGGCCTTGAAGGCTTGGCACTTGGCGGGTTTGGCTTAGGCATAGGTGCAAGGCTAGACATGGGCCAAGGAGCTAGGGCTAGGCGCGGGCGCTCATGGGATAGGCGGAGAAGCTCACGGCTTGCTAGGGTTGGAGGCACGGATGTGTCATGGTTTGGCCTATCAACCCGTGAGGACCGTACGAGGAAGATAAGCCACGCGGGAGGCCTTGCCTGTGCAATGTGTGCGGGAAATGGTGGATCCATGCTCATATCACCCCACTACTTCTGTCTTCCTGAGTCTATTGGTACTTTTCCACCACAACTACCGGTACTTCCCCGCCCATCCTGTCCAAGTTCCCTTCTAGAGTCTACCATTACCCAGTCCATTCCACCTACCGGTACTGCTACCTACCATTTTTTGGTACCTTACCAACAAATCTTTCAAGAGATAGCAAAAGAAAGCAATCCAAGATTACAAGGCTTTGGTTTCCCAAGAGAGATAGGGAGAAGTATTCTCAACTCAAGTTATCTCTCTCAAGAAGGGATGAGTTTAATTGGAGGAGTAATCTCGAGTCAGTGAGGAGTATTCTCAACTCGATGAACAAAATTCACTTCAACATCTAAACTAACTAAAATAATAGTTACATCCAATATCTATACTAGGGTAGCCAAACGACCTTGAGATGAATGTGCCCTTGGTGAGGGACGCGTTCTCCACGAAAGTTTAAGGCCTTAAGATGGGTTGTTTAAGCCCATGACTGTTGCTAAAAAATGGAAGTAAATAACCAAACTTGTTGTGTCTGAAGGGTGTCCCGATAGGCGCTAATAGTAGCGAACCCGGAGGCATTCTTGGTTTAGTAGGGTCAGTGCGAGGAACTTCATGGTGTGGCCGAGGAGGGTATGAGGCCAAGGTTGGTTGTGATACGAATGAAGGGCTTCTTGACTTGTGAGGGTGACTTCCAATAGTCTCTCATGCATTAGCCGTGATGGCCATGAGACACTTAACGGTAATTCTTCGCGGGTTGCTCGTCCAAGACAGGAGTTGTGCGATCGGTGGCCTATGCTTCTCTCGGTAGTTTGCACAATAGTTATTGATAAAATATGATTCGATTATACCCGGGGTAGGAAGAATCTTGGCGATATTCACCTCTGAGGGGGTGGTCCTCGCCGCCGCTACACCTGCAAGGCGCCGGAGGGGGTCCCCGGCGCAGGTACTCCAACGATCAAGTCAGTATAAGTAGCGAAATATAAGGGGTATGTAGGAGTAGTAGTGAGAGAGAGTAGAGAGAGAGAGTCCTCCTCCTTTTCTACCTAGGAGGGGGTATTTATAGGATATTTGGTCGGGAGTGCTGTCTTGGGATGCCAATACTTATGGCGTACCGGGTGTGGGAATAAGCGCCATATCGTGTTGGATGGCCCCCCCCCCCCCCCCCCGCTGACGTCGACCACCCCCCGGTAGCAGGACTAGCAAGAGGCCAGGCGGGCCCTACAGTAGCTGAAGATGACGCACCCCCTGCCCGGACTAAAATGCCCTGGGGGTATATCAATTGTTATCATAAGCCCAACTGAAAACGAGCCCGAGTGTTTACCAAGGGCTTCATTCTCGACTTCTAGAGGAGTAGTATTTCCTTCACGACGCGGTAGGTTCATGAGGATTTTCGAGTTTCTCTGACTCTTCTGGCATTTAAGCAATGTATTTTCATTCCCGATATCTATCAGAACTCGGTATCTTTGTACCAGATATACGACAGTAAAGCAGGCAACGCGAACCGAATACTTTCGAGAACTATTGGCCACAGAAAGGATGTCGACCAAGTTGATAGCGGTGATGTCGTGGCGATAACGCTGGTCATAAACCAGAACTGATAATTCTGGCGATAAGCCAGAACTAATAACGCTGACGGCGAACCCGAACAGATAACGCTGACGGTGAACCCGAACAGATAACGCTGACGGGGACGCAACACTGTAGCAAAGCAATGTCATAGCTTGCTGATGAAGATGGTGTCATCACGAGACCACCATGTAGTCAGCCAAATCATGGGCAGATAATAATAACAAGGTATTCTTCTTGATATCGCGACATGACTAAGAATGCGCATTTCAGCACTGGGAAGGAGATGTCACAAATAAGATGGTGTACCATTGCTCCCATCACTGAGAATGTATTCCCTCGCTAATGACAAAAGATACCCCGTAGGCAGTAATAAATTCTTGCGTAATCTCGCTGCCTTTGTGGGCGTTAGTCTCTTCGCTATTTCGATATTTCATCGACTTTCCTGCGCATTCTCAAATGTTGTCTTGCCAGGTTAGTAAAAATAACATGTAATGACAAGTACTAGTTACCCTTAGAAGCTTTCACCCGCGCATATCGGGGTGTTGTTGATGTCACTTTTTCCATCCAAGCTCGTTGGATCCAGCTTTGCTGTAAGCCGCCTGCAATATTGACGCGGCTTTACGCCATAAGCTACCTACAATTTGTGCGGTTTTACGCCATAGCTACCTGCAATATTTTCGTGGTTTTACGCTGCTCGGAGCTACCTACAATATTGACGCGGCTTTACACTATAGGCCACCTACAAATTGTGCGGTTTTATGCCGTAGCTACCCGCAATATTGCACGCTTTCACATTCCCCAAGATTTCAATATGTACTCGACTTGAGTACCTGCATTGTTAGCTGTACAAATACACTAACAGTAACAGAGTTTGCTAACTTCGGTTAGCTTTCCTCTAAGAAGGGGAAAATGATAATCTTAAAGGTGATAGCGATACCTTAGGGGAATAAACAAGGAACTCGGCCGTTGTTTAATTCCCGCTCCACTCCTTGCCTTTACGAAGGAGAATGACATGTCGTTGGAGACCTTTTTCGGTGATGAGAGACTGACCTCATGACATTATGAGGGCTCTTCAAACGGGGTAGATATTCACCCGATAAGTCATATCAATATTCATACGGGGTAGATATTCACCCGCCAGATAATATTCTAAATTATCATTTATCTCACCCACCATCATGATAAATGACTAGATATAAAGCAGGACTAGGCTGCAATCAGTGGCGTCACTTTGAGGCTCAATCGTACCTGCTAAACGCTGATATCTCACTTAGATGTCTTCATGAGAATTATAGCCCTTTAAACTATCTTCAAATCGAGCTATTATCCAGGAAATTCCGAGCACGTATGAATAAGATATGATTTTTTCCGTAAACTCAATATATGCGGAAACTTCAGCTAAGGCGGAGGCAGCTGATAACACGGAGGAAGCTCCTACCACGGAGGAAGTTCTTATCGCTGAGGAAGCTCATAACGCGGAGGAAGCTCCTAACACGAAGGAAGCTCCTATCACGGAGGAAGCCCCTATCACGGAGGCAGCCCCTATCACGGAGGCAGCCCCTATCACAGAGGAAGCTCCTATCACGGAGGAAGCTCCTATCACGGAGGAAGCCCCTATCCCGGAGGCAGCTCCTAACACGGAGGAAGCTCATAACACGGAGGAAGCTCCTACACGGAGGCAGCCCCTATCACGGAGGAAGCTCATAACACGGAGGAAGCTCCTATCACGGAGGAAGCCCCTATCACGGAGGAAGCTCCTATCACGGAGGCAACCCCTATCACGGAGGCAGCTCCTAACACGGAGGAAGCTCCTATCACGGAGGAAGCTCATAACACGGAGGAAGCTCCTACACGGAGGCAGCCCCTATCACGGAGGAAGCTCATAACACGGAGGAAGCTCCTATCACGGAGGAAGCTCATAACACGGAGGAAGCTCCTACACGGAGGAAGCTCCTATCACGGAGGAAGCCCCTATCACGGAGGAAGCTCCTATCACGGAGGCAGCCCCTATCACGGAGGAAGCTCATAACACGGAGGAAGCTCCTATCACGGAGGAAGCCCCTATCACGGAGGAAGCTCCTATCACGGAGGCAGCTCCTAACACGGAGGAAACTCATAACACGGAGGAAGCTCCTATCACGGAGGAAGCTCCTAACACGGAGGAAGCTCCTATCACGGAGGCAGCTCCTAACACGGAGGAAGCTCCTATCACGGAGGAAGCTCCTATCACGGAGGCAGCTCCTAACACGGAGGAAGCTCATAACACGGAGGAAGCTCCTATCACGGAGGAAGCCCCTAGCACGGAGGAAGCTCATAACACGGAGGAAGCTCCTATCACGGAGGAAGCTCATAACACGGAGGAAGCTCCTACACGGAGGCTGCCCCTATCACGGAGGAAGCTCATAACACGGAGGAAGCTCCTAACACGGAGGAAGCTCCTATCACGGAGGAAGCCCCTATCACGGAGGTAGCCCCTATCACGGAGGTAGCCCCTATCACGGTTTCGTCTTTTTCCCAGAAGCTCACATGTCATGCTTTAAAATATATATGATTGCTTCACAAATTGCCATTATAATTAATTTGGCACAACTTACTATTCATCTTCTCCTTTCCAGCAACATTTGCTATCGGAGTACGTGCCTCAAACAAGATGATGATGATCCCAGTAAAATCAAATGAGAAGATAATTAATGACAGTGAGCACAACAAGATGATTTGTTCCATAATCATACTCGGTGGTGATTGGCCGCCTCAGGTTGAAGAAATGAGGATGGGTCTCTAAATTCAAAACCCATTTTCCAAAAGTAAAATGATCCTTGGCAGAGATCTTGATTTTGACGAAGATAATCATGACTTCTCTCCCTCTTTTTTTTTTTTTTTTTTTTTTCAGATCTGGTTTTTCTTTTGAACAAATAACAATAAATTCTTGGATCCCCATTTTCCAGATCTGATCTTTTTGCCTTCTAACAATAGAATGACCATTCAAACTCATATCATCGGATCCAGGCTAAAACCACATGGTGAACCCATTACCAGAAAAACCAGCGGCGGCAATGGAAAATAATAAACATGTATATGGAGAGGAGAGCCTTCAGATCTCAAGGAACTCACTTGACGATCTAAATACTCTCAACGAAAGCACCATTTGATAAAATATGATTCGATTATACCCGGGGTAGGAAGAATCTTGGCAATATTCACCTCTGAGGGGGTGGTCCTCGCCGCCGCTACACCTGCAAGGCGCCGGAGGGGGTCCCCGGCGCAGGTACTCCAACGATCAAGTCAGTATAAGTAGCGAAATATAAGGGGTATGTAGGAGTAGTAGTGAGAGAGAGTAGAGAGAGAGAGTCCTCCTCCTTTTCTACCTAGGAGGGGGTATTTATAGGATATTTGGTCGGGAGTGCTGTCTTGGGATGTCAATACTTATGGCGTACCGGGTGTGGGAATAAGCGCCATATCGTGTTGGATGGGGCCCCCCCCGCTGACGTCGACCACCCCCCGGTAGCAGGACTAGCAAGAGGCCAGGCGGGCCCTACAGTAGCTGAAGATGACGCACCCCCTGCCCGGACTAAAATGCCCTGGGGGTATATCAATTGTTATCAGTTATCGGGTTGGCGCGGGCCTCGCCCTTGTCTCCCGTTAGACTCCTCCCGGTAACTTGCATACCAGGATAACTCCCGGTATCCTACTCTTCCGATAAGCGCCCGGTAACTTGCAAGCTTCCTGTTATATTCCCATAAGCTTGTACCAAGGACTTAGGTTTAAGGCTGGCATCGATCATGTCTCCCGATAGATGTCCTGGGGTTCCCGATAGGTTTCCATCAACTTATCCGTAGGACTCGAAGTTGGTGCTGGGCTGACCTATGCTTCTCAATAAGTTCTCGATAACCTGCGAGCCTCACATTAAGTGGCCCATGGCTCCCGATAGACTCCCATGCCTCCTCATGGGGAATGATCTGGGTGATTAGTCCTTGCGGAGGGGAGTCTAAGGCCGATGCATCCGTGAACACATCACTTCCATTGTAAAATGGGAATTGTTAAGATAACTTAGAGGTTTTCTCCAAAGTTCAAGTCATGAACTATTAGGTATATTAAAGTTCGGAAGCTTTAATTTGTTTAAGTAAAAATAATAATTTCCATCCTATTCAATTAATTGTGGGCCAGGTTGCTACTACAAGTTAGTAGAGGTTTAGCTAATTAATTCGAAGATACTTAACTTGTTCGTGGACTAGGTTGATTAGCACAAGGTGCTAATAGGGTTAGTCATTTTTGTTGAGTTATTTTCCGCATTCGAAATCCAATCCTTGAACTAGATCAGTATTTTATATACCTTCTTTGGTGTTCGCAGACGAGGATCGTATCAGGCTATTATGTTGACCCTTGTGAGAAAAACTAAGTTTTTGGGGAACTATAAACCCACGTAGTGTAGGTTAGAAATCCTAAAGATAAGTGATTTATAAGTAGTGGATGTACCTTACCAGATGTAAGGAAACCACTATAAATCTATTTGTCAACTTTTCTTACTCGTCTTTAATTTATTGCCTTAACCACTTATTGCACATCTTTACGAAATAAATTAGTTTATTTGGTGGCTTATTCCTCCTCCCCCTATTTCAGAGGTTGGTGTGAATGGACTGGAATTGTTGGAAGTTATTTTTAGTTAATTCTGGTTGGACGAATAACTGAAAACTCTACTAAGGAATAATTGGAAGCATGTAATAATAACTGTTGCGGTGATGCTGATGCAAATTTGGCCACTTCTCGCCCCTGATGATTAGAGGACCCAATGATGTTGACATTGCTATACACTTTAATTAAGGACATTTTAATCAAGTAGTGATATATGAGTTTATTTCTATTTCGTGGCATCCCAGGAGCAAACAAAGTGGTCATAAATATCACATCAGTTGAAAAGGTTTTTAGGCAAGTGAATATAAATTTTCATCATCCTTAATCATGTGTACGTGTTTTGGGGGTGAGAAAACCGTTTGAAATGAATTGAAGTATATTTTTTTCTTACAAATATATTCATTTCTAATAAGAATTTGGTTCAAATAGGGTGTTAATGTGAAAATTCTATCTGGAATTGACTTTAAATTGAAAACAACCAGATAAATCACACCATTTGGAGGAGAAAAAGAATTGGAATAAGAGTCAAAATATTTTTTTTTATTTTAATTCATTGACTAGATCAAACCATTTGGAAGCGATTAGGTTCGCTTGGGTCTGATTTTCTTTTTCTTTTTTGAACTATTTTTTTATTAGGAGCTCACATAAATCACAAATTTAAAATATAGTTACAGATATGAATAAAAATGCAACCACATAAAAACATATGAGTTTAAAGTAGTGGTACGTAAGCTAAATATAAACTCATAGAAAATAAATATTTGATAAAAATAGGATTATGTACAATTTACATATTAAAAAATAAAATGAGCGTTATAATTTTTGAAACTATTCTTTAAAAGTTTTACCAAATACCTAACTCCAACAAAAAAAAATTACTTATAAGTTCTGAATTAAAATAAAAGATTATAATCATAAAGGGGAAAAGACATTTTTGGCCCCTGAACTTTAATTTTTTAATTAATGTGGCCCCTAAACTCTTAAATTGTTTAATTACAACCCTGCGAATCGAACGTTTTGACAAAATTGGCCCCTACCGTCACAGAAACCTGACGTGGCGACGTTATCTTCCACGTCAGACACGTCTCACGTGCCACGTCGGCTAGCCACGTCAGATTCCTGCCAACTCACGCGCCCACGTCATTGCTTTATCAGGGGCCACATTAATCATTTAATTAAAATTCAGGGGCCACATTAATCATTTAATTAAAGTTCAGGGGCCATTTATGTCTTTTTACCGAATAGATGTGGAGTTGTGAGATGGCAAGTTGCTGACGGCCCAGCACTACGTTTAAGCTCTTAAATTGAAAATTTCCTAAAAATTACTACTATATAAATGATAAAACCCAAATATTGTATATGTATCTTCTTAATTGGATAAAAAAAAAAACTTTGACTTCAGCTGCTCCTATACCTTGCCAAATATTTAGAGTTAAGGTAAATAAAAAATTTACAGTTTTTAAAATACATTACTTTGGCCTCTACTAATCTTTCAAATGTTAACCTTACAGTTTTCTAAAAAAAATATTACAATTTTAAATTTTTTAATAATTAAACTGTAAATACAAATAACAATTTTTCAATGGGAAAAAGACATTTTTGGCTTTTATATGGTTTTCGAATACATGGACTATGATTTGACAGGTCTTGCTGATCGCCTGGGAATTAAATTTAGCACACAAGAAAAATTACATATATATATATCACTAAACTACCTTCTTATTATTGTTAACGACATTTAGAGTTTAATTTTAACAAATTAGAGATGGAGAACACAAAAGAGAGGCTTTTAAAATGAGATTATAGAATTGGTAACCATTTGATGAGTGTCAAAAGTTTGACCACCAACCAACCCCATGAAAAAACACATGATTACTTCTTCGCCTCACGATGAACACTATATATATAATAAATACGCATAACAATATTCACATCCATAATATTTAATTCGGGTAATAAATTCACATATCCATATCCGAATTAAATTTAAAAAATTAGTGTTCAATCCATAATATTAAAAAATTGTTATTTGTATTTACTGTTTAATTATTAAAAAATTTAAAATTGTAATGTTTTTTTTAGAAAACTGTAAGGTTAACATTTGAAAGATTAGTAGAGGCCAAAGTAATGTATTTTAAAAACTGTAAATTTTTTATTTACCTTAACTCTAAATATTTGGCAAGGTATAGGAGCAGCTGAAGTCAAAGTTTTTTTTTTATCCAATTAAGAAGATACATATACAATATTTGGGTTTTATCATTTATATAGTAGTAATTTTTAGGA
Organism: Viola odorata; assembly: GCA_963691705.1. Classification (NCBI taxonomy): domain Eukaryota; kingdom Viridiplantae; phylum Streptophyta; class Magnoliopsida; order Malpighiales; family Violaceae; genus Viola; species Viola odorata. Next base: position 26,340,780 of record OY829542.1, read on the forward strand.
AATTTTCAATTTAAGAGCTTAAACGTAGTGCTAGGCCTTCAGCAATTTGCCATCTCACACCTCCACATCTATTCGGTAAAAAGACATAAATGGCCCCTGAACTTTAATTAAATGATTAATGTGGCCCCTGAATTTTAATTAAATGATTAATGTGGGCCCTGATAAAGCAATGACGTGGACGCGTGAGTTGGCAGGAATCTGACGTGGCTAGCCGACGTGGCACGTGAGACGTGTCTGACGTGGAAGATAACGTCGCCACGTCAGATTTCTGTGACGGTAAGGGCCAATTTTGTCAAAATGTTCGATTCGCAGGGTTGTAATTAAACAATTTAAGAGTTCAGGGGCCACATTAATTAAAAAATTAAAGTTCAGGGGCCAAAAATGTCTTTTCCCCTAATCATAAATATACAATGGTTCGATTTACGATAAAATTTAAGGTGTTTTACAAAATAAAACCAGAGAAGACTGACCAATTTCAATTCCGTCCAATCTCGATTGCTTTCATACAATTTTTTAAAAAACATTCAGAGCCAAACGGATTGATTCAGTTTAGACCGGTATGATTTCTGGTTCAGTTGAAGGATGCCCGAGATGGGCTGGGCCCGGAAACGACAAGTTGAATTGCAAAAGCAAATTAGGGAATAGAATAGAGACGTTGTAGACGCAAGAGAAGTATCTCGAATGTCAAGGCAGGAAGGGAAACTCTACCGGTCAAGCAATAATTAAATACTTTTTTTATAATAAAAAAATAAAGGAAAAATAAATAAATAAAAAATGTAACAGCACTAACAGAAGGGTCTAGAATCCCTGAAAAACCTTTTCTTCCAATATAAAAGGCATAGTATAGAGGAAGCAGAGAGCTATTACTACTATAGTCTCTCTCCATTATAGTCGTCTTCGTCTTAGGGAAACCCTAATTCTCGATTGCACGGTATATTACCTTACTGAAATTCCTAGAGCTTTGTGCGACGAGTGAGTATGGCGGATACGGAGACGTTTGCATTCCAGGCGGAGATCAACCAGCTGTTGAGTCTCATCATCAACACCTTCTACAGCAACAAGGAGATCTTCCTTCGTGAGCTCATCAGCAATGCCTCCGATGTACGTCCTACTTTCAATCCCTACTATTATTTCCGTTTTCAATTAGTTCCCCTGTACTTGCACAACCTCTTATGGATCTGGCGTTTAGAATTAATTAATAATATGTATTTGCTCTTCTGGGTATATATTTTACTATCCACCATTGATAAGTAATCGTCTGTTACTTGTTTACTGGATCTAGAGTTGCTTGTTTTGCTTGTTTCTCATGTGATGCACCTATTTTAGGTCGCTTATCTTTAGGGAGATATTCAAAGTTATGAAATAGTACTGCTTGGTTGTTGTGTTTGATTTAAGTGTTAAATAGGCAATCAGTAGAAGATATTGTCTACTAATTATTATTCTTGACGTGGGTTTAGATAGGTTGCCTGATATTGTATGTGTACAGCAGACTGGGTGTTGCTGTATGACTTATTCATGGTACCTTTGATCGTTTAGCTATGGGGTTTGTGCATTTGCAAATCCTGATTCATTCATTCTTTTGCTGTATAACTACAGGCCTTGGATAAGATTCGTTTTGAGAGCTTGACTGACAAGAGCAAGCTTGATGCTCAACCTGAACTTTTCATCCACATTATCCCTGACAAGGCCAACAACACCCTCACCATTATTGATAGTGGAATTGGCATGACCAAGGCTGGTGAGTTTTTCTGGCCTTCCTCCTATTTTTCCATTACTAAAAGGATTCAGTTAGCTTGTTTGAATTATCCATGGAATTTATATTATGTTTCTTGTTTACCAGACTTGGTCAACAACCTTGGAACCATTGCAAGGTCTGGAACCAAAGAGTTCATGGAAGCTTTGGCTGCTGGCGCTGATGTTAGCATGATTGGACAGTTTGGAGTTGGGTTTTATTCTGCTTACTTGGTTGCAGAGAAGGTGATTGTCACCACCAAGCACAATGATGATGAGCAGTATGTGTGGGAGTCCCAGGCTGGAGGTTCTTTCACTGTTACCAGGGATACCTCTGGTGAGGTTCTTGGCAGGGGTACAAAGATTGTCCTACACCTTAAGGAAGACCAACTGGAATACCTTGAGGAGCGTAAGCTCAAGGACCTCATTAAGAAGCATTCTGAGTTCATCAGCTATCCAATTTCTCTCTGGATTGAGAAGACTACCGAGAAGGAGATCTCTGATGATGAAGATGAGGAGGATAAGAAGGATGAGGAGGGGAAAGTAGAGGATGTCGATGAGGAGAAGGAGAAGGAAGAGAAGAAAAAGAAGAAGATCAAGGAAGTGTCCCATGAGTGGTCTTTGGTGAACAAGCAGAAGCCCATCTGGATGAGGAAGCCAGAGGAGATCACCAAGGATGAGTATGCTGCTTTTTACAAGAGTCTTACCAATGATTGGGAGGAGCATCTGGCTGTGAAGCACTTCTCAGTTGAGGGTCAGCTTGAGTTCAAGGCTGTGCTCTTTGTCCCTAAGAGAGCACCCTTTGATCTCTTTGACAACAAGAAGAAGCAGAACAACATCAAGCTCTATGTCCGCCGTGTCTTCATCATGGACAACTGTGAAGAATTGATGCCAGAGTACCTGAGCTTTGTTAAAGGTATTGTGGATTCGGAGGACCTACCCCTCAATATCTCCAGGGAGATGTTGCAGCAGAACAAGATCCTGAAGGTCATCCGCAAAAACCTGGTCAAGAAATGCATTGAGCTTTTCTTTGAGATCGCAGAGAATAAGGAGGACTACAACAAGTTCTATGAAGCATTCTCAAAAAATTTGAAGCTTGGCATTCATGAGGATTCTACCAACAAGACCAAGCTTGCTGAGCTGCTCCGCTACCACTCGACCAAGAGTGGTGATGAATTGACCAGTCTGAAAGACTATGTGACAAGGATGAAGGAGGGGCAGAATGACATCTTCTATATTACTGGAGAGAGCAAGAAGGCTGTTGAGAACTCTCCTTTCCTTGAGAAGCTGAAGAAGAAGGGATATGAGGTCCTTTACATGGTTGATGCCATTGATGAGTATGCTGTTGGTCAGCTGAAGGAATTTGAGGGCAAGAAGCTTGTGTCTGCTACCAAAGAAGGACTGAAGATTGATGAGAGTGAAGATGAGCTGAAAAAGAAGGAAGAACAAAAAGAGAAGTTTGAGGGCTTGTGCAAGGTGATTAAGGATGTGCTGGGTGATAGGGTGGAGAAGGTTGTGGTGTCTGATCGTGTGGTTGATTCTCCCTGCTGTTTGGTGACTGGTGAATACGGCTGGACTGCCAACATGGAGAGGATCATGAGGGCTCAAGCTCTGAGGGACAACAGCATGGCTGGGTATATGTCAAGCAAGAAGACAATGGAGATCAATCCAGATAACTCTATCATGGAGGAGCTAAGGAAGAGGGCTGATGCAGACAAGAATGACAAGTCGGTGAAGGACTTAGTCCTTTTGCTCTTCGAGACTTCTCTGCTGACCTCTGGGTTCAGCTTGGATGAGCCCAACACTTTTGGCAACCGCATCCACAGGATGTTGAAGTTGGGACTGAGCATTGATGAGGACAGTGGTGAGGCTGACACTGATATGCCGGCTTTGGAGGAAGCTGATGATGCTGAGGGCAGCAAAATGGAGGAGGTCGACTAAGCTGCGGAACGGGCCTTTAGGTGTCAAGTAATTAGTTGATAGTATTACTGTTCTTGATTGCTGTCTGTTTCTTAAAACTTGCTCTTTGATTGGGTAGTGTTGGAAGGAGGTAATTTTGGTGATGGTTGAGACTTGAGACGTTTTTGGTTAAATGCATCAATCATTACATATATGGTGATGAATTTCTGGATATAATCATGTTCTATTACTTTTGTGGCAATTGCCAGTCTCTCCTTTTTCCTCTCGTCTGTTGTCTTGCTGGAATCATGAGCTCTTTAAGGTACGGATGAATGCTACAATATTTCTAAGGATTGGTAAAGAATCCGACTCTGATACATTTCTGCTTAAACATTCTGTTCACTTAAAACACATCAGCAAAAACTTTTAGGGAGAAAAATCCTCCTTCCTAGCTTCTTTTTATGTCCCTTCTTCGTGAAGAACACTATTTGACTGATTTGGTTCAAACTTTGAAATATTATTGTGAAAATGGAAGAATATATGGCAAGATCAGCTCTCCGTCTCCCCTCCATCTTAGCTGCCATATGCTTCATTTGTAAGGATGGTGGTGAATAGTAATCATTTAAAATAGACACATTGTAATAATTTATAATTTAAATTTAATAAAATCAATAATGTAATTACTAAACAAACTATAAATTTACTTCTTTTACAAATTGAATAATAAAATCAATTTTTTGTCAGATTTACGATTGATTCATTGGGGAATGAACAGCTTAACAAAATCAGTTTCTGCATCAAAGCAAATTTCTTTGGGACAGAACCAAATTTTATTTTATTTTTTGTCTGCTATATATCAGTTTCTGAAAAATAAGAAAAAATAGCTCCAACTCTAAGAAGAAGAAGCTCGAATTCTGTAGGGTTCGATTCACATAATAAAACCTTCAACCATCAATCATTAATCATTAAAGCAGAAAGTACGTTTGCGGAGGAAGAGCAGAAAGATTGATTAGATTAGGGTTTTTAATTTATTAAGTAATTACACTTTATTTTGTTGATTTTATTAAAATTGAAATTATAAATTATTATGATACGTCTATTTTAAATGATGTCATTTTTATAAACATATGTCCTATTAGTATTCGTTTAGTCCACCATTTTGCATGATGGATTAAATTCATTTAAAAAAATCTCCAAAAGTTTAAACTAAAATGAATCATCGCTAAAAAAACAACCACAAATTTAAAAAGTATATAATTTATAATTGATATTCCTATATGGGGGTGAGGATAATTCAGTCAATGGGCGCCTTGGGGGCGAATGATATCTTGGCTTCGATATCACCTGCAAAGCACCGAAGGGGGTCACCGGTGTAGAATCTCCGACGATCAAGTTAGTATCGGAGAGATTGCATAAAGGGAAAGCTATCGGGATTGATTACCTTCTTTTAAGAATGGAGCTTTCATTGTGCTTGTTTGTGTCCGTCCCTATAAAATAGAGGGGAGGGGGGTATTTATACCCGTACCCAGCTTGACCACCGGGGACACGTGGTGCCTAGGGCGGTGGCATTAAATGTTATCTATTGATAACCGAATTTTGACGCCGTTTTTAATTAAATTTATCATTTCCGTTATATCACTCAACTTACTGTCATTTTTAATTAATTTACTGTCGTTAGTATTTTTAAATTCTCATCGCATTTTATCATCGTCAACGTTCGAAATCGCATTTTTTATTTTTCGTCACGTATTTTCATTATTATTATCATTAATATTTTCAATCTTAAAAATCACATTTTTAATTATCCGTTAGTCATTTGCTAGTTATTTTTTTGTTTTAGGTCATCGCATAAAATTTAGGATTTTTAGTATTTTATCACATTTTTTAGCATTTTTATTTTTTATTATTATTTTTGTTCGAGCTTTTATTGGACCCGAGTAAGTTCGCTCGGACAACAGCTCGAACACGTTATGTTTTCCATCAACTATTACCTACTCTTTTTTTCATTCATGCCGACCAACTTCGTTTCGCGTAGTTTTCGTCATAACGTCATTTATTTTTCGTTCGAACATTTCATGTTTCCGAACGAGAAAATAAACACGTTAAACGAAAAAATTTCTTCATTCGCTGTAGACTGTTAAACTCGTCTTATTTTTCTCTACGCGCTGGCACTTTCGGCTCGAAAATTCAGAATGTTTGTTCACAAAAATGGGTCGAGGCCATTTAAATAAAATTAAATGGGCAATTGATCATCACTGTTGATTTGGTTGACCAAGGAAATTCAACCATATCAACTGTTCACCATTTAAGGGTGCATGGTGCACATGCACCGTGGAAGCGACGCAACAACGGAGCAAGCCACCGAGTTGCTTGCTCCCGTCGCTTCCTGTCCCGTCAACCATCATCACGGCAGCCTAGCCTCGCCACCTTGACGCCCTAGCTCCTCCAGCACGACGCCCAGCTCCTCCACGCGCAACACCCTCCTCCTCACCACACGCGATCTTGGCCTATAAAAGGCCACTGCCTTCAACCATTTTCCTCACAAATTCACGACCAAGTCTTGCTTCTTCTCCCTCTGGACGGATTGCTCATCTTGAGCGATAGTCGCCACTTAGTTTCAAGCATTTTCAGTAAGCTTTTTCAAGCTTTTCCTTCATTCTTTTCATGCGTTTTCTTTCCTTAATTTATTTAGTATCATTTTGATCAAAACAATTGCTTATATTTATGCCAATAATTCCTATATATGCCATAGATTAAATACATGCTTTTAATTTGCTTAATCGTTAGATAAGTCTTGCGAATTAATTATTTTTCGGTAATGATCATTTTCGTCATTTTTTCGAAATTAAACTAGGTACGGTTTAAACCGAGATTCGAGGTTCATAGGTCGGGAAGCCGTAGAGGAGACGAGCATCTCGGTATGAAGGTTTTTCGTTTCGGCCACCGTTGGTCGGACCTTGGTCGCTGGTAGTAGAGCCGACGACACAAGGAAGATGACGATGAACAGTAGCCATGTTGGCTTGTTCACGCAAGAAGAAGAAAGGTGATGGGCTCGGCCCATCACCATTAAAATGTGATTTTTGGGCCAGGAACTATTCCTGGCCCATTTCCTTTATTTTTCAAATTGGGCCCAGCCCATTTTCATTCTTTCCGAGACCTCGGATCACGTTTTTCGTAAAATACTCGTATGTTTTGTATGACTATTTTTTCGTACTGTCACTTTAAAATTCTATACCTATCAACTGTTTAAATTCTTCGCACTTTAATTTTTCGCAATTTACTTTCCGCAATTTAAATTTAGTCATTTAAATTACCACCTATATGGTCGGTCGCATTTTTAAATTTCCGCAAATCATCAACTGTTTAATTCTCGCAAATCATCAACTGTTTAATTTTCTGCAATATCACCAGTTTAATTTTTTGCAAATCATCAACTATTTAATTTTCTGCAAATCGTCAACTGCTTAATTTTCTGCAAATACAAAATTTTAATTTTTCGTCAAATCATCATTTAAATTTTCGTACGCATCAAATCATCATTTAATTTCTCGCACTTATCAACTGTCATCATTTAAATTTTCGCACTTATCAAATCCTCATTTAAATTTCTCGCACTCATCAAATCATCATTTAATTTCTCGCATGCATCAAATCATCATTTAAATTTTCATACGCATCAAATCATCATTTAAATTTCTCACATTTTATCTTCGTACTCGTAAAAATCATTGTTTAATTTTTCGATAAATATCAACTGTTATTTAAATTCTCACATTCATAAACTGTTTATTTATTTTTTGAGCTATCACTAACACACTCATTTTGTAGGTTTAAAATTCAAGTTTCGCTCGAAAGTACGCCTTTCTTTCCCTTTTATTTATTCAAGGCTTTTCGTAAATATTAATCGTACGCATGATATATAGAATTGCTAGAATTAAAATCAACCCACATGAACAACTTGTTTAAAGACTTGCTTAAAATGCCATGTTTGTTTGATTTTAAATTTCGCTTATATTGACTGTATGTATTTGGTGGCTTCGATCCCATATCAGTTTATCATTTCAAAACCTCTCATTTGATATGTACTCTGTTAAGTTATCCATGATAGAATCACGTAGTAATTAATTTAATCATGCATGGCCCGATGATGAAAAGAGGGCGCTCATTCAGTCTTACGGAAAATTCAGTCCCATCACACTATGGTTAGGAATAATCGATCGGTATTGAAAATGGTAACCCCGTCTGAAAAGATTTTTAAAATGGTAATCCCGTCCAACGATTAATTATTCCTAAACGGTCCCGATCATGGAAAAGACTAAAGTTACGATTCCTCTAAGGGCCCCCTTTTAAAACGCATTTTTATCAAACATCTTTTAAATACCTCTCCTATCAACCAGTAACCATTTTCGAATGTGACTCAGGTGCCTAACACCTTCCTGAGTCCATAATACGACCCTGAACCTTCGTCTTGGGTTTAGACCCCTTTTTGTGCCTTTAGTTTTATTTATTTTATTTCTTATGCCATGACGATTAGGTTCCCTAAACCTAGAGACAAAATTAGGGTGGCGACTTCATTGCATGTTGCAAGGCATCCTTTTACACCGAGCATCGTAAGGTCTCAGATTCGTCGTATACTCGCGAATTTTTTATTTTCGGGGCGCGACACTATCACCTCCACATTAAATGCCATCACCTCCATCCGAGACTTTCTAGCGTCCACCACAAGTGCTCTGAGGTCCGCATTAAATGTTGCCCTAGAGGTGATGATTACCCTCGATCCTTGAGTGCCACTAGACTTGGGATGGCTAACGGTCACCGATAGGGTATTAGACAATCCCGTTTGCCCTTGGTGCGCCCTCAAGATAGTAGGCCTTTTGTATAGGTTAATCTTTCGGGTAGTTTACCTTTTGTACGATACGCCTTCTGCGTGGGAGTAGGCCTTCCTGACCGTACACCCTCCGGGTGGTGGTAGGGTTATTTTGGTAGGATGCCTTCCGGGTCCGTAAGATGCCTACCGCCTAGTAGGATCTCCTTCCGGGTCGGTGCGTTCATCGGGTAAGAACAAGTTTTCTGGGTGGTACTCCTTCCGGGTAGATGTGCTCTCCGGGTAGGTACGCTCACGTGGCCAATGTTGACTAGTACCAGGTCTAGAGGCCAATGGAATGACCCCAATTCCCTTGGCATTCCTTTACCTATTATCAATAATATCAAAATAAATTTAATATTTTGTGAATAATAACTAACATTTTTTGTTTAGAAAAAAAAAAAAAAAATTTCAGTGGAACAAAATTACCATGTAAAGTTTGAAGCTTAACGTAACTAGTTCCATTACCTCTGTAGAATCAAAATGTAATATTTTTTACATAACATTTAAAAGATCTTATTCATAATAGGTAAAGGAGTTTTTTCATTTCGGTTAGTAAGTGTTCTTCAAGCTACGAGTTTAAGTAATTTTTTTCGTTTCCCTCTTTTTCTTCTTCTTTTGATTGAGCTAGCTTTTATTTGTGTCTTTGGTCTTTCTTTCCTTGTTTCCTACATACACGTTCTACTCTAAGCTGTTTTGGTTCAAGAAAAGAAGTCGGTGGCCTACTTTAGTGAGAAATTGAAGGGCGCCCAGCTGAACTATTGCACATACGATCGCGAGTTGTATACGCTCGTGCGGGCCCTTAATGTGTGGGAGCACTACTTGCTTCTGAAGGAATTCGTGGTGCACACGGACCATCTAAGCCTCAAGTACTTAAAGGACCAAGGGAAGCCAAACAAACGCTATATAACATAGACGGAGTTCATTGAACGCTTCCCATTCCACATCAAATACTTGAGGGGCAAAGACAACATCGTGGCTGATGCATTATCCCGTCGGTACGCCCTCCTTACTTCTCTCCATTCACGCCTCTTAGGCTTTGCACTACCTCTTTGTATGCTGCTGATTTAGACTTTAAAGATGCTTATCTCGAATGCTCTAATGGTGCATATGGCATATTTGTGATACATGATAACTTTATGTTTCGTAAGGGTAGATTGTGCATCCCTAATTGTAGCACACGCGAATTACTTGTGAAAGAATCGCATGGGGGAGGTCTAATGGGGAACTTTTGGGTAGAAAAGACTATTAGCACACTTAAGGAGCATTTCTTTTGGCCTCACATGAAGAAACATGTTACTAATGTAGTAGTTGCTTGTATTACTTGCAAACATGCCAAGTCTAAATGCATTAATCATGGTTTTTACATGCCTTTGCCGGTTGCATCTCATCCATGGTGTGATATTTCTATGGACTTTGTGGTTGGTCTTCCCCGCACAAAAAGGGGGAAAGACTCTTTGTTTGTAGTTGTTGATCGTTTCTCCAAAAAGGCACACTTTATCCCTTGTCATACTACAAATGATGCATCTGAATATATAGACAAATCAAATCAAATAATGTATATATAATGTATATCTTAAAAAAATAAAGAAAAAGGTCCTTTTCTTGTTTTCTTGTTCTTTATTTGTTCTGCAGCAATTTAACTACTCTAATTGTTATTAATAATTGGAAATTCCTACCACCTAATAATCGGCGGTCTCCCTTGTCATCCGGTCACCAACTTCCTTGACCTTCCGGCACTGGGCAGGCGTCAACCGCATATTGCCACTCTCTTCTTTCATAAAATTATTCGTTTACATGGCATGCCACGCACGATTGTTAGTGATAGGGATAGCAAATTCCTTAGTCATTTTTGGCGTGTCTTGTGGGCAAAATTAGGTACTAAGTTGTTGTTTTTCACTTGTCATCCTCAAACGGATGGTCAAACAAAAGTAGTTAATAGGACTTTAGGAACCATGTTGCGTGTTATGATTTAGCAATATTCCAAAGCATGGGACGATTGCATCCCTTTCATTGAATTTGCATACAATCGTGCAATGCATTATTCAACTCGTTTTTCTCCTTTTGAGCTAGTCTACGGGTTTAACCCACTCACCCCCACAGACTTGCTGCCTCTTTCTTTGACTGATTGTGCAAGCTTAGATGGCGAGGCGAAAGCAGCGAGCGTGAAGAAATTGCACCAGAAGGCCAAGGAACGCATGGAAGCGTTAAACGCCAAACTGATGGCAAATCGCAACTCGGGCTGCAACATCAAGTCCTTTGAAGTTGGCGAATGGGTCTGGTTGCATTTGAGGAAGGACCGTTTCCCTGCTCAACGCAAGGGAAAGCTTAGCCAATGGGGAGATGGACCTTTTCTCATTGTCGAGAAATTCAGTGACAATGCTTATCGTCTCGATATCCCTCATTCTTTCGGTTCCATAAGTTCTACTTTCAATATTAATGATTTGTTGCCTTACTTTGTAGGTGATAGCGACAGAATTAGGGAAGAGCAGCAAATGGATTTGAGGTCGAATCCTCTCAAAGGGGGAGGGGATGATATGAGCACGGGAGCTAGTGGATACTTCACTCGGAGCAAGGCAATGGTAGCCATTCTCTTGAAAAGCCTTAGAGTCGAGGAGAGCAACTTGGAGTTGAAGGACAAATGGGTAACTTGCGTGCACGCCAATGCCCTCACAATCGGACCCGCAAGAGGCTCACGGGTAGTCCGCGCAAACCATGAAGAACAGTGCGCCCAACCCTTGCAAGTCATGACTCTTCCCGCGCCTAGCCCTAGCAAGCCATAAGCCCGCGCGGCCAAGCCCTAGGCCTTGCGTCCGCCTCTTTGGAAGCCCATCTCAAACCCTTGTGTTCGAAGCCCATCTCAAGGCCAAGGAACGCTTCAGCCCCTTTGTCTAAAGGTGTAAGGGTAGTTTCCCTTTTGTAATTAGGCATAGGTATTTAAAGTGTAGAATGCTTCATTTCTACACTTGTCTTTGTTTTTGTGAATCTTCAACCTAGTCCAAACTCTCTAGTTAGCTTTTAGGGTTCTTCAAACCAGTACAAACATCTACACTAATTCGGGTTGCTCATCTTTGTGGTGAGAGGGTCGAATAGTTAGAAGATCCTTAGTACTTTTTTGGCAAGGTTACTCAAGCTAGTCTTGAGGGGGTTTGTCAAGAACTAAGTTCTGATTTCGTTTATCATAAATACACGTTCCTTTTCCTCCATTGTTATCCGCTGCATCTATTCCCTAAATCCTCTAAATATCTATCCATTTCATCCATCTACTGAAGTTATCGTCCTCCTAAAGAGATCTAGATTCGGCACCAAGAACAATCTACGGCTAAACTACTCCAAAATGGAGCTAGGGCCTTATCAGTTTCCAAGGGGGTCTAGGGTTTGATGAGTAAGGTAGGGGTGTATTTCAGCTTGGGTAGGTCTTCCTTTACGAGGCCTCGTGCGCCTCCACCTTTAGAGCATACTGAAGTATAGGTTGTAATTGATCAAAATCTTTAAGCTCGAGTTTGTATCTAACCTTTTCATTGACTCCGTTGAGGAATCGTGCAATGGTGATCTCCTCACTCTCCTCGGTGTCGGTCTTTGTAAGGAGCTCTTCCAAGTCATTGAAATATTCCCCAACTGTTTTGGCACCTTGCCTAAGACCTTGCAACTTGTTTTGCAATTCCCGTTTGTAGTTGGCCGACACAAACCTTGCTCACATCTCTTGCTTCATCTCCTCCCAAGTAGAAATGGTATTTTCCGCTCCTCTCCCCCGACATACCTTCTCCCACTAACTAACGGCGTAGCCATCAAATTCCATGGCCACTAGTTTGATTTTCTTGTCCTCGGAATAACGGTGGTAATGAAAAATTTGTTGGATTTTGCCTTCCCACTTAAGATACTCTGATGGATCGGCGCTGCCCGCAAAGGTGGGGATTTGTACCTTGATCCCACTTAGGTTGTCATCAACCCTAGGCTCTTGCGGTCTCCTAAAGTGCTCACCAAAAGGTGCACTTGTCCTTGCGGTTGTCGTCCCTTGTCTTGTCTATCAAGCTCTTCAAAGTCATCATTAGCTTCTTTATAAGTATCTTCGTAGAACTCACGTGATTGGTAAGGTGTGGTGCTCGCATGATAATAAGGGACTATGGGGTGGCTGTTGGACACTTGGTTGCGCCACATATTTCGGATCGGGGCCACATTGTGACCTTGTTGCACCCGTTGTGAGTACATGTGACCGGGACTTACTTTCAGGAACCTGATATGAGTACATGTGGGAAGCCTCGGTTGGGCGCCCTCCTGTGCTCCTCTTCCGATTGACCATCTGCCTCACCTTGGCTCTCTCGGCCTTCTTCCTCGGTCTCACAAGTGATTTGCTCATTGTGCGGCTCATCATGAGACTTGAGGGGTAGCTTGTGGGGCGGAATAGGGAAGGAGGTGTCGGAGGACTTGACCGCTCCTCGGTCACCAGTTTTGACAGCCTCCTCTAGCAAGACTTGGCGCGCATCGGACTTGGCCATTGCGAGCCTCATTTCAGCTAGGGAAGTAAGGATTTGGCTAAGGGTATCGGTCGTCCTCCTCTTGCTAGACTCGGTACTAGACACACTTTGGTCCGATATTTTAATTCAAAGGTACCTATACACTTCAACAAATGTAAGCGAATAAACTCTCCCTCACGTGTTTAAATCACTCGCAAAAGACAAGCTCACAATCTCTCAACTTCTAGCTTCCGTGTACCTGCACACTTAACAAAGGTTAGGAAATAAATTCTCTCCCTCGCGTGTTTTAAACACTAAAAAAATTTGCACTCCCAAATCTCTCAAGTTCTCATATTCCAAATTCGTATGTTATACCAGAACAACTAGCACTCTTCAAGCTCAGCACAAGGACTCAATCAAGAAGGCTAGGGGAAGGAGTACAAGACAACTCAGTTTTGAAAGGAGACAATTTGGAAGATAGAACGAGTATACACTCTCCTTAACAAACAAACACAAACACACTTCAATTGATTTACACAAGTCAAAGAACTACACAAGCGATCATAATTCTCTTGGCGCCACTTTGCCAATTCAATTCTCAATTCAATATTTATTTATTTTTTAATTTTTCTTTTCTTTTCTTTTCCTTTTTTTTTGAAAGTCAAGTAGCACGAGTGAAAATATGTGTGACAAGTAGTTCAAGTTAAAGTGTGTGTGACAAGTAGTTTAGGTGTGAGGTGTATGACATGTAGTTCAAAAGAAGATATTTTGTGCAAAATATCTATGTGAAACTTCTAAGGGAAGCTAAGCAAAAATCTAAGAGAAGACTTCTAGGTTAAACTAGGTTAATACTTGGCTAAGAATGAAGGGATGTGGCCGGCCTTGTTGTTCATCAAATTAGGATGAACACAAACACAAAAAGTCTTAAGTAATCATTGGAAACAAGATCAAACCCCCTCAAAAATGGCAAAACCTAAAAATTGCTAAAAACTTGTAACAACCTTTAAAGTATCGGGAAAAAGATTTCTACGGATGAAAATTTGGTTTCTATGGATAAAAATCAAAATTTTCGAAAAGTAGATCTAGATGATTTATATAGATAAAATCATGAATACTCAATCGGAGGGCAGCCAAAAGCTTCGCTACCACTTGATACGATCAAGCCTAGGGTAAGGAGACTCAATTGTATTTGAAGCTTTGGAGGATCTAGCCCGTAGGGAGATTTGTTCAGAAAGAATCAAGGAGAACAAATGGAGATGGATGCGGAATGAGTTGGATGCAGCAGATGGATGAATAACACGATTGAACTTGAAGAACACCAATAGAATAGCAAGAGAAACAAGCATAGATCTTAATATACGAAAATAGACAATATTCGGTTACAAGCTTTGATTTCCCAAAGAAAGATAGGGAGGAGTAATCTCACTCAAGCTATCTTTCTTAAGGAAGAAGATGAGTTTTAGGGTGAAAGAGAAGGAGAAAACTCACTTAACAAATTCACTCAACTAAAAACTAAAGGAAGAAATATGAAAGACATTAACTATTTATAGTTAAGTACAAAAAGACTTGAAAAGACAAATGGGCGGCTAGGGTTATGGTGCTGGTGGTATGCCGTCTGCTAAGGCCTCACTCTAGTGGTATGCCGCCAGCCTTTAAGCTCCTAAATAAAATGTTTATGTCGAGGCTAACGACATGCCGCCTGGCTCCTGGCGGTATGCCGCCAGACTTGAAGTTCCAAAACAATTGCCAATGCTGAAGCTAACGGCATGCTAGGAGCCAGTTGCGGCCCAAAAACCCTAAAATTGCCCAAACTTCAAGGGCATGGGTATGGGGTGGTTCCTTCATGGTGTGCAATCATTATGACCACCTTCTCTATGACTTGAGGTGGCTCCTTACTTATCTCGGCTTCAATCCATAAGGCTAACTTCTTCACCATGCTACGCGTGATTGGCCCTTGCAAAGGTATGGTGTCTCCGGCCTCGAGGTTAGGTGTAGGGGTCATGAACACATCAGACCGTGTCCCTTGTAGAACTAACAATAGTACTGGAGAGAGGAACCATTATTCTGCAATTTATGAGGATAGGTAATAGGAAGTCCTTTCCGTTCTACGAATGCTAACACTTACTCCCAGGGTCTAAGGAGATGGATTCCCCTAGCCAATAGTGATCGTTCACAACCATCCGTTCAGAACCTTTGCTAATTTCTCTATTGTACTTCATTTCTTTGTTGTCAGCACTGTCTTTGGTGCCTTAAGGGGTGGAATTCTTGGGACCATAAATCTTAATCATTTTTATCATCTATGGTCATATATTTGTTCAACCTCATGCGAAACTCTCTCATGGTTATGGTAGGTTTCCCAGCTAGAGAACCAATTAGCCTCTCATGATTGTAGTTCTGCTTCATTGCCTGAATGATGGTTTCTAGATTAAGCTTTAGGATCCCAGAAACCTCTGCTTTAAAATGACCCACATACTATCGCAAGATTCATTTGTTTGTCTTGCCGTTGGGAATAAGGAAGCTGAATTTTTTGGCAATAAGGATGATCGCGTGTCGAGCACGTCAAATATAAGTGTATAATAGATATGAAAAAGGGGTAGAAATACAATTTATCACTTGTCCACAAGGAACTTGTAGATGGTGGTAAGAGGATCGTCCACAGAGACTTCTGGGGAATTGTAGTTCTTGATTGACTTCCTCGTCACTGAGTTTGGTTGGGTGAATATGAAAATAAAGACAAAAACAAAAGAAATAAAACAGTTCAAAGTAATCTTGGTCAAAGGTTTGTCCAAGATAGAGGGTCAAGATTGAAAACACTAAAAATGAGGTTCCTGGTAAGAGCATGAGCGGGCTATGTTCTTATGATTCGATCACTGATTCAATGGTGTTCATCTCTATATCTGCAGCGCTGCTGTGGATAAGACAACGCCTAACTCAAGTTTACCCTAGGTTGTCAGTCGAGGCCCACGGTTGTCAATCGGGTCTGAATTATATTATCCATTTAACTAGGTCTCCCAAGCTAAAATCTAATTTGTCAGTTCTAAACTTTAACAAGGAAGTAAAAGACTAGAAAATAAATAATTACAAAAATAGAGATTATTAAGAGTAATTAGATCTCACGAAATATAAGAAACATAGCCCTCGAGCTCTTACCAAGAATGGTGATTAGCTAGATGTACTCATGAATAAATTATAAAAATACTTGTTTGCATAAATAAATTAAATCCATGAATTCTAAACTTAGAATTACGGAGCAGAGAAAATTGTTTCAATGGTGGAGAAAGAGAAAAGAGAAGAGGGAGAGTGAGCCCGCGTAGAGAAGGTGAACAAGTTCAGCTATAAACAAGCTAAAACTCCCCTATCCTTCTCTAACTCAAACTCCTAAATAATCTAAAAAGATAATAACAATGTTTTTAAATAAAAAGGGGTGATAATATTTAAATAGAGGGAGATCATATCTAGGATTCTTGAAGATAAATCTTTATTGATGTCAATCCCTGAAATCCCGTTTTCAGTTATAATTGTCAGCTCGCGTCTTTATCTTTTGTCAAAATTCTCCAGCTGCAGCCTATTTCGTGATCTTGGCCAAACCTCCGGCCAAGACTGCTATCTCTGTCCTCAGCAAACTGGTTTGGCCAAACCTCAGGCCAAACCACCTCAAATCAACTTTTCTGCAAAGTTGCGCCTCTGATCAAAGTTGCCAAAATCAAGGGAATAACAACAAAATCAATAGCTTTACTGTCCAAATAACAAGTAATTTAAACAGTAAAAATATGATGAAATACAGTGCAATCAAATTCCCCACAGTTGAGCGATGCTTGCCCCCAAGCATACTGACTCAAGACTCAATAACAAAATAAAAACAAAACAGAACAGAACAAAGACCACAACCCCTAGAGTTCTTCTTTTGGTTGTTTACCCCATCACTGAAATTACCTAGTCACTTCCCTAACTGACCTAATGCTAGACTAACAAGGACAAATCAATACCCTACACATACCCCATCCAAATGGTATCAAGACATCCTGCAGGATTTTATTTTATAATGTATAAGGGACAAAGCTCGCTACAGATTTGAGTCCCACCGAAGTGCAGTTCTATCCAAATGTGCAAATAGACCCAGTGCTATTTAAATCACTTATCAACAGATATTATTCTCTCTCTCTCTCTCTCTCTCTTTTTCTTTGCCCTTTTTATTTTTAGAGGCAATTTTTCATAGCAGCGCTTGTTCTTTTTGGGCTCCCAGAACTTCCAACTTTGCTATCATCTGCCCTATGACATTCTAGCACTTTTTAATGTCTCACATTCAACTAGATAGAACTAAACACTCTCAAATCAAGCACAACAAGCCTTGTCACCCTAATGATAGTTAAGGTTCTAGCTAGACATCCTTTAGACCATGTGGATAGTTAATGTTTGGGTTACATTAGGTTATATGCCCCTTAGGCATTGATCAAGTTACGTTCATTCACTTCCCTGTTACTAGAGCATTGTTTCGCCTAGACAAGTATCTACATGTAGTTTCAGTGGTATACTAAACAGCCTAAGTTAAAAACTGGGGTTCCGGTGTATACTCATCAAGACAGACTCAAACATACATAAAAAGAAGAAGAACAAAAAAACTCATGCAAGCATCAGACTCACAGACTGGACACACTTATGCAAAAATAAAAATAAAAACGCAAAAAACTGACTCAAAAAGATCAAACAATCAATCAATACACATATCAAAACACAAATTCAAAAAGACTCATAAACTGGACACCCCTCCCCACACTTAAAAGACACAATGTCCTCATTGTGTGGAGAGGCAAAAAGTAAAAATAGAAATGTAAAAGGAAGGGAAACGACACGACCTGGGGGCAGATTCTGGGTGCTGGAATGTTAGGATCTTGGCCTAATGTTTGGCCTAGATCCGCAACTAGAGAGGCTGCTTGGCTGGTTCTGGAAAAAATATCTTGGCCAAGGGCTTGGCCAAGATAACCGCCGAAGCTGAATGTTTCCTCTGATTTGAATGCCTTCCTAGTGCTGCAGCAGCCCTGGAAATAAGAGAAAAGGACGAAAGTTGGATCAATGAAAAACCTCTTAACTTATTCACAAAAAATCAACGGAAAAACGGGAATAAAAACATGGGTTGCCTCCCATGAAGCGCCCTTATTTATTGTCCTGGGCTCGACATTGCCATGGATTTCGTATCAAGAAACTTTCCCAAATTCACTCCATGCTCTAAGCTTGACAGGACGTTTAGGTGGCATTCCTTGGACATCCTCTAAAGGTATAAATTTGAATGGGTCGGGAGGTTGTTCCAGCTCATAATTCTGTTGTCCTTGCATCACAAAAGGTGAGTTTTGGCTACTGTGGATAGTAGGAAACAACTTGAGAAGATGGTCAGTCCAGTTCATGGCTTTGGGTGGGCTAGCTTGCAGAGATGAATCTTGGCCTACGGCTTGGCCAAGCTCGAGGCCAAGACTGCTTTTAAGCTCAATTTCTGGTGCCTGCACACTTGAAGGTGGAAGGTTAGGATACACTTTTGGTAATTCATGGCTGTTATAAATATCAGTATTTGGTTCAAAAAATTCAAGATCAGAAACAATGTCTTGCAAACCATCATTAGCCACAAATTCTTCTTCCTTCAATTTTTCATCTGAATCCCTCCAGCTAAGAACACCATCAAGAGGGTTAGTTGCATTTGATTCATAACCCTTATCAGTATCATGTCCAAGGTTGTCCACAAAGTTGACACTATGCATTTTATTAGGATTTTTGTTGGCATCATACATGTCAAACTTTATTGTTGTACCACAATATTCTAAGGTAATATGTCCATGATACACATCAATTTTGGCTCTTGTTGTTCTTAGGAATGGCCTTCCTAAGAGTACATCTATGGAGTTGGAAGGTAGGTCAATGTTCATCTCCACAATATAAAAATCTACAAGATAAACAAAATCATTCACCTGTACCAATACATTTTCCACAGTTCCTTTAGGGAGTATAACAGATCCGTTAGCAAGTTGAATTACTACCCTAGTTTCTTTCATGATACCAATGTTCAATTTTTTATATTCAGAGAAAGACATCACATTGATACCTGCTCCTAAGTCGCATAAAGCTTTTTCCACTTGTTGGTTACCTATTTTGCATGGAATTGTAAAAGTGCCTTGATCCTCGCATTTTTCTGTAAGTTTTACCTGTAGGATTATAGATACATTCTGAGTCACATTTATTCTCCCATCTCCTGCAAGTTTCTTCCTGCTGCTACACAATTTTTTAAGGTATTTAGCATAACTAGGAACTTTAGCAATTAAATCAAGCATAGGAATATTGACAGCAATTTTTCCAAAAATGTTCATAAATTCCTGTTGCATTTTCTCCCTTTTAGTCTTTGCAGGCCTAGGAGGGAAAGCAGGTGGAATTTCTATCTCTTCTTCTTGAGATACGACCTTCTTACCTGGCTTGGCCATGGGCTTGGCCAAGACTGGTTCTTCCCTTACTGTTTTTTCTGGAATGTTGAGCTTGGCCATGCCAAGATCGGTTCTGTTTTGATTTCTTCATCCTCCTCATCTTCTTCCTCATTGTCTAACTTCTTTATCACACTTCCACTTCTGAGATGGATAGCACTCACATTGTGCATGGACAATTTGCCTTGGTCAGGCTGCTGTTTTTGTGACAATTGAGCGATCTATTTCTGCATCTCTACTAGGTTGGACTGAGTTGCCATTATGAAATTTTGAAGAGTCTCTCCCATAGATGGACCAGCAATCTGCAGAGGTTGAGGAGCAAGCGGTAACTGCGGCACAGGAGCTTGGCCAAGATTCTGTTGTGGAGGGTATGGCATAGAATGTTGGAAATTAATGGGGAATTGTTGCCCCTGGTTGTATCCGTGATCCTGCTGTTGGCATATTCCACAAACCATGGCTACCTGTTCTGGAACTCCTGTTGGCTTTGTACCTATAAGGTTAACAGAAATATTTTTAACCATGTCAGTTAATTCATTCAACCTCTGTTCAACATTAATAGCATTAAGTGTGGAAGGAATAGAATTTCTTTCTGAAACAAGATTGTTTTGGAAATTATCTGCCATTGTTTGAAGTAACAGTTTGGCCCTTGTAACAGTCAGGTCTTGCAACGCTCCACCAGCTGCTGCATCGACTTTTTCTTTGCTGCTCGGAAGCATCCCATCATAAAAATACTAGATCATCATTTGATTTGGAACTCCGTGGGTGGGAAAAACCCCTTGCAACTCACGAAACCTTTGGTGATATTCACTGAAACTCTCGTTGCTTCTTTGCTGGATAGCAGCCATATTCTTCCTAGCTGTCCCTGCCTTCGTCGTATTCCAAAATTTGTTGAGGAACATGTTAGACATCTCAGCCCACGTGTTGACGGTGTTGTGGGGTAAACTATAAAACTAATTTTGGGCTGCCCCTTCAAGAGAACATGGGAAGGCCTTCAGTTTTGCTCTTTGTATGTTCACTGTAGCAGGTTTCATAATATCACATTGAACGTGTAAATTCCTTAGATGCTTGAACATATTTTCATTCGAATGGCCATAGAACTTAGGGAGATTGGCCACCATATTAGTCTTTATAGACCAATCATTCGCTACAGCTAGTAAGTTGATACAGGAAAAGGTTTCCTGTTCTGCTGTCCTATTCAATTCCCTCATGGTTGGCTCTTGTTGATTTTCTGCCATGTTTGGATCCTGTGGTTCAGCTTGGCCTGCGGTTTGGCCAAGCTCGTGGCCAAGACTGCAAAACTAAAAATAAAAACACAAAAACAAAAACTACAAAATCGTTAGAAGTCCCCGACAACGGCGCCAAAATTTGATCGTGTGTCGAGCACGTCAAATATAAGTGTATAATAGATATGAAAAAGGGGTAGAAATACAACTTATCACTTGTCCACAAGGAACTTGTAGATGGTGGTAAGAGGATCGTCCACAGAGACTTCTGGGGAATTTTAGTTCTTGATTGACTTCCTCGTCACTGAGTTTGGTTGGGTGAATATGAAAATAAAGACAAAAACAAAAGAAATAAAATACTTCAAAGTAATCTTGGTCAAAGGTTTGGCCAAGATAGGGGGTCAAGATTGAAAACACTAAAAAAGAGGTTCTTGATAAGAGCATGAGCGGGCTATGTTCTTATGATTCGATCACTGATTCAATGGTGTTCATCTCTATATCTGCAGCGCTGCTGTGGATAAGACAACGCCTAACTCAAGTTTACCCTAGGTTGTCAGTCGAGGTCCACGGTTGTCAATCGGGTCTGAATTATATTATCCATTTAACTGGGTCTCCCAAGCTAAAATCTAATTTGTCAGTTCTAAACTTTAACAAGGAAGTAAAAGACTAGAAAATAAATAATTACAAAAATATAGATTATTAAGAGTAATTAGATCTCACGAAATATAAGAAACATAGCCCTCGAGCTCTTACCAAGAATGGTGATTAGCTAGATGTACTCATGAATAAATTATAAAAATACTTGTTTGCACAAATAAATTAAATCCGTGAATTCTAAACTTAGAATTACGGAGCAGAGAAAATTGTTTCAATGGTGGAGGAAGTGAGAAGAGAAGAGGGAGAGTGAGCCCGCGTAGAGAAGGTGAACAAGTTCAACTATAAATAAGCTAAAACTCCCCTGTCCTTCTCTAAATAATCTAAAATGATAATAACAATGTTTTTAAATAAAGAGGGGTGATAATATTTAAATAGAGGGAGATCCTATCTAGGATTCTTGAAGATAATCTTTATTGATGTCAATCCCTAAAATACCATTTTCAGTTATAATTGCTAGCTCGCGTCTTTATCTTTTGTCAAAATTCTCCAGCTGCAGCCTGTTTCGTGATCTTGGCCAAACCTCCAGCCAAGACTGCTATCTCTGTCCTCAGCAAACTGGTTTGGCCAAACCTCAGGCCAAACCACCTCAAATCAACTTTTCTGCAAAGTTGCACCTCTAATCAAAGTTGCCAAAATCAAGGGAATAACAACAAAATCAATAGCATTACTGTCCAAATAACAAGTAATTTAAACAGTAAAAACATGATGAAATACAGTGCAATCAAAGGACAGAAGTAACGAACCTTGAGCAGAAAACATAGCATAAATCCTCAAAATTAGTAATACAACCATCAACTAACTCTTCGTAGTACCATTTCCTTGCAGGGCCCATTAGAGTCAGTGGGAATAACTGGCAAAGAGCCTTATCATGTCTGCACTAGTAACGTAGATAATCTTGCACTCTATGTATGTGATCATTTGGGTCAGAATTTCCACTATAGGTATCATGGGGAAACTTAATGGTATGAGGAGTTTGGAAAGCAAGTATCGTTGCTGCAAGAGTATCTTGTGGATTTGTTTGTTGGTAATTTTCTTGTTGGAAAGGTGGGGCTGGAGGATTGTTGCTCATCTTGTTAGGGTACCAAAAAATATGAGCTATCCAAGAACATGATCTCACTATTTTCCCTGAAGGCTCTTAATGAAAGCACTAAATAGTAACTTACTTACCTAGGAGATGACTTAGGAGAGATCTTCATAGGGAAGACTCGATGCCGATGTACCTACAAGGCATTGGGGTTGTCCCGACGTAGAAACTCTGACGATCAAGTTAGTTGAAAGGATATTTGTATATAAGGGTGGCTAGGGTTTAGTATGCGAGCGTACCTTAGGCATATATGTGCTATATTTATAGTGAAGGTCAAATCCTTTATTTTAGGAAAATCACAATAATAAATGAGATAATCTCGTGTGTACTTAACATAATGATATGATTCTAGGATCACACCAAACCCTAGAGTGCGCTAATGGCGAGAGACGAGCATGGGTTGAGCTACGACATGCAAGGGAGCGAGCTAGACAAGCTACCAAGAGCTTAGTGAGTATAGCTAAAGCCCACAGAGTGATTATGAAAAGCAACGCACGAAGGAGGCGTGTGTTTGAGCAAGGAAGGCGCGAGTCTAATGCGCAAGAGGCGTCTATGGCTGCGTTAGAGTCCAGAGATGATTTGGTGGTCAAGATGAAATCCGAATTGACTTCTGTGAAAAATACAAGACACCTCAAGATATTAGAAATGTCATGTCCAAATATCAGGTCAATTGGACGAGGGAATCAAAGTCGGGCTCGAGTCAAGAAATCAACATGCATAGTGGGAACGCAATCCGTCAAAGCAATATTGACCACAAGCCAAAATAAAAACGGTTCGAGCTTTTTGAGTAATTCCAATTGCAATGAGGACCTAAGTCAAGGAGATAATTCTGGACCAATTTTGAGTGGAAACGCACAGAGGGATCAAGAGATGGCCTGAGAGAAGTTCAAACGCGGCAAGGATATTGCACTTCAAATCCGACTAGGAGTAGAAGATGAAGTCGACTTGAAATTGAAGTCGGATTGAAGGAAGGCTTCATGTACAAGTTAGATAGAGTAAATATTGTATTTACTTTATTTAATTAATTAAGTTATAGTTAAGTTAGAAGTAGGGGTTCTATTCCTAGTGTAATTAGAAGTTGTATTATTTCTAGCGCCTATAGATAGGTGGCTTTTCATTCAATAAAATTCAATCAGAGTTTCCAGCAAAAACACCTTACCAAATTCCCGTTCACCATCCTACCTTCTTATTCTCTTGATTCCGAAGCAAGCCGTTCTTGTGTAACTTAGTCGTGTGATTCGGCTAGGGCTAGCGAAGCATAGCGACTTGTGCGATGCAAGGCATGAGAGGGGCGTGAGCTAGTGTGCGTCATTCGTGTGTGCATTTTTGTAAATCAAGCGTGGATCTGTGGAGGCGTGTGGCGAGATTCCTTAGTGTGACGTTCTAGTGATTCGCCGTATGAGGTGCGCAAGGCCGCTTAGCGATTGTATGACTCAATCGTTAGGGTTCGTGTGACTCGAACCTTGGAGCTTGTGTGACTCAAGCTTCAAAATCATGTGACTCGATTTCTTTTCGGGATTGGACGGACTCAATCTCAGTGGGGAGGGTGCGACGCTTACGAATTGGACCTCAGGTGCCTAGTCAAGTACTTGGTATTTATCGAGCGTTCTATAGGCAAGTGTGACTCTTACCTATTAACCGCAATTTCGAAAGATCTATCCACTAGTAGTATGGGATACTAATCGGTTCAAAGGAGTAACATTTTGGGGATTTGTCTATTTCTGCGTACCAAATCAAAAGAAGAACAAGATCGGCACTTATGCACATCCAAGCCTAGTTTGCACAGAATACTCACTTCATTAATTGCATCCTTTATTTTTGGACTGTCTGAGATATTTCCATCAATAAAGCAAGTAGTCTGTTCTATATTGTGATAGAGATTGAAGTTGTCAGAAAGTATATTTTGTAAGGTTCATTCCATTCCTGGTTGTTCTCTTTCTCAGGGTCTTAGCTTAGCGAGCTTGTATGCCTTAAGTGTGAAACCGTCTTCTTAGAGTAGTTGGTCGTTCTAGAAAGGTTATGAGTGATACGATCCTAGCTCACTAGGATGCGTTTGACGATAATCTAGTTCAAGGTTTGGATTTCAATGCGGAAAATGTAACTCCCTTGAATGCTTAACCCTCCTAATAACTTGTACTAGGCAAACTAAGCTAGAAAATTGAGGTTCTTGACTCGAATCCCTAACCCTCTAATCGACCTGCGAATAGCAAACTAGGGTAAACGAACAATAAGGGTGAACTTTTGGGCTTTACTTATGATCCTAATCGAGTGTTCGGACTCAAAGAGGGACAAGGTTCACGCATGAACAAAGAGTAAATACTCTCAAAGAAAATGTCTCAATTTGGTTAAATTTCGTGGTATTTTATTATGAGCTCAATCAGCTCTATAAATAGGCAAATTGCCAATACAAGTTTAAGTATAACTACAAGTTCTAATTCTACTAGAAGTAGGAGTTCTAACTAAGAAATAACTCTAATAACTTTACAAACTAATTAATAAATACATTCTAGAAGCTCCAGAGGTGATTCGCATGACTGGGCTTCATGTTGGGCCATAATCTCCAAGTCGCGGGCTGTCGCGCATTCACACTGCGCAACAAAATATCGACCCATGCTAAATTTTGATCCGCTCATCCAATTTGGCTAAAACCTATCCCATTCGAAAGATAACATCTGAAAATAGTAAATAGGATCCACTCTCCCTGATCCAGGCCTCACTGGTCCATAATATGGTTGATGTCGCATACTGAAGCGTCTAGGACTCCCAATGCGAGTACGACACTATGCGTGATAATGTAGCTCCGCCCTAACTCTCAAACGGCTCGGACGTTTGGGCTCAAATTTGGACACGAGTTTCCTAACATCTTGAAGTTCATTAATCCAAGTCGATCGCACACGTTTGGACTCTATATGACTGAATTGGCTTGGACACAGTCCCTAGTTGCGCCTGTGCGTTGTCCACTTGCGCAACAGAATGTCACCATGAACTATCTTGAGTTTTACTCGTCCAAATGCCTTCAAACTTTGACACTACTCTCCTAATACATCAATAGGTCTTGTATTTAATTTGTATCCTCGATTGAAGTCGTTCTTCCATGGGTTGGCTCGGATGGATGTCAAACCCTGCACTAAGAGTCTCCAAGCCACCTTCCATGTCATCCTTCGCCTAAAGGCTTGATGAAGCAGTGTCCCCTGCCTTTTATCCATGTCTAGAGGTTGCATTAACATCACTGGATGCTTTGCAACGTCTTGGTTCGATTGGCCTTGGCCGCAAGGCGTGTGCGCGTTGTGCGTGCGATGGGGCTAGCCACAGGGCTAGGATCGTATCATTCCCTCCCCCTTCGAAAAGATTCTCCCTCGAATCTGCATTTAGACCTGCACCACAATACCTTAAGTTAGTAATATCAAACTAAGCACAAATCAAACCATACCAACCTTGTAATTCCATCTTGGTGGTTATGCCCTTGAACATGCCAATGCGTTGGATAAGAACATTGCCCCAAACGGCCACTCTTGACTTGGTTTGGGAACCATCTTCGGCATAAGCACTGCCAAACCCAAGCTCTTATCTTGAAGGATTCGCTCATCCTTCCATGGTTTCTCAAAGTTGCCATATTGACATTCAAGCGCGTACCATAGCGCTTGGCTTGTCCATGGGCTATCCGCATTACTTCGATCCCTTTGCTACCACTTATACCAAACAATACATTCAAAGGCAGTAATATTAAACTGAATAATGTCATAAGAATAAAATCACAAATGTGTTTCAATAACACACCAAAAATAATAGCGTGTAAGAAAAGGTAGTAAGTATATAAAAGAAACAGAAAATATTCTTTCCACGTAGACTCATACTTATAAACCGACACATATCTCACAACTCCAAGAGCTCTCTCCTCCATCTCTGGTTGCCTCAAGAATTGTGGTGGCAAGGATAAATTTCGCTCCATTGTCGCACTTAATGTCCACTACGATTCTTGACCTAAGTCGCTAAAGGACTTCTTCTTTTGATTACTAACAAAACTCCAAGGAACAATATATAAAATAATAACATCCTTAAAAGTTAAGTTAATAATAAAATAGCAACTCATCACACAATCCTCAAATATATCATGTTCATCAAAATTTCACAAAAGATCATGCGATCGATATAAGCTATTACGTCTGAAAAGAGCTCCTCCAAGTCCTGTCGACTTAATCACAAAATTGTCATGAAATTCACACTTCTAAGAATAGTTATCTAATGTAAAAACATGTGAAAATCCAATTAAATTTGTGTTAGAGACAACACAATCTATGTCTCTCGGCATAGTCAACATACCAAACTGTTTGCGCTTTCGCGAGTAATTTTCAAAGGCATATGACTTGACCTTCGGTTCTTGCATATAATCATCATTAATTAAATTAATTTTATAATCAGAAGCATAAAAATTAATGATGTTCATGTACTCACACAAATTGCTCTTTAGGAAAGAGAACCATACCACACCCTTTCGGTTAGGGTTTGCCGAAATAGGCACCATAGATGCACAAAGCTCTTTACCTCTTCTTGGTGGTAAGGTAAGAGGCTTCTCCTCTTCAAACAACCTTCTCTTGTTCTACTCATGAGATTAAACAACCAAAGTAAAGGAAACAAACGGATTAGGGTTAGAAAGATCAAGGCGCAATGGCAAAAAATTTAGCTTTTGGTGGCTTGCACCAAAACAATTTTTGCTCACTTCTCTCCCTATGGCATATTCATTCTCTCCTTTTGTATTCATGCTAACTAACGCATGCTCTCTATTTTTATGCGGGCTGTTTTGACTGTCATCTCCTATCCCATGCTCACTCTTTTCATGGGGGTTGTTTTTCTTTTTATCTTCTTTCTTTTAAGGCTTCCAATTCTTTTAAGCCTTTTTCTTTTCTTTATTTTTAACTCTCAATCTTCTCACACTTAGGATCCTCGAATTTGCAATTATCTTTGCTATTCAATTTGCCAATCTCCTTCAAGACTCGCTTGTTAGGGCATGTGGATGCCATGTCTCCTAGACCTACACACTTGTAATAAACAATATCCTTCGATAGTGCTTGGGGAGGTGTTGAAGAAGAAGAATCACTACTTACCGACTTTCCTTGAGGTGCTTGCGAATCAATTGCACTCTTAGTGCCATAGTTAGTAGGTAGCACCTTCGGAATCAGAATCACACCTTTATCCTCTTTCTCCAAAGTTAGATTTCTCCACGTCATTGACTTAGTAAGCATGAAACTAGGATAAGGAGACCTCGTCTTCCTTCGCTCCTATATGTTGATAGCCTTATGTAACATATCCTCTAAGGAGTAGCAATCAATGAACTTCAATTGGTTGACTATCTCTCGGTTGAGGCCATTCAAGAATCTCACCGCCGTCACCTCTTCGGCCTCCTTGACTTGTGCCCTGTCCAAAGCAAGCTCCATCTCATTAAAGTACTCTTCAACGCTCTTATTTCCTTGAAGCGCGCAATGTTTAGTTCCATTCGGGATAGGTTTGCAAGAGGTTAGTGGGTTGGAAGGAAAATAAGCTATCTCAAGCTAGTCGGGAAGTGTTGATTAAGTCTGTAATGAAATCCATTCCCACGTACATTATGAGTTATTTTGAGATTCCAAAGGTGGTTTGCGAAGAGGTGGAAAGAGCAACTAGGAGATTCTGGTGGGGTGGAAGTGGTGAAGATAAGAAAGTTCATTGGATTTCATGGAATATGGCGTGTAAGGAAAAATCGAATGGTAGATTGGGATTCAGAAAACTTAGGGAATCCAACAAAGTGATAGCGGAGCATCTTAGAAGATATTTCAGACATTAAAGTTATGTCGTCTATTTCACTCCCCGCAACTCCTATCTATGATGAAGAATTCTACGAGTATTGGGTTGTTCGTGTAAAAGCTTTTTTCATGGTTCAAAATTTGTGAGAAATCATCGAGAGACAGTATGATCCCACTAAAGAAGGTGAAGACTTGATAAGGGCTGAATTGAAACAAGTCTTGGACGAGAAGAGCAAGAATCACAAAGCTCTAACACTTCTTCATTCTTTAGTCTCATCGGGCGAGGGCGAGGGCGAGGGCTCGCGAGGGGCAAGGAGATAGTGGGGTAGCAACGCTTCCACAGGCATCTCTAGCCATCGCTTCTTAATTTTGGATGTCACCCCCTTTTTGTTTCTCTTCCGGGAGCTTTTAGCCTTTTGTAACCCTTGGGGGGTTTTACACAATTATCTATTTTGCTTACTTTCCCCTTTTTCCTGTTAATCTTTTTTATGCCATTTCTCACTCTCTGAATTGCCATGATAAGACAACAATGTCGACACTGAGATGATGACGTTAGAGATGAATCAGACTATTAGTTGTAGAGTTGCTATAACGTAATAGTAACATTGGAGATATAATTCTACTAGGGATAACGCCATTTGTTGTACAGTCTTCAGGATCACAGGCTTGCAATAACAGAGTATTATGATACATATTTCCCAAGATATTATGACACAACTGGGCATGTGCATTTCCGTGCCAAGAGTAGATAGTAATATGGGAGACAACTTGATATTCCAAATGGCGGGTTACCATAGCGAGGTGAGAATATCGAAGATAGAATGTCTTCGTGAGATAACATTGTTCGCCAGATAGCTTCAAGAACACAAACTCGCGATAACAAGATATTATGATAAATATTACCCACAGTAAGTAGCATATGTTCCATATCGGCAAGAGAAGAAATTGTGGCGATATAGCCGTATATGTTTCCAAGCCAAGAATATCATTCTGATGGCGCTGTTGTTTTGGACGTTACTCTCATTTCCTTGATGAGATGATGTTATTCAAGAGATGACTCTAGGAGCAAGAGGTCTCACGATAACGCTGTATCGCTGTAGATATTTTCCGTCAGTAATGGAGGATGTCATACTAATAAATGTAAATGTCTCTTTCTCTGAAGGAACATATATCATGACGGTACAATATCGCAGAATATATGGTCCCGTGCCAAGGAGAAGATAATATGGCGATAAATGATGATTTTTCCTAATACTATAAGTAGAAGATATTGTAATATTACCATTATCGATGAAGATGTATTCCATCGTCAAGGGTGAAAAATACCTTGTAGATATCCGTAGATTTGTGTTTCCTCTTTAGATAGGAGATACCATATCCTTGAGAAAATTGCTAGAATTAATGATAGAAATACCTGATAAAATTTCTTGAATGTGATCTATCAAGATTCCTCTATGATTTCGCCGCCTTCGTGGGCATTGGTCCCTCTATTATTTCAATATTTTCACATTTTTTCCTGCAAATCCTCAATATTGCTTTATTGTGTTAGTAAAATGACATGTAATAGTAGGCATTAATCGCATCTGTAGGCATTCACCCGAGTGTGCCGGGATATTACTGGTATCACTTTTTCATCCATCCTCACTGGATCCGGCCTCGCCGGGGTATTACTGGTATTACTTTTTCATCCAGCCTCGCTGGATCCGGCCTCGCCGGGGTATTTCTCATCCAGCCAATTCACCGTGTATTTGCCATCCGGTTACTTGCTGGGATATTCCTTTTATCTCGAGTTCCAACGGTTGGCCTGAGCGTGCCTCGTCTTAGTGAGTCGTCTGATCAGGAGCGGTTGTCACAAGGATAAGATTTTCACTTCCAGGCGTTGAGTCTTCATTTCCCCAAAGCGTTCCTCGTCTTAGTGAGCTACCTGTATTAGCATGGTTGTCACAAGGATAGGATTTTCACTTCCGGGGGTGCCCGGCCGTGCCTCATCTTAGTGAGCCGTCTGTATTAAAATGGTTATCACAAGGATAGGATTTTCACTCCCGGCGTTGAATCTTTAAGTATGCTAGGGCGTGCCTTGTCTTAGTGAGCCGTTTGATTATGAGCAGTTGTCACAAGGATAGGATTTTCACTCCTGGCACCCTTCATTATCTGCGCGTTATTAACCATAAAACACACGAAGACATTCTCGATTCGATCGTTAAAACATGTTACCAACGTTAGCAAAAAGTTTATAGAAGTATTTCACATTCTAGCATGGTATAATTTTAAACGGGCTATATTCTAGGAATTTGGTAAGGGGGTACCGTCAAGTATTTCTAGGTGATACGCTCCCCTTCCAATACGGGTGACGCGGTATGGGCCGTTCCAGTTAGAGCTGAGTTTCCACATGCGTTGTCCGGCCGCTCGTTTGTCCCTAAGTACCAGGTCTCCCGCTTTTAGCAAGCGTTCCTTAACGCACCTGTTGTGATATCGTGCCATTCTTCTCTTGTAATGTAGCATTTTCAAAATGGTTGCTTCGTGTACTTCTGGTAACGCGTCGAGGTTGGCCCTTAGTCTTTCTTCGTTCAATTCTTCTTTATAGTATGCTACCCGCAAGCTTGGGGTTCCTATTTCCACCGGCGTGACGGCTTCAGTGCCGAAAGCCATTGCAAAGGGGGTCCCCCCTGTGCTAGTCTT
The DNA here is from genome assembly GCA_963691705.1 of Viola odorata. Classification (NCBI taxonomy): domain Eukaryota; kingdom Viridiplantae; phylum Streptophyta; class Magnoliopsida; order Malpighiales; family Violaceae; genus Viola; species Viola odorata. Next base: position 26,371,603 of record OY829542.1, read on the forward strand.
GACAGTCATCCGATATGCCGACATCACGTACAGAAGCTCCTCTACCCACTTCTTTTTAGAGACTTCTAATTTTTTCTTGATTCCGCTAAGAATGCTTTACTTTTGTCTGTTTGTTGGTCTATGGATGCACAACTGGGGAGAATCTTTGCTCTATTTGGAATTCTTGACACTAGTCTCTGAAAAATTTACTGGTGAATTGTTACCCATTGTCGCTAATTAACACACGCGGAACTCTAAATCGTATGATGACTTGGTGTTTGACAAAATGCCATGCCCTATCTGTCATGACAACGGGCACAACCTCTGCTTCTGCCCATTTTGTGAAGTAATCGACTGCTACGATTACGAACTTCATCTGAGATCTAGCCTTCGAAAATGGGCCCAAAATATCGATTCCCCATTTAGCAAAAGGCAAGGAGCAATGATTCCAGAGATCTCTGTAGCAGGTCTTCGGGGAATCTTAGCGTATTCTTGACATTTCTGACAAGTTCGGACAAAGTTTTCGCAGTCCCTGCGGATGGTGGGCCAATAAAATCCTGACCAAAAAATTTGTACGGCCCAAGTGCCGCCAGACACATGCATACCACATATTCCTTCATGGATCTCCCGCAGAGTGTGGAGGCCTTCTTGCTCTATTATACACTTGGTGGCAGGATGAGAGAAACATCTCCGAATTAGTTCTCCGTCATAGTATGCTGCCCGTTTCAATACTTTCTTCTTTTCCGCGTTGTCTGCGGGTAATTCATCGTGCTTTAGAAATTTTATTATAGGAATCTGCCAATCTTCTTCGGTTTCTTCAACATACAGAGAAGCTTGCTCTTCCATGAAGGAAGGCACAGAGATTTCTTCGTAATACACGTCAGCGGGTATGTGACCTTCAGGGTCCACAACCATTTTGGCTAGACTATCAGCCTCGTCGTTATCCTCTCGCGGGACATGCTCAATTTTAACTTGTATACCTCTTCTTCTAATTTCCATCAATTCACGTTTTACTTTAGAGAGGTATTGAATCATGATTGGCTCTTTAGCTTGAGAGTCGCCCAAAACTTGATCGACCACTAGCTTAGAGTCTTCGTATATCAATAGTCATAGGTCTCATATTTCTCCGGCGTCATGTATGACTTTCGTGGATAGGTTTTTCCCTATCCTGAGTCCTTCCAATAATGCCTCGTATTCTGCCGCGTTGTTGGATAAGGGTTACAGGATTCTGATGGCATATAGCATCTCTATATCTTGTGGTCCTATTACAAAGATTCCTGCTCCAGCTAGCTCTTGGTTCTTTGCCCTGTCTACGCGGATAACCCACAGGTCGGTGTAAGTTTTAGGGAATGGAAAATCCACCTCATCTCTTTCTTCCTCGGTCAGGTCCGTCAATGGGTCCTGTGTAAAAGTGCATTCAGCGATAAAGTCTGCTAAGGCTTGTGCTTTGACGGAAGGCCGGGATTTGTATTGTAGCCCATTCTGTTCGAGTTCAATAGCCCATATCAGTATCCTTCCTGAAGACTTAGGCTTTCTAAAGATTCTCTTCAAAGGTTGGTTAGTGAGCACGATGATGGGATGCGTTTGAAGATATTGCGACATCTTTCGCGTAGCTTGTATCAATGCAAACGCTATTTTTTCGATGTGAGCATATCGTAATTCGGCGTCTTTCATCACATGACTGACAAAGAATACTGGGCGATGAATATTATTATCATCACACACTAGGACGACACTGTCTACCTCATCGACTACGACCAGATACAAGTATAGAGTGTCGCCTGGTTCAGGCCTCGTTAATACCAGATCAGATGCTAGGTAGCTTTTCAAATCAGCAAATGCTTTCTCGTACTCTTCTGTCCATCCAAAAGGGGTTTTTTTACGGATGACTTTAAAAAAAGGTAGACATCTCTCACCTTGTTTGGAGATAAATCGTCCCAACGCAATAACACGCCCGGTGAGTTTCTGTACCTCTTTGATGTTCCGGGGGGATACCATATCGTGAATAGCCTTAATCTCCGAAGGATTGGGTTGGATGCCTTTTTGGCTGACGACATATCCCAAAAACTTGCCCGTTTGAAATGCAAACATGCATTTACGGGGGTTCAACTTCATTCGGTATTCTTTCATTGTGTCAAACACTTCCTCTAAGTCTGTCAAGTGATCTTCGAAACTTTTGCTTTTAACTAAAAATTCATCCACATAGGCTTCTAATTTTCTCCCTATCTGCTTTTCGAAAACTTTGTTTACCATACTTTGGATAGTCGCCCCAGCATTTTTCAGTCCGAACGGCATCGCCTTATAACAATATGTAGCTTTTGGAGTGATGAAAATAGTTTTCTCTTCATCTTCAATTGCTATAGGGATCTAATGGTACCTAGAGTTGGCATCTAAGGAGCTCAAGTAAGCATATCCAACAGTCTGGTCAACTAACTGATCGATGCGAGGAAGCGGATAACAATCTTTGGGGCAAGCGTCATTCAAACCGGTGAAGTCAATAAATATGCGCCACTCTCTATTAGGTTTCGGGACAAGAACAAGATTGGCTAACCAAGTTAGGTATTGGACTTCTCGGATAAAGCCCGCTTCTAGAAGCTTTGATACATCCTTGTTTATAGCTTCAGCCTTCTCAGTAGAGAAAGTTCGCCGTCTTTGTTGAATGGGCTTCGCATCAGGATCGACGTTAAGTCGATGCTCTGCAACTTCTTGAGCAATACCCGGCACGTCCGCGGATTTCCAAGCGAATTCTGCTTGGCGTTTATTTAACAGCTGAGTCAGTTGCGTCTTTCCTTTTGGACTTAGTTTTTCACTTACCAAGAAATTCGCTCCCTGCACTCCGTTAACAGCCACTGGTATCATTTTGTCTACCGATTGGGCGCGCTTTTCATCTTTCTATTCAAAAGGGTCAGCTGTTACGCATACGTATCTGTCACAGCTTCCCCGCGTCATGAGCAAGTAACACTCAGCTGCCAACTTTTGATCGCCTTTGATTGAGACTACTCCATCCCAAAAGGGATGTTTTAACCTGAAGTATTTTTGGGAGATTGCTGCGCCGAAACGGTTGAGGAATGGGCGCCCGACTATGGCGTTATAGGGCAAAGTTAGATCCACTACTAGAAATAACAATTTTTCCTGTCTTTTAGAGGTGTCCTCCCTGAAGTACATGGACAAAAGGGTAACTTCGATTACGGGAATGGGGACTCCATCTACCCTCATTATCGGCTTCTTGCAAGGTGTTAACTCGGTTGCTTGCCATTTCATGAGGTTGTAGGCTTCTAGCGAAAATAGGTTCACCGCACTGCCGTTATCGATAAGAGTTCTTCTGATTTCGTGACTGCCGATGATGGGAGTAACCACCAAAGCGTCATTGTGTGGAAACACGACACCTTTTTCGTCTTCTTCGGAGAAGGATAACACCATTCGGTCTAGAGCGCTAATCTCAGCACCTTTTATTAACGCGCCTTCCCGTTTCCTCTTGTCTCCAGTCATAGGTGTTAGTGGTGCAGGTTCGTCGAGATATGGTGTGCCTCCGGCTATAATGTTGATGATGGGAATGCCTTCATCATGGATCGTTAACGTTTCTCTGACTCTTCCAATAGAGGCGGTGTCGTTCCCAGTGGTGTGGAGAAGCGCCTGTCTGTCGTCTTGTGTCCTATTTATCGGGTTTCTCGTGGCTTCTTCTCTTGCCTTGGTGGTAAATTCTCCGAGATAGCCCTCTTCTACCAAACGCTCTATTGCCAATTTCAACTCCCTACACACATCAGTGGCGTGTCCCTTGACTTTATGGAACTTACAATAAGTATTTTCTCTTCCTCCCATGATTACCCCAGGTTTCACGGGGGCTGGATAACGGATGGGAAGTTTCCGTTGTTGGACGATTGCCAGAATTTATGCTCTCGAAAGTATGAGGGAAGGGAGATCAGGATCATAAATCCTGCCCTTAGGTGGTTCCACTTGTCGCTGAGTGGGGGAATTGTTAGGCCTTCCCCTTGGAAAATTGCCTCCTTGTCGGTTCGAGGCTCTAGGGATGTGATCTTTTCTTTGAGCGTAATCGTCAATAGAACGAGTGTCAAGAGCTGTGTTGGTATGAGTGCTATGAGCTAGAGGTGCGTTCTGTGGCACATTCTGAATCTTGTCCCTACTCTCTTCCTCCTCAATCTTCGCGTAATTGTGAGCTTTCAACCTCAGCGCGTCTAAAGTCGTTGGGGGGTCCACCATCAACGTGTCCCGTAATTTTCCATAACGGCAGTTTCGCTTCAAAGCTTCCACCGCGAAATCAATGGTAACATCTGCCGTTAATGACATTTTCATATCAAAACGACTAAGGAAATCCCTCAAAGATTCTTGGGGTTTCCTATGTATATCAAATAAAGCTGCAGAAAACTTTTTGATAGAATAGCTGTGCTGAATCGACTCCAAAACTTAGCTTTGAACTGTGAGAAACTGTCAATCGATCTAGTTGGGAGTCCCTCAAACCAAAGACGAGCGAGCCCTGATAATGTCATGACAAAAATTTGGCACAAGGCCTGATCACTGTGAGTTTGGAATTGCACAAAATCTTTTACCATGTTAAGGTGGGAGATGGGATCCTTCGTGCCGTCATAAGATTCCGTGGGGAGTTTCACATATCGGCTGACTCTATGATGCCGTATGCGGTAACTAGACGGATGGCCAGCGTTATCCTCAGGGATCCTGCAAGGATGACGGGGGGGAAAAACCTCCAAATGACGCATTTACCTTTGAGGATTAGGCACGTAATATCGCCTGGGGGACCCGCTGTGGCTCCTCGGTGAGCGGGTTTGATACCTTCTGCTACTGGATCTTCCACTGTGTCGGGGAGATGTATCTTCCCATCGTCTGTCTTGCCTAACGTCCCAATGGCTCCTGTTTACATTGTCCCACAGTTCTCCTGTAAATGGTGGAACCTCGTGCGTGTGCAGGGCGACAGATTCTCCTTGTCTCTGAGTGATGTGAGGAGCGTTGACGGGGGCAATTGATGTAGGCAGAGTCATAAACGCATTTTCTAGTTGAAGCGGTGATAACGGCTGGGTAGTAACAATCGATGGAGTGAATAAAGCCTGATGGGGAACTGTAGAGCCTGAAGCGCTCGGGGCAGATCCTAAGGCTAGTGCGGTCAACTGTTCCAACTGGATACGCAAAGCCACTAAGGAATCGGTTAGGGTATTATTTGAGTCGTCCACTCTAGATCTGACTTGTGGCAGGGTTGAGAGGCTAGATCCTGCTATCTGGGAGGGCAAAGCATCCCCCTGGGAGGTCGAAATTCCCATCGTGGACTCAAAAAGAGAAAAAGACTAGGTGGATGGGGTCCCTTGGATCATGGTAGGAGTGGCTCCGGTGGAGAGGGGGAAAAGTTCTCTACGAGGCGCGAAATAAGGGCCATGCGACTGAGATGGCGTAGAATTTTGGTTGGAAGTCATGATCTTTGTGTTTCCAGAAGAGAAAGAAAGAGAAGAGGGAGTTTGGTTATTAAGGATGCTCACTTAATGGAACCAAGGCTCTCAATGAAAGCACCAATTTGATAAGATTTGATCTTCTGGAGAGGGGTAAGCGAAGAAAGTGGCCTCCTGGGTCGCCGATCCCGTCGTCCGATGTACCTGTAAAGCACCGGAGGGGGTCTCCGAATTTGATAAGATTTGATCTTCTGGAGAGGGGTAAGCGAAGAAAGTGGCCTCCTGGGTCGCTGATCCCGCTGTCCGATGTACCTGCAAAGCGCCGAAGGGGGTCTCCGGCGTAGAAACTCCGATGCTTAAATCAGTATGGTGGTTCAAAATGGTAGAGCTTCAACCAGCTATCTTAGGCTTACCTCTTTATCTTGAATGTTGGGGTATTTATAGGCAAGAAGCGGACGTTATATTAAGTCGATAATGCCCAGAGCTCTCAAATGACTCCTTATAACGCCAGGGATGGGATAACGTTGTTTGTGTGAACAAATATCTTGTGCGACTCCCCCTCCCCCCCCCCCCCCCCTCTAGTATCTTGTGTGAACAAATACCGGTTGACGTCGACCATCCCTAGATTCCGTGGAAGAAGTGGGCGGCGAGAACTACAGTAGTTCAGTCCATGCGACAACAACAGTACTCCGGCCTTGTCATCGAGTGTAAGGACGAAAATGCCACTAAAATCACTTCTATAGTTATCACTAATATAAGTCCAAAGGCTGTAAATCATTCGCCAAAAAATGAAACACTTTTAATAGAATCCAATACTGAACACGCTATGGTACAAACCCCAAAATTATTACAATGGAACTGATAACAATCAAGACGATCCCAAGGACATTGCTGTAATTATGACCCCTGCCGAGGGCGGAATTCTATAAGCCTATCGGACATCTAAGCTATCGCTACTAGACCGTGAGGTATTTTCTGGGATGGTCGACGTCAGCGGGGGGAGGACTCACGCGTCTCTGGACGCACGACATCATCCCATCCCAGGGGACCCATGGAGTTATCGCCCTCGACATCATCATGGGTATCGCCCCCGGCACCCTCCTCAGAGGTATCGCCCATGACGTCATCTAGAGCTGTATCTCCCCTGGATATCGCCCCCGGCGGCCTATAAATATTCTCTCATTTTAAAACATCAAGTAAGACGAAAATTGCCAACCAGAACCTCTGCTATTTTTGAACCGCTTACTGACTTAAGCAACGGAGTGTCTACGCCGGAGCCCCCCCTCCGGCGCTTTGCAGGTGGATCTGTCGTCAACTACAGCAACTCTGACCAACAGTAGTCATCGTCCTGATCATCTCGAAGGTCGAATCTTATCAGGAACCAAGTTACTTTTCCTAATGAATGGATTTTACCAAAAGCAAACGAACCACAATGAATAATTCTAAGGGCTTATGATAACAATCAAGACAATCCCAAGGACATTGCTGTAATTATGACCCCTGCCGAGGGCGGAATTCTATAAGCCTATCGGACATCTAAGCTATCGCTACTAGACCGTGAGGTATTTTCTGGGATGGTCGACGTCAGCGGGAGGGAGGACTCACGCGTCTCTGGACGCACGGCATCATCCCATCCCAGGGGACCCATGGAGTTATCGCCCTCGACATCATCATGGGTATCGCCCCCGGCACCCTCCTTAGAGGTATCGCCCATGACGTCATCCCCAGGTATCGCCCATGACGTCATCCAGAGCTGTATCTCCCCTGGATATCGCCCCCGGCGGCCTATAAATATTCTCTCATTTTAAAACATCAAGTAAGACGAAAATTGCCAACAAGAACCTCTGCTATTTTTGAACCGCTTACTGACTTAAGCATCGGAGTGTCTACGCCGGAGCCCCCCCTCCGGCACTTTGCAGGTGGATCCGACGTCAACTACAGCAACTCTGACCAACAGTAGTCATCGTCCTGATCATCTCGAAGGTCAAATCTTATCAGGAACCAAGTTACTTTTCCTAATGAATGGATTTTACCAAAAGCAAACGAACCACAAGCAATAATTCTAAGGGCTTATGATAACAATCAAGACAATCCCAAGGACATTGCTGTAATTATGACCCCTGCTGAGGGCGGAATTCTATAAGCCTATCGGACATCTAAGCTATCGCTACTAGACCGTGAGGTATTTTCTGGGATGGTCGACGTCAGCGGGGGGGAGGACTCACGCGTCTCTAGACGCATGGCATCATCCCATCCTAGGGGACCCATGGAGTTATCGCCCTCGACATCATCATGGGTATCTCCCCCGACACCCTCCTCAGAGGTATCGCCCATGACGTCATCTAGAGCTGTATCTCCCCTGGATATCGCTCTCTCCCCGGATATCGCCCCCGACGGCCTATAAATATTCTCTCATTTTAAAACATCAAGTAAGACAAAAATTGCCAACCAGAACCTCTGCTATTTTTGAACTGCTTACTGACTTAAGCATCGGAGTGTCTACGCCGGAGCCCCCCCTCCGGCGCTTTGCAGGTGGATCTGACGTCAACTACAGCAACTCTGACCAACAGTAGTCATTGTCCTGATCATCTCGAAGGTCGAATCTTATCAAAATGGTGCTTTCATTGAGAGCCTTGGTACATTAAGTTAGCGTCCTTAATAGCCAAGCTCTATTTTACCCAGAGATCGGAGCAATCATGACTTCTGAATCAGAGCCGACGCGACCCTCATCCTCTAGTCTCCCTTTTTCGATTCGTAGATAGTTATTCCCTTTTGCTACTGCTGATCTTTCTGTGACAGCGCAACAAATCAGTTCAGAATCCCTGGATCTGTTGACCAGGTCGGCAGGGGAAGCCCTCTCCTCACAAACGACCGTTTCGTTATCCCAGATGGCGGGATCTAGCTTTTCTACTCCTCCTCCAAGGGGATTTGTGTTAAACAGTATAGAACACCCTTTTGCGAGTGAAATAGCGGCCCTTCGTTCTCGGTTGGACTATTTGACTGAAATGGCCGCCAGAATCACACCTGAGATTTCTGGATCGAGTGTCCCTCCCTGTGTCATGTTCACGCCGTCTATTGTCACCGAGCGGCCCTTGTCACCGTTGTTACAGGGAAATCTCTAGTTAAATTTACCTACAACAGATCCCCCGATCAATTTTGTGCAGCTCGCTCAAGGACGAGTAGAACCTTATGTGCCGCAGGTACCTCAAGGTCCCATCCCTCAGGAGGATCGGCACCTCGAGGGGGTCAGGAACCGTTGGGACGGTCGAAGAGAAGGAGCGAATAGAGATTTATCTCCTGAGTACAGTGAGAGATCTAGTAGCAGAAGACGTAGAACTCGTTCGCCCAAGAGCCGCAGCCCATCTCCTAGGCGACGTCTTACACCTGAACCGCGAAACCAGCGGCGTCATGAAGAAATATCTCCCCCGCGCTAGGCGCATGAAATCCTTGATGACACATCGGGTCATCCTTTTAGCTGTCGTATAAGACGCCATAAGGTCAGTCGGCATGTGAAGCTTCCCACTGAGACTTATGATGGCACTAGAGATCCCATTTCCCACGTCAATAAGTTGAAGGATTTTGTTCAATTTAGACTCACAGTGATGCAGCGTTGTGCCAAATATTCGTTATGACGTTATCAGGAGTTGTGCGTCTTTGGTTCAAGGGCCTCCCTGGCGGATCTATTAGCAGCTTGTCACAATTGGAATCTAAGTTCCGAAGCAGATTTAGCACAGCAATTCCAATCAGAAAATCCGCTGCCGCGTTATTTGACATACGTCGAGTGCCCCAAGAAACCCTGAAGGAATTTCTCAGCCGATTCGACCTGGAAATGTCACTGACGCTGGGCGTTACCATTGATTTTGCCATAGAAGCCTTGAAAAGGAACTGCCGTTATAATAAATTGAGGGATGCACTAATGGTAGACCCTCCGGTGACTTTAGATGCATTAAGATTTAAAGCCCATAATTATGCTAAAATGGAAGAAGAGGGAAATAGAGAGAGAACTTACAACATGCCACCTAAGGCACCTCCGATTCCTAACGCTCCTGCGATTACCATTCCTGACGACCGCCTCACAGACGAGTATGCTCGGCGGAAAAACATATTCCCAAAACCTCAAGTGGGCAGAAAGGTAGCACTTCGAAGGGAAAGCCTAGCAGTTCCCCTACTCAGCGTCAAGGAGATCCTTCAAAAGGTCGGATGTACAACCCTGACTTCCCGTCCCTTAATCTACCAAGGGCAGAGATTTTAGCGATAGTGGAGCAGCGAAACCTTCCCATCTGTTACCCTGCGCCTGTGAAGCCTGGGGTGCTTCTAGGGAGAAGAGAAAATACTTATTGCAAGTTCCACAAAGCCAGGGGGCATTCCACAGAAGTATGTAGAGAACTAAAATCGGCAATAGAACGTTTGGTGGAAGAAGGTTACTTGGGAGAATTCGCCGCCAAGGTAAGAGAAGATGCTCGAAACAATCCCACGTAAAGGATAGTGGATGACCGACAAGTACCCCCTCGCGTCCCACAGAAGGATAGTACTCCTGGAGGGAGAGGGGACGAAGCTTTCACAGTAGATGACGAGGACTTCCCTATGATTAACATCATAGCGGGAGGGGCTCCTTACATGGACGAATCAGAGCCACTGATGACCGCGTTAGGAGAAAAACGCAAACGAAATGGCACGATAAAGAAAGGTGAAGCAATAAGCGTCCTGGATCGCATGATATTAGCCTTCTTAGAAGAGGACGAAAAAGGCGTTGTCTATCCACATAATGACGCATTGGTGGTTACGCCCATCATTGCCAGTCACGGAGTCAGAAGAACTCTTATAGATAATAGGAGTGCGGTGAACCTTTTCTCGTTAGAGGCATACAATCTCATGAAACGACCCGGCAATGAGTTAATACCTTGCAAGAAACCCATAATTGGAGTGGACAGGGTCCCAATCCCTATCACAGGAGTAACTACTCTGCCCGTGTACTTCAGAGAAGACACCTCTAAGCGATCGGAGGACCTGTTATTCCTTGTCGTGGACTTAAACTTGCCCTACAATGTCATACTTGGACGACCTTTTCTCAACCGCTTTGGAGCGGTGATATCTCAGAAGCACCTGAAGATGAAATATCCCTCCTGGGACGGAGTGGTATCGAAAAAGGGCAACCAAAAACTGGCAGCGGAATGTTACCTGCTCATGACTCAAAAGAGTTACGATAGGTATGTATGTATAACGACGGACCCATATGAACAGGGTGATGAGAAGCGCGCACAACCTCTGGACAAAATGGTGCCCATACTAGTGATAGGCATAGAGGAGGCGAGCTTCCTAGTCAGCGAAAAGCTCAGTCCAGAGGAAAACCTTCAATTGGCCCGGTTATTGAACAAGTGTCAAGGAGAGTTCGCATGGAAACCCGCAGATATGCCGGGTATATCACGCAAAATAGCTGAACATCGTCTCAATGCTGACCCTAGCATCAGGCCGGTCCAGCAAAAGCGACGCGCGTTTTCTACGGAAAAAGCTTTAGCCATTGATAAAGAAGTGACGAAACTCCTTGATGCGGGGTTCATCCGCGAAGTTCAATACCCTACGTGGTTAGCCAATCCAGTTCTTGTTCCTAAGCCCAATGGAGACTGGCGCATGTGTATCGACTTTACCGATTTGAACGATGCTTGCCCTAAGGATTGCTACCCGCTTCCCCGTATTGACAACTAGTCGACTAAACTACCGGGTACGCATATCTAAGCTCACTTGACGCTAACTCCGGATACCACCAAATTCCCATGGCCATTGAAGATGAAGAAAAGACTGCCTTCATCACTCCTAAGGCCACTTACTATTATACGGCGATGCCGTTTGGGCTAAAGAACGCTGGAGCAACGTTCCAACGTATGGCAAACAAGATATTCGAAGGACAGATAGGAAGAAATATGGAAGCATACATTGACGATATTTTGGTAAAGAGCGCGAACTTTCAGGATCATTTGCGGGACCTGAAGGAAGTCTTTGATGTGATGAAAAGGCACCGCATGAAATTGAACCCCCGAAAATGCATGTTTGAAAAGGCACCGCCTGGTATATTTTGTGAGTCACGTTCTGAAGGACGCGGAGCTGCGATACGCCCGAATCGAGAAAATAGCGTTCGCACTAATACAGTTCACCCGAAAGATGGACAGATACTTCCAGTCCTACTCCGTTATCGTGCTTACAGACCAACCTCTGAAGAGAATATTTCGAAAGCCTGAGTCCTCAGGAAGAATGTTAATCTGGGCCCTCGAACTCGAGCAATACGGGCTGAGGTGCCAGTCTCGGCCATCTGTGAAGGCTCAAATCCTAGCGGATTTTATAGCGGAATGCACCTTTATAGAAGATCCGTTAACAGACGTACCCGAAGAGAAATGGGGCGACGTGGATCTCCCATTACTGGAAACTTATACGGACCTCTGGATCGTCCATGTAGATGGAGCTAAAAACCAAGAATTGGCTGGAGCAGGAATCTTCATAAATGGGCCGCACGATATGCGAATAAAATACGTCATCCGAATCCTACAGCCATTATCCAATAATGCGGCGGAATACGAGGCGTTACTAGCCAGACTCAGGATAGGGAGAAGTGTTTCTTCTAAAGGAAGGCACGATACCAGAAGAACAGAAGACCTGCGTCTAAAAATTTGTGGTGACTCCAAACTAGTAATCGACCAGGTCTCAGGCTCGGGAGCCCATCATGGTCCAGTACCTCGCCAAGGTAATGCGAGAGTTGTTGGAAATAAAGAAAGAAGGTATGCAAGTCAGCTTTGAGCACATTCCCCGAGAGGACAACGCTAAAGCTGACAGTCTCGCTAAGCTGGCAGCAAACCCGGAAGCGTCCATACCCGAAGGGGTGTATTACCATGGGTTATCCGTACCTTCTTTCATGGAAGAGCAAGCGTCTCTGTGTGTGGAAGAACTCGAGGATGACTGGCGGGTTCCCGTAATCAAATACTTGAAATACGAAGAACTACCTGTGGATATCGCTGAAAAGAAAAGGGTGCTGAAACAGGCAGCTCGCTGTACGTACTATGATGGGGACTTGGTTCGGAGATGTTTTTCTCACCAAGCCGCCAAATGTATAATGGAGCAAGAAGGTCTTCACACCTTGCGCGAAATCCAGGAGGGAGTGTGCGGTATGCACGTGTCGGGTGGCACCTTAGCTGCACAAGTTTTCAGATCTGGATTCTACTGGCCCACCATCCGGAGAGATTGCCACAATTACGTGCGAACTTGCTCGAAGTATCAGGAGTTCTCCAAAATTCCTCGACGTCCTGCCACCGAAATATCTGAGATTATCGCTCCTTGTCCTTTTGCTAAATGGGGGATCGATATCTTGGGCCCATTTCTAAAGGCAAGGTCCCAACTAAAATTTGTAATAGTGGCAGTGGACTACTTTACGAAGTGGGCGGAAGCTGAAGCGGTCGCCAATATCACGGCGGAGAAAACTTGGCGTTTCTTCAAACACCAAGTTATTATGAGGTTCGGCGTACCCTGTATCCTAGTCAGCGATAACGGAACACAGTTCACCAGTCAATTCTTCAAAGACCAATGCTCGGAATTCGGGATTGAGCAGCGATACTCTTCCGTGGCTCACCCGCAAACCAATGGACAGGCGGAAGTGACCAACCGGAGTATCCTCAGCGGTATTAAGAAAAACCTAGAGGGGTCTAAAAAGAAGTGGGCCGACGAGCTGCCATACGTGATGTGGGCGTACCGCATGACAGTAAAAACCAGTACTGAAGAAACACCTTTCGCATTGGCCTTCGGGACCGAGGCTGTTATACCGGTAGAAATCGGGACCATGAGTTTGCGAGTGGCTCACTTTCGGAAGGAGCTGAATGAGGAAAGGTTACAGGCTAACCTTGATGCGTTACCGGAGGTCCGAGAAGAAACCCTCCTGAAAACGCAACATTACAAGCGAAACATGGCCCGCTATCATAATAGGCGCGTCAAAGAACGGTTGTTAAAGACAGGTGACCTGGTGTTTAGAGACAAGCGAGCGGCTGGCCAACGCGTGGGGAAACTCAGTCCAAACTGGGAGGGGCCGTATCGCATTGCCCGCGTTATCGAAAAAGGAGCCTATCATCTGGAGACACTCGATGGTACTCCCTTATCCAACTCTTGGAACATCGCTCGTTTGAAATTATATTATCCTAGAGCTTGATTTTATCTGCACCTTTGACTGATGCCAACCCTAACCTTAGCTAACGCTCGAAGAGAGAGCTTTCTTGGGTGTTTGTGGTTACTTTTGTGCAGATAAAAAAGGGGGATCCTGGGAGTGAAAAGTACTATCCTTGTGATGGTCGGTCCTGATTAGACGGCTCACTAAGTGAGGGCAAGACCCAGCACGCCTCCAAGGGACGACTTCTCTTCTTCCAGAGCGGCATTCTTGGCTCTTTCCGCTGTCAGGGCAGCATCAAGGGTCGACGCTTGCCTTTTCAGTTCCTGTTGGGTCAGTAATAATCGAGTGCGTTCCTCCAGCAACTTATTCTTCTCATTTCGCTCTCGCGAAAGTTCAGAAAGGGACGTGGTAAGAGAGGCAGCCTGACGTTGTACGTGCTCTGTCCAGTAATGAAATTTCACGAAATTGGTAAAGAGACTAGAGCGTAGCGAATTCGCTTTGTTGTCATCAACCTTAGAGAGGAAAGCTTCCCGTTCGGCAGTACACGATAATATCTGGGCCGCCAAGAAAGCAGAAACCTCGTCCGAACCATTGCCCCCGATAGCCGCTAAGCCTGTATTACGAAAATCATATAAGCCCACTTGGTGAGTCACAGTGCCGGGCTCACTCGATGAACTTAGATCCGCAGCAAAGTCGAAGGCGGTGGCCCCCTCACCAGAGCGTTGCGACAAAGGAACGCTTGAGGGGACAAATGCCAAGGGAACAGGAGGGCGAACCTGTGTAGAAGGGCACCCTTGAACGATGTAGGAACCGTGAGGATGGTAGCCCGAAAATTCCTGTAAACCTTCTTGGTAGTCCAAGTTAGGACCATATGAGTGAACGGGTCCACCAAAATAATTGGACGAACCCCAAAGGAGTCCGCCGTACCCATGTTCACCAGAAACTCAGAAGGTTGATTCTGGGGAATGCCCGTAGACATGAAGACGCTGTCAGATTGGACTTCCGTGGCAGCGATAGTTGAGGATAAGCTTCCACCCTCACCCTCCGACCGAGATCTTTTCTTGGAACCACCCAGCACATAACCCATATCCATATCGCCTATGGGAGATGCGGAAACAACAACAGTATCCTGCAAAGAACCCAGTATAAAATGCAGATAAGAGAAACGGAAAAAACAACGACAGACATCAATATACGGCATACCGCAGTCAAAAAGTACACTCACGACAGCAGTGTTAAGAGGAAGCGCTTCAGAAGAGGTTGCCGCGTCCGGAGAAGGAGTAAGAGCGGCAACACTTCTCATTCTTTTCTTCTTTTTTCCTTTGGCAAGGGCCTTAGGGACTTTAGAAGAAGATGGTTGAGCAGGAGGGGCAGCGACGGTCACGATGGGGATACCTGAAGGGATGTCGGTATTTACCTCACCAGCTGAGGAAGAGGATACTTGAGCAAGGCTCACGGAAGCAGTCGGTAGTACAGTTGGGTTATCAGTAGCTCCCGTGGAGGCGACCCTCTCTTTTTCTTCTCTCTCCTGGGCCCTTTTCAGTCGTCTCCTAACGTTTTCAGGCTTGTAATTGGGATCCGTCGCTACATGATCGCAAAATAACATTAGCATTAGTATCAGCGGTAGTAAGGAAGGAAGCGACATGACACTCACGTCTAGCGCAGTCCTTGATATCAGCCCCGCACGCCACATAACGGATGTGAACGCTGATTTCCAGTTGAAGCAATTTGTCTAGCCAGCCTTGTTCACGCCGAGGAAGGCTCTCCGGCCGGCCCCAGACATTATCCTTGACGTCTTGGTTAAACCCAGATCGCCACCAGGAACCAGGAGCTTCGGGAAGATTTATCACAAAGAACTCCTTTTTCCAAGCATCGATGGAAGACTCAATGTGAAGGAGTTTTCAAGTAAAGGACTTGAGTGAGTCATCGTCATAACGGGGCGATATCATTATCACACCCCGACACTTCATCAGCTTAAAAACTGACTTGAGCAACAAAAGAGAAGGGGAAGTAATCCCCTTATATTTACAAAGCTCCAGAAAGGCACAAACACAGCAATATGCATTTGGGGCTAATTGAACGGGATTCAAATCGCAGGCAATAAGCAATTGTTTTATTAAAGGATCGATGGGAAGCTGGAAACTATAAGGGAACATTTGTGTGTACAGAACCCTACGTTTGCCCGTCAAAACGTTGTTCAAGCGTATCGACTCAGGGGCAACGGTGGCCTTATAACCGTCAAGGATAACAGCATTATGTGCGGCTAAATGCTCATTGAGAGCGATTTCAGAGGTGATACTGCTAGCCGTAATATCCATCTTTTTCTCATCGACAGACTTCGACTCAGGGCGGCGAGTCTTGGCCATGACAGAAAATAAAAAAGTAAAGACGAAGAAGACGATGGAAGAAAATAGGAAATACCCTTAGAGAAAAAGTACTTCGAGAGCCTTGAATGGTGGAAAGAAAACAAGACGGCTAGAGAGAGTATGAAGAAAGCAGGATGATAAAAGTAAGAAAAAGAAATAAGTGTTGGTTTTTATAACCCTAGTGGTCAAAGGAAACGACTAACGTTGCAATCGTTGCGTGAGAGCGTCACAAGGAACAGACTCAAGCAATGAGTACAATCCTAGAGAAGCGCAATAGCGCTTCAATTTTGCTAAAATTCTAGAGCACGCTAGCCCGTGGCGTCACAAAAAATGGACACGTGTGTCTGTACTATCATGATTTTCCTCCTGCATTAATAAAGGGATCGTGAGCATTAAATGTACTGAAAAGCAGAAATGATTTTCTGGAATAAGACAAAAGTGATATTGCAATAATGGAGATAAGGCAGACTGGCGTTAACAAAGCCGGCAGCTTTCGAGATAACGCGGGGAAGCGAAATGAAGATCAGTTATTATAAAGTACAGATATCGTCGCGAGATAAGGCGTTATTACAAGACAGAAAAAGCAAATAAAGAGGAAAATCCTCTAAAGGGTCAGCCTCGACCATTCATTGGTTGGCACGGATATCACAGCTACCCTTTCCCTACTCCTCTCTGAAAGAAAGAAGATCTCCCTAGCTTTCGCTTAAATCTTTTATCTTCTTGGAGGCGTAATCAGCCAACTTAGACGGGTCAACGATTCCCTGGCGATGGAGATCCATAAATCCGGCGATACAGACTTCCAGGATCTTGTCTTTCTGCCCGGCTATCTTCGAGGGTACCTTGGCCAAATCTGCGTCATGGGACGATATATCTTCACGGAGGAAAGAGTTCCTTTTGTCGGCCGCCACCAATTCTGCCTCCAGCAGTTCTATCTTAGCCTTTCCTTTTGATTTTTCTCGTGCGAGCTCGGTACGACACTCAGTCAACTCTGTCCGGGTTCGATCTTGAAGCTTTGACAGCTCTGTTACCTTCGCCAAAGCGGCGTCTAGTTGTTCTTTCGAACCAGGAGAGCGCCAAACTTTGTCGCTCTGATCCTCGAGAAAATAGTGCAGCTCGCGGAAGCTGGCCAACATGTCGTTCAGAAGGCGTGAGTGCTGAACTTCAAGGGGATGTCGCAGGAACTCTTCCTTGTCCTTCGAAGAACTGAACATCTAGCCCACTATAGAACCTACTGGCTCGTCTCGCGATAGCGGATCCGATATCCCTAAAGCGCGAAGCCCATTAGTCCCAAAAGATGACAGATCCAGCTGGTATGTGACATTTCCTTGAGGACTTTGAGGGGAAAGATTGGCGATATAAGATGGAGAACAACTTTTTGCGGAATTACCAATGCCCGAAATTGAAGAAAGGAATAAGGGCTGAGGTTTCCTTGGGGAAGGTTCAGGAGGAACACTTGGATTCGAAACTGGCACGGTCACATCCGGAATATAGGAAGAGATCGGAGAACCAGGGCCACCAGGCGGCAAGGGTGAATCCACCGCCGCTGAAACCTCATTAGCTTTGGAAGGAATGGCAGAAGACACCTTGACAACCTCCGCTACTTGCGAGGTACTCGTGGCATAAGAGGTGTCAACCTCCGAGGTAGGAACTGCGTTAACTTCCCTCAAGGGAGGAACCGGTGGACCAGTCTTCTCTTTCCGGATTTTCTTTCGGAGACACTCTGTCTCGGCAGCCATCTCTTCGCTATCGTCCTCGGTTGACTCCGCCGCGGAATCGTTTTTTCTCGCCCGAAGTTTCATTCGTTGGGCGATGGTATCGTGACGTAGTTCAGAACCGGCATTCATGCTCTCGCTATCACTGTCAACTATTTCCATCACAGGACGACTCGGAGTCACTCCCCTGCCCCGAGGCGGCAACCAATTCTCAAGAAAATGAGAAGGTTGAGCGGAAGCACTGCGTGTTGCGACGGTCTTAATTCTCCTTTTCCTTGGCGGAATAGTCGGATGGCTGGAGCTTTCAGGCGGTGGAGAAGGAGGTAACGTCTGAAGTGGCACCACGCTTAGAGGAGTGTTATTCCCCCCGGAGGAACGACCCTCAGTGCTACCTGCCAGCGAAGCATGTTAATGTAGCAAGCAAATCAAAGCAATAACATGGCAAAAGAAAAACTCACCAATGACACACTCTTTCAAGGGTCTGAACCGAGCAAATTTCCGAATGCGGAAAGGCCCTTCTATTTCTAACAGGGCGGTAACATGGGACACGTCAATGCTAGATAGTACTTCTGGTTTTTTTCCAAGCGGCGCTGGAAATCTCTCGGTTAAAACCCCCGCGCCACCAGCGGGACGGCAGGCGAAGGGTGAAGAAGCTATTTTTCCAGTTGCCCACGTTGTCCTCAAAACCTTGAAAGTTCCGCCAGAAAAATTGCACGATGGCGTCATTCCATCTTGGGGTGATATCCACCAGGCACTCGCGACAGCTCAAGCTAAAAAATGTGCGGAACAGATCGAGGGAGGGAGTGAAAATATGCTTCATCTCGCATGAATGAAGGAAGGCATAAATCCCGCACCAGGAGGACGGGGTTATTTGAACGGGATTGAGATCGTAATGATTTAGCAGCTTCATCAGAGAAGTATGAATGGGGAGATGAAATCCGTAGAGGAACATCTTGAAATAAACCACCCGGAATATTCCCCACATGGCATCATGAAGCCGAATATCCTTCGTAGGGATATGAGGGCGGCAGCCCAGGGGGAAGGTGATACCGTTCTCCTCTAATTCTGCCTTCAAAACTTCGTTGCAATCAAAAATACTACGAGCTCTCCTAGCCTCAAGATCTATGGGATTTTTGGCACTCGCCGAGGCTTTAATATAAGACATAAGGGATGGGAAAAATAAAACTACGACGAGAGAAGAACAGAATACCTGGAACAAAAAGCTAGTAAACAGGCTGTCGGCGCCGGCGAGCAGTTGTAGAAACTTCTCTTGAGCAGGGAGAAGCACAGGAGAAAAATAAAGTGTGAAAAATTTCGAAATATTGACAAAAGTAATAGAAGAGAATGACAAAAGTAATAGGGAGAAGCACAAGAGTTCCCTTATAAAGGTCAAACTTGAAGAAGAAGACAACCTGTCAAAGTGAAACACGTGTGGAGCAGAAAGTGACGCGTGGACAGTCAATTATGTCTTTGGGAGAAGACAGTTACTGACTAAAGACCGAAAAACGGTCGCACCCAGCGACAGGTATCCCTCCACGGCAACCCTTGATGTTTAAAGAAATGGCGCGAGAAGGCGATAGGAGAACAAAAGGAAAATGAAGCGTTATCTTATTTTCAAAAAGCCATACGGCATCTACAAAGAGGCAAGACAAGCTAAACTAATCGCCATCAGACCAAGAGATACCATAACAATAAACTACATCATTATCCGAAAATGATAACTCCCTGCTAACGGGAGGAAAAGGCTCATCAACCCTCTTTCCTATATGTATCATCGATCGGATGGACTCCTCCTCGGCGACTGGCTTCATCGCTTCAACCCCTGAGCAGGCAGAGAGGGCCATTTTTGGCGGATCACGAGGAAGAAGAGATGGTTCATCCCTCTTTTGAACAGAAAGGGTCGGGGAATTAAAAAGCGGTTCAGACACCTTTGAGATATTTTTCTTCAACCTCTTACGACCCTGCCGACGGACAAACGGCCTCCATGGAGGCGACGGAGGAGGATTGTCTGAATCAGGCGAAGTCGGAGGAGTTGGCGGAGAATCCCGCGCAGCAGTATCTAAAAAATGAGAATCAGCCATGAGATCACAGGTAACTTGTCAAGGGGAAAAGCAAAAAGATGAACGGAAATGGGAGAAAGAATCCTATTAAATAGCCAAAGGAGGGGAAAAAGCTTTTCGATCACCCAACATGACTCTTAAGAACTGACACGTGTATAACTTGGAGTGCAAATCTAAATTTGCAGTCACGCCTGTTGAAATCTCCCACAGATCGAGGAAAACCGAAAATTAACCCAATCAGTTGGCAACGGAGCGGCGGCGCAGAATTAATGCAGAACGGTTAGCGAGGAAACCGTCCAATAACTGACTCATTTTCAGTTGGGCTAAGGATGCCTCCAATCGAAAAAAGACAAAGGGCGCATTAAAAAAGAAGAACAGTTACAAGGGGCATAATAAAAATAGTTTATTTATTATGGCCTAATGACCAAGAGGTACAGCTGTTTACATAGAGAAAGAGAAGAAAAGGCTCGAAGGGAGCCACCGCCGTCAGGCGTCAGAACCAGCATCCTCGGGTATGTCGGGAATGTCTCTCAGGGAATCCATGACCAGAGTCAGGTCAGCAGAGGTGACCCTCATTCCCTTCAAACAGCACCCCAGCATGTCCTTGCGTTGCTGCAGCATGGCGATCACCACTTGAATCCGAGCGATGGAGGTGGCCAACTTCGATACGCTCTCTAGAGGACTGAAATCCTCTAGAGATGTAGCTCCCAGCCTGGAATGGAGTGGGGTCAGCATCCCTTACAACTCCAAGATGTCCTCGGAGGTCTTGATCAGCATGTTCTCCAGGAACCCGACGTCTCCATCATTGAGATTCTTGAGAGTATGGCCCTTGGACAGGAGAAAAATTTTGGTCAAATGATCCATGATGCAGATTGTGAAAGGAAAAGATGAGATAAACTTGAGTGGAGAAAGCTCTCAGATTTATAGGCTCCGAGAAAATGGGCCTTTGGAAAGAGGAGGTCCTCAAAAGACGAGCTGCCCCATTATCACCAAAGACTGATGGACCTGAGGAGGGAACGAGGATCGATATCTGTATGTTGCTAATGATACAGGTACTCGAGAGGAGTACGAGCTAGAATCCTAGAAAACGCGAAGGAGCACGATATTACGGGTAGCCATGACGTAAAAGCCGTACGATTATAGGTATCCACAGTGTAAGGCCGCGTCGATGTCGCAGGTAGCTCCTGGCAGTGTAAAGCCTCGCCGGTATCGCGGGTATCTGGTGGTATAAAGCCTCACAAATCGTAGGCAGCTGATGGTGTAAAACCGCGTCAATATCGCTGACTCCATGAGCAGAAAGGAAAGAAAGAACCCGCATGTTCTCAAAATCCCTGTAAGTACAAAGTTTACTAATATCTCCGTAGAATGCCTACCTCCTCTACGTGTTTGCAGTTCGCCCGACATGCCGATGGACCCGGAACGTATGCAACGATATGGACCTGGTCGTAGTCCACGGCAACGTCAACAGTAGTCCGTCAGCATCAATAACTTTCCTACGACACGGACGAGTTTGCAACCTTCTAAGCACTACTGATGGCCCAGACCTATTAATACCGCCAGGCGAAAATGACATCCTAATGGTTCTGGACGAGGTAGCGGCGTCTCTCGCTGATATCGAAAGAGACAAAGAAGCTCGGAGATTCCGTCAATATATCGCCATAAGGAGGAAAGGACCCTCGCCTAAGATACCCGACATGGACAGGGAATGACAGCCCTTGGTAAACACCCGGGCTCGTTTTTAGTTGGGCTTATGATAACAATTAAGACAATCCCAAGGACATTGCTGTAATTATGACCCCTACCGAGGGCGGAATTCTATAAGCCTATCGGACATCTAAGTTATCGCTACTAGACCGTGGGGTATTTTCTGGGATGGTCGACGTCAGCGGGGGGCAGGACTCACGCGTCTCTGGACGCACGGCATCATCCCATCCCAAGGGACCCATGGAGTTATCGCCCTCGACATCATCATGGGTATCGCCCCCGGCACCCTCCTCAGAGGTATCGCCCATGATGTCATCCCCAGGTATCGCCCATGACGTCATCCCCAGGTATCGTCCATGATGTCATCCAGAGTTGTATCTCCCCTGGATATCGCTCTCTCCCCGGATATCGCCCCCGGCGGCCTATAAATATTCTCTCATTTTAAAACATCAAGTAAGACGAAAATTGCCAACCAGAACCTCTGCTATTTTTGAATCGCTTACTGACTTAAGCATCGGAGTGTCTACGCGGAGGGCCCTCCTCCGGCGCTTTGCAGGTGGATCCGACGTCAACTACAGCAACTCTTACCAACAGTAGTCATCATCCTGATCATCTCGAAGGTCGAATCTTATCAGGAACCAAGTTACTTTTCCTACTGAATGGATTTTACCAAAAGCAAACGAACCACAAGCAATAATTCTAAGGACTCAACCTGCAAAAGCAGAAGAAGATGATCATGGAAATATAAGGTTAATATTTGATTCCAATTCAAGACCTTTAAAAATAACTAATTTTAGAAAATCAGTAAGTGACATAGAAAATTCAATTTTGTCTAGAACTTCATCAGGATCTATACTTAGAACGGGATCTGTATTACGAGATGTTGATTTAAATAGAAATATTCCTAGACCATACTATCAAAATACTTATCAAAATACTTATCAAACATGTGAACAGGAAATTATACGATCACCATCACCTACGCATAGTGATATGAGATACTCAAATCAACTAAATATGATTAAAACAACTAGTTATAAAATAGACAAAGAAAGGTCACGAAGAGAATTCTATGATCCCTCAAAAATAGAACTAAGAGCACAATTCTTTAAAGCTTATACTAAAGAAGAAAAGGATTATATACATGAAAGATTTTATAGAGATCTAGAAGAATGGCAAACTCATATTCCGTTTTTTACCAGGTTTAAAAAATAATTAGATTTACTTAATATAAGAAACATTAATGTAATAAAATTGACAAAACAAATATGGAAAACAACCATGGATACAAAGGTAGAATATGTATATCCCCCATTAGAAGAAATACATATAAAATATCATAATAGCACTATTTCAGCCTCTCCATTTAAACATATTTCTGAATAAAACAGAGAAATAAACATAAAAGACATCAAAAATATCCAAACACAAAATAATTATACAAGCATAATGTTGAATACTTTAGCACAACAATTGATAATAGTAGAAGAAAACCTTCCTCCACCTATTAAATTTAGAAGTAATACAGTAGGAGCAGAGACTAGTAAGAAGCAAGAGAAAACAAAAGCTCTCAGTCAACCCATATTCAAACCAATTGAAATGTCTAACTCCCAAATAATGAATTTTAAGTTTAAAAAGGAAGACGAATACTTATAAATAATAAATAAAACATTAGAAAAAATAAATATGAGATCTAAAGATCAAGTTACGATTTTAACAGAGGAAATTGAAGAAAAGGATATAAAAGATATTTCAGAACAATTTCAAGAATTAGAAATTAACAAACTTAGAAGTAGAAATTATCAAAATCCTAAAGTTAAATACTTTTATCCTAGACCAACCTTTCCTGATATACAATCAGAAGAAATGAACACTAGAACTCAATCTAATTATGATGGTCAAAGTATTATAGAGTGGAATCTCGATGGACAAAGTGAACATAACATTATAAATATGCTAGAAAATGTGATGATGGCTGCCACATCCTATAAGGTAAGAGGAAACTCAAACAAATATGTAGCTCAAATAATTATTTCTGGATTCTCATGACAACTTAAAAGCTGGTGGGATAATTATTTAAACCTAAAAGATAAATTGGCGGTAATAAATGCAGTAAAAATAGAGAATGATGAGCCTAAAGAAGATGCTACTAATTGAGCTTAAATTGTAGATGTTTTTAATATCTATTTTTCATGTAATTTAGATGGTGATTCTACTGATTAGAGATGAATTTCTCTACATGTGCAGAAAATAGATCTGGAGAGAAAGTAAGCACAGAGGGGAGAATAAGGAGCAAAATCTGGGCCGAATGGAGCATACACCTTTCTTGGCCAAGAACAACGTCTTGCCCAAGACGATCCTTCTTGGCTAGTAGTGGGCTTGGGCCACTTGGCTGAAGACGCGTGTTTGCATAGCTGCTTCTAGAAGGCGCGACTGGATATAGCTTTGAATTTCAATTCAAATCACGGAATCAAATTTTGAGGGATTTGTTATTTAATTTGATTTGGTTAGTTATTTAGAATTTAAATTTAGATTCAAATTATAATTTTTAAAACTAGGATTTGCTAGAGGATTTTAAGGGAGAAAGAACACAATAAATACTCTCCCTTGCCTTCCTTAGAGAGACATCTCTTCTTCCATTTCAATTTTATTTCGTTCAATTGCTTTTCTTTATATTTAATAGTTCTATCATTTTCTCTATTTTTCTTATCTTGCTCTAACTAATCTTTCTTGTTCTTAGTAGAGGTGTTTAAAGCATGAGTATGAGCTTGCATGAGACCTAACTGATCTTATTAATCTTTAAATCTGCATTTAACTAATCTCATTATAATCTTAATGTGTTTTCTAATTGATTTTAGATCTAGCTAATCTAGAGTTGAATAGATAATACAGCAGCCATTCTTCTTGGTCATGGATTATTGACCAAGAGGATTGAAGTAGACACCTACGCGCTGTCGGAACATCCGCGAAATGGTAGGGTGAAAGGTTAATCAGATTTAGTCCCGACTGACGCCTGAGGATACTAGATCTGGAGTTGTCTTCCCCTAATCAATCATCAGCCAACTCAGTAAACCCTTTTAACCAGCAAGGTGCTAGTTGGTTAGACATCATTTCTAAGCGTACTTGAGGTGGTGTTGATACAGGAGGGAAGCAGGGGTTATAAGCGTACCTTGATCCTATAGCAACTCTGTAAATTAAAGATGAATACACATGCGTTCATGATTGCAACTCATATCTCATCGCTTGCCAAACCTCTACTAGGAATTTCTCTCATATTTGATAGTTTCGTCTTGATTTGTGTCTTGACTAAGAACCTCATTCTTGACCAAGACTGTTTACTTCCTTTATTTATTTTCCAGTTTTTTTTAGCTTTAAACAAAAACCCCCAATTTTACCTAAGTGATTAATTATGGCCTTTTATCTTGTTTTAAGTCTACCCATTCTCTGTGGGTCGAACCTCTTACCACTATTTGTAATCTTTTGTAGGTACTCATAAGTTGTATTTATTTTTGACGGATTAGACACCCATCAAATTTTGGCATCGTTGCCGGAGAATGGTTCACTCTTGACCAAGACAGAAGCCCAGATTTTTCTCTTCTATCCATTTTCTTTTCTTTAATGGCTAATTTTAATTTTTTTCTCAATTAAACTCTCCTCCTCAATGTTTTAATGTAGGTAATTTTGGCCAAGGTTATATGACTGGCTATGAAGGATGCAATGGTCCGCCACAGTGGGGATACGATACGTATTACAGTCCATACACATCTAATCAATATCCCGCTGAATGGAACCAACAAAGTTTCAATTATGGAGTTCAACCTGTTCCTAATTATCAATATTTTCAACCTCCACAAATTAGACAAGATCCTCCTATTTCTAATAATCTTATCCAATTGATGCAAGAGCGGACGACGATATTATAAGTCATACAAGAACAACTCAAATCCCTTATAGAGGATCAGAGACGCACATCCTCGGAGTTAGACCTCAATATGGAGTGTGATGCTAATGATGTCACCTTGCCAAGTAACACAATCTGCTAGACTGTCTTAACCAAGACACAACTCTTGGCTAAGACGAATGTCTGGACCAAGACGCGGAGGCAGAAGTTGTTACTCCACAGAGTCAGCCCAACCAGACCGACCATGGGAGGCGTTGGAATAATTTTCAATTCTTACTTCTGGAGACAAATCTGTCAAACTTTCTTGACCAAGAAGCAACTCTTGAACAAGACGAATGCCCAGATTTGGAGGCAGAAATTGATATCCAGCCAGACCAGCCAAATCAACTCAAAAACCATTCTGAAACTTCACCAGAGCAGGAGCTGAAGGTTTTAGAGGATTGTCATTGCATCGAGCCAGATGAGAGCATGATCGTCACTCAAATATACTTATATTTTTCCTAATGCCTAAATGCACAAATAAATATGTACAGGGCAAGACAGGGTCGAACCACAGATATTGAAGGAATAATATCTCAATTTCGATGTATGATAGGGAATAAATGCAGCCAAATACAAAAGTAACACAGGGGGTTTATGTTGATTAACGAATTAATCAACGCAGAAGTGGGAGCTAATAAGACAAATAATTAAAACAGCAAATCACAAAAGTAACAAACTTTCGCGGGAACGAAAGTAAAAAACAATCAAGCGCAGGATAATCAAAAGCAATTCGAGGGCAAGAAAATAAGTAAGACAATAAGAGAGATTAATATGATGAGAGGAGATATCTTAGCAAAAGGTTTTCTCGGGTTGCTTTCTAGGTTAGTTAGTCATGGGCACAAAAATATTCCAAACTCTTGCACAGACCTACTATAGGGGTCATGTTTCCACGTAGGCCCCCTACTCTCCTTCGTAGGTAGAAGTCACCCCCCGTTTCCACATATGAGGTGGCCTTAGACGTTTCGCCGTCCTCCCAGGCACGAATGCAGGGAGGCACTATTCAAAATGCCCATGAAGTAGAGGCAAGACAGATCTAGGGTGTTACATCTCAGTATGTCAAGCTCGCATCACATACCCTAAACGACCGTTTACCCCTAGACGAAAGACCTCGTGATGTCTCCACTAGGTGTCTACTATTAACTCAAGGATTCGCGTCAGTTATAACCAAGAGAATAACAGCACTTACACAGAAATATCAACAATTGATCAAGCCCTCAACATTTCTATATAAGCATGGGAATAAAACGATAAACAACCGAATATGACAAGAGAATATATTAAGCATGCATTAGGCCTCTTAACTGAACCTTACAACCCTTGAAACACCCTTTACTAAGAAGATAGGACTTAGCTACTCATAACAAAATATAAACAGAAAGTAGAAGAGGAAAATAACATAAACAAAATTAAAGGAAGTAAAGGAGAAGTGTATTAGATAAAACTGGTTGTGGAAATCCAAGCTTTCCCTTTTACAAGCTGACGGCGGTGCTCAAAAAGAGGAAGAGAGAATCCCTAAAAATTAGGTAAAAGTGAGAGAGTGTCTTAGGACAGTCGCCCATGCAAAAACCCTAGAGCTAAGCTTATATAGCCTAAAAACTAGCTAGGGGACAAAATACAACTAAAGGAGAGAGGGTGTCAGCACTTGGGAGGGTGCTAGCACACAGGGGGGACGCACCCTTGGCAGAGAATATGCTGGAATCTTCTGGAAGCGCCTGACACCTTCTAGAAACGCTTGGGATCCCTTGCGAATCTTTGGAGATTCCTTTGTTTGGCTCTTTGATCTTTGATCTGATGCGGATGTGTCGAGGGAACAAGATAGCTCACTAGTCTGGTTAGCGTCGAGGGCACGATGACATTCTACTCTTCTAGGCCTTGATCTTCGAAACTCTAAAAATCCTTCCAGAAATGCTCGTTTTCGCTCTTTTCTCCCTTTAGGCACTGATCTGCAAAAAGATGGGAAAAATCAGAAAATCAGAAGTATCATGCCCTCGAAAAGGCCGAAATAAGAAAGAAAAACCTACAATTAAAACACGCTATCAAATATCCCCACACTGCCCAAATGCTCGCCCTCGAGCATTCACAAAAATGGAAATCACTTCTACAGACAGACACACACAATCAACCACACACAAAAATACAAACTGGCATCGAGCTAGACTTCGCACATACTCATCTTCGCCTAGGAGACTCCTGCATCAAATCAAAGGGATAACGACCCCAAAGATCAAACTTTCCCACATCAAGCCCATAACTAGCAATCCTCACCAGATACGTGTTTACACTCACTCTCGAAAGCAAGGCAAAGTGTTTACCTCTCAAACTAAATGCACATAACAGACACAAAATCAAACTTGCACATCAATCCTAGTACTGTAATTCACATGCATAGGCGATCATCGATCGGAAAGAACAACGCATCAGCAAAAAGAAAGAAAAGGGGTAGGGTGAGCTAGAAGAGAAAAGAAAGGATGTAGAAAAGGAACAGAAGCGAGGAGGTATAAAGAGAGAAGGAAGAGAGAACCAGATAGAACCTGGATGGATTCCTTGGCTTAGGAAAAAGGCAAAGTGGCAAGGCAGCTTTCATCGAGGGCACGATGGTGATTCGGGGGCTAGACGAAGGTCTTCTTCTTCGAGGGCAAGAAATTCTTTTCTTGTTGAGGCTTCGGATGTGGATATTCTTTTCTTCGCGTAGTGCCCCCTTCTTTTTATTCTGAATTTTGATTTTTTTTTTTTAAGGAAATAAAAATCATAAGGAGGGGGCACGAGCCAATTCTAGACTCTTGATTCTTCTAGGGCATGAAAATTTTGATTTTTCATTTGGCGCTTGCCCTAAATCTGCCTCCAACATCGATGGTGACTTCTTCGGCTTCCCCACACTTGAACTTTTCTGGGGGTTCGATTTCTTTTGAATGGTCTAGGGCTCGAGAATATTTGATTTTCTGCTTTTTCTTGCCCTAGATCTTTGCTTTCTACTTTCTGCTCTGAAGTCTTAGCTTTTCTCTGCTTTCCCACACTTGAACTTTTTTGCACGTCTTCTAGATTTCTAGCCCTCGACGTTACCCTCAATAATCGCTACCTCACCTGCCAAGGAAAAAGATCAAGAAAAAGGTCAAATGGTCAGGAAGAAAAAGAAAAGAGGGGGATGTTGGGGGCATGAAAGGTGATGAGAGAAAAAGAAAAAGAAAGAAAAATGACATTGATGTGAAGTTTTTTCATCAAATCGATGCTTTCCCATGTCTAATGGTGCCTATACCTAGGGATATCATGCAAGTTCAACCAGTGTCTAGCTAAAGCATCCTAATCACTCAAGAAAAGAAATATGCATGGAAGCTCAAATGCTCACAGGGTGCTTTTGTGCCTACTAGTGTCTAGGCCTAGATGTGGATATAAGGTTCAGCGGGCAAAAAATGAGAACAGCTAGGTCTAGACAAGGTGTTGGTGGTTCATACTTATGCGCAAATGATAAAAATGTGTGTGTCCATTCATAGAGTTTTGAAAACTGGCAGTGGAGGAATTTGGCAAAAAAAATTAAAATCCGAAAAACACAGTCATTCAAACAGCGGAAATATAAAGTTGCAGTCACACACAGAGGACATATGCACATAAAACACAAATAAATCCCTCCCCACACTTAGGCATCGCATTGTCCTCAATGCGGGAAGGGCACATATAGAAGTTCAACGAAAATTAAAATAAGTACAGTACAAAATAAAATAAAATAAAGCAGGTGGAAATGTTTTTGGCCCTCCTCGAGGGCATGAAAGAAAAATTATTCGGGGGGGGATCACTAGGGCGGGAGCTTGCTCCTGGCCACTTCAGCTTGAAGTTCCGTGAGCACAGCTAGGAGAAGACGCTCGATCTTGAGGATCGGCTGGGAAGATGGATCAGATGGCTTGCTTGCTTGATGGACATTGGGGGCACAATTTGAATCTTCTGCTTGGGTACGAACGGCGTCAGGGAGTCGGGACCTCGAAGTATCTGGATATCTGAAATCACCTCCATGCTTCGTGCCAAAAACCTTCTCTGTCGAGGGTGTGCTTCCTACAGAAAACCTCAAAATACCATGTGAGATACATAAATGCCCCATACCGTTGAGGGTATGGGGGTCTAAATCTTTGAATGTAAGTGGCTCAATAAGGCCAGAAGAGGTCAAATCGATATTATGTAGGTTCACAGCAAGGAGAGCAATGAGAGATCCTAAAATGGGGCCTCGAGAACCGTTTTGAACATGAATGAAAGCAGAAGCAATCCAAAATCCTAAATTCACCCTATGTTTACTTTTCATGCACCAAAGAAGAAAAAGTTCTTGCAAAGTTAACTGGCCTGAAGATCCAAATCTAGCAGCAAAGGTAAGGGCAAGAAAACGATGCAATATTCTAAGGGCAAGATCCAAAATTTCATGCGCTTTAGAGAATTTAGGGTTGAATTCAGCACTGGGGTTCTCAGTCAGTTCATGAAAAGCCACATCGGCATCAAACGCAGCAAGAATAACAGTAAGGGCATTCTTATAAGCACTAGATTTTAAGCCATCAGAGGTGAAAAAATTGAGCATGCAGTTGAACTCATTAAGCGAAAGCTTGGACCACTTATTCTCTAACTTAAAATTAATCAATCTAGGGGTAGAAAGGTTTGGTCCACTTTTTCCCTTAAGCCTAAAGTGGTCTGAAGCTACCCAAACAGTAGTGAACAACTCAAGCGAGAGCTCAACATAGGTCGGGTGTTCTAGAAAGAACAGGGGTTTCCAACCTATGTTGCCTACAAGCTCTCAGACTCGAGATTCGAGTCCCATCTTTCTTAAAAATTCCAGATCCAAGCGTGCACAAGGGCTAACGCCTCTGGAGTTCATAGCATGCAACTTATCCAAGGAGGGTTTATCATTAAAAGACAACCAAGCATGGGGGTTTGAAAGGTCAGAGACAACCTGGATGGAAGACGTCCGCGGGGCATAGGCAGGGACTGGTGTCGAGCCCTCGACGTCTGAACCATCGTCTTGCCCACGACGAGCTCTCTTTGATGCAGTGGGCTTGCTCTAAACCTTTGAGGAAGATGTGGCCTTCCTCTTCCTTTCTGCTGGCGGCTTAGGCTCAGCTGGTTGCTCCTTCCTGGCCAGAGTCTTGGATTTCCCTTTTGCAGTTGTCTTGTTCGCCGCTGCCTCCTTCTCTTTGGCCCTTTCCTCAGCTTCAGCTTTCTGGGTTGCTTCCTTCTCAGCCTTCTCTTTCTCCACATCGACATCCTCCTCTTTTTTCATGGCGTCATTTTCGCCAGATCCTTCTTCTTCGCCAGCGGCGGTCTGTTCGACTTCTTCCTCCTCCATTCCGGCAGGCGCCTCAGCCTCGTACTCAGATTCGGACACGAGGACGTCCTTCAAGGCCTCTTCCACTATGAGTTGCTTCTTGGCCGGAGGCGAGGGCTTTTCCACCTTAGACTTTTTAGGCGTGGCCTTCCTAGAAACCTGACCGGATCTAGTCATCGTAGAGGTCGCTGGAACGGAGCTTGTTATTTCTAGCTCGTCCTTCGACTAGTTAGTTGCGTCGGAGTTAGGAACAGGTTCGGTGGTCAGAGGTATTTTTGGTGATGGAGGGTTTTCGTTGTCGGGGCCTAGGCTTAGTGATTTGGGTATGGAGTCACGGGTAGTAGAGGATGATTTGGGCACTTGAACCTTGCTCTTATGAGCTACTCGTTTGATAGTCATGGGAGAGGGTGAGGGAGATGATTTGCAAGAGAGAGAAGATGAGTTTGCGTTGATGGCGATGGTGAAAGACAGGGATGATGGAGATATTTTAGAGAGAGGTAGCGTGTTTTGGTGATTGAGAGAGTTGGGACGAAGAAGGAGCATGGGAAAGAGAAAAGGAGCTGACGTCGGTAATAAATGGTACAGCCTTTGCATTGATTAGGGTTACTTTTCTATCCCTTGTAGACCACGTGGCACCTTGGGCTTTGAAGAGCAATGGGCCCGTGCGTATCTCAACCACCTAAAAAGGAGAACAACTTTTAAATTTTGAAAAGGAGGCAGTTGAAGAGGGTAGAGACAAAGAGAGAGAATAAAGGGATTAATAATAATAAGGAAATAAAATCTCCTAGGGAAAGGAAAGGTCAAAGATTAAAGGAGATAAATAAGGGATAAAAACAAGGAAATAAAATCAAAGGGAAAACAAAAATAAAATCAGAAAAATCCGAAAGATATGGAAAGGATAAGGGAAAGAGAAGAGATGGGACGACATATGAGATGCCTCCAGTGTGGCATGTTTACTCGTCGAGGCCTCGACGTGTTCCAGTGATCTAGGTCTCGACAGGTGAAGGTTCTACCATCATTTCTTCAACGGTCGAGGGCTTGAATCCTTCATAGAAGGGTTTCAACCTATGGTCGTTCACCTTGAAAATCATCCCAGTGTTAGGATTCTGAATTTCTATGGCACCACGGTCGAAAACTGTCGTGACCACGAAAGGTCCAGACCATTTCGACTTAAGCTTTCCTGCAAATAGACGCAAACGTGAGTTATACAACAATACTTTTTGTCCAATGGAAAAAGTCTTGGGACGAAGGTGCCTGTCATGATAAGCTTTGGTCTTGCCCTTGTAGAGCAAGGCATTTTCATAAGCGTCATCTCGCAACTCCTCTAGCTCCTAGATCTGTAAGCGTTGGTTTTGGCCGGCATGCCCTAGATCCGTGTTCACTTTCTTGATGGCCCAAAAAGCCTTATGCTCTATCTCAACTGGGAGATGGCACAACTTGCCATATACGAGTCTATAGGGTGTCATGCCAATCGGAGTCTTGAAAGTTGTCTGGTAAGCCCAGAGGGCATCATCCAACTTTAGACTCCAATCCTTTCGGGACTGATTGACTGTCTTCTCTAGTATGGACTTAATTTCACAGTTGGACACTTCGGCTTGGCCATTTGTCTGAGGATGATAAGTTGTAGAGGTTCTGTGATAGACCCCATATTTGTTCAGGAATATGGCCACGACACGGTTGCAGAAATGGGTACCGCGATCGCTTATGAGGACACGAGGCGTACCGAACCGGTTGAAGATATGAGATCGTAGGAAACTCACTACTACTTTAGCATCATCGGTCCGAGTAGCCTTGGCCTCGATCCACTTTGAAACATAATCAACGGCGAGTAGGATATAGATGTTGCCGAAAGAATTGAGGAATGGGCCCATGAAATCTACACCCCAAATATCAAATATCTCACATACAATGATACCAGTTAGAGGCATGTGGTTCTTGGCCCCAATATTGCTCGTGACTTGGCATCGAGGGCATAAAGCACAAAAGAGATAACTATCTTAGAAGATTGAAGGCCAGTAGAGACCGGCTTCTAAGACCTTGAGGGCAGTTTTCTTGGCCGTGAAATGTCCTCCTTCAGAATGGCAGAATTTTAGGATCGAGGGCACCTCGTCCATGGTTACACAACGGCGAATTATCTGGTCCGAACAGTGCTTCCACAAATATGGGTTATCCCAAATATAGTATTTGGCTTACCTTCTGATTCTATTGCACTCGGAGGGGGAAGTGTCCACGGGTATGTACCCGTAGCATAAAAATTTACAATGTTAGAGAACCATGGGAAGTGGACTGCATGGGCGAGACGCAGTTGTTCATCTGGAAAAGTATCACGGATGGGCACAAGTGAATCATCTTCTTGGCCTGGAAGTCTGCTCAGATGATCCACCACCAAATTTTCTCTTCCCACCTTATCCTTGATCAAGATATTGAATTCTTGTAGCAACAAGATCCAACAAATGAGTCAAGGCTTTGCATCAGCCTTTGTCAATAAGCATCTAAGGGCCGAATTGTCAGAGTATATGAGAACGTGGGTACCCAAGAGATACTGCCTGAACTTGTCGAGGGCATAAAAAATTGCCAAGAGCTCTTTTTCTGTGGTTGTGTAGGTCTGCTGGATTGGATCTAATAACTTGAAGGCATAGTAAATGACGTAAGTCTCCTTGTCCTTCTTCTGACCCAAAACGGCGCCTAGGGCTTGATTGCTAGCATCACACATGACCTCGAAAGGTAGGGACCAATCGGGGGCACGAATGATCGGAGCTGAGATAAGCTTATTTTTGAGAAGTTCGAAGGCAGCTTTGCAATTCTCATTAAAATCAAAAGTAACTTCTTTTTGGAGCAAGCAGCATATGGGTTGGGCAATTTTGGAGAAATCTTTAATAAACCGTCTGTAAAAATTGGCGTGCCCTAGAAAATATCGCACATCGCGAACACAGGCTGGGTATGGCAAGGATTCAATTATCTCAATCTTGGCCTTGTCGACCTCGATTCCCTTGGCCGAGACGATATGACCCAAAATGAGGCCTCGCCATAGGTGAAAGGTGGCGGGGGGCATTACCCAAAACGTATACCATCCTCGACCAATTCAGAAAAAATGCTCACCATACAACGCTGAAATGTGGCGGGGGCATTACCCAAGCCGAAGGGCATACGCCTATAAGCAAAGGTGCCGAAAGGGCACGTGAAGGTGGTCTTCTCTTGGTCTTCGGGGGCAACTGGGATCTGATGGAAACCGGAGTAACCGTCTAGACAACAATAATGGGTCTTGCCCGCGAGACGCTCCAACATCTGGTCTATGAAGGGAAGAGGGAAGTGGTCTTTTCTGGTGGCAGCATTCAAGCGGCGGTAGTCGATACACACACGCCACCCATTCTGGATTTGGGTAGGAATAGATTCATCATCTTGCCCAATGGTAATACCGGCTTTCTTGGGCACGACTTGTATAGGACTAACCCATGGACTATCATAAATGGGGTAGATAGCTCCCGCATCAAGCAATTTCAGCACTTCTTTCCTAACCACCTCCATCATGGGTGGATTCAATCGGCGTTGTGGCTGGCGTATAGTCTTGCTAACATCTTCCAAGTGAATACGATGAGTGCATAGCGCTGGTGATAAGCCCTTGATATCTGCAATGGTCCAGCCTATGGCTTGTCTAAATTCCTTCAACAAGGAAATCAGCTTAAACTCTTCAGGATTTTTGAGCTTGTTGGAGATAATGACAGGCAGAGAGTCATTGGGGCAGAGATAAGCATACTTCAGATAGGAAGGCAATGGTTTCAGATCGAGGGTTGGAGCCTGATCGATAGATGGAGATAATTTGACATGGTCTGGGCAATTAGGAGACACCATTGTGGGCTCATACGGGATAATAGCGCACTCTTCTAGGGCAGTGACAATAGAATGCAGCTCAGGTGGTGTGGAAAGTGTCGAGCCCACGACATCTAGGAGAGTTGGGGTCAGACTCCTGTCAAGGACAAATTGTAAAAGGTCAGTAGAATGAAGTTCAGCAAGTTCTTTAACAAAAGGGTCAATCAAATCAATATAGTTAACACTGGAAAATTCAGAGGGGTATCGCATGGCCTCTAGCATGTTAAACTTGATAATTTCCCAGTCAAACTCGAGGGTGATGGTTGCGTCGTGAACATCAATCTTTGCTCGGGCAGTGGCCAGAAAAGGGTAGACCGAGAAGAACGTCTATTGACTTGGTGGAGTCTTCATTCTCTATGGCAATAACATAAAAATCAGCTGGGAATAAGAATTCACCCACTTTGACCAAGACATCTGTGATGAGCCCCTTGGGGTAGATAACAGAACGATCATCAAGCTGAATGGCTAGGTTGGTAGGTCTGAGAGGTTAGAGCCCAAGACTGTTGTAGATGATCAAGGGCATGACATTAATTCTTGCCCCTAAACCACACATGGCTTTCCCGATGTCGATTATACCGATTCGGCAGGGAATGATGAACATTCCTTGATCCTTGCATTTCGGGGGGATCTTCCTCTAGATATGGGCAGAAGCGTTTACTCCTACACTGATCTTGTTAACTTCAGTCAATTTACTCTTGTTCGT
Source organism: Viola odorata (assembly GCA_963691705.1). Taxonomy (NCBI): domain Eukaryota; kingdom Viridiplantae; phylum Streptophyta; class Magnoliopsida; order Malpighiales; family Violaceae; genus Viola; species Viola odorata. The sequence continues at coordinate 26,406,781 of OY829542.1, forward strand.
GCACAACTGTTTCAGGAACTTGGCGTAGCAGGGCACATTCTTAACTGCTTGGAGGAGAGGGATGTTTACAACCACCTTACTGAACATGTCGAAGATATCGCGGTCCTCCTTTTCCTTCTTGGACTTGATCAACCTTTGGGGAAATGGGGGCTCGAGAATCTTGTGAATGTATTCCTGGGTGAATTCGGGTAGATTGGGGTCATTCCTCGGTGAACCTCTGGGAGAGCGGATTCTGTTTCCATGACCTCGACGAATCGGGGCACTTTTGGGCTCTTCGCTCTGGGTTTTGGATTGATTTCAGATTCTGGAGAGTTTCCAATGTCGGGGGCAGGATATGCTGGAGGAGTCAAGGTTGTTCCACTTCCCAGAGTCACTACACAGACATTGTGTTTTGGATTGGTTTCAGTTTAGGGTGGAAATCTCCCTTGATTCTTCAGCTCCTTCATCTCCGCCATCAAGGTACTCACGTGCGTTCGAAGATCCTCGATTTCCTTTTGTTGTTCAGGGTTCCGAGGTAGTTCTGTATTCAGGGGCACGACGAAAGTCTGGTCTTGAGGTGGTTGGCGTTGATACTGATTATATAAGTGGGTCGAGGTCTGAAGTTCTGCATGTTGGGAGGGGGTGGGTGATTTCCATAAGGATTTTGTTGTTGCTGGCTTCTGTTGCTTCCAGCCTTGGTTGTAGTTTTGACCATATAGCGTCTGGATGTACTGACCAGCAGCGTTCACTTAGATTTCGTCTAGGATATGGGGGCATACATCTGTGGGGTGGTCCACAAAATTGCAGATTTGACAGGCCTTGACTGGTGCGGACTGTCCTGCCATGAAATTCTGAAATATTCCCGTAAGAGAAGTCAGTTGGTTCTGTAATGCTGCAACTTGGGCGTCTTGACCTTGACTGTTGCCAACCTCAGTTGTGGCATTCTTGGCCATGAGTTCGATGGTAGCCTTTGCAGCAGCTGGTGTAAGAGCAGTGAGAGAGCCATTGTCAGCAGCGTTGAGAAGGGCCTTGTCGTGAGCCTTGAGGCCTTCACAAAAATACTGAATAAGGGCATGCTCGCTCAGATTGTGTGAGGGGCACATAGACTGCATCTTTACATATCTTTCATAATACTGGGCCAGATCCTCTTCTTTTCTCTAGACTATGGATACAAGCTGCTTGCGCGTGGTGTTGGCAATAGATGCTGGATAGTACTTCTCAGTGAAGATCTTGGACATTTCCGTCCAAGAGTGGATGGATCTTGGCGGAAGGTCGTAATACCAGTCGAGGGCATCGTCTTTGAGAGACCACATAAAAGCGCACAGCTTTGCTTGCTCAATGCTGACGTTGGGAGGTTTCATGGCCTCGCAGATTGAGTGGAGCTGTTGAAGGTGACGAAGAGCACTTTCTTTAGGGACACCTCGGAAGGTAGGTAGATGGTGCATGACGGCTGATTTGAGGGTCCAATCATGAGGGACAGCAGGCCAGACAATACAACTGCTCGACATGTCAGGGGCTGCATTGAGGTGGTCTATGGATTGCTGGTTTGGAGGAGGTGATGGTGGGTCTTCAGGACGCACATAATCATCCTGGTTTTCCATGGCTGGGATATCAAGGAAGGCGGTTGGAGGAATTTCGGGACCTCGATGTAGATAAGCTAGGTTTTGATAGAACTGATGGGTTGGGTCGGCCAGATTGTGAGGCTGGCTTTCGAGGGCAGGATGAGGAATTCCTCTACGCTAGGTAGAAGGTCCTCTAGCTTGCCTCCGAAGTCCTTTTTCGGTTCTGGTCAACTCGAGATCTAAAGGGAGTAGATCTAGTGCAGATCTCCTGGTCTTACAAGTAAAAAGAAATAAATTAGTACCGTTCAATCCCCCGCAACGGCGCCAAAATTTGATCGTCACTCAAATATACTTATATTTTTCCTGATGCCTAAATGCACAAATAAATGTGTACAGGGCAAGACAGGGTCGAACCACAGAGATTGAAGGAATAATATCTCAATTTCGATGTATGACAGGGAATAAATGCAGCCAAATACAAAAGTAACACAAGGGGGTTTATGTTGATTAACGAATTAATCAACGCAGAAGTGGGAGCTAACAAGACAAATAATTAAAACAGAAAATCACAAAAGTAACAAACTTTCGCGGGCATGAAAGTAAAACACAATCAAGGGCAGGATAATCAAAAGCAATTCGAGGGCAAGAAAATAAGTAAGACAATAAGAGAGAGGTTAATATGATGAGAGGAGATATCTTAGCAAAAGGTGTTCTCGGGTTGCTTTCTAGGTCAGTTAGTCATGGGCACAAAAATATTCCAAACTCGTGCACAGACCTACTATAGGGGCCATATTTCCACGTAGCCCCCCTACTCACCTTTGTAGGTAAAAGCCACCCCCCAATTCCACATATGAGGTGGCCTTAGACATTTTGCCATCCTCCCAGGCAGGAATGCGGGGAGGCACTATTCAAAACGCCCATAAAGTGGAGGCAAGACAGATCTAGGGCGTGACATCTCAGTGTGTCAAGCTCGCATCACATACCCTAAACGATCATTTACCCCTAGATGAAAGACCTCTCGCGATGTCTCCACTAGGTGTCTACTATTAACACAAGGATTCGCATCAGTTATAACTAAGAGAATGACAGCACTCACACAGAAATATCAACAATTGATCAAGCCCTCAACATTTCTATATAAGCATGGGAATAAAATGATAAACAACCGAATATGACAAGAGAATATATTAAGCATGCATTAGGCCTCTTAACTGAACCTTACAACCCTTGAAACACCCTTTACGAAGAAGATAGGACTTAGCTACTCATAACAAAATATAAACAGAAAGTAGAAGAGGAAAATAACATAAACAAAATTAAAGGAAGTAAAGGAGAAGTGTATTAGATAAAACCGGTTGTGGAAATCCAAGCTTTCCCTTTTACAAGCTGACGGCGGTGCTCAAAAAGAGGAAGAGAAAATCCCTAAAAATTAGGTAAAAGTGAGAGAGTGTCTTAGGACAGTCGTCCATGCAAAAACCCTAAAGTTAAGCTTATATAGCCTAAAAACTAGCTAGGGGACAAAATACAGCTAAAGGAGAGAGGGTGTTAGCACTTGGGAGGGAGCCAGCACACAGGGGGGACGCGCCCTTGGCAGAGAATATTCTAGAATATTCTGGAAGCGCCTGACACCTTCTAGAAACGCTTGGGATCCCTTGCGAATCTTTGGAGATTCCTTTGTTTTGCTCTTTGATCTTTGATCTGATGCGGATGTGTCAAGGGCATAAGACAACTCACTGGTCTGGTTAGCGTCGAGGGCACAATGACATTCCACTCTTCTAGGCCTCGATCTTCGAAACTCCAGAAATCCTTCCAGAAATGCTCATTTTCACTCTTTTCTCCCTTTGGGCACTGATCTACAAAAAGATGGGGAAAAAGGGAAAATCAGAAGTATCATGCCCTCGAAAAGGCCGAAATAAGAGAGAAAACCTACAATTAAAACACGCTATCAGAGCATGAGAAATATTGAGAAAGAGATAGAAATGGTCATGAAACCCCAAACGGTTGTGTGAAAGAGAAGTTCTAAAATTATTTGATTTTGTTGATCCTTTTATTGAATCTCCCTACACTCACAACTAATCTTTTTTATTTATTTTGCAAGAACCCAAAATGGAAATTGAATCATGTAATGGTTCACTGCAGAATGCCTTGCTTGAAGACCATTCACTATATGGGATCATTCTCATCAAACTTCGGGCATGGAAAGCATTCAGTAGGATTGGTTGATGAGTGTTGCTCGAAAAGCCGAGTCTAAGACTATAAACAAAGGTGTTGTTTGGAGTGGTTCACTGCAGAATGCCTTGCTTGAAGACCATTCACTATATGGGATCATTCTCATCAAACTTCGGGCATGGAAAGCATTCAGTAGGATTGATTGATGAGTGTTGCTCGAAAAGCCGAGTCTAAGACTATAAACAAAGGTGTTGTTTGGGAGGCAACCTATCCCACCCCCTTTTCGATTTTGTGAAACGGTTCAAGACGGATGCGAGATAAAAATCGGGCTCGTCTCACATAATGCAAATGAAGTCGCCACCCTATTTTTCTAGGTTTAGGGAACCTGATCGTCATGGCATAAAAATAAAAATAAACTAAGGCACAATGGGTCTAAACCCAAGAACAAAGGTTCGGGGTCGTATTATGGACTCGGGAAGGTGTTAGGCACCCGAGTCACATCCAAACAAGGTTACCGGTAAACGAGGTATTTAAAATAAAATATTTAAAAAACACGTAATTGGGTCCCAGAGGAAATGCCGCTTTAGTATTTTTTTCGTAGGGTCGGGACAAGTATTTCTGCTTAACGGAATTGTTACCGTTTTTTACTAAAGCGGGCGATCCTTTTATTATCATCGAGCCATGCATGATTAAATTTTAATTACTACACGATTCTATCATGGATAGCTAACAAAGTACCGATTTAATGTATGCAATAAATAAACCGTGTGGGATCGAAGCCACCATACACATGTATCAATACAAAAGGAAAATAAAAAAATTACTCATGGCATTTAAAGCAAGTGATTTAAACATGTTATGCATGTGAGATTGATTTTAATTTTTAGCAATTCTAAATGTCATGCATACGAGTGGGTGGGTTCTGACACTTTCTAAGTGTTCATGCATACGATTTCTAGCGTTTTTAAATAAACATTCATACAAGTATATGAAAAAAAAATTAAAGAGTTTCACGATAAGCTTACGATTTTGACGAACCCCGATCGATCTGTCCCTTCAAAACCGTGATTAGTGACAAGTGATAATAATATACGTATAAACAACCATACACGATTTTTAACTAATTTACTTAACTAAATATTACAAACCACAATTCATAATAATAACTTCTTATCTAATTATTACAAACCAACAGTTGAAATAATTACTTAACTATTTATTACAACACAACGATTAAAATAATTCCTTGCGAGCGAAGACTTGAATTTTTAATCTACAAAGGAAAAGTATTAGCCATAGTTCAAAAGATAATAAATAATAAAAGCGCATACAAACATTTATTTAATTCCTAGCAAGCAAGCAATTAATTAAATAAACATGGCAAACAAGTAGAAAAATTATTTCATACGAGAAATCATACAAAAAATTAAACATGGCATAAAGTAAACAATTTATCGCATACGAGAAATCATATGAAAAATTGAACACGAAAGTTACGAAAAATAAATGGGCTGGGCTAGGCCCATTTTCTGATTTTTGGACAACAACAACAAAAAATGGGCTTGGAAAAATTTTAATTAAAACAAATGGGCTTGGCTTTTCACCTTTCTTTTCCTTTTCCCGCGTCACCTTTCCTTCCTTCTTCTTCTTCCTCACGTCGCCGGCGCCATGGCCGGCAACCAAGGAAGTTCAAAAGTTAACCAACTTACCTCATAACAGACCCAAAAAATCACCCAACATACCAGCAACTCAAACCAACAATCACAGCAAGAAATTTAAACAAAAACAAGCTCGAACCGAAAATATCCCGTTCGTACCGTATTAATACGATTTAATGCATATTAATACGGTACGAACGGGATATTTTCGGTTCGAGCTATGGCGCGAGTGAACTCGCATGAAATGAAAAATTGCCCAAACCGAGAGGAACAAAAGGTGTGGAAAAATAAGACAAACTGACTAGTAGACAGTAAATAAAGAAAAAAGTTTGATTTAACGTACGAATTTTCTCGTTCAAAAATGTCAATAGTTCGGACGCAAAATAAATGTCATTATGACAAAAATTTAACGAAACCAAACTAGATGACGCGAAAGAGAAAAATAGTAGGTAATCATCAATTAAAGAAATAACGTGTTAGATCTACGATCCGAGGAAACTCACTCGGGATAGATAGAAGTTCGAGCGAAAAGACAGTAAAAAATACGAAAAATTGAAAAGGGCACGAAATGACGCGAAATATTAAAACAAATAGCCGAAGATCAAAAATCGACAAAAATTTGACGTAGACGAGCTATTAATGCGATAAGCGATAAAACACGTAAAATTTGTGACAAAAAATCCAAATTCGGGTAGCAACACAACCCATGTTTTTACTTTAGTTTATTTTGTTTCGAATAAATAATCCTCTTCTTCTAAAATCTAATAATGATCTTTCATGATATGAAACTCAGAGACCAATGGATGACCGCTCTTCTAGACCAACAGATATACCAACAGAAAGAGATAAACAAGCTCCTTCAAATCTTCATTGCTGCCTAGAATTGAGCAGCTGCTTTGCAAGCATCCCTCCTAGAGTCCAATGTCTCTCTAACTAGAAAATTGGACTCTGCCTTTCCCAATGATGAAGCTCCACCACCTTTTGTTAATGACCTTGCCCCTGGTTGTTTCTTTTTTTTTCCTTCCTTTTATTTTATGTTCTTCTGTTTTTCTATTTTTGTGTTTTCTTCCCTTATACATTGAGGACAATGTGTCCGATAAATGGGAGAGAGGGGGGGAATTTGTTATGTGCCTACTGTGTTTTTGTGTTTCTTGTGTTTTAGATATTTTTGCACGTGTTAACTAATTTTTCCATTTTTAGGTTTAATTTTAATTTTTGTATGATTTTTCCTTTGGATTTTTGTGTGTTTTTAGGTTAGTCTTTGCATGGTTTGTGTTGCACAAAAATCAAAATTCTCTTTTTTCTCTTGAAAATTTACTTCAACACTTTAAATGTCATGACACTTTACTAATTAAATTCATATTTTATTAACAAGGCACCATAAGTATAACATGTTTAATACCAATAACTCTTGCTTATCACCATTTACTAATTAAATCCATATTTTATTAACAAGGCAACCATAAGTGTAACATGTTTAATACCAATAACTCTTGCTTATCACCGTAGACTCATAATTAGTTTAGCTTGGAACCTAAGATGATCTTTGGAGGAACACCATAAATCTTTCTTGGCCAAGACATTGACCAAGAATGCAATTTTCTGTCACCACCAAGAAAAATTGAACTGTTTAGAAATATATAAAAGTTGTCTGTCTTTAATTTTGAGTTATCGGTAGAGTTTTTAAATTCCTTGCTTGTGATTGTGGACACTTCTGGAACCAACGGAGTTGCACGGTGTTGGTAATTCAGTACCATCACCCCTTAAATAAGCGAAACTCCCCGAAGTGCAAATAGCTAATCCCTTACTACCGGGCAGAACAAGCTAAGCTGGAGGCGTCCATTATTTGAACTTTATGTGTTATATTATTTGCAAAGCAACAAAGGAAAGAAAAAGATTCAAAGAAAGCACTACCAAAAAGAAAAAGAAAGAAACAGTGCAATAAAGACTCCAAAGTGGGTAAAGAAAAGATCTCAATGCAGACATGACTTAGCAACAATCTATGCTTATATGTTTAATTTTCTGTCTAATGTATGTGCATATGCTTATGTCAACAACTCTATATGTTTCTGGATTAATGGCTAAGATAAATAAAAATGTAATCAAACGTTTAGGGTCTGTTTACCAACAGAGGTTTTTCTCCTTTTTCTGTTTCTAATTTTCTGAAATTAGAACTTTTTCTTTTCCAATAAAAAACTAAAAATCGTGTTTACTTCATACTAAATGTAAAAATTTTTAAATTTTAAAATTAGAAAACGTGTTTACTTGACAACTATTTTCTCTTTTTTTGAAAAACGAAAACTATAATTTTATTCCAACAACTTATTTTTTAATGAAAGAAATCATGTTATCATTTAGTTCAGGAAATGAATTCAGGTCAGAGTACATCATCAACTGCTAAGTTGACTATTAATAGGATATTAAAGGACAACATTATTGAAAAACTTTCAACAAATGAACATCATTCGGAGGAGGTCTTAGAGGAAGCTGAATGAAGCAAGGAAAATAAAGAACCAATGCCAGAAACAGTCAATTCCGACACTCCATACTGCTGAAGAAAACATAGCTTACAACTCTGAAAAAATGACAGCAACTCTTTCAACACCTTCTATCCAATAAGTGCTGAAAATAGGGATTGTAATGCAAGTCCTGCTAAAACTCCTAACACAATTCCTATATTAGAATTAACACCTCCGCCAATTCCATCCTGAACCAGAAACAAAATTTATTGTCCTAATATTAATCACATGCAAAGAATCATACAGCTAGAACAAAGGAGGCAGCACATTAAAAGCCTTGTACTAGTATTAATCTATATTACATAGTGATACCATCACTCTAGGCACATAACATTATAAAACACAAGGACCATTATTCCATATAGTCCAAACCACCATTCTTTGCATATCGAAGGCTGAAACTATGAAGCAGTAAAGATAGACAGCAGACAACACATAATCATCCTGAACCAGAAACAAAATTTATTGATTTTCTAATGCTTGAGCAACACAACACATAATCATCCTGAACCAGAAATAGAATTTCCACTAGCAAACTTTACCGACCACTAACAAGAATAGCAAAAGTGCACAGACTGCACACACATATCAATATTGGAAAATTGCGCTGCAAATGTCAAGTGCACAGAAATTGAGCGTGAGTTTTTGGTTGTGCAAGGGAGTTAGTCGCTAAGAAAATAAAAACATCATAATGCAGACTTGCAAATCAAAACATCAAAACATAATTTACCAGAATCTAGGTGCATTAACTTTAGATATCAAAATAAAGAGCTAATCCCACAACATTTTCAAACATAAACCAAAATCTCACATCTTAAGCTGACATAATAATCATCCAAATTAACTGAATCCCAGGAACAACCATGATTACCTCAACCTAATATTAAGAAATTTAGTACCGACATGTCAATTCCTTTCAATCCTTATAGGGAACATGACCCCAATTTACATCTATATCATGTACATAAATGGTCATTCAAAAAGTACACATTCTATCAAGTTTAGTTCTCTTTGGCATTACACCGAGCAGTTGGTAGACAACAATCTCAACAAAAAATTGACTTACAAGTTCAATTTTTTTAGACTAAAATCAAAGGGGGGTTTGCATCAAGAATCACAAACATCAAAGTTTGAAACTGAAATTAGCTGTAAGAATAATTAATTGAGGAGAAGAAATTAAAGAAATTCATGAAGGAAAATGAAAACTTCTTAGTTACCTTTGTGACTAGTTTAGCTGGTAAATTTTGTTCTTGCACTTATGATCGGAGGAGGCAGATAATATTAAATAGTGGTCGGAGAGAATAATTAGGTGAGGTGGACGAAGCTTGAACTTCCAGCGCCGGTGGAGAGAAACCTAGCTCTTTATTGTTGCGTTGGTAGGGAAGGAGGTGATAAACCCGAGTCGCCATCAGAGTGAGAAAGGGCTAGCGGCGTGAGAAAAGGCTAGGGTTGAGAAGAAGAAGAAAGGCAGCATGAGGAAAAGAAGAAAAGGGTAAAAGTGGGTTTATCAAAATTTCATTAAAGTGTAGGTTAGAACGCCTGTTTTACTGTTTGGAGTTGAGAGTTCCAAAATTTAGAAAACACAATTTTAGACATTTCTAAATTTTTTTGTTAAATTAGAAACAAAAATTTTTATTTTTATTCTTTGAATGGAAAAACTACTCAAGGTGAACAAAAAATTCTTTTTCTTCTCCAGTTTTCTAAAAATTGGAAGTTTTTCCGGAAAAACTCCTTAGGTAAACAGACCCTTAGGTTTACTTCTGAGGTTTTTCCAGAAAAATCTCTAGTTTTTAGAAAAATGGACGATTTTTTAGAGAATGTGTTTACTTGGCGTAATTTTTCATTCTCGAATGGAAATGAAAAAGGTTTAAATCCAAAAAAGGCACCTGTACATGAATTGATTGACTCATTTGGCACTTCTACTGAAAAAACGGTTTAAAAGGCACCTGCACTTCTTACGTATGACACATTTGGCACCTCCCACAACGGCGTCACCATTCTTCCGTTATCCACTGACGTGGCACGCCACGTGGCATGCCACGTCATAAACATGATGACGTGTCATGCCACGTGGCAAATCAGACCCAAATTATGCTGGAACTGGCCTGAAAACGGGTCACTTATTTGGGTTGTGAACGACGCGTCATTCAAACAACGAATGACACGTCGTTCACTCCTTTTTTGATTTTTTTCCTATTTTTAATTTTTTTTGTTTATTAAAAACTAATATCACTTTTTCATCTTCTTCCTCTTCTTTCTTTTATTCCTTTCCTCTGCACTTTCCTTCTTTATTTCTTTTTCTTTTCTATTTCTCTTTTTTCTTTTTTTCTTTCTTTAATCATAATCATCACCAAAATTAATTAAAAAAATTCAAATATCCTCATAATCATCACCGAAATTAATTAAAAAAATTCAAATTGATCTTTCATTCTTTTTTAAGAACACAAAATTAATTCTTTATTTCCTTTTTGTTTTTTCTTTTTAATTAAACTCAAGAAACAATTATTCTTTATCTTCTTCCTCAAGTAGCAACCCCAAAACTTCATCTTCTTCCTCCAGCGGCAGGTGCCGGCCACCAACTCTTAGGGGTTTACATACGCGGAAAAATCTGCAGAACCAGATGTTGCACGCAAAGCATTATTATCTAGACAACAACTCCACACTGCACCTTTATGCCCTTCAAAAGTCCCAATCTAATCTCCTGTCTCCCCATTTCTCAACATTGGAGTAGCATCTGAATTACAAAGAATAACATAATATTACTTTCCCTGAGGAGATATATAAATTCTCAGACAAAATTAATAGTTTTCAAGTCCTAATATGTTCATACATAGTAACCACTCACAGATAATCAATCATAATCGAATGCCGACAAGTATGGGAAAAAAGAGCTTACAGTTACGGTTATAGAAATAAAACAATTGTCAAAGGGGCATCGAATCAAAATATTTATGCAATCATGAATCGGGTTCGAACTTCTAAACTCAAAATAAAATTTTATCACCAAAAAGGAAATGCAATTTCACCATAAGGAGCGATTGAACCCTAATTTCCAAACTTGCAATTCATCGAGAACAAAAAAGAAATAATTAAATCAATGTATGTCCTAATTCAAACCTAGATGTTCCTGTACTTGCTCACTGACTACATTAACAACCTAGCATCAACCTTAAGACTTGCAAATATCAAAATGCTAACTGAATTAACCATCTAACATGCATTTCGCATCTCATGTACCTCATAGTAAATCCATTACACATAAAAATTCACAGGGTTAGACCATTCCCCTAAGAGTATGACTACTGCACCACCACCAAAAAATCCCGGCCAAAAATAGTCCAAAAAATTTGGCCAAAACAGCCCCAATCAGACCCAAAAACCAACCAAAATACACCCAAAAATCCGACCGAACAAACCCAGAAATTAACAACAATCAAACGAGACTCCGACTTGACACCAACAATAGTCGAACCAAACTCCGAAAACAAGGTAAACAGGAGCAAAAAAATGAATACAACCACCATCGGTGACTCAAAACAACCACAAAATGGCTTAAATACGAATCTTAAAATCAGATCTAAAATATAGATCTACAAAACTCAAAAAATCCAACCCTTTATTCCTAAGATTCGGATCTCGACTTGGGCGCCACCGAGACGGCAGGTGGGGGCGGGTCAGGAGCGACGATTTCCCGAACGGCATCGGGGGTTGGGTTGGGTTGGGCGAGACGCGGCCTGGGGAGAAGATTCTGCGGGGGTCGATCCGACCCACGAACTTGGACCCGAATTTGGAGTTCTGAGGGGAGTTGGGGATGGAGTTGGGAGGAGGAGGAGGTTTGGCGGCGAAGGAGTTGGGGATGGAGTTGGGAGGAGGTTCAGAGGAAGAAGATGAAAAAGTGATAAGGAAAAGTGATATAAGTTTTTAATAAACTAAAAAAATTAAAAATAGGAAAAAAATCAAAAAAGGAGTGAACGACGTGTCATTCGTTGTTTGAACGACGCGTCGTTCACGACCCAAATAAGTGACCCATTTTTAGGCCCGTTCCAGCATGATTTGGGTCGGATTTGCCACGTGTCATGACACGTCATCATGTTTATGACGTGGCATGCCACGTCAGCGGATAACGGAAGAATGGTGACGTCGTTCGTGGAAGGTGCCAAATGTGTCATACGTAAGAAGTACAGGTGCCTTTTAAACCATTTTTTCAGTAGAGGTGCCAAATGAGTCAATCAATTCATGTACAGGTGTTTTTTTATGATTTAAACCAAATGAAAAACTTCTACACTGTTCATTAATGAAGGAATTTGGAGAGGGCAGAATTTGAGATCTCCATTTTTCCACCCAAAATGAGAAACACGCGTTTCCAATTTATCAAACAGTACCATTAAATGAATTTTTCTAAAACCCAATTTTGCCCTTTCTTCTTCTTTTCACGATGCCTCTCATTTCTTCTCATCTGCTAACCTTTGCTAACCCTAGCCCACAACCGTTCTTCTTCTTCTCCTACCCTTTTCTCACGCTGGCGTTCTTCTTCCCTAGCCTTTTCTCACACCACCCTTCTTCTTCTTCTCTTCTGCTCATTAACCTGGCCATTTCTCACGGGAGTTCTCCGCTGCTGGAGTGGTGGATGGGAAGGTGTATGTGATGGGCGGCTGCGTGGTGTGGGGGAAGATTGAGTGGTCTGATGTTATTCATATGGTTTCCAGTCGATCGTCCTATTGTCCATTGCATTGGGGTTACGATTTGAGGATAGATCAAGCACTACAAGTACGTTTGTTTCTGGTTGTTGCTTGTTGCCTTCTTTTGGTTGGTTGTGTTGTTCTATTTATATGCTTTTTGATGCTCAAATTTGTTATTCTTGAATATTTGATGAGTTTTCAGGAGTTGAATAGTTAGGTTACAAGCTTTTGTGAATTTATTATAGAGTCTACTCTTAGATGCAAATCTCGTTTAGACACTAGGTTGCTCCATTGAAGAACAGTGATGCCCATAGTATTTGCTTTAGATGCAAAGTCAATTTAGACATTGGGTTGTTACAGTGAATAACATTGATGCCCATAGTATTGGGATGAGGAGGGGAATGAGTGCGAATGACATGGATTGATAACAAAAAGAAAAGTGATATAGATACCTTGTGAAATGATTGAAATGTAGGAAATGTGTCGTTGTGGTTGACTACTATTTGTTGGATTGTACTGTGGTTGAGATGGAGAAGAATGTAAGTTAACTTAGATTTTTGGAGGCTATTCCACCAGTTTCATTCTTTCAGTTATTCATTTGCCTTTCTTGCCATGTTCACATATACCCTAATAAATTAGCTCAAATTATTGTTGATATATTAGATGGGTTGTTTATATTTCAGTTTCCTGCAAATTATAGAACAAGGATCTTTGTTATTGTTGTTAGTTTCCTTCGTATTAGTCTTCTTCAATGTGATAGAATAGCTCTGAAGTGCTTAGGAGAAAAGCTTGGAATTATGTTACTCGTTCACCCTTGAACTATACAGTCATCAGGTTTATGGGTTCTATGATGAATGCCTGCGGAAGTAAGTTTTCTGTACACTGTCTTTGCTCGTTAGTAACTAGGTTTCTGATAATTATATAATATACTATTATTGTATTTTCCTGTCTCCATGTATATGTCATATTGTTTACATGCATAACAATTTTGGTGTTCCATACCTAACACAACAATTGGCCTTAGTTAATAGTTGTCTTCAGCTACGTGAAGGGAGAGTTGTCTCTTTAGGGTTGTCATGAGCATAGCATGTATTTTGTTGCAAAGTTTCTAATACATGATTAAGAAGCTCCAATGTGTATAAATTCAGTTTTATTCTATCATCATCAGTTTTTTATTCTCTCTGTTCTGTTACTGCCTTTGGTCTCTTAGAAGATTTAAGGTTAAGTATCTTATTTTAACTAATTTCATAAAGTTGTTAGATAAGCTATAATAACCCCTCTAGTCCATTGTGTTTTCAGTCATTGCTAAAGATTTAGATGAGCTCAAACTAATTTATAGGCTACTGACTCTCAAGTTGATTCAGTCATTGCTAAAGATTTTACTAATGTTGGAAAGCATTGGAAACTTCTAATTTTCATGATTTGTTGGTTTTCTTCTGCCTGACTGATTTTTTTCGCTGTATCTTATTTGGGCTGAGAACACACTGATTAATCGCCCGTCCTCTACTTTTTTCTGAAGGTTGAATTTGGGGTTGGGGCTACATTCTTATCAACGTGAAGATACGTGAAGTCTTAAAGTTATAACGATCCCTATTCTGATTCTGGTACTGAGCTGGCACTTATCCAGGTTGCTCCTGCTAGAGTACAAAGATTACTCTGATCTCAGCAATTTATGTTAGAAATTATATAGGGGTTACTTAAACAGGTGATCCTTTTGGATTTGTTTCCTGTGTGGTTATTTCTCAGCGAATTTGTGATGTGTAAATTGTAAAATTTTGCATAGCTTCAGGCAGCAAAATGCCTATAGCTTGTGTTGTACTGTTAGAGAATATGGGAGTTTCTGCAACTGTAATTTCTGTGTATTCAATGCAAATAGATTATCTTATGTTGTTGGTGTATGTAAAGAATTATTGAAAATTCAGCGTATTTTTGTTATGTCGTGTTTGGATAGTTAAATTTGGTGTCGTGTTATGCCGTTTTGCCGTCCCCACTACCCTCTTTGCTTCAGTAGATTCAAAGAATGCTATATGTTAATTTATATTACGGAATATTGTTTATGCATAGAAGTTTTCGGAAGTCAAATTGGAGGAAACTTTTTTTTGGACTATTTTTCTGATGATTTTTATAGCGCATGACGCCTAGGCTCAAGGGTCATGACGCCTCTAACAATATTGATGGTTTTTTGCCAAAAATATCCTAGCGTCATGACGCCGCAAACAGAAGTGATGGGTTCTTGTGAAAATATCTCAGCGTCATGACACCCAGTCTCAAGAGTCATGACACCCCAAACAGAAGTGATGGTTTTGCGAAAACATCCCAGCATCATGACGCCAGGCTCATGCGTCATGACGCCCCAAACAGAAGTTATGGGTTCTATCAAAATTAAGTCAGCGTCATGACGCCCAATATCAAGCGTCATGACTCCCAGGCTCAAGCCTCATGATGCCCAGGATCAAGCGTCATGACGCCCAAACACATTTTCATTTTTCAAAAATTTAGAAATTAGTGCGAAGTAAACACGTTTTCCAGTTTTCTAATAGAAATGAAAAGGTGCAAAATTCAGAAAAATTGCACTTTTTTGGAAACGAGATTTCTCCGAAGTAAACGCGCCCTTAGTTCCTCCAACTGTTCTCTTGAGTGCAAGGCTGACTATTATGATGCTATTGTGATGGATGAGATGTTTATGGATATCGAATATGGCTTGTTAATCTAGGATGGATTTGGAGATTGAAGTGTCTGTGTATTTTTTGTGTTGATCCGGATCTTTAAAAGAAATTGAGTTGCTGATTTTTATTTTTATTTTGTTTGTTGAAATGCTTGAGGGCAAGCATTAGCTTAAGTGTGGGGGGATTTGATTGAGCTTAAATTGTAGATATTTTTACTATCTATTTTCATATAATTTAGATGGTGATTCTACATATTAGAGATGAATTTCTCTACATGTGCAGAAAACAGATCTGGAGAGGAAGTAAGCAAAGAGGGGAGAATAAGGAGCAAAATATGGGCAAAATGGAGCAGACACTTTTCTTGGCCAAGAACAGCGTCTTGGCCAAGACGATCCTTCTTGGTTAGCAGTGGGCTTGGGCCACATGGCTCAAGACGTGTGTTTGCACGGCTGCTTCTAGAAGGCGCGGCTGGACATAACTTTGAATTTCAATTCAAATCACGGAATCAAATTTTGAGGGATTTGTTATTTGATTTGATTTGGTTAGTTATTTAGAATTTAAATTTAGATTCAAATTACAATTTTTAAAACTAGGATTTGCTAGAGGATTTTAAGGGAGAAAGAACACTATAAATACTCTCCCTTACCTTCCCTAGAGAGACATCTCTTCTTCCAGTTCAATTTTATTTCGTTTAATTGCTTTTCTTTATATTTAATAGTTCTATCGTTTTCCCTTAAAAAAAAAATTAGTTTTATCGTTTTCTCTATTTTTCTTATCGCTCTAACTAATTTTCTTGTTCTTAGTAAAGGTATTTAAAGCATGAGTATGAGCTTGCATGAGACCTAACTGATCTTATTAATCTTTAAATCTACATTTAACTAATCTCGTTATAATCTTAACGTACTTTCTAATTGATTTTAGATCTAGTAGTCATTCTTCTTGGTCATGGATTATTGACCAAGAGGATTGAAATAGACACCTACGCGTTGTCAGAATATCCGCAAGACAGTAGGGTGAAAGATTAATCAAATTCACTCCTGATTGACGCCCGAGGATACTAGATCTAGAGTTTTCTTCGTCTAATCAATCATCAGCTAACTCAGTAAACTCTTTAACCAGCAAGGTGCTAGTTGGTTAGGCATCATCTCTAAACGTACCTGAGGTGGTGTTGATACAGGAGGGAAGCAGGGGTCATAAGTGTACCTTGATCCTATAGCAACTCTATAGATTAAAGATTAATGCACATGCGTTCATGATTGCAACTCATAACTCATCGCTTACCAAACAACTACTAGGAATTTCTCTCATATTTGATAGTTTTGTTTTGATCTGTGTCTTGACCAAGAACCTCATTCTTGGCCAAGACTGTTTACTTGCTTTATTTATTTTCCAGTTTTTTTTAGCTTTAAACAAAAACCCTCAATTTCACCTAAGTGATTAATTCTGGCCTTTTATCTTGTTTTAAGTCTACTCATTCTCTGTGGATCGAACCTCTTACCATTATTTGCAATCTTTTATAGGTACTGATAAGTTGTATTTATTTTTGACGGATTCGACACCCATCACTACTAATGTATTAGTATATACTATATTAAAATATTTTGTAGGAGAACCTAGTCAATTTCAAGAAAAAACAACGAAAATATTAGTCAATTTAACTTGCCCAAAACTTCAAGATTTTAGATGATATAAAGATATATTTTTAACAAAAATATTCTTAAAAGAAGATTGTAATTAGGGGTGTCAAAACGGGACTGCGGGACCGGTCCCGACCCCGACCCGGCAGTCCCGAAGAAATACGGTCGGGACCAGTCCCGGTTCCGGAAAAAAATGGGACCAATTTCTGGTCCTGGTCCCGGCCCGTATAAGAATCCGGGTCCACGGGACCAGACCCGGGAAAAATAGACCCAAATTTTTTTTTTATTCTTTTTTTTTCTTGGATTGGGCCGAAGCCCAACCCCCCCTCCTTTCTTTTCTTCTTTCCAGAACAATTATTTTCTTTCTAAAGTTTCTATTTTCATTTTCTTTTCTTCCCCTCTGCTCTTCTTTCTTTTCTTTCTTCTTTCTATGTGGTGATGGTTGTGTGGAGGAGGTGGGTGAGTGGAATTGTTGAGTGGTTGTAGATCGGTGGAGATGGGTGATGGTCTGTGGTGGGGAGATCGGGGCTGCTGTGGTGTGGTGGCTGGTCGGTGGTGGGTGGTGGCAGAGGTGATGGATTTGGTGATGATGGCGGCAGTGGTGATGAGTGGTGGCTGTGATGACGGATCGGAAATGGGTGGTGGAGGAAGTGATAATGGTGGCAGTGGTGATGGGCGTGAGTTCGGAGGGGAAGTGGGTTTGCATTGGTGATGTCCGCGGCTATGGGTGCTTGGGAGATCAGATCGGGTTGGTGGGGATAGGAGCTTGGGTTGGTGGGGAGAGGAGATCGGGTTGCTGGTGGATGCTGGAGGAGGATTTATTGTGGGTGGCTGATGGAGGAGGTGACTGCTGGTGAGATTGAGAGGACGATGAGTGTAAAATTGGAAGTTAAAATCATAGGGGTTTTTTTTTAATTTAGCCGGGACCAGTCCCGGTCCCGACCTAAAATGGGACCAAAAATTAGTCCCAGACCCGACCGTAAACCTCGGGTCCGGGACGGGACTACGGGACCAGTCCCATTTTGACACCCCTAATTGTAATCATTCATACTAAAAAGAAAAGTTTATCTCAGGATTACCAAAACTATTTGCAGAAAACGTAAAAAATAGAATAAAAAACATATATAATGGGATCATTCCTTATACATTTCTAACCTATGGCAAAATTATAGCACATATAAACAATAAAGTATTGGCTTTATGCACTGATTAAAAACTAAAGGCTAAAATGAAAAAATAAACTTAATCAAAGCAGAAAAGAACTAGATCATTTTGGGCTTAATATGGATATGAAACAATTATGCCACCATCAAGAAGATATAAAAAACAAAGAAAACAAATAAGAAAAAAATATAAAACTCCTAAATATCAAGAAAAACCTATTAAAAGTTATCAGAAAAGATATTACAAAAAAAGATTTAATAAATTCAAAAATAATAAACAAAATAAAACCCCTACCTATTATAAATGTGGGCAAGTAGGACATTATAAAAATAATTGTAAGATAAAACAGAAAATTCAAGAACTAGAAATTGAAGAAGAATTATACAACTATTAAACTCTAGTACTGATGATGATCTAGAAAGCACAAATAGTGAAGAATTAGAAATTGATCTAATTCAAGATAATTCCTTAGACACTAGAGAACAATCTGAAGAAGATACTAATATTTGTTCTTGTGTATACAAACAAGTAAATGTAATTATTAAAGAGAAGGAAATATTAATTGAAATATTAGGAAAAATAGAAAACCCTGAAATACAAAGAGAATATTTAAATAAATTAAAAGATTTAATAATAAATGAAAAGAAGACTAAAGAAATAGCACCGTACAATTTAAAAAATGTTATTAATAGGTTTTCTCATAAAGAATCTATGGTAACAACTCAAGATTTAAAAGAAGAAATAAAACTTATCAAAACAGATATTAAAAATTTACAAATAGAAAATACTAAATTAAACATAAGAATTATGATGCTAGAACAAAAGGAGGAACAACCTAAAGAATTAGAAGAGTTAAATCAAGAAATAACAAATGAAGCTTTAGGAATTATAGAAGAAAATTATTAAATGCGATCTCCAGAATAGAATTTCAAAAGTGGTATATTAATATAGATTTAGTTGTAAACAAAGAATTTCATATAAATGTATGTGCCTTAGTGGACACAGGTGTATATCAGAACTATATTCAGGAAGGCTTAATACCTACACAATACTATGAAAAAACTAAGGAAAGATTATATGGAGCTAATAGATCTAAACTTCAAATTAATTATAAACTCTCTAATGTGAACATATGCAATAAAGGATTTTGTTTCAGAAACTCATTTATATTGGTAAAAGATTTAAACCAAGGAATAATATTAAGGACTCCTTTTATTACTCAAATATACCCATTTAAAGTAGATTGTGAAGGGATAAAAACTACAATTCTTAATACTGATATTTGTTTTCAATTTATACAAAAAGAGATGTCAATATATTAAAAAATTACTCTATTTCAAAAAATATTATGTTAATTCAAAAGAAAAAATATCTACATTTTTTAAGAAAAGAGAGAAATTTCAAACGAATTGAAGAAGAACTACAAAAATACAGCAATCAAGAGAAAATCAAAAGGTTTCAAAATCTATTTGAAAAAGAAGTATGTGCTGAACTTCCAAATGCTTTTTGGAATAGGAAAAAACATGTAATAGAACTCCCTTATAAAAAAAAGATTTAATGAAAAGAACATACCTACTAAAGCTAGACTCATACAAATGAATGAAGAATTATTAGAATACTGTAAATAAGAAATAAATACATTATTAAAAAGGAAACTCATTAGACCAAGTAAATCCCTATGGTCTTGTGCTGCTTTTTATGTTCAAAACCAAGCTGAACTAGAAAGACAAGCTCCAAGATTAGTAATTAATTATAAACTTTTAAATAAGGTATTACAATGGATAAGATACCTTGTACCTAAATAGAGAGATTTAATAAAAAAATTAAATGGAGCAACTATATTTTTAAAATTTGATATGAAATCGGGATTTTGGCAAATCCAAATTGCTGAAAAAGATAGATACAAAACTGCATTCACAGTACTATTTGGTCATTATGAATGGAATGTAATGCCATTTGGATTAAAAAATGCTCCCTCAGAATTTCAAAACATGATGAACGATATTTTAAACTCTTATACAAAATTCACTATAGTATATATTGATGACGTATTAGTTTTCTCAAAATCCATAACTGAACATTTTAATCATTTAAATAAATTCTTTAAAATATTAAAAGAAAATGGATTAGTGGTATCGGCCTCTAAACTAAAATTATGTCAAACTAAGATAAGATTTTTAGGATTTGATATCTATCAATGAACTATTAAACCAATAAGTAGATCAATAGAATTTGCAAACAAATTTCTAGATGAAATAAAAGATACAAAATAATTGCAGAGATTCTTAGGATGTCTGAATTATGTTTCAGACTTTATTAAAGACTTAAGAACCATTTGCTTACCATTATATCAAAGACTTAGGAAAAACCCTCCTGCATGGAATGAAGATATGACAACTGCTATCAAGACCATTAAAGAAAAGGTCAAAAACCTTCCTTGCTTAGGAATTCCTGACCTCTCATCCGAATTAATAGTAGAAACAGACGCATCTAATATAGGATATGGAGGGATATTAAAACAAAAAGGTTCCGAAAAGGAACAATTAATTAGATATTATTTAGGGATATGGATTGCATCACAAAGGAATTATTCAACAATCAAAAACGAAATTTTATCTATAGTATTATGTATATCAAATTTTCAAGATGATTTATTCAATAAAAGATTTTTATTGAGAATTGATTGTAAAAGTGCAAAATATGTTTTAGAAAAAGATGTTCAAAATATAGTTTCAAAACAGATTTTTGCCAGATGGCAAGCACTATTATCAAACTTTGACTTCAAAATTGAATTTATAAAAGGAGAAAACAATTCTTTACTTGATTTTTTATCGTGAATTTTTATAGGAAAAAGCCTGATGTCAAACCAGAAAGACCCAAACAAGAAAACCAAGGCATCTTATGCCATGAACATACCTATTACTCCAAATAAATTTGAAACACTTAGGCCCAATTCATCCAGAGTGATTAATTCCCAACTAGTTACTCCAACTTCTTTTCTTCTACCAGGACCATCAGAAAACCAAAAATTTCCTGCAAATTATGTTCAAGCATTACAAGTCTAGCCCCAAAAATCTCCTGCTTCTATCTCCAGTAGACCTACTCTAAACCTTCTCGGAACTCTTGTTACAGGGCCATCATAAACAAAACCCTTACATTCTAACCAAGGCCCAATTACAAAATCAGTAATAAAAAAATGTCAATTATATCGAACTAGAACATGGAGTCGAACTCAAATCCATTATTTCAAACATGTTTCCGAAAGACTTTTTATTTGTCCCTGATTTCTTAGAGAAAAATAGAATATTCTATGAGTTCATTCTTGTAGATACAAATTCAGTCGAAATTGCTCATATAGAAGACCAAAAATTTCCTAGAAGATACTCTTAATCCAAATGCAAAATTTTAAGAGTATTAACGTTATCTGATTGGAATCTAAACCCTTTTACCGAAAGAACATTCTCTCAACCCTTCATTCCAAAAGGATTTAACTATCATGACTACCAAAAGGCATGACATCATGCTTTTCTTTGTTCAAACTCTCATCACTCCTAATTTTTCCATTTTCATAATGATATCCTTAGGCCTATCAACCAGACTGAAGACCCGCATACCCGTCCAGGACCCGACCCCTCGGGACCAATTTTTGGTCCCGTTTTGGGTCGGGACCGGGTCTGGTCCCGACTCGGGTGTTGTCGGGTCGGGCCCGGGTCTATCCGGGTCTGACCCGAGACTCCAACCATCACTCTTCTCTCCTCCACATTGCCCACAGTCGCGGCACCACACCACCAACCACCAGCCAATCGCTCTCGCCTCTGCCTCCCTTGATCCCAACAACCACAATCGGTCTCCTTGGCACCAGCTACCCATCACCGCCATACACAACCCATCTCACCACCATCAACCGCTAATCATCATCTCTCCCTCGATCGGATCGGCCACAGCCACCACCAATCACCAAACCACCATCATCCATCACCCATCACAACCGTTCCAATACCAAATCATCAAACCCAACCAAATTGAAATTGAACCCATCCAAGCAATCAAGCCAGTACTACACAAAAGAATCTTCCTCAGCAAATTGAAATTGAACCCATCCAAGCAATCAAGTCCAAGGATCCATCAGGACTTGTATCCTCTTCTTGGTCAATACCAGATCCGGTAACAGAAAGCAAAGCTGATGTGAACTGCGGGTCGGCCGACTTGAAATCAAAGTTGAGCGGGGTTGTCGACGATAGGGCCAACGACGTGCATGTCGATCGGTTGCCGAATATGAGAAATCAGATCATCACGCCACTATAAGCTCTCATTTTACTCCTTGTATTTTACTATTTTTTTGGTTGTTTTTGTTGATCGGAAAGCAAAGGAGAGTAGGAAAATGAAATAAAAATAAGAAAGAAAGAAAAGAGAGAGAGTGAGGTTGCAACAAATGAAAGGGAAAAAGGAAAGAGGAGTGGGCCGGCCCAGGAAAGGAAAGAAAGAGAAGAAAAAGGGAAAAAAGAAAGAAAAAAAGAGAAAAAAAAGAAGTCGGGTCCGGGTTTGGTCCTGGACCCGGACCAGACCCGCCGGGCTGAGACCGAGACCAATTTCTGGTCCAGTTTTTGGTCGGGACCAGGACTGGTCCCGACCTGGGTGTCTAGGGTCTGGGTCGGGTCCGGCCCGCAGACCCGTTTTGACACCCCTAGATATCCCTAGAAGATTTCCTCATTGGTTTCATCAATGGTGGAAATATTTTGGAGCATCAGAACTCGCATATCCTACTACAATCAAAGAAGGATATGAAATCTTTCAGCAAAAATACTCATCCCAAACTATTCCAAAATTAATGTCATTCGCTCTCATGTTCAAAATACCTTGGATTCTCTATTTGGATTTTGACATTGTCGATCGAACAGTTACAGAACCACTAATGCTAACCAGAAGATGGAAGGTGAAATGGTGAAAAGCTTTTCCCCAAGATCAAGCATGCAAAACTACTGTATTAAAGAAGCTAGCAGAAACTGCTATTTCAAACCCTACTCCTCAGGAACCATCTATATTCCTTTCTTCCAAAAGTCAGTTGCAAGCACACTTAGCAGCAGCCTCATCTAAAGAAGAGTACAAGAAAAAATTAAAGGAAGCATTTTCTAAATTAGGAGATGAAGATGAAGAAATATCATCAGCGACTCCACAAAACTCTGATCCTGTGTATGATCCAGACATGATCGCAAAATTGTATCTAGACTTAAAATAAAAATTTATATCCAAACATTAAAAAAATGATGAAAAATTTAGGCAAAAACATGTGGCAAAAGAAAAAAATCTAACAGTATCGCAATTATTAAAAAAAACATAACAGATAGTTTTATCATTCCCAGAAGAAAAATGCAGATATTCAAGAGACAACGTATCCCATTATTCCAAAAACAAGACACGTGGCAAAATGGACATCTCATGCTTAAAGTAGTGAAATACATCATAATGCAGGAGCATCTTCAACAGTTCAAGTCAGCAAGATAAGACTACATCCAGACCATAATGGAACAAAGCCAATTCTTATTTGTAAACTTTGTATAATAAAATTTAATTTGAAGTCCGTTTGGACTATTTTGTATCCAAACTCCTATAAATAGAGGAGAAATCCCTCAGCTAGAGGCAGAACAAGAAAGAGAAAAATATATGCAACTCTTGTAATCTCTCCTGAAGCAATAAGAATCCTCTCAAAGTAAGCTTTTCTTAATTTTTAATTATGAATTGGGTTATTGAAAAACTCTCTTATTATTTGTCTTTACTTAATACTGATCGGATTTCTAATTTATACCATATGAAAAAAAGAATTAGTGGATATCTGTGAAACTAGTCAGAAAGATTATATTGATAATTTTGAAGATTATACTGATGAATATGGAAACAATGTTCCATCTGGAGATGGTCCTTTATGGAACCCTAAATTAATAAAAATTGAACTATATATAAATCTAATCGAGGGTGTAGAGAACCATCGAAACTGTCATGAATAGTGTTAATAATTATAAACAGAACATGAACAGTTTACCTAAAAAACGGAAAACTAATATGGCCGATTTGACCTAGAAGATTGATCAGACCCTTCCACCATCATCCACTCATCCACATCCCACTTCATCTCCTTTATATTGGACTATTGATATTATTGAACACATCCTTCATTCCTTTCCTAAACTTCCTTCAACCTCAACACCTCCACCATCTTCCTCTGAGAATCCTTCCTCCTCAGCAGCACCTTCACCATCCTTTTCCTCTTAAACGATCCAGTTCTAGAATGAGACGAACCATGTCGCGCCAACTCCAGCTATTGAGGTTCGGATTGAGGCGCGTTGTACAACCTTGGACTTTTTGCAACTTTTGCCCAAGCTGGACGAAGACTTATCCCATTCGCACGGAGGAAGTCCAAGAAGGCCCGTGTCCGACCTTATCGCATGCGCATGGTGCTGACGCACCCCTTGGCTTGGCTGCGCTGGATCCCTTTATTACTCATGTTGAGTCTCTTAGCACTCCGAATTTTTTGAATTCCAAATATGGTTCTTAGTGTTCCATGTCCATTATCTTAAAAAATAAATACTTTTTTAACCATCTTGCCTTGTGTCATTTAGGCTACTACTTTTCTAACGCCCAATGCTTTAGACAATAAATGAAGAAATTGTTTTAAGAATACAAAAAAAAACTATATTTTTTATTATAAAAAATTCGACAATAAGAGGGGGTTTTTTATTCAAATTTTTTTTAAAATCTTAATTTACTTAAGGTAATATAACGGCACACAGTTGTTACAATTCTTGTATGTTTCAAATTATTGAAAAACAATTTCCTTAAAAGTTTTATATTTTTCTTCTTTTTATTTAAAAAATAAAAATAAGCCGAAGAAAGGCTGAAAGTTGAAGTAACAAGAGAAGGATCTAGACTGCCAGAAGGCCTTAAAAAATTAAAAATAGAAATAAAGCAGAAATTTAAATACAACATTTAACACCAACAGAAGGATCTAGAATAGCTGAAAAAACTCCCTTCTTTCCCATATAAAAGGCGAAGCGAGAAGGCGTTGAGAGCTACTCTCTCTACTCACTTCGGCGCTGCTAAACCCTAATTCCAAGTCGCACGATTTAACCTAAGTCACCTTTCTATTATATTCTTCAATCAAGCGAGTATGGCGGATACAGAAACGTTTGCATTCCAGGCGGAGATCAACCAGCTGTTGAGTCTCATCATCAACACCTTCTACAGCAACAAGGAGATCTTCCTTCGTGAGCTCATCAGCAATGCCTCCGATGTACGTTTTTCTTTCAATCCTTACTATTTTTTTTGTTTTCAATTAGTTCGGCTGTACGTGCATAGCAACTTACGGATCTGACGTTTGGATTTAATATCTGTTTGATCTCTTTTTGAATATTTTAACTATAATCCACTGATTATAAGTCGTCTGAGAACACTTGTTATTCGTGATGAAACATGTTTAATGGATCTAGAGCCTTATGTTTCCATGATGCATCTGTTTTGGGTTACTTTGGGGATGAGCTTGTATATGTTACTGCTTGGTTGTTAGGTGTTTAATTCAATTTTGTTAAGTGAGCAATGAGTCGTCTTAGGGAAGTTATTTGTAACTCATAATGTATCTGTTTTAGGTTTGCTTGTTTTAGGGGCAAGTTTGTATGTATTACTGCTTGGTTGTGGGGTGATCAATATTGTTAAATGAGCAATCAATAGATTTATCAATTACTAACCACTACTCTGAACTGTGGGTTTGGTTTTCTATATCCGAGTTTCGGAACATCGCCCATGTTGGGCTATCGTGTCTTTTATCTAGCCTGAGTTTGTGTATATCCAAGTGCTGATTCGTTTTGTTGGTTTTTGTAACTTCAGGCTTTGGATAAAATTCGTTTTGAGAGCTTGACTGACAAGAGCAAGCTTGATGCTCAACCTGAACTTTTCATTCACATTATCCCTGACAGGGCTAACAATATCCTCACCATTATTGATAGTGGAATTGGCATGACCAAGGCTGGTGAGTTTTTCTGGCCTTCCTCTTATTATTTCCATTACTAAAAGGATTCAGTTAGCTTGTTTGAATCATCCATGGAATTTATATTATGTTTCTTGTTTACTAGACTTGGTCAACAACCTTGGAACCATCGCAAGGTCTGGAACCAAAGAGTTCATGGAAGCTTTGGCTGCTGGCGCTGATGTTAGCATGATTGGACAGTTTGGAGTTGGGTTTTATTCTGCTTACTTGGTTGCTGAGAAGGTGATTGTCACCACCAAGCATAATGATGATGAGCAGTATGTGTGGGAGTCCCAGGCTGGAGGTTCTTTCACTGTTACCAGGGATACCTCTGGTGAGGTTCTTGGCAGGGGGACAAAGATTGTCCTACACCTTAAGGAAGACCAACTGGAATACCTTGAGGAGCGTAGACTGAAGGACCTCATTAAAAAGCATTCTGAGTTCATCAGCTATCCAATTTCTCTCTGGATTGAGAAGACCACTGAGAAGGAGATCTCTGATGATGAGGATGAGGAGGATAAGAAGGATGAGGAGGGGAAAGTAGAGGATGTCGATGAGGAGAAGGAGAAGGAAGAGAAGAAAAAGAAGAAGATTAAGGAAGTGTCCCATGAGTGGTCTTTGGTGAACAAGCAGAAGCCCATCTGGATGAGGAAGCCAGAGGAGATCACCAAGGATGAGTATGCTGCTTTTTACAAGAGTCTTACCAATGATTGGGAGGAGCATCTGGCTGTGAAGCACTTCTCAGTTGAGGGTCAGCTTGAGTTCAAGGCTGTGCTCTTTGTCCCTAAGAGAGCACCCTTTGATCTCTTTGACACCAAGAAGAAGCAGAACAACATCAAGCTCTATGTCCGCCGTGTCTTCATCATGGACAACTGTGAAGAACTCATGCCAGAGTACTTGAGCTTTGTGAAGGGTATTGTGGATTCTGAGGATCTTCCCCTCAACATCTCCAGGGAGATGTTGCAACAGAACAAGATTCTTAAGGTCATCCGCAAGAACCTGGTCAAGAAGTGCATTGAACTCTTCTTTGAGATAGCAGAGAACAAGGAGGACTACAACAAGTTCTATGAAGCATTCTCAAAGAATCTGAAGCTTGGCATTCATGAGGATTCTACCAACAAGACCAAGCTTGCTGAGCTGCTCCGCTACCACTCGACCAAGAGTGGTGATGAATTGACCAGCCTGAAGGACTATGTGACAAGGATGAAGGAGGGGCAGAATGACATCTTCTATATTACTGGAGAGAGCAAGAAGGCTGTTGAGAACTCTCCTTTCCTTGAGAAGCTGAAGAAGAAGGGATATGAGGTCCTTTACATGGTTGATGCCATTGATGAGTATGCTGTTGGTCAGCTGAAGGAATTTGAGGGCAAGAAGCTCGTGTCTGCTACCAAAGAAGGGCTGAAGATTGATGAGAGTGAAGATGAGCTGAAAAAGAAGGAAGAACAGAAAGAGAAGTTTGAGGGCTTGTGCAAGGTGATTAAGGATGTGTTGGGTGATAGGGTGGAGAAGGTTGTGGTGTCTGACCGTGTGGTTGATTCCCCCTGCTGTTTGGTGACTGGTGAATATGGCTGGACTGCCAACATGGAGAGGATCATGAGGGCTCAAGCTCTGAGGGACAACAGCATGGCTGGGTACATGTCTAGCAAGAAGACAATGGAGATCAATCCAGATAACTCCATCATGGAGGAGCTCAGGAAGAGGGCTGATGCGGACAAGAATGACAAGTCGGTGAAGGACCTAGTCCTCTTGCTCTTTGAGACTTCTCTGCTGACTTCTGGGTTCAGTTTGGATGAGCCCAACACTTTTGGCAACCGCATCCACAGGATGTTGAAGTTGGGATTGAGCATTGATGAGGAGAGTGGTGAGGCTGATGCTGAGATGCCAGCTTTGGAGGAAGCTGATGCCGAGGGCAGCAAGATGGAGGAGGTGGACTAAGCTGTGAGCTCTTGTCGTCTGTTTGGATTGGATTGGTTTACCCTTTAGCTATCTTAGTAGTTATCTTTTTTGATTCCGTGGTTCTTGAAAAGTCTTACTTTTCTTTTTGGCGTACCAGATGGGCAGTGGGAAGGGGTTAATTTTGCTATTGGTTGAGACATTTTTAGTTGGATGATAGTTAATATATATGCTGGTTTTTCTAATATCACCTCTGGAGTTAAATTTCTGGGTACATATCCGTTCGTTATGTTGTCTCTGTTTGCTAATGCTTTTATTGTGCGCTGTCATGACATGACTAGACGGCACAAATGATCTAGTTTTCGATGCCTCGTGTCTTGCCTTTTTATACATGTTACGCAAAAAACCAGGAAAAAATCAGACCGATCAGGGAAAAGAGTCGAGAGGGTATCAAATAGTCAATAGCCTCAGAGGAGTTTGTTTTCAACCAGATTATTCATTAGTCAGTTTAAAATGAAAATAGCATGAATAAATATTTGCCTGTTATGTTTTCATTGTGTTCTGGAAGAACAAGAAAACACATATTACAGTGTAAGAACAAACAGACCATCCATTTCCCTCAGCTTTTTAGAAACCCCATCAATGGAAAAAGAATAGGAGGATGTTCCAACTCTAAGCCATTTCGAATATATCAAACACTGTAAACTCCCTATTTGTGCATACAAAAAATCTACAGAAACAACTTGCTCTGCCATTCGAATGGATACTTCCATTCGCATCTGGAAGCTTAAGTATCATCAACTTGGGAATGAAACACAAAACTAGGAAACGTTGTGGTGATATCTCTGCGCAAATTGTGAAAACGAAATATAGATGTTAGTCTCAACTTGCCATGCGAAACCAACAGACAGCAATTCACACCAGAACTTACTTCAGATATTGAAGAGTCATGTTCTTCAAAAGGGAGGGATGCCGCAAAACAAGGCCTCGCCACTCTTATCAATCTTCCCGTCGTGCTTGGTATCAGCTTCCTCAAAGGTCTAGAAAGCAAATGGTAAACATATTTTACTTTCATAAAGGATACCAGAAACTCTACGGGAGTTCATGACTTAGCCACTAGAAATCGACAGTTCATATACCAACAACAGCCTAAACCTCCCTAGAATAACAGACTTAGAAAACATCCTCAGAAATGACAGAACTGGAAATGTAAGGAGATCCATTTACCAACAATGAAGACACCCCTGCTTTCCCAGTGCAGGGGCAAGTTCGCACTCAGCTCAAATGTTCCTAGAGAAACCGTGTCTTAAGAGTTTTGAGCTGTTGCAGTGGTATACACGTGATATTTAAGAAGCGACTCACAGTTTACACATTTTCTTTTCTCTTTTCTGACTTCCATCACAAGATTCAAACAGAAAGGCCAAGCAATTTAAGCCATGTTAGCAGAAATGTTAAGAAATTTAGCGCGAGGAGCAAATGCTTAACATGAAGAAAAGCAAATACCAAATAATTAACGTTATGTGGCTAAAATACTACTCCCTCTGGACACAAATAATTGTCACTTTTCTACGGATTCTTACTGTTCATAATACTTGTCATTTTATGCATTCCGAAGCATATATTTTGTGCAAATGACTATTTTTTTTTTATAAATCAACCCAATTTGATGATGGTGTGGTAATTTGAGTGGAAATTAGGAGTAAAAATGAAACACTATAGAATAAAATAAGATCAAAGATCATTGCTCTACGAATTTTTACTATTCTAAAACGTCATTTAATTGTGTCCGGAGGGAGTAATATTTACCATAAGTTCGAGTTCCAATCGCAATCTTTAGTAAATTAATGGATCATGGAATGTAACAGATACGACATATTGGACCAAGGACGAATGATATCTAGAACAAGAAGTCAGATCAAACATATTTAAGGAAGCACCTTGTCAATGATACTCTCTATCACATCATCTGACAAATTCATACCAGATTCAGCGAGTGTTGCCACTACCATTTGCTTCACCTATATAACAAAGGTTGATCAGTCAAAATAATAACAAATCAGAAAGATGTGTCTAAAGCAAGTTTTCTTTTACATTTCTAGCAATCCAGTTAAAACTATAGATTTCAACAGAAAAACACACCAAGACACGAGTGCAAGCTAAAGGATAGCATGATTTCAGTGGAACTAACTTTGCAAAAGCATATTACAATTATGAAGCAGAAATTTATTAAGTATTGATGGATTGGTGAGGTTATCAAACAAATTTGATTTCTTTTGCACACAAGTACATACCTCCTGTCTCTCAATGAACCCTTGTTGCTTGAGATCATATAGTTTGAATGAAACTGTATGCATCACAAAGAAATGAGAAGACAATAGAGGATTCGTAACTATCAGAAGAACTAGAACCAAGATAGAGCAAAAGAAGTCTCATACAAATTAAAGCCGTAGTTAAACTGTTTGATAAATTTCTCAAGCATTAGCTGGACTTACAGTCAATCTTATCATCAATAGGTGCATTGGGGTGGAAGACAGATAGAGCACAGGCAAACTCATCAAAATCTAGAATCCCATTATGCTTTGTGTCGAACAAATCAAAAACCTAAAAATTCAAACAATTAGGTAGGCATGACTGTATGAAAACTTAGGAGACAAGTTAAGATAAACCAACAGAAACTAAAGCTGGTGCGGAGGAATACCCGATCCGCAAATAAGCTTTCCTTTTTATTGGTCTTAAATAATGCCAGTTGAAATTCATCCTGCAATGCAATATTCAGGAATATTAAGAGATAGCTGTTTATTAAACATTTAAGAAATAGCGAGTTCCACACTGAAGGAACAATATATTAATGGAAAAATGACCTGTGTTATGATTCCAGTTACCTTGTTGATCAGTCCATCGTCTATCACTGCACTGCTGATCTATTTCACTCACACAAACTGCACTTAATAAAAGCTAAAGCATCAGTGGTGTAGCTTTCACTTAATAGGCACTATCATTTTGCTACTAATATAGAATGCCAGCATAAGTGCTGCCACATGAAAGTAAATTCTATAACAAACACATGCAACGTGGGGGCAGTAGAAGACTACTGAACCACATATTAGAGTCCAGTCAAAGAATCTACTGAATATGTATCACAATGAGTAACTATATTAACAATTTACTACGTACACACTGTTTCCCTTGCAAGAGCTTCTGGATTTTCCAGGCCCTTCGGCTGCTTATTAAAATCACCATTACAACAGTTCACTACACTAGTGCATAACTGCTTTATTCCGTCTAGTCACTGGACCATTATCTTTTCCAGATGTCAAAATACTCCATACCTGGGATAAGGAAAAGGATAAAATCTTCAACATAGGAATGCATTACATCAAGTGACCTTTAAACGAGACAATTCAACTGTGGAAACACACAGGAAAGATAAAAAGAACATGCCATCTTTTGCATCTGATATTCTATTGCAATAGAACTTCAAATCAGCCAATTCATGTAATACTTACATCCAACTGCCCAAGAAAAAAAATAAAAATAAAAATGGTAACGGAAAGACCTATCTTGCTAATTTTAAAATTGACAATTTAGAGGGAAGCTGATTAAAGGTGACAAATGACTAGAACTGAGAAAAATACATTATAAGATAAACCATGTACATTAAGAACAAGCATAGTGTTTTATACACAAACTAAATGCAATTTAATTTCCTCACTTTTCTTGTAAGATTCAGCAGGATTTTGTTTTTTATCTGATTTAAAGTTCAAATATCTAATGCATGTGTAAGCCATCTTTTCAAATGTAAAACATAATCACAGAAAATTGACAGGATTGCAGCCTATGATAAGAAGCACGTACACACAAAATAACAGCATGGTTTAAAAATATCAAACTCCAGTAAGCAAGAATGCGATTAAAGAAGCCATGAGGCTTCTATTAACAAAATTACAAGGCCAGTTTAACACCTTTAGGTAGAAGAGTCCCTAATGCAGGCAAAAATGGACTAAACAGTTTGGCAGTGGGCAAGTAGTTGCACAGAATGTATAAGAAATGATAACAATGAGTTTAGCCCCCATCTTTCTTTGGATCATTAACTAGTTTGACGACATTCCAAGATGATGTGATCTCTGTCAGTCTCTGCCCTAAACTAAAAATAAGGCATATAAACAATTTGATTTTTCAGTCAAATATTTAAGAAGTGAAACAAATAGTTATTTTGCCATCATGTAACAGTTAAAACTTGGGGGTTGGAACCAGGAACCTATAAATCCATTTAGAAACAGGAACAAATCTAGGAGACCTTCTAATTGGTAACAGATAAAACACGACTACAACAAGGCATTTGAACAAAGTGAGCCTACAAACTTCAGTACTGATGATATAACAAAAGCATAATCAGAGAAACAAGATTCATCTATCATGTTCACTTACAATGTGGCTATATACAAAAGATGCATGTTCAAGCATAGAGAGTTCTGATCACAATAAGACAAAGGACATGGCTTGAGATATCAGAGAAACAAGAGAAAGGCAGGTCACTTTTTTTCCTTTTCGTTGGACAATGATTGGATAGTAGTTGTGGTTAATGTTCAAATCGCGTGCTTATGACCAGGAAAGAACAGCAATACGATATGAATAGAAGTAGTGTTTGGAACTTGGGAACTCATACCCTGACTAGACTGACTAATTCACTGAAAAGAAGCCAACAGTTAGCAGTACCTTGCTATCAGCTGATTTTTTCAGGACAGTAGAACTCAATTTTACATTTTGCCAGTTAATCATTTTATTCAGCTAAACTCTTAGAAAACTGTCCTGTGAACACAGCAACACATAATTGACCATGTTATTTGGTTTGGGTTGAGGGGTAGTGGAAAAAATTCACAATGGCAACAAAAAATCATTGATGCAGAATCTGATATCACATCAGAATTCTTGACCAATTTTGTAAAAGACCATACTGCTTGATGTGAGAATCAGAATACAGTAAAAAAGCAATGAATCTCAACATAAAACATTACATCCAAAAGTAATGAAATGATTAATGTCAGGATCCAAAAGGACAAAGCTCTAGGATCCCATAACAACCAATGCCATCGCAATATGGAGAAAATGAGGCACAAATCACAGAAACAAAGAATTAATTGCATAACCAGGTTAGATCAAGCATAACCCTGAAGAAAAGATGGAGCCTTTCATTGAAAAAAATAATTCAAATACTCGAAAAAAGAAAGAATCCAGAAGAATGGGAGGAAAAACAGTGTTACCTTTTAGGAAAGCGTGGGGGAGGAAAGTCGGATAAGAACGGAAGGTGGAGAGAAGTCAAGAATTGCAGTCATGTCTCAGTAATTCTTCTTTCTCTGTTTTCTTTTTTCAGAAAGTTTATTCCTTTTGTTGTCTACTTGTCTGTGTTACTATTTTATCATCGGGGAGAGAAAGAGATTGGGTGTTTTTATTTTATTTTATTTTACTTTTGTGGAGAAGGGAAGCAATTATTTCTATATAAATTCTTTTTTTATTTTAGATATATATATTTTTTTTGTTTTTTAACATTTACATGCACAAGTACTACTACTTTGGTTGGCAAATTTGGAAGGATTCTGGAGAAGCCAAGCTAACAATCTCAGATATTCTTTCTGGCAACACTACCTGAGATGAGATAGCTGATCTCTGTCTTTCACATTCTTGTTCTTTATTCTATCTATCTTGGGACGTTCATTTATAAGGCTACCATTTATTTTCTCTCTCAAACATGCTACCAATTTATTTTTTATTTGAATCAAAATTTATCGGCATTTCAGCTCAGTCACCAAACTAAACTACTTTTCACATTTTTTCTACCGAAGTTTGTTTTGAAAGCTAATAGGTTTAATTGGGGGAAAGAATTTGGTCTAGTTTTGTGTAAGAGCAAAGGATTCCATATACAGTAAGGAGTTTTTGAAATTAGGTATACATTGGTAATATATTTTAAGCAATCATACCAAATGAATAATCTCCTGTCAATTACAATTACCCAAAAGTAAAGGAACAATAAATGGAGCTTTTTCGCGGAATAGGACGCTTCGATACGGATTTTGCAATCTGTCTCTTCCTTTTTCGCGGCCATGATCTGATTTACTTCTGCTTTGATTTGTAATTTTGGCATCTAACTTGCGTCCAGAGCTTCCTTCTACCTTTCCTCATTCTGTCCAGCTCTACTTCCTCTATTTCTCCTCTCACCTCCTTCCGTTCGGCTTTCTTAGTTTTCGGCTCATCTTTTTTTTTGCTGCTTTCAGGCACCACACTTCTTCTAAATCCTTCTATTCTGCTGCATTGGTCATCAGGGTCTAGATTCAGCCTACTTAGGTCATCCCATATAGTCGGTGTCTGCTTCCCCCTTGAGAGCAGCTCCTGGGGTAACATTCTGGTGTCTCTGGAACCTTTTTCTTGGTCAAAGTATAGCATTTGCACAACTGTTCTCAGAGGTAACCGCTCGTTCTTTACTGCATGGGCACGCACTTCTGGAGACAGCTTTTGACAATCTAAGATTCTGCAGAGGCGTTTCTTGTCTTCCTTGCTCAGATCAGGATGCTCCTGTTTTTCCAAAATAACGAATACAATTTGAAGGCAAGAAATGGATTAACTAGTATGCAGTAAAACAAAATCTAGCATTGCTCCTTTGTTCTTCCTCACAATTTTGTCTTAAGCTTCTAAATTTGACAACACACATTGCATGGGGTTCTCAATAACTTACCTTGAGATAGTAATTTATGGCCTTGTAAAGGTCATCGTGATCTTTCCGAGCAATATCTGGCAAACTTTCGGCAAGAGATATCACCTTTGAAACTGGCATATTAGCATCCCTCACCACCATTTGCAGATAAGAATCCGCAAGCTTTCCTACTATTCTAATTGACCTCACAGACTGTGAGTTCTCAGTAGGGGAAGGTGTTTGCCTTCTCCAAAGTACCACAAAGCTTTGAAATACTGCCTCAACCAAGTCGATATCGTAAAAGTGTTCATCGGTGGATAAATGTGAAGGAAATAGAAGATCATTCACTGTTGCCTCCTCTAGTTGAAAACTTGATCTTCTTATGAGCTCTGTCTTCGTAACTGAAGACACACCCAAGTAGTTGGCAGTGCTAAGAAGTCTTAGCAGGAAGCCAACCGAAACTGACCCTCTATCAGCAGGAATCATACTCACTACTGTTTCAAGAATTTTCCTGTTTTTGTCCGAAATGTTTTCAGTTTGAGACACCGAGCTCTCTGCTGATTTAATATTTGTCACATCTGGTAACCACTAAGCAGCATAAACATGCAAAGCCTCACCAATAATCTGTGGTGGAAGAATGTAGGTTGATTTAATGGCTATAATTACACAACGAAAAAGGTCTACATCCAGGTCGGATATGTCCTCCGTCCACCAATCCCTGGGGGCATACTGCTGGTGCTTTTTGAACCCTGTTCTAGTGTAAGTGTAGGACCATGTGACCTGCAGAGAAGGATCATAAGAACAGTTTTGCAGCAATACCCGTAACCTTAAAGAAAACACACTCCATTTAAAGAAAAAAGCAGAAGTGCTTGTCATAAGGTATACTTTCCTAACCTTTGCTGGAGGTGTGAGAATTTTTTCAACAATTGAATCCATGCATCTTCTGATGATTCCAAGATTTTCCGACCACTCAGTTAACTTGGCTGTGGTCTGTAGAGTCGCAATGGAATCCTTCCAACCTTCCAGAATGCATGAATTGAAGAAGGCCTCCAGTTTCTGAACAAAGTTCCCTTTCTCCATGGACTCGGTCATTCGAAGAAACTTAGCAGCACAAAAAGCAGGTACAAAGTTATGGGCACTGAGATTGATTGCAATACCATAGCAAAATTTAACACACATCTCAAACGCATTTTCCCCTCCAGGAATGTCATTAAGATCGACAGTAACAGCATCGGTATCAACAAAGTCTGCACATAGCCGCTGTAAAAGGCCACACCTTGGAAGAAGCTGAAACTGCAGCTAAGAACAGCAAAATCAATTATAAGGGTCTAAGATGACCAAAGCGGACCGAAGGTTCCTTCAAACGAAACCACACATACATACAGACATACAAGACTAAAACCAAGAATCTTGCTGCTAATCTTGTTTTGCAGTTTAAGCATGGAAACGATTGTTGAGCCACATTTAGGCACAAATGTTACAGGAAATTAAGCATGTTCAAAAATGAAAAATTCGCGCGGTCATACCTTATGGAGGAGATAACTGATGTTGTTGATTGAACGACAATGTCAGTGGGTACATCAGATATGATAGACCTGAAATTGCAACATGAATTCCATTTCAATACAAGAAAAGAAAAAATGAAACAATTGAATGACAGAAAGACACTAAAAACACTTAAAAACACTTAAAACTGATATGTGTTTACATGTTATACCCAATATTCTTCACGTTGTTTTTTCATACAATGGATTTGAAACTAATTTTCTTCCATTTTGTAGACCTATATTTGTGTTCTGTTTTTTCTTTTTTTTCTCTTGGATTGTTTATTTGAAAGGGATTTTGAAGTTTAGTATGCCTGCAAATTAATTAATTTTTAAAATTGATTGATTTCTTCTAATCTGGTTAGGTTAGGTTAAACTACCTTGTTATTTTTGAAAAATATGTGCAATCCCTCTTGTACTTTCTGAATTAATCGTCTTTTATTTGTTGAATCGTTTGTGATTGTTGGTTCATCTAAATACTTATCTTTCTTTTATAAAACAGAAAATATGCCAGAATTGGATGCCAACAACCAGCCTGGATCCTCTGAAGGTGTTGATTGTGACAAGAGTTTATGAAGAATTTTCACATTTACAAGAAGGTAATTTATGTACATTTTCTCCCTATGTTAGACAAACTTTTAGGTGCGATGAAGAAGCATATAATTTTTATTATAGTTTCGCTAAGAAAAATAGTTTTTTGATAAGACAGTGGTCGTTCCTTAGGAAGTATGAAACATGAGTTAGGATTTTATAGAAGGCAATTTCTTTGTCATAGGGCTGAAAAACCTCAACAGAAAAAGATAGCAGAGGTTGAACACCAACGAGACCGAAAATTATCATTGTTTAATTGTCAAGGAAAAATGATAGTTTCAAAGAGGTTTTTAAGGGAGTTTCTAGCTGAAAAATTGTTGAGTTTAATAACTTACATAATCATGAGTTGTTAAAGTATAATGAAGTTCACTTCCTCCCTGCTTATAGAAATATTGAGAGTTTAGATCAAAACAACATTTTATTACTCTCTAAAGCAGGATGTTGTATGACACTAATAATGAGGGTTCTTGAATTGGAAAACAATTTAGAACTCGGTGGTTTGCCTTTTACAGAAAAAGATGTTAGGAACTTAATTCAAGCGCATAGAAAAGGCGAGATAATGATGCATACGAGCTACTTAAAATTTGCAAAACTTTAAAAGATCAAGATGCTGCATTTTGTTATGAGTTTACATTAGATGAAGATCAGAAACTTGAGCATATAATGTGGTCTTTTGGGGACTCGGTTCGTGCATATGAGTTGTTCGGCGATGTAGTTATTTTTGACACGACTTATCGTATAAACCAATATGATATGCCTCTTGGAGTATAGATTGGTGTGAACAATCATGGAAATTCAATCTTCTTTGGTTGTGTTTTACTATGAGATGAAAGATCAATTTCATTTTCATGGGCACTAAAGGTTAGTAAACGTATTTCCAAATATTTCTTTTATTCCTGAACGTATTTACGTGTGCTCAACTAGAATTTTGAAGCTTTATTTCTTTTTTTAACTTGTGTTGCAGATATTTGCGCATTTTATGGGTGGGAAACAACCAAGAACAATTTTGACTGATCAAGATCTTGCACTGACAGATGCTATATCAAATGAATTACCAAACACAAAACATGCATTTTGCATATGGCACATAGTGTCAAAGTTGTCTACATGGTTCTCTTTCGTTTTAGGAACTCGATACTGATACATGGCACATACTGATTTTACAACAAAATTTCATCACCTATATCACCTAGAAAATGTTGAAGAGTTTGAGTATTAGTGGCACCAAATGGCAAGTGACTTTGGACTTCCCTCTGACAATCACATTGATCTATTATTTACGCAACGTAAATCTTAGGCACTAGTATATTTGCAAAATTTCTTCTTCGCAGGCATGACAACTACAGGTCGTTCAGAATCTATAAATGCTTTTCTTAAGAGATTCTTAAATGCCCGAACATCTTAGAAGGAATTTATTGAACATGTAAAATAATTTATCACTTTGCAATTTTTTTTTCTTTTTCTAATTTTGTAGTTCTACGTCTTTTATTTATTAGTTTTTCTGTTTAAAAAAGGTTGGAGTTGTTGTAAGTGTCAGACATCAAAGAGGTGAAGAAGCAACAATGCGTCAAAGGTATTTAAACCCAACTATCAAAACATTTATGCAAATTGAAGAACATGCATCTACAGTTCTTACTCCATATGCATTTAAGTTATTACAAAATGAGATGGTGCTATCAACTCAATATGCTACAATTGAAATTGAAAATGGAAATTATCTAGTAAGGCATCTTTCAAAGGTTGAAGGAGGGTGTGTGGTCGATTCGGTACCAACGAGTGAGGAAATTAATTGTAGTTGTAAGGAATTTGAATTTTTTGGTACATTTTGTCGACATGCTATACGAATTTTCTCGGTTAAGAACTATTTTTATTTACCGAGTAAGTACTTTTTGGATAGATGGAGGCGAGAAGACCTACATAAAAGTAATTCCAGCCAGCATCAAATCAATGAAGATTCTTTTTCAAGAACATTTGAGTCTTATATTATAGAATTTCACTCAGAGGCATACAAGTCAAAGGAACGCATAAAATTTTCTAGTGAAGAGCTAGTAAAACTAATCACCTATGTCAAGAGCATCTCGGTTGATGAGGATCCATTACAAAAGGTTCAAAATCCTTTCAATGAAGAATCTGATGGCTCTAAAGCTATTCTCATAAAAAATCCAAATCGATCCAAAACTAAAGGGGGACCTAGGGAGAAGAGGCCATTTGGAGGATTGGAATTTGCTAAGAAACCAAGGTATTGTCATGTGCCAAATTATGGTAGGATTGGTCATGATTCAAGAAACTGTCCAAACAAAAATATAAATATTCAAATATCAAATCTGGAGTCACCAAACAAGTAAGTTTCTTAAGCTTTCAATACCTTTTGTTTGTTTAAACTAGCTAATAGCTAATTTTTCAACAATGATTCTCATTTTATTGATCATTTTGTAGGAACCTAAGAGGCTGGAGAAAGCGTAACCAAAACAAGTTAGGAAATTTTATATGAGAGCAACTTTTATTTTTTTTTCATTTACAGATAGTTGCTGTTTTTGGGTTCTTAGCTTTCTTCTTAAACATCATCTACGATAGTTGATTTATAATCATTAGTGAATGAGCCTTGATTCACTTCTACTGTATTTATAGGTTCAATCATTTGCCATGTAAAGGGATAAAAGCTCATTTGTTTCTAATGTTATAAAAATATAAAGTGATGAATCTTTTTTGTAATTCATTGTGCATGGCTGTTATTTTTTATCTTTCATTCATTTAATAAACTGGCATCCTGACCATGCCGTCGAAACGGGTCAAAAATAATATTAATTCCTGAAGCCTAGATGCACAAATTAATTTGTGTATAACGGTAACAGGGTCGAACCACAGGGATTAAAAAGGTGACAACTTGCCCTAGATGTATGACAAAGATAAATGCAACCAAAAAGTAACACAGGGGGTTTTGTTGGTTAAACTGGTTAACAAAAAGAGGTCGAGGGCAAGACAGCTAACAAGGACAGAAATAATAATAAAATTAACAGCACTAACAATCATAAACAAACAAGCAGGAGAATAAATGAGATAAAGTAAAATGAGAGGAAATCTTAGCAAGGGATTTTCTTGGGTTGCGTCGAGGCCTAGTCAGTCATTGGCGCACAAATATTCTATTCCTATGCCATAGACGTACTATAGGGGCCAGGTACGTTTAGGCCCCCTTCTTTCCTTCGTAAGAGAAGCTATCCCCCGTTTTCACATATGAGGTAGCCTTGACACTTCGTCGTCCTCCCAGGCACGAGGCGGGGAGGCAATACTCAAAGGCCCATTAAGAAGAGGAAAGACACGCTTAGGGTGAGATACCTATCAGCTCGTCACACTCGCGGCACCACCCTAATCGGTTACTTGCCCTAGACAGAACATACCAAACTAATGACAATCCGTCTAGTGTCTGCTCTATTCTAAGGCTTCGCGTTAGTTATAACCAAAGAAACGACAACGATCTAAAAAGGTAAACTAGCGGGTGATCAAGCTCTTAATAAAACCAACTAGATCTAACAATAAAAACGGCAAGCAACAACAATAAGAATATATAAAGCGCGATTTGGCCTCGTGACTACCCTTTTTACAACCCTCAAAATACCCTTGCTAAGCGGATGAGCTTAGCCGCTCATGCTAATAAATAAATAAATAAAAACAGATTTAATGTTAAGCATAAAGCAAAGAAGAATGCAATAAAGGAAATTCAAACTAAATAAATATCGGCCGGAGCTAAAATGCTCCGGTTTCAAGAGTTGATGACAACGTTAATAGAGAAAATGGGGGAGGAACAAATCCTCTGGAGAGAAGGTTGGCGGCTAACAACCCTAAAAGAAATATAAAACTAAGAAAAATAATGTAAAGTTGTCCAAAACCCTAAGAGCTAAGGGTTATATAGCCTAACTATCCACAAAAGGAAAAAGTCCAACTAAGAGAGAAGGACAGAAACACGGAGGGAGCGTGGTCCAAAAAGGAAATATCCTAAAATGCCAAAAAAGGAATCTGCATGGAATCTCGTGCGGATCTTTTGGGGAATATTCCTTCCGCGCTTCGAGGCCTCAAAGATATCCTCAAGGCAAGATGACTTGATCAGTAGCTAGGGCTAGATGATTTATTCTCCAACAGAAAACCATCCAAAAAGCGCATGTTTCAGCATCTTTCTCTCCTTTAGCCTAGATCTGCAAAAGAGATGAATTTAAAGGCAAATTAGCAGTATCATGCTCGAAATAAGACTAAGAAAGAGGAGAAAATTATGCATAAAACACACGCCATCAAATGTCCTCACACTACTTAATGCTCGCCCTCGAGCATTCACAAAGCTGAAAACAACCCCAAGTCAGAACACACGGCATCAACCTCATCACAAAAATAAACACATCACTCAACACACTACACTAAACCAAATACAAATAGTAGGATAATGACCCTAAAGGTAAGGCTTTCCCAATCCAGGCCTATTCACCAGCAATCCTCACATGGATAAGTATTTACGCTCACACCCGCAAATAAGACTAGGTGTTTAATTACTCAAGATGCAAATAACACAACACAAAATATAGTTTGCATATCAATTCGAGTACGCAGTACACATGCGAGGGCAATCTAGTGATCAAAAAGGACTTTAAAAAGAAGAAAGAAGAGGTATGGGTTGGGTAAAAAGAGAGGAAAGAAAGGAAAATAGAAAAGAAAAGAAGATGAAGAAAGAGAACAAAGAAAAGAAAGGACAAGATAAGGAAGAAAAAGAAAAGAAGATGAAAGGGAAAGAAGACAAATCTGGAAGTGAGGGATTCCTTGGCTGGAAAAAGGAGATGTCGGTGAGTAACACTCGTTAGGGGCGCGACAGCGATGGCTAGACGGCAT
This sequence comes from Viola odorata, assembly GCA_963691705.1. Lineage (NCBI taxonomy): Eukaryota > Viridiplantae > Streptophyta > Magnoliopsida > Malpighiales > Violaceae > Viola > Viola odorata. Next base: position 26,448,410 of record OY829542.1, read on the forward strand.
GGCCTCCTTTTTCTTCTGTGGGGGAGACCTTCTTTTGGGCTAGAGCTAGCGATCCTTGTTATTTTCTGTGCCTGTTTTGCTTTTATATTTTATTATATATTTTAAAGCAGCAGAAGGCACAAATGTTTCTTTTCTTGATTCGCCATTTTACCATGGCTAGGAGCTACAGTTGTTGGCTCTCTTTGCATATTTGCTTTTAGAGTTAAGGCCTTGTTGTCTTTACTTCCCCACACTTATTCTTTTGTGCTTGGGATGGGCGCAAAAATCTTTCTTTCATGTCTTGCCATAGCTCTGCTTCCATCATCTAAACTTTGCTTTTTCATCTTCCCCACACTTTTCTTTTTCTACATTTAGCCCTTGCTGTTTCTGTTGAAGAGTGTTACTCACCTGCCAAAGAAAAATCAAAGAAAAGGCTCGAATGGTTAGAAGATAAAACAAAGACAGGGAAGGGATGAGTGTCGAGGGCAGGATGGAGAAAAAGAGAAGAAACAAAAAGAAAAAGAAAAAGAAAAAGAGAAATAAAACTACAAAGTCTTTTCGTCGTTTCGTTGCTTTCCCCCGTCTAATGGTGCCTATACCCAGGGATATCAAGTAAACCTAGCTAGTGCCTAGTTAAGCATTTAATCACACATGAAGAATATGACATAGAAGCTCAAAGTGCTCACAAGGTGCTTTTTGCAACTACAGGTGTCTAGGCCTAGACTGGTCATAAGTAAGCAGGAAAAATTGTGTTTGTCCAGGCATAGATGAAACAAATGATAGTTTCTTTATGAGCACAAAAGTTCAAAAGAGTGTGCTCAAACAAGGGGGTTTTAAAAATGTGGCAGTGCAAATTTTGGCAAAACAGCTAACAAAATCCTAAAATAAAAATCCAAATTTTTTTGAAATTTTTCACAAAACATGCAGTCAAGCAACAAGCAGGAAAATAAATGTTCAGTCAAACAATATCAAAATAAACAAGCAAACTGATAAACCCCTCCCCACACTTAGGCATCGCATTGTCATCAATGCGAAGAAGGGACTCACACAAGGGCAAACGAGAAGAAACATAAAAACTGAAAAGTAAAAGGAAAGTGTTCACCTGAAAAAGGAAAGAAATGTGGGTTGCCTCCCACGAAGTGCCTGAGTTAACGCCAAGGCCTAGACGTTGGCTAATCAAATTACTTTGGGTCTGGTGGCTCCGCCATGAGGGGGTCGAAACCTTCGTGGAACAACTCCAATCTGTGATCTTGCACTTTGGAAATGAGCCTGTGTCTATTTTCTGAATTGCAACCACCCTATAATCATAAATCTTTGTGACAAGGTAAGGGTTGGTCCTCCTATGCTTTAAATTTATGGAAAAGAGCCTAAGACAAGAAGTGTAAAGTAAAACCTTTTGTCCAGTAGCAAAGGTTTTAGAAGGGAGCAACTTATCGTGATGAGTGTTAGTCTTTGTCGTGTCTTGGGCAACTGGTTGTGATAGTGATTGTTATGATGGGTGTCTTGACCTTGCTGGTTGTGACAGTGGTTATTGCAGTGGGAGTGGGTATCATTGTGGCCTCAGGGTTAGTCTTGACGACGGGCGAAGTTGGTGCCATAGCTTTGGGGACAGCAGGAGTGGGTACAAAAGCTACCAGAGCTAGCTAAGGAGCTCCTAGGGCTAGTGAGAGTGTCTTGACGTGGACGATCGTCTATCCAAGGGCCTCGCGGTATCCTTTGAGTGTGGACACCAACTCGCGCTCTGCAGCAGGATCGAGCTTGCTAGAGATGATCACTGGGAGTGTGTCATGTTCACCAAGGTAGGCATACTTGAGGTGTGAGGGCAAGCTCTTCAACTCCGACTTTGGGTCTTGCAAAAGAGGGGGCAAGCTGCGAATTAGGAGTAGGGAGATTTGTTGGAAGAGGAGAAATAACAAGAGGAGAAGGGATAACAGGATGCTCTTCCAAAGCAGCAACGACTTCATGCAACTCAGGTGGAGTCACAAGTGTCAAGGCGAAGGTGTCCAGCGGGTGGAATACTCCTGTCTAGGGCAAGCTGCAGAGAATCATTAGTAGCAAGTTCAGAAATATTAGTAACAATAGGATCAATAATATCAACAAATTTTACGCTAGAAAACTCGATGGGGTGTCTCATATTGTCAAGCATATTGAACTTGATGGTCTCCCCGTCGAACTCAAGAGTAATAGAGGCGTCGTGGACGTCGATCTTAGCTCTTGCAGTCCTAAGGAATGGTCTACCCAGGAGCATGTCTGAGGTCTTGACAGATTGGACATCGTCCATGTCAAGCATGTAGAAGTCAGCTGTGTATATGAAATCTCCAATCTGCACCAGAACATCCTCAATAACACCCTTGGGGTGGATGACAGATCGGTCAGCTAGATGGATCGTGACCCCCGTGAACTTGAGTGGGCCTAGGCCTAGACTATTGTATATCGTCAAGGGCATGACGTTGATACCTGCACCCGAATCACACATAGCTCTACCGATATCAATAGTACCGATTTTGCATGGGATGGTGAACATACCTTTGTCCTTGCATTAGGGTGGTAGCTTCCTCTGAATGACAGCCTAGACATTAGCACCTATACTGATTTTTTTCACACCTGTCATAGTACATTTGTTAACACACAAAGTTTTCAAAAATTTAGCATAACGAGGAACATTTTTAATAGCCTGCAGCAAGGGGATGTTAACTTGCACTTTGTTAAACATTTCAAAAATCTCACAGTCCTCATTATCTTTTTTAGACTTGACTAGTCGTTGAGGGAAAGGTGGCTCAAGGATCTTATGGATGCACTCTTGGGTGAACTCTAGTGGCTTCATTGTCTTGCTTTTTTCTGGCTTAGGCTCGAGCTCAAGCTTGACGGTTTGTTCAACGTCGAGGCCTAGATGTGCATGCTCAGGTATTTCAACGCCTAGGCCTAGATATAAACGGGTACGTAATTGGGTGCCGCTAAAGAGTGTCATGTTCTTCGGGTTGGCTTCTGCCTAAGGTAGCAATCTCCCCCTGTTCTTCAATTCTTTCATATCTACAGCCATAACACTCATTTATTTTTATATATCAAAAATAACACTAGTGAGCTTACTTACCTCATCAACTTGCGGAGCTGAAGGAGTTTGACCTTGAGGGGCTTGGTATTGGTACTAGTGGTTGATGGGGTAGTTTGGTCGTGGCACGAAGTTCTGCAAGTTGAGAGGTGGCTGAGATTGGTTCAGATACTGATTTTGCTATTGTGGCTGACTAGGCCTAGACGATTGCAGATTGTGTGACCAACTAAAATTGGGATGCTTCCACCATTGATTATAGTTCTGGCGGTAAGGAGCCTGGTTGTAGTTACCCACAACATTGACTTGGATCTCGTCAGGAATATAGGGACATGCGTCCGTGGCATGATCCAAAAAATTGCAAATCTAGCATGCCTTGGTCTGGACAGGTTGTCCTGCGGCCATATTCTATAGCATGCCCGTGATGGTTGTTAACTAATTTTCCATAGCAGCAACACAGACATTCTAGGTGTGGTTTGCCACCTTGTCAGATGCGGTGATGGTCTTTGCCATAAGCTCAATAATAGCTTTAGCGGCAGCTGAGGTGCGAGCACAAAGAGAGCCACCAGTTGCGGCGTCTAGCAGGACCTTGTCAGTTGGCTTCAAGCCCTCATAAAAATATTGGATAAGTGCATGATAGGTGAGGTTGTGTGAAGGACACAAGGCTTGCATCTTCTTGAAGTGTTCGTGATATTGCCCTAGACTCTTGTCATTTTTCTGGACAATAGAGACTAGCTACTTGCGGGTGACACTTGCCGTAGACGCTGGATATTACTTATTGGTGAAAGCCTTAGAGATCTCAGCCCAGGAGGCAATAGATCTAGGAGGGAGGTCTTAGAACCAATCCTTGGTTGCATCTTTTAGAGACCACATAAAGGCACACAACTTGGCTTGGTCGATGCCGACATTGGTCGGTTTCAAGGCCTTACAGACAGAATGAAGATGCTGGAGATGTCGGTGAGGGTTCTCCTTAGGTAATCCATGGAAGGTAGGGAGATGATGCATAACGACGGACTTGAGTGTCCAATCGTGAGGGACAGCGGACCAGACAATGCAACTACTAGGTGCCTCAGGAGTAGTATTGAGGTCATCAATGGTCTGGCCGTTCAGTAGATCTGCCATGTTGGGTATCTCGGGGTAGACGACTTCTGCGTCATCGAGGTCTCGATGGAGGTAGGCTAGGTCTTGGTGAAAGAGATTGCCGAGATTATCTAGGTTAGAGAGATTTCTGTCGAGGGTAGGAGGGGGAACTTCTCTATAGTGAATAGATGATCCTTTAGCCTGCCTACGGAGTCCTCTTACTGTTCTAGTAAGCTTGTGATCGAGGGGTAGTAGGTCTGCTGCAGATCTCCTGGTCATACAAATAAAAGAAAGAAATCAATTCCATTCAATCGCCAGCAACGACGCCAAAATTTGACCGCGCCGTCGAAACGGGTCAAAAATAATATTAATTCCTGAAGCCTAGATGCACAAATTAATTTACATATAGCGGTAACATGGTTGAACCACAAGGATTAAAAGGTGACAACTTGCCCTAGATGTATGACAAAGACAAATGCAACCAAAAAGTAACACAGGGGGGTTTTGTTGGTTAAACTGGTTAACCAAAAGAGGTCAAGGGCAAGACAACTAACAAGGACAGAAATAATAATAAAATTAACAGACCTAACAATCATAAACAAACAAGCAGGAGAATAAATGAGATAAAGTAAAATGAGAGGAAATCTTAGCAAGGAATTTTCTTGGGTTATGTCGAGGTCTAGTCAGTCATCGGTGCACAAATATTCTATTCCTATGCCATAGACATGCTATAGGAGCCAGGTACGTTTAGGCCCTCTGCTTTCCTTCATAAGAGAAGCTACCCCCCATTTTCACATATGAGGTAGCCTTGACACTTCGCCGTCCTCCCAGGCACGAGGTGAGGAGCCAATACTCAAAGGCTTCGCGTTAGTTATAACCAAAGAAACTACAGTGATCTAAGAAGGTAAACTAGCGGGTGATCAAGCTCCTAATAAAACCAACTAGACCTAGCAATAAAAATGGCAAGCAAACGAATACAACAATAAGAATATATAAAACGGAATTTGGCCTTGTGACTACCCTTTTTACAACCCTCAAAATACCCTTGCTAAGAGGATGAGCTTAGCCGTGTTAGCCCAAGGGCAATCTCATCTTTGTTTTGATGATTTTAGACACACAAACTAATTACCTTACTAATGCAATTTGAAGTTAAAGTGTGTGTAGTTTGCGATGGAACAAATAAGAGGGAACAAATCAAGATATCGCAAGCTCAAGATCAAGTGTACTTTAGGACTTTAATCATGTAAGTATGATTCTATTTAACACTTGATTTATGTTCAAAATACCTCAAGGAAAGTGTGAAAAAAAGTTTTACGCAAAAATGATTTTTCAGTCAAAAGTTATTCAAGTTTTAGTAAATCAGAAAAGTGGCTAAACGTGATCACGGTTAGACCTAAACGTGAATCACGGTTAGGAGCTGTCAAAATGCCGAAACTTTCCAGAAGTTAACGTGAATCACGGTTAAGGGCTAAACGTGAATCACGGTTAGAAATTGTCTCTAACCGTGATCACGGTTGGTCTTAAACGTGATCACGGTAAGTATAACGGCTAGTTTTCTTAACAGCTCTTTTGTCCACTTAAAACGGATTTTTTGGCTCCATACTTTCTTGTCTGATCTTCCACTGATCTTATACTATATATAACTCATCCTAGATGAGTTAGAACTTAACTAGAATACACATTAAACACAAGAAAGATTTAGAAAGCTCTCATACTCTTTCAAAGCCAAAATCTGAGTTTTTGCAAAAGCTTACAACTTCAAACTGTCATAACGCAAGCTTTACAAATCCGAATTTACTCATTCTTGCGTTCATATTTCAAGTAAGTTTTAAGCTTTCTTTTGAGGTATTCTTGTTCATTTATTGGTGTTGATTATTGAATCATACATAGTTTATTTGTACACCAATTGTGTTGCTATTTAATTTTCTCTTGTCAAGTATTCTTGATTGTGATAGGTTGTGATTGAGCCCGGAAAAATCACATTGTAAGGTTTGTTGGTTGAGCCCGCAAAAACCAAGTGTAAGGTTGTTGGTGAACCCCTGAAAACCAAAGTGTAAGGTTTATTGGTTGAGCCCGCAAAAACCAAGGTGAAAGGTTTATTGGTTGAGCCCGGAAAAACCAAGGTGTAAGGTTTGAGTTGAACCCCTAAAAACTCAAGGTAATAACGAAGTGTTCGTTGTTCAAAATCCTAAGAGGAGGACTCTTAGGTAGTGGAGTACAATTCATTGAGGAATTGGAACCACTATATATCCTTGTGTTTTTACATTCTATTTCCGCACTCATAATCCTTACATTTTGTGTTAGAATTTTTATTTGCCTATTCACCCCCCCCCCTCTAGGCCGTTTATCAATTGGTAGCGGAGCGAGGTACTTGTTTTGTAGGTTTAATCGCCTCAAGTAAAAGATCATATGGCCAAAGAGGGTGTTGTGCGCAACCATTCACTATACCTTGATAGTAACAATTTCCGACATTGGAAGACAAGGTTGAGAACCTTTCTTGGTGTTCAAGACGACGAATCTCTTGCCCTCTTCACCGGTACTGTTCGTGAGTTCGTAAAATCGGATTCAAGAAAGAAGCATCGGAGAAGTACACGTGAACACTCTTCCGGACTCAAGAGACATGGAAATCGTGAAGCATATCCAAGGAGCTCTTCACCAACATCCACCTCTACCTCAAATGAAAGCAAGGATTATTGCTTTATTGGGCAAAGTGATAATGAGGTAAGTTCTTCTCAATCTCTTGATAACGAATATGGATTGCAAGAAGCGTTTGATGAATTGTCTATTCATTTTTAAAAGTCTTGCAAGCAAAATGTTAAACTTGCTAAGGATTTAGAAAAGTTGAAAAATGATATTCTTGAGTTAGAATCTTTGAATAAATCCTTGAAAGAGGAAAATGATTTTTTGAAAAATGATAATGAAGATTTGAGAAATGTTTTGGCTAATACTAGAGATGAGCTTAAATCATTAGAAATTGCTAATGGAAAGAAAAACTCTAGATGTGAACTTTGTGCAAACTCTAGTAAAGAAGTAGCTCTTTTAAATGAAAAGATTAAAACTCTTGAGGCTACTTTAGCTAAATTTATTCAAAGTGCACAAGGTCAACAAAAGTGTTTAAATGAGCAAAAGACTAATTTTGATAGAAGAGGAATTGGATTTGATCACTCTTCTAGCATGAATAATTCTAAAACATCTTTTGTTAAAACAAGAAATTGTGACCATGCTAGTTCTTCAAATCAATCACATGATAGACCTTTGTATAAATGTGATTATTGTCATAAGAATGGTCATATGAGGTAGCCTTGACACTTCGCCGTCCTCCCAGGCACGAGGTGGGGAGCCAATACTCAAAGGCTTCGCGTTAGTTATAACCAAAGAAACTACAGTGATCTAAGAAGGTAAACTAGCGGGTGATCAAACTCCTAATAAAACCAACTAGACCTAGCAATAAAAATGGCAAGCAAATGAATACAACAATAAGAATATATAAAACGGAATTTGGCCTTGTGACTACCCTTTTTACAACCCTCAAAATACCCTTGCTAAGAGGATGAGCTTAGCCGCGCATGCTAAAATACTCCGGTTTGAAGAGTTGATGACAACGTTAATGGAGAAAAATGGGGAGGAACAAATCCCTAGGAGAGAAGGTTGACGGCTAACAACCCTAAAAGAACTATAAAACTAAGAAAAATAATATAAAGTTGTCTAAAATCCTAAGAGCTAAGGATTTATATAGCCTAACCACCCACAAAAGGACAAAGTCCAGCTAAGAGAGAAGGACAAAAACACGGAGGGAGAGTGGTCCAAAAAGGGAATATCCTAAAATACCAAAAAATGAATCTGCGTGGAATCTCGTGCGGATCTTTTGGGGAATATTTCTTCAACGCGTCGAGGCCTTGACGATATCCTCAAGGGCAAGATGACTTGATCAGCAACTAGGGCTAGACGATTTATGCTCCAACAGAAAACCATCCAAAAAGCGCATGTTTCAGCATCTTTCTCTCTTTTAGCCTAGATCTGCAAAAAAGATGAATTCAAATGCAAATTAGCAGTATCATGCTCGAAATAAGACTAAGAAAGAGGAGAAAATCATGCATAAAACACAAGCCATCATATCCCTATTGAGTATGTATTTAGTGAGGATGAGAAGTACCTTCAGTCTACTTTGTAAAAACCAGTGTATTAGTTCTAAATATTTTAAAGAGTTTGTGTTTTTAATCTCATACTGCAACATGTTTTAAGGTTTTATTTAGAACATGGAAAAAACAAGATGATAAAATAATTTTGGAAAAAGAAAAAAAGATAAAGAGAGGGAGATGAGAAATTGATATGAATTGTCGTAGGAAAAAGAGAGAAAAGGTAGAGAGAGGAGAGAGAGAAAAAGGTTTATTAATTATAAAGAGAGAAATTAATTTTTTGTTAGGTTGGTAGTATATTACTCCCTTCGTCCTTAATTGTTTGACGTGTTAGCCCATTTTCGCTGGTCCTTAAACATTGACGTCCTCACCTTCCCGAGGCGATTGTCTACTGTTTGTGACGAGTTTTCCCTTGTCCAGAGTCTATCTCCAAATCAAGCCTCTCTCTCTCTTCGTCTGCCATTCCTTTACCCATTTCCGTTTGATTTCAAATCTTGGGCATTTTGCCAGGGAAAACCTTGAAGCAGTAATTTTTCCTCTCCCCTGTCCATTTTCTTCTCCTTCCCTGCAAAACAAATTTCTTCACCAAAAAAGTAGATCTAGGATTACAACTACTGTGATTTAGAAGATGGAGTGCGTCGAAGAATTTGACGATTCCATAAACATGGTCGTCAAAGATTCAATTCCTGATGTGAGATCAGCGGAGGACGTGGCGGAGAAGGCGGCGGTGCAGGACTCCGGTGAGGAAAGTATCATGGTGTCGGATACATACGATGATGAGAAGAGCATTCCAAGTGCAGAGTATCACGGTCCAGGGCTCCATTGAAGGAAGACGGTGACCTTGAACATAGAGGAACCAACGACAATGGCTACCAAGGGAGTCTGATAGTTCGACCTCAACAAGTTGCCAATCAAAGGTATGTTCAAATCGGTTGATCCAGAGCGAGAAGAGAGTTTCATTGAAATGTTGTGCTTGCTGCTATCAGACTTCTACTGATAAGGTGTTCAAATTGTTGTATGTGATTCAAATTCTCAATTTGTGTAGAATTGTTGAGAGAATTTGATGTAGTCATATGTACATAGGGAATTAGACATATCTGGGTATTGTGTTTTGATTGTTGTATGGTGTTCAAATTCTTACGTTGTGAAGCAGAATTTAAAGAATTTGATGCAATCCTCTGTACATAGGGAATATCCTGTCAAACTGTTTCTCAAATTTGTTGCGCATGAAGTCTGCAGTTTTTGTTAAGTTTCAATTTCTGGTGAAAATGGAGTTCCAATTTGATGTGCATTAGGTGTTCTGTTTTTGTTTAGTTCCAATTTCTTGTCAAACTGGGGTTCAACTTTGATGTGCATGAAGTTGAAATTTGTTGAGAGGGTTTTGTATTCTAATTTTAGGCAGTGTTTTGTTTCACAAGAACCAATCTTATTCAGTGTTCTGTTTCCATGATTAAAGTGAAAAATTGAGAGAATATTAAACACATTCAATCACAACAAACTCAATTTAACAAACTACTTCCATTAAAAAAAAAGGAAATTTAAGACAGAACACTAGAAAACATAAACCATGAAAGGAAAACAGGACACTAAAAAATATAAACCATGAACATAAGTTAATTACTCGTTCGTTGGAATCCCAGGAACCCTATTGGCAAAGAAATTAAGCTCAGTCGTTGCCTCGTTGACAGTTTCCAACGCCATCCTCAGGGCATCAGCCTTATGCTCTAGTTTGGCCACAACACAAGAGAGGTAAAACATGCACTTACCGAAGGCTTCGACGGTATTGAAGGCCATGTAGTCATCGTCCAAGACAGCATCCTTTCGCGGCTTCATGTCGTCGATGATCTCCTCCATAGTCTTAATATCGTTGCCTGTCTGCATCACCTTGTGCTCAATCAAACCAACATCATTGCTCAGGTTGGCGCTGACTGTTGTCACTTGTGCCAGCAACTCTCTCTTCTCCTCGTGGTTTATGGTAACTGGGCTGTGAGACAAACATGCAAGAAAAAAAACTTAAGGGGATATGAAGGGCAGAAGATAAAAACTATGAGAGGAGAATGAAGTATAGGGTTAGGGATTGTAGGGTTTTTATAGTGGAAAAACCACTTGCTGTGCGTTGAACATAACCTAACATGATACGTTTCCAAACCAAATTATTCGGGAATGTAAAAAGGTTGCACTTATTGGAAATGTTTGAGAGTCGTACTAGTTTAGGGTGTGGCAAAAATAATGGATAGTGCCAATCAGAGGCTACCACTGCCTCGTTGACAACATCCAAAGGATTCCCAGAACTGAAAACATTCATGGACAGTGAGGTCAGATTAAATACAAGTGTCTACCTATTGCGAATGCTTATCCTCTGCAACACCTAGCTTCTCAAGCAAAAGATACACTCTGGTTTGCAGGCAGAAGATTTTTTGGGAAGCAAAACTAAGCATTGACTGATACTATTATAAACATTTGCACACTTCCTTAGTTTAAATATTTGATGCACAACAAAAAGCAATCCTAGTAAGTTCTATGCAGAGTATACTCTGTAAGGGGATCCAACTATCCAAATTGATTACAGACAAAACAGAGGCTACTATGCTAACACTATCTACCTAAAATATTATCCCAAGTTACGATTCCTTAAGGGTCTTCCAATCAAATCCCCAATGCGCAAAAGTGAGACCTCCCCGACTTTTCCAATTTTCCTGGAACACAAAAGTAATTTCAGGTGAACAAAACATCCACCACAAAATAGGTATAGTTAAAAACAAATACATTCAGAAATGGAAAATAAACAAACTTACATGGTTCTAGAGGTAAATGAACATCAGCCGTTGCAATGACTGCTGGATCACAAGACAAAGTAGATGGTAACAACCCAATCCGAGCTAAATAATTTTTTTTTATGTGAGGGATTTTATATCTGTTGGAACCCATACATTTAAGGGTTTCTATCATGCAAGACTGGAGAGTAATGAAGATGTTGTTTGTTTTCGCATGACAGAAATCATGAAAAGATTTCTCAACAACTTCCACCAACAAATCAATATTCCTTGCACATTCTTTCTCTTGCAATGACTGAATGGCTCTAAAAAATCCTAGATCAAGCACATTCAAGTCTGGGAAATTTAGAGGCTGACACACCAGTCTAATATCCAAACCTAAATGCTCAACTGCATCAATAAAATCATGATCATTTTCCTGGATGTGTGTTTTTGCATTATCCTGCTGGATTGTAATTGCCTCCATAATGCTATCCCTAGGTTATTTTTCTTTTATAGCAAGTAACACATATTCAATCATGTACTGTCTAATTACATTCCTATCTATCTTAGTTATTGGTTTCAATTCTAACGTTCCAGCCACCCTATTTTGACTAGACCTAATGGCAGCAACCTTCTTAACTAATGGAAATATACCTATCCTACCATCAAATGTACAATTCCCATCAGGATCATATATGGATCTCGTAACAGCTACCAAAAACATTATCTTAGGTAAAGAATTAGTACTTTTGGAAGTTCTTACAGGATCCTCTTCATCCGATAGAAGGTAGTATGTCTGTCTCTTCTTGGACAGCAAAAACCATTTCTCATCGATGTCGACAACATTCTCTATGTCGGAGAAGGCAGGCGATGCTGGAGGAGCTGCTGAATCTAGCATTGATAGGTTTTTGAAACACCTAACGCAGAGGCGAGGCTCCTTAGAGTTGTTCTTTGCCTAAGAGGGATATCTCTAATCCTCTGCATATCAAACTCAATCCTTTTTCGACCACAATTTTTCACTCTAGTTAGCGAAACATTGTGATTTTTAGATTTTCCCCCTTTTCTAGAGTCGTTGTACTGATCGAATCTTGACATTAAACACTGTGGCCACTTCTTGGGTTGTCGTTCTGTTCAACTTCCCATTTTTACTCTTCTGGAGGAGCATTTGATAGGCTAAGAGTTTGTCCTCACTGCTCAGCTCTCTTATGCAAGGTTCGAGACCTAGCATTAACACAACAAAAATGTAAGAACAAGAGAAGTTCAAAAAAATATACAGAAAAATCCAGAAAGACGAAAGAGAATCACCTAAATCACCAATCTCAGCCTCTAGGTGTATACTCTGGTCTGCTGTTTGTTGCGACACATCAACTCCGTCGACCGACGCTGTTGATATTTCTGCAGCAACACCATCATCATCGTCCCTAATTACCGGAAGGTTGTTGTAGACGAAATTGAAAAGATCAAACTCGACGTCCTCCATTAAGTCTAATGCAAACTGATTTTCTTGGGATTTCGCGATTGGAAGACTAAACCTTAATCTGGGATGAATCTGTTAATTTATTGAGAGGGAACTAAAAAAGAGAGCATTTGAATTTCAATCATGGTGCTAAAAATAATGGCGGAAAACGAAACCAAGTACAGAGCATTGGCTCCAAAATTTTGGAATTTTTTTGGCGTCAAACGTTAAACAAGGATGCGGCAGTTGGACCCGGTTTAATAGAGGGCAGTGTTGTATTTGCACAAGGTGCACAGTGGCTGCCTTAATCCCTATGCCCGACGCTAAAACGTCAAACAAAAGTGGACGGAGGGAGTACATTTGTAACCTTTATACTACATTTAGCTTTCATTAAAGTAGAGAGTATTTTGAGTCTATCTAGAAATGGACACAATGCTAACCTGCCCATGAAGTGGACAGGTTAGCAAAACCCATATATATATATATATATATATATATATATATATATATATATATATATATATATATATATATGTATATGTATATATATATATATGTGTATATGTATATGTATGTATATATATATATATGTGTATATGTATATGTATGTATATATATATATATGTATGTATATATATATATATATATGCTTCAAATAGATTATTATATTATATTTGAATTAGTTTTTCTTGTCGGTATCTTTCCAATTAAAATTAATCTTTCAAATGATTTTTTTCGGATTTTTAAAAAGTAGTGACTCTCTTATATAATTTTCTCAATTTTTAAGAGCTGAACTCGAGATTTTAATTAAAAATAAACAAATTATTTTAACACATGACCATGACTAATATTAATATACACAAATTAGATTAATCTTACCGAAAATAAAACAATAAAAAATCTACTATATACTTAAAAGAAGTGATATCTCACTTTATCTTTTTAAAATCTGGAGTCAAACCATGAATATAAGGTTTAAGATTTTTAAATTTAAGGTGTTTAATTAAACATAGATAACATAAAAACTTCATGTATACATGCTTGAAACGTTTTCTTTTTTAAACATAAAATATACTATTATCTAAGGTTAGTTTCAATCTTGTGCTGTACTATAGTAATTGGTGGCCCGCATTTGGAGTTTGAATTGATTTTTTTTTACAATAGGAGAATTAAATTAATTATTTAGAAGTTAGAATTTTGATTGAAATTCTTTTATAAATATGAGAATTAAATTAATTATGTAGTGATGTGATTGATTTTTTATATATATATAAACACATGGATTAAATTAATCTATAACTAAATTATTTTTTAAAATAAAAATGAAAAGATAACAACTGATATAAGTTTACGCAAGTTAATCTATCTTGAAACCATTTTCAATTGTGTCAACTGGTGGCTTCTTCGTGACATGATCAAGATCATGAACCATTTAAAATCAATTAAATAGATATGGATAAACTACATAAAAACCTTAGAGTTATCAAAATATTATACTTAATCCCAATAGTTTAAAATTATACAATATCAACCCTATAATTTCTTAAAAGTTACAATTTTTACATTTTTAATAGTTAAAAAAAATCTAAAAAATGTAAATTTTTTAGAAAAATACGAAAAATTGAGGGAAAAGTAACAAATATGGGAAAGTACACTTTACTAAAAAATATTATTTCTAAAAATATTTTTAAAATAATAAATTTTAAAAACAAATTGTACATAAATTTTAAAATATTTTTCCTACCATATTAGTTACATTTTTTTACCAAATTTCATAAATTTTGCTATTTCTTACTTTGCTTAATTTTTTAACTATTATAAATGTTAAAGTTGCAACTTTCATGAAATTATAGGGTTGATATTGCAAGCTTTTAAACTTTCATGAAATTATAGGGTTAGGTGGAACATTTTGTAAACCTTAAGATTTTTTATGTAGTTTACCCCATTGATTTTTTTGTTGAGATTATTTTGAATTAATTTTAACTATTTTCATAATCAATATTAAATCATTAATTCAGAAATAACTAAATTATTTATGTTATCATAATCTTAAATATATGCTTGTTCTATAGATTCGTTTGAAATGTGCATAACTTTTTTTCTTCGAAATTACCAAAAAAATATTATACTATATAAAAATATAAGAAAATAACTTCTCAAAAAATAACTTTTCCACTGCATCAAAACGCCAAAAAAATATTTTTCAGTTGAAAAATTAAATAACAAAAAATAATTCATTTTGTAGGAAAATAGATTCCGCATAAACTATTTTTTAAGATAAGTTATTTTCCAGAAATAAATCCTTAATATGTTTTTTCTTAAAAATAAACTTTTTTTACTTATATAAAAACCAATCCATGGATTATCCGGCCAAGCTAGAGTGAATCTGATGGATTTGACCTGAATTTGGATCTACTCCATCATGAAGAGGTAAAAACCTGCCAACTTTATAAAAAAAATTAACATCGTATCTATTTTTGTTAGACACAAAATACCCTTCACTTTATTAGAACACTTTATTAGAATAGACATGAGCATAAAAATAAGCATGATATTTTAAATAATTCCTTTTTCCTTGTGTTTTACTTTTTTACCAATACATTAAATATGGTATATTCCTTGTGTCAATCCCGATTTTTTTAAAATTTTAATTTCAAAATGTTCTTTTCCTTCTTCTTTTTTCCTATACGAAAAAAGTGGAATATATATTTTGGAAGATCGAAAGTAATAAAAAGAAAGAGAAGCAGAAATGTGGAATATACAGTATATATAAAAAGAGAGATATATAGAGCTAGAGAACGGATGTGCAGTATTATTACTCCCTCCTTCCCGCAAACAATGTCGTTCTACGGTTTTATTTTGTGTGGGAAAAGAATGTCGTTCTCACCTTCCCACACATTTCTTGCATAAATCTGACCCTATTGCCCTCGAAAGCGCGCGAGTCCTCTTCTGCTCTTTTATGTTTTTTCTTTCTTTCTCTCTTCTTCTTCCCAGATGGGTTTGGATTGGGTATGGAGGCGGTGCGATGGGAGATCGGGTGAGATGGTCGGCGGATGGGTCGAGATCGGTGGATGGGTTTGGAGAGAGAGTGTGGCGGAAGAGGTAGGTTGGATCGGGTTGTGGCAATGGTTGAACGAGGCTGGGTTTGGGTTTGGGTTCTTCGGATTTGGATGCCCTTTGGCATTCCGGTTCTACACCGGAACACACTTTCCCAAAACCAAAAAGTAATGTTTGCCCTTTGGCAATCTTAGGCAATATGGGCTTCATGAGAAGCCCCTTGGTCAAAACCAGCATTTTGCTGGTTTTTGATGGTTTAGAGTAAGGAGAGAAATGCTCCTTCCTGAGCCCATGCCTGCTGCCTCTCTCTCTCTCTTTTTACTTTTTCTTTTTCTTTTTCAATAAATTCAATTTTCTTACTCGGTATAATGAACGAAATAAATTAAAAACTACAAAAATATAATCTATATCTCAAGATGAGTAATTCTAGATCCATTTTTCCTATTTTTATTAAATTTTTAGAAATGGGTTTTATACCATTTAATTACATTTTTTTGTTAATTATTTGTTTTAAAAATATATTAATTTAAATAATTTATATTAATAATATTTGAAATAGAACGGTGATTTTTATAGTCATTTTACATTCAAACCATAATTTTAACCGCAGTGTTTACCAAACACCAAAAACAACTTCTCGTTTCCCACAACACTTTTAAAGAAATGTTTACCAAACATCTCAGGTATCTCATAGCACTTTCTCCAGAAGTCCTTTTCCCACAGAACTTTTTCCAAAGTACTTCTCGGACCAGAACCGGAACGCCAAACAAACCCTTGTTGATGTAGCGGCTGGATGAAAGCTGTTTGGATTTGTGGTGCGGATGGGTTGATTTTTTTGGTGGTTGATTTTGGATTTCTTGTGAGTAGGAAACAAGTATTTTGTGTATAGAAAATGATTTTTGTGTGTAGGATTGAGTTTGTTTTGGGTCGAATTTTGTGTAGTGCTTTGGTTTCAGGTATGGCGGCTATGTGGTGGTTGGTTTGGTAATTTGGCAGTGAAGGAGATTGGAATCGGTGGAAGCAAGATGTGGTGATGCGGTGGGTTAATTTTCTTGTGGTTGATTTGGATTAATTGATTTTGATGTTGACAGTGATGATTGTGGCTTGCGGTTGGTGCGGTGGTAATGGATTTGGGTTTGGTGGATCGGGTCTGTGGAGAGGGAGCAGCGTTAGCGGTGGTTCTCGGCGGTGGGAGATGATTGGTTGTTCGGGTGTGATGGTAGGAGAGGATTGGGAGCGGCAGATCGCGGCAGAGGAGATGGGTTTTGATTTGGTAGTGGATTGCTTGGATTTAATTTGGCAGACTTGGCTTGAATAAATTTTGCAGGTTTTCTTTCAATTTGGCAGATGCTGGATTTTGGGGTTTGGTAATGAAATCTGTAATGGGTTTTGCTAATCACACTCGATCAGTTTTTTATCACACTCCAATGTGTTTCACTGTTTTTGTTAATCGGATTTCATGCGGGGTATGATTAACAAGATTGAATCCAATCCAAATCAGTTCTGGGAAGGAAGTAGAGGAGTAGAAGCAGAGGAGAAGAAAGAAAAGAAATGGGTGGACAATATGGTAAATAAGTTAAGAACAGAAGGGTCTGCTGGTCATTGAACAGAGCAAACAGTATTATTATCTTAATATGTGTGTCCGTCCCTAAAACCATAGTTTTTGGAACCGGACCGGATCGGCCGGTCCGGCCGGTTCAACCGGCAATTTTGAGCTTTCCGGTCTGATTTAGCTTTTGGACCGGAACTGCATGTGACCCGGGTTGGACCGGCCGGACCGGCCGGTTTTTTGACAACTGGCGAACCGCCCGGTTTGATAGCAACCCGGCTGGTTTGCTTACCCATCAGAACGGCGCCGTTTTGATGGTCACGGCCCACAGGCCCATGATCAAAACGACGCCGTTTCACGACCTCTTGTGCTTCATCTCCTTCGTGCTTCCCTTCTCCTTCACAGAACAGATCAATCAATCATTTAATTCAACAGGCAACCAAATTAAATTAAAAACCCTAGGGTCGCCGACTCGCCATCGTCCTTTGCGTCGGTCGCCATCGTCCTTTCCGTCGGTCGTCGTCGTTCTTTTCTTTCCTTCTGTTTCTGTCGTTGCTGCTTCATCCTTTCCGCGGTCGCCATCGTCACTGTCGTTGCTGCTTCATCCTTTCCGCGGTCGCCATCGTCACTGTCGTTGACCGTCGTTGCTGCGTTTCAGGTAAGATTTGGTCTTGATCTATCTTGATGGGCAGTGTTTTAGTCTAATTAAATTGTATATTTGTATTGTAGTTTATTTAGCTTAATATTTGTACGGGCAACTTTTAGATTTTGTTGAATAATATTTATTTGTAGTTTATTTATTTGTAAAAAATAATTAAAATTTGTTGTATAAAATTTCAATTTCCATATCTGCTGATGTATAAAATTTGTAGTTTATTTGACAAATTTGTTGTATAAAATTTCAATTTCGATTTCAATTTCCATATCAAATTAAATTCTTTATTTGTATTGTAGTTTATTTAGCTGTATGAAATAATTAAAATTTGTATAAAATTTCAATTTCAATTTCGAGGTTCGACGATGAAAGAAGGTATTTAATTATCACTGTCACTTAAGGGTAAGTCAATTTATTTAATTTAATTATTTACAAACTGATGAGTGATGATACACCAATTTGAGAATAAAACACATCTTTCAGTAGTGTAAAATGAGGGAAACAATGACTTTTATCATAAATTTAAAACGTTATATACTTAATTATAGTGAGATTAATAAGCAATATATATATACTATACTTGTTGACGTTTGTGTGTTGGATATTTAAGTATGTTTTTTTATTTTGTTATTTGGATATTTAAGTGTGTTTGAATGAACTTTGAATAACATTTCATTTGAATGTTAGATTGTTTCTTTATTCTTAACTTTTGATTTACTTGATATTTTATTTTGATATATTATAAAATGATACTCCCAGTAGGAAAAAAACCAGCCGGTTCAATCCGGTTCAATCCGGTTAAATTATCTAAGATTGAACGATTCGATATGTGTCCGGTTCAAAACGGTCCAATGATTCAATCCGATTTTTTCCGGTTGAACTCGGTCGAACCATGAAATTTCCATTTCCGGTTCTCTGTCCGGTCCGGTTCCAAAAACTATGCCTAAAACGACATTGTTTGCGGGACGAAGGGAGTATTATTTTTGTGCAGAAATCAAAATTAGCTTAAAAAAGAGTAATTAAGAGAGAGAAATAAACATAATTAATATGTTGACCAAATAATAAGTAATTATGAGTGTTATGTTATGTTTTGTACTCTATTGTGCTTTACTCAAATGTGAAGCAAGTAAAATGACGGTAATGTATATAAAAAAAATGTATTGTTTTCAAAATCTTCCAGTTAAGTTCCTGCATCTTTAAAACTTGCAATTTAAACACTATTATTTCTTAAAAGTTAAACTTTTACCATTTCTTGTGGTTGTAATTTATTTTAAAATGGTAAAAATTGCAAAAACAATATAAATTTAAAAAAAATGTTATAATTATGGAGGTCCTACGATAAAGAAAAATATTGGTTTAAATTTATTTTGCAATTTCTTTTGATTTTTTTCCATTTTCTTCATTAATTTCTTCAATTTTAATACCCTAGCATATCTAAACAAAAATCTTCATTTTTTACAATCTTTTGCAAATTTTTATTTTCTTAACACTAGAAAAATCAAATTTATAACTTTTAGGAAACAAGGGGATTTAAATTGCATGTTTTAAAAGTGTAAGGTCAAGGCTGGAAATTTGATAAACTCTACCTAATCAATTATAACTATTAATGTATAATAAAATAAAATATAAATACATAAAGATATATTTTCAAAAAGGATAAAGTCATTTTTTGGCACCTGCACTTCATTTGACTGACTCATTTGGCACCTGTTTCGGTCAAACGGTTTAAAAGACACCTCCACTTGAAAGATATGGCACATTTGACACTCGCCATTGACGCCGTCCGTCCTCCACCGTTAAATGCTGATGTGGCACGTCACGTGGCATGACACGTCACGTGGCATGACACGTCATCAACATAATGACGTGGCATGCCACATCAGCATATGTTAATTAAATTATTTTTTTCTTTTTCTTTCTCTTCTTCTTCCACGGCAACCACTACTCTCCTTCACGACCCACACCTCTCAACCACTACTCTCAATCACTACTCTCCTTCACGACCCACACCTCTCAATCACTACTCTCTTTCACCTATTCTTTATCTTAAAATAGGATTTTGTTCACAAGTGCAGACCTTGTTCTGCCATTATGTCAGGTTCGGGTTTGATTTGATGGTTGCGGTGGTGATAGGTTTGACTGGTCGGATTTGTGGTACAGCTGGAAGTAGTGGTGAGGTGCAGCGGTGAGGGTATTTGAATTTGGCAGAGGGTTTGATTTGGATTTTTTTGGTATGTTTGGTTTCAGTAGGGAGTAAGAGATGGAGAGGGTATTTGAATTTGTTGTTGTGATTTGGATTTAATCGGAGAGGAATTGAGTTTAATTGATATGGCAGGGGTTTTTGCATTTTTGGATTGGCTTTTTTTTAGAGAGGTTGGTGCGGATCCGGGTCGTGATGAACGAATCCGAGTTTTGTATGAACGAATCCGGATCTTGTATGAACGAATCCGGATTCATTCTTATTTTTTCACAAATTGATTGTTTCTTGATTTAATCGTGCTAAAAGGGTTCACAAATTATTTAATATTTTGCATGTTTGATTAGATTTGAATCAAATGGTGGTTATTGATATTAAGGTCACATTCTTTTGTTCACAAGTGCAGACCTTATTATCATTAGATTTGAATATTTGATATTCACTCTGCCGTGGAAGAAGAAGAGAGGAAGAAGAAGAGAAAGAAAAAAGAAAGAAAGAAAAAGAAAAAATAATTTAATTAACATTTGTTGATGTGGCATGCCACATCAGCAGTTAGCGATGGAGGACGAACGGTGTTAATGGCGAGTGCCAAATGTGTCATATCTTTCAAGTGGAGGTGCCTTTTAAACCGTTTGACTAAAACAGGTGCCAAATGAGTTAGTCAAATGAAGTGCAGGTGCTAAAAAAATGACTTAAACCTTTTCAAAAAATAGATAAGTATATGATTTATATTTATATTTATAATACACACGCATAAGATATATATTTTCTGAAAGTAGACAAGTATATCATATTAAAAACTCGTATCTAGGACCAAGCACCTGACATTATTACCCATGATCACTCATGTTGATTTTACTTTATTGGAACTTCTTCATATGATCTAGCTAGCATTCAATTAGCACTATCCTCTCTTGGAATAACTAAACCCAAAACTAACTCCCACGTAGGCTCATTGTAGGCACATTCCTATGATATACAAGGCTCTCTTTACTCTTAGCTAGGGGTGTACAAAAACCAGGCCGATCTGGAAATCGAACCGGAACTGTCATGTTTAGTCCGGTTCAGTCCGATTTTGTTTTTGGACCCAAATCAGACCGGACCGGATAGTTCCGGTTCTCCAACCTCCAATATCCGGGAACCGACCCAGAGAACCGGAAGAACCGAAAATATATATATATGCACAATGATATCAAAGTTTCCATTTGGTTTAATGGTTAACTCCTCACCTATCATTTTAAAAGGGAGAGGTTCAAATCCTTTTTGCTCCGCTTTCTTTTTTCCTTCTAAACTTAACTCCTCCTCTTTCTTTTTTCATTCTAAACTTAATTAAAATTCCTCATTTTTTTCCTTTTTTTCTTTTAAACTTAATTAAAAGTTCTCATTTTTTTCCTTTTATTTGTTATTTTAAATACAAAATTTTGTTAAGGAAGTTATATTAGAATTATTATGAGGGAAAAATATTTTCTCCGTAGTAAGAACTAAGAAATAAAATTTTAATAGCCATTTATATAGTTAATACATATTAAGTAAGACCATTAATTATTAATAATATGGCACATACTAGTAATATTACCATTAATCATTATTTTAATATATAGTTATTGAGGTATATCGTGGATATATGTTTATTGTTCAACATTTTACTTAATAAAAAAAGAATTATATTGTTGTAAGAGAGAATCATGTCAATTGTCATAAAATTAAAAATTACTAATTGTTTAGAGTTGTATGCTTTTAATTTAAATTGTATTAATGTATTATGCATTACATGAGTATAAGTAATTAACTATAGTATTGTTCAATGATAATTTTGAAGCTCTAAATGTAAGTGATCTAATCTTATCATCCTATGGAGCACGATTATACTTGAAATTTTTTCGTGTGTATATGTTAGGCTCGAAAAAATATATTATTGTAAATTATAATAGCCATTTATATAGTTAATATGTATAAGGTAAGACCATTAATTATTAATAAAATGACACATACTAATAATATTACCATTAATTTTTGTGAAATACCTTACTTTTCATTAGTAATTAAAAGCAGATTTAATTCTTGGTACAAAATTTTATTTTTGCTTTATGGTAATATTCTATAAAAAATGATATATTATTAATTATTATAAAAAAAAATTCCAGGTCGGAACCAACCCGGATCGGACCCGATTCTGTCCCGGATAAAAACCGGTAATTTTTTATTCGGTCCAGTTCTAGCTCAGGAACTGGACCGAACCACCCGTATACACCCCTACTCTTAGTCCACACACGTTCCTATCATGAGTGAGGCTTCCTGCACTATTGACCAAGGATAGAACTCCAAAGTCATGCCCCGTTTATATTCAGCCTCGTTGTTATTTTCTTCGACGCACTACTAACTTTTTTATTCCGTTAACTAAAAGTGGATTTGAAGCACAAATTTTAAAAAATGTAAAATGTTTTTTAATTCACGAGGATATTCGAATTTAATCAAAAGCTTAAAGTGATAATCAGATATTTTTCTAATATTTATAAAATTATATTAAATACATAAAATATAAGTAAGATTAGGATAGTAACCTACTCCCTCCGGCTGATAATAGTTGTCGTTTGGGGGCATTTTTCATGGGCTGATAATACTTGTCGTCTTAGATAAACGTGTCCACTTGCTTTCTGCTTTTACACTTTTGTCCCTGAAACGACAGGTCATTCGGGCAAAAACGACGTGTCACACATGGACTAAGAGGGAAACGAAAGTAAAAGAGGGGGTGATTCGCGCGGGAGCCAAAAATTCGAGTCTCGCATTGGATAACACACTGTCAGAGCAACTGACACACGATAAACCCTCTCAATTCTCCTTCTCTCACCCAAAACATTTCTGGATCCATCTATTTCTCTCAACCTAATCGATTTTCCATCTTCATCTCCTCTCATCATTTTTTTTCTTCTAAATCCAATCTCGCCAAAAATTTTCTCACCCGAAATGGAGGGTGTCGATTATTGGGACGAATCCCAGAGGGATAACATCGATTCCATAGAGGATGACGCAACTGTTGTGTTGGATGATGAAGTCGATTCCACGGAGGATGACGCAACTGTTGTGTTGGATGATGAAGTCGTTTCACCCAAATTGGCCATGCAATCGGAGGATGCTGAAGTTGTGAAGGATGATGAAGTCGTTTCACGCAATGTTGCGTCGGAATCGGACGCACAAGAGTTGGCCATCCAGACTGTTGATAACCGTTTGATTTTTGTCAATTGTCTGTTGTTGTTCTGCTTACTTTGGATGATTGACTTAGTTAGATGATTTCTTTTTTCTGGGTTGTGCTTCTGGATTTATGTTGCCGGAATTTTTTGGTTTTGATTTCGTGGGTTGTGATTCCGGATTTATGTTGCCAGAGGGAGTATTGGGTTTGATTTCGTGGGTTGTGAATCCGGATTTATGTTGCCGGATTGTAGGTTTTTGTTAATATGTGTTCTCCTTTTGTTATGTTCAATTCCAGGTCCGATGGGTGTTGGCTGATTTTTGTGGCTATCTATGCGTTTGTTGGTTTCAATTTCTGGAATTTCTTTTGGCAACGTGTTTCTGGCTCCACAGAACACGTTATGCTGCCGGATTCCTTGCCTACTTCATAGGCTGCGGCTTCCAATGTGATGTGATCACGGCTCCCTTCGAGTTGGAACAATTTGGCATGAAGCCAAGAGGACCGGTTATGGACCGCCGAGCCTTGCAGATGAGCGTCAATCATGTCCAAGGTCGGAAATCAAGTGTCATTTCCTCAACATGCCTAGGCCCTATACAAGTCAGAATCGCATCGCGTGTTCGCAACAAGCATATGGACAAGCAAATGGAGTCCGATTTGAGAGATCAGAGGCTGGATGGAAACTTCAAGATGTTAGCTTTCATTTGGGACAAGTTTCAGGCCAATCGGACGGGTGGATCAAAAGTTATGCTCGTCGACATTTTAGCGCGCGGTTCTTGGCGTGATCACGATAGGGATTAACGTGATCACGGTAAGGAAAAGTTGGCTAACGTGATCACGTTTAGACCTTAACGTGAATCACGCTAGCTTCTGTTTTGGTGACCGAATTTTGTTTTCCAAGCACATTTTCAGGGTCATTTTTGTAATAGTGTAGGCTTATTGTAACCTAGTATAAATAGGGACTTTCTCCTCATTTTGTAACTTAGTTTTGGATGATGAATGAATGTTTAAGTTGAGCTTACTCCTTCTTTTATTCATTCATCCATTGCTCACCCCTCCTTGAGAGAGATCCGTCGAGTGAGAATACTCCTCCCGATCTCTCTTTGGGAAATCAAATTGGTGCTTGCCTTGGTCTTGGATCGCCGTGGCTTGAGTCAATCAAAAAGAACAAGAATCCTTCACATGTGTAACCCGTTGTTACCTCCTCGTGTCTCAATCGTCATCTCTAATCCCTCCGCCATTCAATCGGGTAATTTGTAAGTTAATCCTTTCCGTTGCGTGTCTCCCTCCGTTCATCCATATTTCCTACTGTTTTTATTGTTGTTTGTGTGCTCAAACCCATGAGCTAGATCCTCCTTTGGTTGAATGTTATCTCGGCCGGATTTCTCTTCCGAGTTTCGGCCGTGATCACATCAATTGGTAGCGGAGCTTCTGGGCTTTTGGGTTTGTAGATCTGTGTTTGTTTGTGTTGTTGCTGTTGATCTTCCATTTGTGTGTTGTCGAGATGATTTTTTGTCCGAAAATCATCTTGTGTTTTCGTTTCCAAGAGTCGTTCCTCTTGTGCCTGATTTTCTGTCCGAAAATCAGTTTGTTGTGTCTGTTTCTTTTCTGTTTTGTACGATTTTTATCGCTCAGAACATTCTCAATTTTTGTATGCTTAAACTTCAGTCTGTGTGGAACAACTTTCGTTTTTGTGTCGACCGCAATCTCGTTGAAATTTATATACTTTTTGGCTTCCAAAGAAACGTGTGCAGATTTTTCTGAGAAAAACAGTTTCTGTGTTTGAGTCTGTTTCCAGCAATTTTCCCGTGGGAATAATCTTGTCCTTCCTTCGTGAAAGTTGTAGTTCTGTGTCTTAGGAGTCTTTCTGTCAATTTTCGTAATGTTTAGCCTTCGTTTGCTATTTTTGTTGAGTTTTTTTCGGAAGTCTGTCAAGAGCATCTTGGTGTTCTTGGTGTTCTTCATGTTCTTCTTGTGTTCTTCATGTGTTCATCTTGTTCTTCAGTCTTTTCTTTTGATCCATCTGAGTTTGGATGATCAAAAAGTTTTTGTTTCCCATTTGTTTATTCTTTCCTTAGGAATAAACAAATATAAATTGTGCACACAAGTCTTTGTTCTTATCCTTGCATTTAATGCAAGCAAGACTTTTTGACCTAATCCTTAGACTTGTTGACCAAGTGCCACTTGTCCCCTCAATAAATGTGAGCGAATTATTTGTGAGCGCAACTTTTGCGAGAGTTTTAAACACCGAGTGTAAACACGTGAGCGAGTGTTTTTAACTAACGCAAATATCTATATATATATATATCGTTTGTTATTTTACAGAAAATAAAAAGCAAGGATTCGAGGACGAATCCTTTCGAAGGGGAAGGAGTTGATGTGATCACGGCTCCCTTCGAGTTGGAACAATTTGGCATGAAGCCAAGAGGACCGGTTATGGACCGCCGAGCCTTGCAGATGAGCGTCAATCATGTCCAAGGTCGGAAATCAAGTGTCATTTCCTCAACATGCCTAGGCCCTATACAAGTCAGAATCGCATCGCGTGTTCGCAACAAGCATATGGACAAGCAAATGGAGTCCGATTTGAGAGATCAGAGGCTGGATGGAAACTTCAAGATGTTAGCTTTCATTTGGGACAAGTTTCAGGCCAATCGGACGGGTGGATCAAAAGTTATGCTCGTCGATATTTTAGCGCGCGGTTCTTGGCGTGATCACGATAGGGATTAACGTGATCACGGTAAGGAAAAGTTGGCTAACGTGATCACGTTTAGACCTTAACGTGAATCACGCTAGCTTCTGTTTTGGTGACCGAATTTTGTTTTCCAAGCACATTTTCAGGGTCATTTTTGTAATAGTGTAGGCTTATTGTAACCTAGTATAAATAGGGACTTTCTCCTCATTTTGTAACTTAGTTTTGGATGATGAATGAATGTTTCAGTTGAGCTTACTCCTTCTTTTATTCATTCATCCATTGCTCACCCCTCCTTGAGAGAGATCCGTCGAGTGAGAATACTCCTCCCGATCTCTCTTTGGGAAATCAAATTGGTGCTTGCCTTGGTCTTGGATCGCCGTGGCTTGAGTCAATAAAAAAGAACAAGAATCCTTCACATGTGTAACCCGTTGTTACCTCCTCGTGTCTCAATCGTCATCTCTAATCCCTCCGCCATTCAATCGGGTAATTTGTAAGTTAATCCTTTCCGTTGCGTGTCTCCCTCCGTTCATCCATATTTCCTACTGTTTTTATTGTTGTTTGTGTGCTCAAACCCATGAGCTAGATCCTCCTTTGGTTGAATGTTATCTCGGCCGGATTTCTCTTCCGAGTTTCGGCCGTGATCACATCACAATGCCTAATTAACAGGGATCCTATGCACAATCAACAGTTTGATTACTGTGCAAGTCCTTGGAGTTTCCAATTTCTGAAATTTCTTTTGGCAACGTGTTTCTGGCTCCACAGAACACTTTATGCTACCGGATTCCTTGCCTACTTCATAGGCTGCGGCTTCCAATGCCTAATTAACAGGGATCCTATGCACAATCAACGGTTTGATTACTGTGCAAGTCCTTGGAGTTTCCATTTGCAACGGTTCAGAGTTGCAACGTTTATAGGAATACTTGCAGCCTTTGAATTCCATTCAAAGTTAAACTTCCAATGCACCGCTTCAGTCTACCAATGACACTTATACAACCTTCCCTATTTAAGCAGCCTTGTTTCCTCTGTTTTTGCATCCATTCCATTCATTCTCTACGCCTCTTTTATCTCTCTTATTGCTTGCTCCATCTGTTTTCTTGCATTTCTTTAGCAATAACTTATTTTATTCCACGGATGCTGCGGAAGCCCAATCTTTTCTTGCAGGTTCAGGGGTTGTTGGTGAATATCTGGATGAGGAGATAGAGCGTGGAGATTCGAAGGTTGAGCAGACAAGCCATGATATCCACAGGCTTATGAACCAGGCAGCAAGGCTTAGAACCATCAAACGGCAAGCACACGAACGATACGCAGCACCAGATGCACTCATCCTTGTCCAGGTTGTGGGGGACTGCCTCGTTCATCTTGAGAGCACAATTGCTCTCATGGAGGCTAAGAACGAACTCGAAGAGGCCAAAGTGGCCATTGCAAGACAGTGTCAGGCTGCTCTTGACAAATATGGAAACAACTTCCCAGCCATCCCTAAGGATATGTAGCCTTTTCATCTTCTCTGTAATTCAGTGCTTTGCACTTTATTTGTAATGCTTGCTTTCATATCAATAAATGGAGTTACCCTTCTACTTTCATTATTGAGTGTATTCGAATTTCAATTTAGCCTCTGTTCATTTTATTTTCAAGGTTCATTGGTTGATGGATTGAGTGCATTCATATCAGCTGTGGTTAATTTTCTATTGTGCATTGGATCATGGTTTCAGTGCATTGCTATCCAGGATTGAGTCCATTTTTGGTTTCAGTTTCGGCAACAATTGGTAAACAGAGTAAACTCTAATGTTGCCAAAACCAGATCAATTGGAATTGGTAAAGATATTTTCTAATTCATTTGCATCCATAACAGAGGAAATTATGAATTTCCCTAATCCATTCCAAACAAATAAAAGGGGATGTTATTCTCCCTAATTCAATTACTGTTGCCAAAAAAAAGAAGAAGAGGATATTCCCTAATTAATTTCAATCAAGAAAAAGGGGATGTTATTTTTCCTAATTCAATTCATGTTGCCAAAAATAGAGGAAGGATATTCCCTAATTAATTTCAATCAAGAAAAAGTAATTTCAATCAAGAAAAAGGGGTTGTTATTTTCCCTAATTCAATTCATGTTGCCAAAAATAGAGGAAGGATATTCCCTAATTAATTTCAATCAAGAAAAAGTAATTTCAATCAAGAAAAAGGGGTTGTTATTTTCCCTAATTCAATTCATGTTGCCAAAAATAGAGGAAGGATATTCCCTAATTAATTTCAATAAAAAAAAGGGATGTTATTTTCCCTAAAACATTCCCATATTTCATTTCAATAAAAAACAGGGCTATGCACATTTTTCTCTAGACCGCTGGCTTGGCCTAGGCACTTGTACCATTTGTTGCTATACTTACGTCAATGCATCATTTTGTCTAGGCCGAGCCTGTGGCCTAGCTCACGTTTAAGTGGACAAAACGACAGGTTTCAAATGTTGCAAAAAATTCGATTTAATTGATGAGTTAGTGGCATAGCGGAATTGCAACAACCACTCTGCTTTATCTCCAACTACCCCTCCTTCTATTACCACTAACCTCCTTTCAAACAACCCACGCTGCGATCATGGTGAGAACAAAAATCTCAATGTTTGGTTATAATGATTCAAGAACAGGGCCCGAATCGCTGAGACCAAGAACAACCTCTCTTCCTCAATCAAACCTATCTCACATGACCATCCACTCAAGACAGCCACCGCCCACACCTCCGATAGACACCACAGCAAATCAAACGACATCCAATATCATTGGTGCAGTCATCAGAGAGATTGCTGAGGTTCCAGGTGATGCCGAGTCTGGGTCAGAGGAGAACGTTGCAGCTTCATTGAGTGACACAGAGTTGGATGACATTCCGATTTCGAAATTGAAGAGACCATCACAAGTGGTAGATGAGAGAGTACAACTAAGGAGGAGTAAAAGAAGAGTCGGGGGGATTTTACCGAGACCACCTCCAGTGAAGAAGTCATCTGGGGTGAAGCAGGTTGCTCAAAAGGAAGTCGTGAGGCCAAACCCTAGGAATCTTGAGTCGGAGGGAGAGTTTGAGGAGGCTGTTGACATTGAAGATTTGTCAGAGCCAACAGAGGATTCAGTCTTGGGCAAGCCAGAGGCCAAGCCTCGCAAGATACCCCCACTTGAATCTTTGAAAGGGTGGTTGAGGTTTGATACTTTAGACCTCAAAGCCAGATTACTTACAAAGCATGGTTCTGATATCACTCCATATGCTAGCTTTGATTTTGCTTCTCTAGACCCATTCGGAGTTGGTAATAGAATTAAGGAGTATATGCTTGCTATTGGTTGGGAATGCATGCTATCGATTATGGATGCTGCTTATTCTGAGCTCTGTTTAGAATTCCATACTAGTTTTTGGTCTAGCTCATTCTCACACACCTGCAAATCCATTATATTTTCTAGGCCAAGCTAGTGGCCTAGCTCATTCTCACACACCAACAAAGTACAAATCCATCAATTTTTCTAGGCCGAGCTAGTGGCCTAGCTCATTCTCACACACCAACAAAGTGCAAATCCATCAATTTTTCTGGGCCGAGCTAGTGGCCTAGCTCATTCTGACACACCAACAAAGTGCAAATCCATCATTTTTTCTAGGCCGAGCTAGTGGCCTAGCTCATTTTCACACACCAACAAAGTGCAAATCCATCATTCTTTCAAGGCTGAGCTAGTGGCCTAGCTCATTCTCAGAAATCCCTAATTCAATTTTCCTAGGCCGAGCTAGTGGCCTAGCTCATTACTGAAATGTACACTGACCACAAGCCACAATGCAAACCAGATTAATTGCTCAACAATAAGACTAAAAATAAATTGAAAGCATAGATCATTGGTAACACGATTCTGAAATTTGAATAACATTGATATATAATCTGATATTTACATCATACAACCAGAGCCAATATTTCCTGGAAATTACAGAATTATGTTGATCAACCAATTCTACCTACACCCATCCAAAAAATGGCAGTATCTTCCTACATTCAGCCATTTACACAGTGCAAAAGATCATGGAATGGAGATCTAACCATACTTACACATTCCATCCCTGCACAATCCATCAAAAACAGGCAATTCTTCCTACATTCAGCCATATACACTGAGGAAAAGGTCCTGGGATTTCATCTAACCATACTTACACATTCCATCCCTGCACAATCCATCAAAAACAAAGTGTCTACATTCACCCATCTACACACCAACAAAAATCCATGAGTTCTTGACATTCATCACTTCTCTTTCCCTACCCCTGCTATAGAAAATACCAGATAAAAAAATTCCAATAATCATGGGGACACCTCAGCAAATGCAGTAGCATAAATTTGAGGAGAGCACTGCAATGTTGATGGTAAACAATCTGGTCTTGCAAGTGCCTCCTTCTTCATATGAGGAATTTTATAACAGTTTGAACCAAGGCACTTCAAAACCTCAACCATGCATGACTGCAATGTCAAGAAGATTCGATTGCTTCTCTCTGCTTCAAACTTCAGGTATGCATCCTCAACATGGGCAACCAAATCAACAACTGATTTTGCACACTCCTTGCTCTGCAGGGACTGGATTGCTCTGAAAAATCCAAGGTCCAAGACGTTCAAGTCAGGAGAGTTAGGTGGCTGACTAAACAAACTGACCTTCAAACCACTTGATTCAACTGCACACAAGAATTCAACATCATCAGCAAGGATATGTGATGGCGCATTGTCTTGTTGAATGTAAATCTCATCCATAAGACTCTCTCTAGGCCACTTATTGGATATAGCTGGTAAAACTTTCGTAATCAAAAAATCCCTAATTACATTTTGTGTGATAGCTGCAATTGGTTTAATCTCCATTGTGCCGCGAGGCCTGTTGTGGCTCGATCTTACAGCTGCAACATGTTCAACTAGTGGGAAAACCCCAAATTTTCCATCAAACGTACATATACCGTTGGAGTCATACCTTGGCCTCGCAACAGCAGCTAAGAACATGACCTTAGGAATGAAATTAGAGTTTTTGGAGGTTCATACTGGATCGGATTCACCTGCGAGAAGATAGTAATTCTGTGATCTCTTGCTCAAATGGAACCACTTCTCGTCGATATGTACAATGTTCTCCATCTGCTTGAATGTTGGCTGGTTTGGTATTGTCGTCGGTTAGAAATGAGATAGGCAATGCTTCATTCGGCTCTGCAGGTTGGCTGGGGTCAAGATGGGTTTGATAGCATTTGAGTGGCGCCTAATGACTCCCTCCTTCAATTTCGTTGACAGAAAGTACCTACTCACACCGAGGTGGTAAGCCAGAGACCTGATGGTTGTCCTCTGGCTCAGAAGAATGTCTCGTATCCTTTCCAAATCGAACTCAATCCTCTTCCTTCCACAGTTTTTTGGTCTGTTGCTGCAATGATTATGGTTACCTGACTCTTGTCCGCGTTTCCACAGCCTCTGCAACGATCTCATTGAAACTCCGAACTGTTGAGCTACCTCCCTGGTTGCTGATCTCTTCAATCTCCCATCTTTTGTTTGCCCAACAGACAAGAGTATGCATCGCGCCGTGTACAACTATCAAGTTCTTTACCTCGACCTAAACTAGGAAACCATAGAGATAGTAAACACAAATGGCATAACATTATGAAATTATGAACTTCAGATGGAAGGATGAACCTTGTAAACCCAATCGCGACTCTAGTGCTGGCAAATTCAGGTCTGGAATGTTGATGGGTTGCTCAACCTCTTCTTCGTTGTCAAGTGTGGCGTTTTGGGATAATAATATACTAGAACAATCCGAGGAGAATTCATCAAGGCCGACCCAATTGCCCATAGGAGACTCAGGACTTTCATGCAATTCAACAGGGACCTGGGATGAAGAACCCATTTTTTAGGGCAAATAGATTGAAGAGAAGAGGGGTTTCGGTGGCAAACGAGGAGGGAGACTGACATTTCATTCAAACCCATACCCATTTAATTCAAACTGAAATTATTGTGTAAGGAGGGAAACGAAATCAATTTGAGATTTCCCCCGAAATTTTGGCAAAAATTTGAGCGGGCTAGGTTTAGATTTCTGGATTGTTTGTTGAAATGAGTTTCAAATTTGAATGGATTTTGGGAGAGAATTAGTGTGCAAGCGAGGAGAGAATGAGTGAAGGAGAAGGAGAGTTGATTTTTTCATACCCGTTAGGTTGTGCGGCCCACACACGACGAGACAGAAAGCCTGGGCTGTCAGCCCGCACTGTAGCGGCCTTAAACCGCGTGATTCAGCCCAAAACGACAACTATTATCAGCCGGAGGGAGTATTCTTAAGGTTGATGTCATAATGTGTTAGCCCAAAGGGTACTCGAACCTATTTTGATGATGTCAAGACTCGTAAATTAATTAGATAGCTAATTGGATTTTAAGTGTGAATGTGTGTAGTTTGCGACGAACATTAATTGGAAGCAACGAATTCAAGAACTCGCAAACTCAAGATCAAGTGTTATTTAGGATCGAATTTATATGTAAGTATGTATTATTTTAATACTTGGTTTATGTTCAAATACCTCAGAGATTAAGGGTCAAAAGGTTTTGTGTCAAACAAGTTTTGAAAAACGTTTTAAGGATTTCAAATCAGGCCTTAAACGTGATCACGGTTGTGGCCAAACGTGAATCACGGTTTGCAATTTCAGCTAACCGTGATCACGGTAAGCCTTACCGTGAATCACGGTTAAGGATATCAAAGTAAACTTTTACTTCCGAGAGTAACGTGAATCACGTTAAGGGGCTTAACGTGATCACGGTTAAGCAACCGTGATCACGGTTAGACCTAAACGTGAATCACGTCAGTCTAACGGCTAGTTTTTTTAAAGGCTTGAGGAGCTCGTCCTAACCGTAATCACGGTTACTCCTAACCGTGATCACGGTTAGAAGCAGACAAGTTCCAACAGTCACTTTGTCCACTTAAAACGGTCATTTTTATTCCCATCCTCTCTTGTCCGGACTTCCCTCTGCCAAACACTATATATACTCATCTTAGATGAGTTAGATAGTAAGAAATGAACATATAGAACAACAAGAGAACATTTGAGAAAGCTCATTCATAAAAATTCCATTTTTACAAACTCCAAAAATCAAAACACTCTTTACACAAGCTGTCCTCAACGATTTCAATCTTGTCTTGTGTCATTTTGGGAGTTCTTTTGAAGCTTTCTTTCTGAGGTAATTTGTTCATTTATTGGTGTTGAATTTAATCATACTATTATTCATTTTGTGTACACCAATTGTTTGTTGCATTTTGAGATAATATCCTTGTTAAGGTTTGAAAAGTGTACCTAACACTTTTGGGTCAAGGGTAGTGTTCTCATCCCTTGAAAGAGAACTTAGGTTTGTGGTTGAGCCCGGAAAAACCATAGGTTGTTAGTGAGCCTTGGAAAACTATTGATAGGTTGTGGTTGAGCCCTTGAAAAACCAATAGGTTGTAGTTTAGCCTTGGAAAACTATTGTAAGGTTATTGGTTAGCCCCGGAAAACCAATTGTAAGGTTGTTGAGCTGAACCCGTGAAAAGCTCTAGTGAATAGCAAGGTGTTGCATTCGAAAATCCTAAGAGGAGGACTCTTAGGTAGTGGAGTACAATTCGTGTGAATTGGAACCACTATACATATTTGTGTATTGCTATTCTTCTCTTCTCTATTTGTGCAGAAAGTTTGAAGTTTTTAGAAGGGACTATTCACCCCCCCCCCCCCCCCCCCCCCCCCCCTCTAGTCCATTCATTGACTAATCATCAATTGGTAGCGGAGCAAGGTCACTTGGAACAAGGTTCAGCAACCTCAAGTGAAAGATTCAAATGGATAGAGGAAGTATTTCCAGCACTTCAGATAGAGGAGCTTTCAATCAACCACCTTACTTAGATGGCAACAACTATCTTCATTGGAAAATCAAAATGAAGACCTTCCTTACGTCTCTCAACTGTGAATTGTGGGATTGTGTCGAGAAAGGTTTTGTGGCTCCAACTGAACCAGCCGGGACAGATGGAACTACAAGAGTTCTTGATTTTGAGAGATGGACTAATGCACAGAAGACAAGGAAGACTTTAGAAGCTAAAGCCATGTATGCACTTCAAGTCTCAATTTTCTTTGGTGAGTTCAATCGCATCAGCTCTTGCAAGACAGCAAAGCAAATTTGGGAAACGTTGGAGATGGCACATGAGGGTACTGCCCAAGTTTGTGATCTTCGATTGGACCAGCTCAAGACTGAGTATGAGCTTTTCAAGATGATGCAGGAAGAGTCTATCTATGATCTCAGCACAAGATTG
This sequence comes from Viola odorata, assembly GCA_963691705.1. Lineage (NCBI taxonomy): Eukaryota > Viridiplantae > Streptophyta > Magnoliopsida > Malpighiales > Violaceae > Viola > Viola odorata. The sequence continues at coordinate 26,482,480 of OY829542.1, forward strand.
CAAAATCTGTGCAGTGCCATGGATAATCTCGGATTGACTCAAAGCGATTCAGAAATGGTGAGGAAACTTCTGAGCATTCTTCCAAGCAAGTGGGTAGCAATCAAGACCACTATCAAGCAGAAGGAAGTGAAGCCATCATTCACTCAACTTGTGAGCTCTCTTACAGCTTTTGAGCATGAGTTGGGTTTGTACAATTTGGAGGAGGCAAATGTCAAGGAAAAGAAGAGCATTGCCCTTGCCAGTAAAATGGCTGAAGAGGATGAAGACACTCTTGCCTTCTTCACAAGGAAATTCCAAAAGCATTGGAAATCAAAGAAGAACAAATATCAAGGTGAGTCTTCTAACCATTTAAAGTTAAATTCTAATGCTGATGTTGTGTGCTTTGAGTGTGACAAACCAGGACATATCAAGAGCGAATGTCCTAGATTGGAAAAGAAAAAGAGATATGAGAAGCACAGCTCTAAGTACAAGAAAGAGGGGAAGAAGCATCACAAAAGAGCATTTAAAGCTACATCCACATGGAGTGATGATGATGCAACCTCAAGCAGCATTTCTTTGGAATCCTCATCCGGAGATGAAATGGCAAACTTGTGCCTTATGGCTCTAACGGATGATGAGGTAAGTTCTAGCAACTCTACTTGTGATGAACGTGATTATGATGAGTTGCAAGAGGTTTTTAATGAACTAGCTGATCGGTATGATCATGCTAATAAAAAGAATGCTAGTCTTGTTAAGGAACTAGAAAGCCTTAAGAATGAGATTAGTAAAATAGAAGAGTTTAACAAAGAGTTGACTAATAAGAATAAATTGCTTGACATAGCTTGTGGTAAGCTTAAGGAAGAAAATGGCAAATGTGAACTTTGTAAGAATTCCTCTAAGGAAATCTTTATTTTGGAAGAAAAGGTTAAAACGCTTGAGAACACATTAGCTAAATATGTGCGTAGCAATCATAGCCATTATCAATGCATGAATGATCAAAAGAATCTTGGTAATATGCATGGCATTGGTTTTAAATCTTCCACAAGCATGAACATGGGTAAAACCACTTTTGTCAAAGCAAACTCTTCTAATAATCATGCTAGTTCATCTAGAGTTCAAACCAAGTCCTCACATGCTAAACCGATTTATAAATGTAGCTATTGCAAAAAATTTGGTCATCTATCTTATTTCTGCTACATTCGTAGAGGATTTGTTGGTTGGAAACAAATTTGGGTACCAAAGGGTACTTATGCAAATGAGGAAGGACCCAAACGTGGTTGGGTTCCTAGAGCTAACTGAGTTGTTTTGTAGTTGTGCCGAAAACCCAGTGCAGATTAAAGATAATATTTATCGGGTGTTCGTGGCACATTTCGGGTGATGAATCGAAGCTCACCCTTGTGGTAATTTTGAGATGTCATTTTTGATTCAACTATTATGTGATTATTTACTAAATGTATTTGATCATGTGGTTAATTGTTTCAGGACTGATAATCTTGTTTTGTTTTGTTTTAAATGAGTTTGAGATGTGTTTGAACGTTTTCGGTTTGAAAGATCGGTTTTTGGACTTGAAACTTCGAAATTTTGGATTTCACTTCAGCACCTAGCGTGATTCACGTTTAGAGTCTAAACGTAATCACGGTTGGCAATTTTTGCTTACCGTGATCACGGTTAGAACTAACCGTGATCACAGTTAGGCACTGGGAATTTAAAACGCGTGTTTTCCCTCTTTTTCCCAAAAATTCAGTTTTACTCTCTCTCTTCAAACCCGAAATCCCTCTCTTCTCAACTCGATTTCTTTGCCGATTTTACACTCAAATCTACTCTGATTTCGATCAAACTTTGCCAAAACATTACCCACACATCTCTAAACAAAACCCATTTGTTGATTTTGGATTTAATCCGCAAAATCAAGTTTTCCTCATATTTCCCCAATCCGAAACCCTAACTCTCCAAATTCGGATTTTTACTGTTTATCCTCGATTTCTTCTGTTTGTAATGGCTAAAGGATCGTCCTCCAAGCGTCCTAGAGCTACTACACCAAAGAGAAGACGACTCAAGAGTGTAACCGGAGCTGCCGCGACAACTTCTTCCGTGGAACCAGATTATGCAGCTTTAGCAGCAGTGGATCCTCAATTCTACGTGCCTCCTACGGCATTTGACTCCAGGTTTTTCGTTAATGAGGATGCTTTTGAAAATTATCACAATGTCTTTAAGAAGGGTCAGTTGATAAAGCCACACTTATTCAATTTCAAGAATTTTATTAAGTGTGATGTGCCTATGCTTGTGAATGCTCAAGGTTGGTCTGGAGTGGTTGCTAGGTCTAGATTCTATAGTCCTGTGCTTGTGAAGAATTTTTATGCCAATCTTCAGTACAATAGAGCAATTAAGTTTGCGGACCATTGTGTGATTACTTCTCGAATCTTTGGGAAAGATATTCGAGTTGATATGGAGATGATGTGCAAGATTCTGGGTGTGCCGAATGAGGGAATGTGTTTTTACAAGTCTCGGGGTACAATTGATCATCCTGATTTTTCGACCTTTGAGCAATGGAAGACAGTAGCTCCTACTGAGCTCGTTCGTAAGCCGGTTCCCCTTAAGGCTTTGGATCCTTTGTGTTTTTTGTTGTACCACCTAGTGTCCAAGATAGTTCTTCCTAGGGTGGGTGATTTAAGCACAATTCCGGGTATCGAAGTTTGGATTCTGTTTTGTTTGTTGACGAAAAAGAAACTCAACCTTGGATTTTTGGTGCTAAATCATATGGCTAAGGATCGCCTTAAAGGTCATGGGTCTGTGGTTCATCTTCCTTATCCACATTTGGTGATGGATATTTTGGAGGCTCATGACATCCGCATCCCTTATTGTGACGAGTTTTCGAAGGATTGTGTGACTTATGATATGACACACATCACTTCTCGATGGAAGCTTCGTTTAGAGAATGGTCGACTTGCCTATGGATTTGATAAGATGTCAGGCAAGCGCTTTGAGGTGGCTAGGGATCTCTCTTCTCTTGGTGATGGTGCAAGTGCTTCCCAACCTCCGGAAGATGATGCTGAAACGGAAGAAGAAGAAGAGATAGAAGCTGATGCTGATGCTGAGGATGAAGATGGTGCTGATCAAGAGTATGTGGACCTTACATCCTTGGGGGAGCGGATGCTTGACCTCTCCTCGGATGTGGCTGATCTTCAGACGTCGATGTGCCACTTTGGGATTCGTCTTGCTCAGCTCGATGAGAGACAAGCAGCTAGAGATGCTAGGAGTGAAGAGATGTTTCAGGCTATCATGGCTCGTCTTCCACCTCCTCCACCACAGTGATTTGTAGTCACTTATGTTGGTTAGCATTTCGTTTTTAAACTCTTTTGGCATGTCTAAGTAACTAACTCTTATTTTTGGATATTTTTAGGATGTTTAGTTATTATTTGTAGTGTGCTTTGTTGGCACTCTATGAGATGATAACTGGATTGTCTTTATATTCTAGTTGCTTATTTGCCTTGTTTGGATGCTTGCTCCTTTACCTTCTCTTATTTTTGAATGTTTATATTCTCCTAGTTTGGTTTCCTTCGTGTTGTGCCTCCTTTTTGTTGATGACAAAGGGGGAGAAAAATGGAATAAGGAGGAAATGTGAGAAGTATATGCTATGGAGGAGAATATGCTATGGAGGAGAATGGAGAATTTGTTATTTTGATCTTTATATCAATAGGTAGCATTTTGTTTTTATTGGTTTGCCTTTGTGCAAGCTTGGTTGGAATTGATAGCAAATGTGTTGATATCAATTGGTAGCTTGTTTATTCTTTGTCATGCTTCTTTGTGCAATCTAACGTTTTATGTAGGGGGAGCATTAATGCTCTTTATGCATTTCGTAAGGGAAGTTTTTATGGCAAAGATATAGGGGGAGTATTTTCTTAACTCACCTTTTTCACATTTCAACTTAAAATTATGTACTAATTGTGTTTTAGTTAATTTATGGTTGTCATCATCAAAAAGGGGGAGATTGTTAGCCCAAAGGGTACTCGAACCTATTTTGATGATGTCAAGACTCGTAAATTAATTAGATAGCTAATTGGATTTTAAGTGTGAATGTGTGTAGTTTGCGACGAACATTAATTGGAAGCAACGAATTCAAGAACTCGCAAACTCAAGATCAAGTGTTATTTAGGATCGAATTTATATGTAAGTATGTATTATTTTAACACTTGGTTTATGTTCAAATACCTCAGAGATTAAGGGTCAAAAGGTTTTGTGTCAAACAAGTTTTGAAAAACGTTTTAAGGATTTCAAATCAGGCCTTAAACGTGATCACGGTTGTGGCCAAACGTGAATCACGGTTTGCAATTTCAGCTAACCGTGATCACGGTAAGCCTTACCGTGAATCACGGTTAAGGATATCAAAGTAAACTTTTACTTCCGAGAGTAACGTGAATCACGTTAAGGGGCTTAACGTGATCACGGTTAAGCAACCGTGATCACGGTTAGACCTAAACGTGAATCACGTCAGTCTAACGGCTAGTTTTTTTAAAGGCTTGAGGAGCTCGTCCTAACCGTAATCACGGTTACTCCTAACCGTGATCACGGTTAGAAGCAGACAAGTTCCAACAGTCACTTTGTCCACTTAAAACGGTCATTTTTGTTCCCATCCTCTCTTGTCCGGACTTCCCTCTGCCAAACACTATATATACTCATCTTAGATGAGTTAGATAGTAAGAAATGAACATATAGAACAACAAGAGAACATTTGAGAAAGCTCATTCATAAAAATTCCATTTTTACAAACTCCAAAAATCAAAACACTCTTTACACAAGCTGTCCTCAACGATTTCAATCTTGTCTTGTGTCATTTTGGGAGTTCTTTTGAAGCTTTCTTTCTGAGGTAATTTGTTCATTTATTGGTGTTGAATTTAATCATACTATTATTCATTTTGTGTACACCAATTGTTTGTTGCATTTTGAGATAATATCCTTGTTAAGGTTTGAAAAGTGTACCTAACACTTTTGGGTCAAGGGTAGTGTTCTCATCCCTTGAAAGAGAACTTAGGTTGTGGTTGAGCCCTTGAAAAACCAATAGGTTATAGTTTAGCCTTGGAAAACTATTGTAAGGTTGTTGGTTAGCCTCGGAAAACCAATTGTAAGGTTGTTGAGCTGAACCCGTGAAAAGCTCTAGTGAATAGCAAGGTGTTGCATTCGAAAATCCTAAGAGGAGGACTCTTAGGTAGTGGAGTACAATTCGTGTGAATTGGAACCACTATACATATTTGTGTATTGCTATTCTTCTCTTCTCTATTTGTGCAGAAAGTTTGAAGTTTTTAGAAGGGACTATTCACCCCCCCTCTAGTCCATTCATTGACTAATCATCAATAATGTACCTTAATAATTATAATAATTAAATATTCAAATTTATATCTATATTTCACATTAATTGACTTTCTGAAATAGTAACATTCAGTAAAATAAATACTAAAAGTTCAAGTAAAATGTATAGTAACATTTCGTAGAAAAATGTCGATTATTACGATCCGAAGGGAGTAATAAGTAAGGCAGTTAAAAATATAATTATTATAATCCAAAAGCGGGAGTTCCCACACTTATGATTAATTGTAATCCATATTATGGATTAATGGTAATCCCTATTTTGGTTAGTAGTCCGGGAGAGAAATAATAAGATCAGAGGATGTTTTATTAAGGTTGATGTATTGTTTAGAGACGATGGTAAATATATTAAGTTAAAGAAACTTATAAAATGGGCACATGAAAATGATGAAATGAAAAATAACATTATTCAAGAAAGATCCTTGATTCCTTGTGTTGTCCCATCATCCTTGGTAAGGTTGGATAGAGTGGAATTGGTTTGATTTTGACATCTGAATTTATAAAAAGAATAATATGACCAGTAGCAACAATGCTGACAGCAAATCAATTTGAAATTGCTGTAAGACCTCCAAACATCAATTAAAAAAAACAAATGGAGTATTTTGTTCAAAATTCTCACAAGTACCTCTGCCAAGTTCCAATCTTTTCCTGTCTTTCTTTTAAATTTTTCCTTGAAACGAACTTTGTGTACTATATAGGGTAATCATCTTTGTTTTTCTACAAGAAAGGTGATTTTCTTTTTCGTACTACACACTTCTTCCATTACAAAATAAAAATCATTTTCTTTTTTTTTATAATAAAATTGCAATTAATAACACTCTTTTATCCATAATCAATATATTTTAATTGTCTGATTTTAGTGACTAATAAATATAAAAGTGAGATTTTTAATTGCTTTCTAAATCCGTGTGACATTAATTGTTTTCTTAATTAGTGTGAAATCATGATCAATAATATTTTATTTATGGCGGAGGGAATATATGTTGTGATAAAGATATTGTTTAAGGTAGTAATATTTTTTCCTTAAATATTTATCATTTTAACATTATTTAAATAAACACTGGTATGTTTTTATTTCATTTTCAATAAAATATGATTTTTGTTTTTAGAAAGTCATGCAATGTTAAAATTTAACTCAATCCATGAGTAATATAATAATCATTTTTTTAAAATTAATTTAATAAAAGTAACAGGAGAGAATTAATGGGTAAAGTGATAATCATTTCCTGAGGCTTGTTCGATATCATTTTCTGTTTTGAGTTTTATGTTTTTTTTACTGACTTTTAAAACACAAAACAGAAAATAAAAAATCACTTTTTTTTGTTTTTAAAATTGTATTTCTATTTTCATAAATTGTTCACTTAAAAGAATAAAATAAAAATAAAAATAAAAATAAATTATTTTACCAAATATGTTTTTCTTTTAGATAAAAAAACAAAAAATCAGAAACAATAACGATAACAAACAAGCCCATCTGTGTTTGTTTTTTTTCCTTCCTAATGTGATAATCATTAACAAAATCTAACGTCATAAAATAAACAAATGTAAAAGAAAAAAACACATCTTTTTATAAAAAAAATAGATAAGTCAATAAAAAAATGAAGGATCAAATACTATATCAGGTATTTTTTTAGAAGTGTATAATCTGTTCAATTACATTTCGTGTTTTAACTATAAAATTGTTTTATTTTGTGCAAGTCAAAGTTGTGAAAATCTCAAAGTTTTTGCATCCAACAGTCAAAACTCGCGTTCGCATGAAGCCAAAACACAATTGTTTTGACTACTTCAATGATTATTTATGACATTAATCATTTTTTATTTTTTTTACCGGTGAGACAACGATAAAAGTAAATCAAGAACTAAATTGAAGTAAATATAAAAACTATCCATTTTCACTTCTCCTAAGTCATAAACTTTAATATATATATCGAAAAATGCTTGACATAATTATATGGGGAATGAGGTTTTATTCCCATTACGTTGCATACCAACTACCAAATATAATCATAATAGCCAGGATTGAAACTATTTTATGTCTGGTTATGAAACTGGCTGGAAGTGTCAAGAGGACTAACATTGTATTTCATAATAACCGGGAGAAAGATGGCTTCCTTTCCGACATAGCGCCTCATTGCAGCGATGATAAACGAACTAATTTCCCACCCAACACAAAGAGAGAGAGAGAGCCAAGTTACTGTTACAGAACAAGACTACTCACCAGAAGAACCATAATGTTGTAATTATACGGCGCATACCGTAAACACAGGTTTGAAGCCTCTCCATAGAGAGCTCTAAGTTACAAAGTTCCAATCCCAGCAGTCATTAACAATTGCAAAGAAGAAATTTTACTCTCTAACTCCAACTATAATTCCGAATTTCAATCCACTGCAGCAGGACGTTATAGTGCGAATTCCTGCCTATGAATGCTGCCAGTCAGAACAAAAATGATGGATCATAGCGAATGCTTTTCAGCTCAAGTCATCTAGTCACCAAATAAATCATCATCATTATCATCATGTGAGCTCAAGTTATTTCCAGGGTTTGCACTTAAAGTATCAAGTGCCTTTTTATTTGACGAAGCTGGTTTACCGCCAGTACCAACTGAAGGATATGCCCAGGAAGAACCCACTTTGTCGGCAAAAGACTCCCCGTAAAGGTCTTCGTAAATTCCACTATTCGGTGCAGTTTTGACCTTATTCAGGACTTCTTGTAGTTTATTCGTAATGCCTTTGGGGGAAGCATTGTGCTCCTTTGCAGAAAATTGTTCCCTACCTTTGGGTATTACCATAACCTGTACAAGAGATTCATATTTTCCAACAAGGCTTCCTTCTTTTACACCAACTGGACCTGGCTCTGTTTCTACGTCAGCACCATCTGAAACCCCAACAACTTCAATCAGCTCACTGCCAACTTGATCCTTGAAAGCCACTTTTGCCTTCTTGATCCTCTTCGCAGCTCTCTCTGACTGCTGGTTCCCATTTCTTTTATTTAACAAACTACCAGAATCACTGTTTTTGGACAGTAAATCAGGCCTGATTAAACCGTAACGATTCAACAGAGTATTATAAGCTAAAACAGCTTCTTCATCAGAGGGGTCAGGAGGTGGTGGTAGATTGATCTCTGAGGGTGTTGGCCGGCCTGGAAAAAGAGCAGCGTCGTTTTTTCTCAAGATATACACTCGGGTTGAAGCAGCAAACCGCAATGATTGACCAGCTTCAATTTCCACGGGAGTATCCTTAGTCAACCGCTCGTTTGCCACAAACGTGCCATGTGCAGACCCCAGATCGATAACAAAAATGCTGTAGAACTCACAAAACAAATGAATTTCACAGGAATTCTCACATCTAATGAAGCTAGATTGCATATGAGCAAACAACACCAATCCAATGGCAACTATCTGTATATCTTGACAGTTAAAATTATTTTAAGCATTTTTTGACACCAGTGGCTCATCAGTAAAAAGGGTTGGATGAGTCACATTTTAGGGTTATTTGATCTAAATTAAACATTAGGGATAGCCTCATTGCAGTACCAGCCTAACATGCATGCCGTCATAAATAATAGATGCTTAAATCACATGAAGTATTTAAACGAGTTAGAAATTTTTCAATCCTAACCATATAGTTTGTAAGCCTTCTCTACTATCAATTTTAACTCAAGACTCTCCTTAAGTTTGACAATATAGATCCCAGCCCATCTAGATGGCAAACCACTCCACATCATGCTTCAAACAAACAGTGACTCCTACTCTTTGTTGTACCGACACCAAGTTCTTTTCATTGGATAGCAAACTCTGGGTCAAACAAGCTCCAACAAAGGAGAGAGATTGAATAATAATATCAAACAGAGAAATGCTAAACTCAAAATGCATCTCTTTCTTCTTTCATTAGAAAGAATAAACATTACGGCATACAATATGTTGAACTAGATCAATCTATATTAAAACAGAGACATCCAACTGAAATATCCAACAAACAAAACCTTAAATGAGCATGCATAATTCTTCGAATGAGCAATAGTATGATGTACAGTACCACAAACTGATGGCAATAACAACTTTATTACCAGAATGCTATCCAGTTGAAAGGTAACAATGTGGTTTGAGGCAAATTAAGGTAACAAAGGCATGATGAAGAACTAAGCATGAGAGGCAACTAAAACAATGTCAATAGAGAAGGAGCAAAGATCTAACCTTCCGTTCTTATGAGGAACAACAGCAGCATGTTGGCGTGAAACAGACTGATGATCAAGCACGAAATTACAAGCTTGAATTTGCCTTCCAAAAATGTGTCTCTTCCTATCTAGATGAATCTTATCAAGAACCTCTCCGTCCTTCAAAACTTCGAGATAATATACTCCTGGACGGGGTTCAATCGCCCAGTCTGGTGGCTTCCAACTTGATTGCCCCCCTCCAATCTGGGTTGCAGGCTGAGACTGCCCCACCAACGGCCCAGCCTCAGGTACCCCGTGGCCCTGCTTTCGATCAGCATAAGGCTGGTCTGGAAGCAGAGTTTGCTGTGTCTGTGAGTGTGAATATTGTACAGAAGGATGTTTAGCAGTTTTAGGTGCAGAATTGACAGCAACTGAGAATGGTTCAGCAGACTGAGCTTTCTTGAACCGCTCAAGGCCTGCTCTACCATACATTCTATTCTTCTAGCCTCGTTAAGGAAACTTGTAATCTATGAAGGAAGCATTATCGTCCAAAACCGGAACCAACCCAGATACTCAATTTTGCAAGGTATTCCAGTGGAACACCATCCACAGCCACACTCAAATCCTAAACCCTAAAGTTCAAATAAACCATTAGAAACAGATACGAAACAAAAGACCCAAAATTTGCTTCAGTGATCAAGATTAAATAACACCCAGTTAAGCGGACAAAGGAGCTAAATTGGAGAAAGAACCGAGATCGATGGTATCAAAGGACCATAACAGTGAATAAATTCAGAAGGCGTAAGAAGAATTATGTGGTGAATTAAGAATAAGAGAAAATACAAAGGAGTAAATAAATAAAATAAAAGAGGTTAACCTTAACAAGATGAGAGCGTTCCGGTCAGAAAGGGATGCCAAATTGCCAATGCTATGCAATGAAAGCCAAAATCCCAAAGCGTGAGCAGAAGCCCAGGAGTAGGTTTCGGCCGAAGCGACTCTTTAACCCAAAAAAAAGACCAAGTGACTCCAATTTTCCAATTAAACTTTTTTTTTTCGACCCAAAAAACATTTTTATTGCTCAAACCTTCTCTTCTGTAAAAAAGAAAGAAAAAGGAAATTTCAATTTCTCCCGCAGCTATTTATCTTTTCTTCTTAGATCTTATAAATACGAATCTAACCGAATTAGTTTCTGTTTTTTTTAAAATCTTTTTTAATTTACCCTAGTATTATTTTTTTCATTACATTTTAGAAAAATAGTAATAAAATAACATTTTAAACTTTACTTATTATTTATTTTTTTGTATTTATAATAAAAAAATTCCAAATTTTGTTTTAAAATAGAAAGTTTCATCTAATGGTTAATATAACGGTAATACATAACAATCGTAGTTGCCGCGACTACAATTGTGTCGTAAATCTACCAAAATCTATAGTATACAAAATTAATGCAAATAAAAGATTTAGAGGGATTTAAATATGTCACATCAATTTTTAAAGTGCTTTGTAAATATAACATGTGGCTTTATTTTATTTTATTGATTTTTTTCTTCAATTATTATTTTGGTCTTCATAAATGTATTAAATTCTTTTTAATAGGATTAAATCCTAGTTAATGATTAATAATACTACTAAATAATATTTATCTACTCTTCACTAACCTTCTTTTAAAGTAAAAAAATGAAAATACTATAACTATGAAAAAATTACTAATTAAAACGTTAAGTAAGCATGATTACTTCCTATCTTTCCTTCCTCTTAAGTTGTTCCATTCACCTCTTTTCTCATTTCAAACTTTGTGGTGGGGATGGGCCAAAAAACCAAAATTCAAAAATCCGATCTGAACCAACAGTAAACCGCACTAAAAAATAGATTATTTGATCCGAAAAAATAAAATTTTATCTGATCCGAAACTGAACTAAAATTTTATTTGGATATCGGATATCCAATTTGAGAAATATAGGATAATTGATTAATCCGAACTGAACCGATCCGAACATAAATTTATTTCAATTTCATTAAAATAAACCCATAAAAGTGAAAGGAAAACTAAAAAACAAATCATAATGAACTTAAATTATTTTGTATACATAAAAAATGACACATTCATTTACGTAGAACTTAATATTTAGATTTATTTTTAAAAAAAATTATTCCCTAAGTATTTACTTCACCATGGAAAAGTTGACACAAAAAAATTAAATGATAATAATATCTTGCTATATGTATATTATTTTTGTATAAATATATTATAGGGAAAAAAACAGATTGACACCAAACATTTACTAGAAAAGATAATTTTGTCACCTATTTTTACAATTGACCAATTTGGCATCTAAGATTTCTTCGTCAGACAAATTAACTACCTATGTTTTTGCTGTTAGACAATATTGTCACCTTGCCACTCAATTTTGATTAACGGTGTTAAATAATTGACACGTGGCCGTTATCTAATAATGTGGCCTTTATTATTATTATTTACTAAATGATATGCCACATCATCATTTTAAAAAATATAAAAATAAAAAATAGGGGAAAACTTAATTTTTTTTAAATTCTAAAAAAAATTAAAAATTGAGAAAAAATAATAAAACAGAAAAAAATACATTTTTAAAAAGTTAAAAAATTATAAACAAATTAAAAAAATCTAGAAAATATGAAAAAAATAAACAGAGGAAAAAAAATGAATGTAAAACAATATAGGAAATTCAAACCAATAGGATTTAAAAAAAAAATTGAACGAAGTCCTTAACCCTTTCCTCTTCAATCCCTTTAACAAACTCACTATCCTAAACTAGAAACTAAATAAATGAGGCGTGAAGTGGTGAAGTTAGCATCCCTAACCTCTATAAGGAGTGCGTTTTTTCTTTTTTCTTTTTTTCCTTATGTTTTTCTATTTTCAAGATATTTTATTTAAAAAAATATATATAATAAAATATTTTAAAATAATTTATTTTTACACTCTACGGAGTGTCCAATTATTTTTTTAAAAATCCTATTGGTTTGAATTTTCTATATTTTTTTACATTCTAATTTTCCCCCTCTTTTTAATTTTTTTCATATTTCTAGGATTTTTTATTTTTCTGAAAGTTATTTATTTTATTTATAATTTTTAAAAAATGTATATTTTTTCTTAAAAAAAATTATATTTTTCTGGAATTTTTTAAAAGCGTTTAAGAATTTTTGCCCTATTTTTTCAATTTTTTATTTTTTAAAATGTAGACGTGGCATGCCATTCAATAAAAAATAATAATTAATATCACATCATTAAATAACGACCACGTGTTAATTATTTAACACCATTAGTCAATATTTAGTGGCACGATGGTAATATTGTCTAATGGCAAAAACATGGATGGTTAATTTGTCTAACAGAGAGATCTTGGGTACTAAATTGGTCAATTGCAAAAATGAGTGTCTAAATTGTCTTTTCTAGTAAATATTGGATGTCAATCTGTTTTTTTTTCCTATATTATATTTACAAGATGATTAAATTTTCCAAATAGTTAAATTTAATTTTGAATCTTTTAATAGTTAATCGTATGGCAAACTTTTTTTAAATTTGTGTGTAAAAAATATATTTTAAATTTATTAGAAGCAAAATATTTTACGTAAGCATGATAAATAACTAAATAATTACAATAATCTCAGTGGGCTTGTACTTTAATTTTTCAACACTTATCATAATCTCATAATCTAGCCTTTTAAAAATAAAAAACAATTAGGAGGGGAGCATGGATTTCCAACTTATGTCTCTGATAGGCTATCGAGATTTTAAAAAATAAATACAACTTAATATTAGATACAAAAGATTGCAAATAATGGTAAGAGATTCGATCCACAAAGAATGGGTAGCCTTAGAACAAGATAAAGACCGGATTTTAACACTTTAGTAGAATGAGGGGTTTTGTTTAAATTAAAAATACCAAAAATAATAAAATCAGAAAGGACTTGATTTAACAATCAAGTGTGACGTGTGTGATCAAACAATGATGTAAAAGATTCCCAGTAAAAACTCGAACAAGGGTATGAATTCATGGTGTTCTATCATTGATGCAAAAGTGTTTGTTTCTGATTTACAGAGTTGCTATAGATTCCAGTTACCTTAGTTCTCTTACTTCTCTCTTGTTTCAAACTACTTAAAAGAGACACTCGATTAACTAGCACCTTGCTGGTTAAAGGGTTTACTAAGTTGATTGATCCTCATTAGGGGAAGACAACTCTTAACTAAGACACCTCGCTTATTAAGTGGGGCTTAATTAAATCACTCACTCTCTCTAACCTCAAAGAGTTACTATTAAACTGAGATCATACTAGGTGTCTACTTATCTTCTTAGCTTTATTTGTTGTTTACCTAAAGCCTTAAAGAATGACCCTAATTGCACAAGTCAAAATCTAAGATGATGAGGCATAAACTTAACTTGGACAATATGACAAGCAATTAAGGACTTTATGAATGCAAATCCAAAAATTTGATCGGTTGTCAAATTCGTCAAATAATAATCAAGTACTGATATATAAAATAAATTGTGCACAATGATAAGAAGTTCGTTCCACCAAGACAATGGAATAAATTCCGGTTTAAAATGATGACCAATGCAATAGGAATAAAATGGGATTTTGGAAAAAGATTAACAAAATAATAATTAAATAGTGTCATTAAAAGTGGAACAAGTTCAGAGATTGATTGTGTGAACAAGTATGATAAAAAAATCCTAGTAAAGGCAAATACAAGGTTACGATTCAAGTATTAATTGATCATTGATGCAGAGATATTCGCTCCTAATTTATGGAGAAGCTATAGCAACCAGGTACATTTAGATTCCCTCATTTCCACTTGTAACAAGTTTCTTAAAGGTACGCTTATAAGATTTAACTAGACAAATTGATAAAACTAGGGAAAGACTAACTTTAGGCCAAGACTAAGGTACGTTTATAGCCATTAGACCTAATCATGCATTCACTCTAGTCTCAAAGAGCCTTGAACTGAGATCGATCTAGTTGTTTGCTTATCCTTCGGGCTTTGTAATCCCAGCCTTCGGGAACTACTTTAATTGGACAAATTAGAGATTAAGATTATCAAACTTAAACCTAACATGAACAATATTGGCATTAAATCAATGAATGGATGAACAAAAATATAGAAACTATATAAAACAATTAGATCTCACAATTAAAATGAATCATAAACCTTTATTGCCTTCACTAGGAAAGAAAAATTTAGCTAGAATTAAACATAATGGATGATAAATGGAAAAATACGAAATTGCATAAAAATCTCATTTTCTATGGAAGAAGATGACGGAAGCAAGTTTGAAAACAGAACTAATAAGAAACTAAAATCCAAGACCCGAGATAAAAATTCTGAGAATTAAGGGAGATTAAATAATATTTTTCTCCTTTAATTATCTCATAATATTCAAAATTGTAATTTATTCTGATCCAAATCCCTTAGGGCATCTCTCTTATCTTCTTCTGATCTTATCCAAGCATTTGCAAAGAGTCCAGAATGCGTCTTCCTTGCTCTCCTCAGAACGCTGCGTTTTGTCCCTTTTCTAGATTCTCCACTGCCTTTGTTCTTCTAGGCCTAGAATAAGGCCTTGAACTCCAGAATTTCTTCTAGGGCAAGAATAAGCTCAGCAAAACCGGTGCTTTTAACAACTTTCTTCTCTGTCTCATTTGAATCCTCAATTCTGCAAAAAGATGAGAAAATGGCACATAATCAGTAGTATCTCTATCTAAAACACACAAATAGATAAATATATTCATCAAAATTAGCTCATAATCAATCTAAAATTATGAAGATTAATTAGATCTCACAAATAAATAGAATCATACACCTTTTGGTCTTTACCAGGAATAAAGAAACTTAGATAGACCTACAAATGTAAATTAAAAGCATGAAAGAAAATTGCATAAATTAAAACTCCCTGTTTCCAAGGAAGAAGATGAAGTAGAAAGAGAGAAGAAATTCAGAATTTTATTCCTAAGATAGATGATAGATTTTAGATAATACAAGGAGAGATTAAATAGTAATTTTTCCTCCTTGATTATCTCTTACCAATATTCAAATTCTAAATTTAAATGCTAATTAAATTGTATCTGATCCAAAAGATTTACAACTGAAGGTAAGATAAGATCTCTATTTGAATTTGAACTGTCAAGAGGCGCATAACTGCTCCTCTTATCTATTTTCGCATCCTGGGCCCAAAAGCTCGGCCCACTGCTTTTACAAGTTCAGAATGTCGGTCAAGAAAATATTCTTGGGCAAGAAAATAGTCTTGGTCTAGAGTTTGAGAAATCTTCATCTATTTATGATAGTTTTTGCTCATTTTCTCCAAAGTTATTCCAAGATCTCTTTTTTTTTATAAAAATGAATGATTGTAGCTCTAATAAGTAGATTTACTGCCTAAATTGCAATCAATTAACTATCAAATATGATCAAATTATACACTCAATCAATCTCTTGGTCAAGGATATGTATATTAGTTGACCAACACCTTTCTTATGCTAAAATTAATCATTTATGTATATTTCTATTCTATATTGTATAAAAAATTTAATTCTACTTGGAAATAATCCTTCAACATTTCTCTTGACCACTTCTAAGCTCGATACGATTCTTACAACCTTAGTCATGTCATCAATTAGCCATACATATAAACTTAGACCATTATTAGTTATTAAAACTATCAAACATATATTAGTAATATTAGTGTTGGTCATTAATTAGTTTAAGATACAGTGTTATTAAAGTATATCATGGACATATGTTCATTGTTCAATATATTACGTAATAAGAAAATAATTATATTGTTATAAGAAAGAACCATGTCATGAAATTAGTAAATTAGTAATATATTAGTACTTATACTTGTCTGATAAACCTATGTAACAAAAAACTATGTCAAGAAACTTTTGAGGCTCTAAATCTAATCATCATCATGTAACGAACAAATATTTAATTTTTTTTACATATTTGTGTCAAATTCGTATGTCGTATTCGATACTTTAATACTTATATAATTGACTCGCCGTCGAAACGGGTCAAAAATAATATTAAATCCTAAGGCCTAGATGCACAAACTAATTTGCGTATAATGGTAACAAGGTCGATCCATAGGGACTGAAGATGACAACTTGCCTTAGATGTATGACAAAGACAAATGCAATTAAATAGTAACAATGGGTGGGGGGGGAGGGTTTGTTGGCTAAACTGGTTAACCAAAAGATATCAAGGGCAAGACAACTAACAAGGACAGAAATAATAAAATTAACAGAAATAACAATCATAACTAAATAAATAGGAAATTAAATGAGATAAAATCAAATAAGGAGAGATCTTAGCAAGGGATTATCTTGGGTTGCGTCGAGGCTTAGTCAGTCATCGACGCACATATTCTATTCTTATGCCATAGACGTGCTATAGGGGCCAGGTACGTTTAGGCCCCCTGCTTTCCTTCGTAAGAGAAGCTACCCCCCGTTTTCACATATGAGGCAGCCTTGACGCTGCGTCGTCCTCCCAGACACTAGGCAGGGAGGCAATACTCATAGCGCCCATGAAATTAAGGAAAGCCATGTCCATGGCTAAATGCCTCCCAGTTTGTCAAGCTCGCGACACCGTCTTAATCGCTCACTTATCCTAGACAGAACGGACCAAGCTAATGATAATCTGTCTAGTGTCTACTATATTCTAAGGCTTCGCATTAGTTATAACCAAAGAAATGACAAAGATCTAAGATAGTAAACTAGCAGGTGATCAAGCTCCTAATAAAACCATCTAGATCTAACAATAAAAACGACAAGCAAACAAATACAACAACAAGAATATGTTAAGCACGATTTGGCCTCGTGACTACCTCTATGCAACCCTCAAATAACCCTTGCTAAGTGGATGAACTTAGCCAATCATAATAATAAATAAAAAGACAGATTTAATATAAAGCATAAAAGGAAAGAATGTAATAAAAGGAAAGAAAACTCAATAAATACCGGCTGGAGTTAAAGCTCCGGTTTGAAGAGTAATGTCGGTAGCGGCTACAAAAGGGAGTGACGATTCCCAAGGAGACTAAAAAGGAAAGTAGGTAAGCGGCTGCCCCCAAAAGGATTCTATGATATGATATAAGATGATGTGCTAAAAACCCTAAAAACTAATGTTTATATACCCTCATAGCTCACAAAAGGACAAAAGAAAGCTAAGAGAGGTACAAGGGAGCGTGTGTGTCGTAGGGAATATTCCTAGGGTAGCCAAAAAAAGGATCTTGAGGGAATCCCGTGCGGATCTTCATTGGCGCGTCCTTCTGGAAAGATCTACACGTGCGGCAACGATTCTCGGGCAAAATGGGGCTCCAGATGGTTCCAATGCGGTTCCAGGGCTAGATAGCACGACTCACATCCAGGGCTCGACGACGGGAAAGCTACTAGGCCTCAATGATGGTCTTGACATTTTGTGATCTCTAGCAGAATTCCACTAAAATGGTGGATTCAAAGGGAAATTAGCAGCATCTTGCCCTAGATAAGGCAATAAATAAGGAGAAAAATATGCATAAAATACACACTATCAAACTATCTCCACACTGCCCGATGCTCACCCTCAAGCATCAACAAAAATGAAAACCACCCCAAGATATGAACAGACACAACCAATCAAAGCATAAGAACAAACCAAACATCACACTAAACTTCGCCAAGACACACCTCACCTAGATGACCACCTGCATCAAATCAGAAGGATAACGATCCTAAAGAAGAGACTTTCCCATATCAGGCCCATTTACCAGCAATCCTCACTAGATAAGTGTTTACGTTTACACTCGCAAACAAGGTTAAGTGTTTAATCGCTAAAAAATAATGTAAACAACGCAGCACAAAACTAAACTTGCATATCAATCTGAGTACACAGTACACATGCATGGGCAATCAATCAATCAGAAAGAACTTCGCATTAGCAAAAAGAAAGAAAAGGGAAAGGTTCGGTTTAGAAAGAAGAAAAGGAAGAAAAAGAAGGAAAAGGGAATGAAATAGAAAAGAGAAGGAATGAAGAGAGAGAGAACAGAAAGAGAAAGAAAAGAAACGACCAGCACAAACCTGGATGGATTCCTCGGGTAGGAAAAAGACGAGGTTGGTAAGACAGCACTCGTCGGGGGCAGGATGAGGCAGATGAGGGCTAGACGAAGGATCTTTTTTTCTTCGGTAGAGAGCTCTTCTCTTTATGCGGTGCTTGTAGCAGATTCTTTTTATTCCTGTTTTACCCCCCCCCTTTTTTTTTTTTTGAATTTCTCTTCTTTTTTTTTTTTAAGAAAGGACACGAACCTTTATTGCTTTGATTTAGCTAGGGCAGGAGACTTTCTGAACTCTATTTTGTAGCTTGCCTTAACTCTACTTCTAGCACTAGTGTTTTACTTCTTAGCCTCCCCACACTTAGGCTTTTGAGGGGGGTAGGCTCTTTCCTTTATGAAACTGCTAGGGCAAGATGATTTTCTTTGTTGTTTTGCCCTAGCTCTGCTTTCTGCACTTGAGCCTTAGCATCTTCTGTTTCCCCACACTTATGCTTTTATGTTTTTCTGCGTGTCCTTCTACATGTCTAGCCCTCGACGCTACCCTCAACAATTGCTGCTTACCTGCCAAGGAAAAAGATCAAGAAAATAAGCTCAAGTGGTCAAGAAAAAGAAAGAAAAGAGAGGGGTAGGTGAGTGTTTAGGGCAAGATGGAAGAAAAAGAGAGAAGAAAAAGAGAAGAAAAAGAAAAGAAGAAAAAGACAATGATGCGAAGACTTTCATCATTTTGTTGCTTTCCCATGTCTAATGGTGCCTATACCCAAGGATATCAAGCAAGTTCAGCCAGTGCCTAGCTAAGCATTCAAATCACACATGAAAAATTATGGCGTGGAGGCTCAAAGTGCTCACAAGGTGCTAATTTTGATTGCTGGTGTCTAGGCCTAGATGCAGATATAAGGTCCAACAGGAAAAGTGTCAACGACTAGGCCTAGATATTATGCCAGGTAGTTTATTCTATGCAACAGATCAATATTGTGTTCATATATGGGGGTTTTAAAAACTGGGCAGTGAATTTTTGGCAAAAAATCTAACAAAATCCGATTTTTTTTTGAAAATTTTCACGAAACATGCAGTCATGCAACAAGCAAGAAAATAAACATTCATTCATGCAAAATGAAATAAATAAACAAACAGATAATCCCTCCCCACACTTAGGCATCACATTGTCCTCAATACGAGAAGGGCACAAAAAAGTTCAGAAAAATAAAAAGAAAAGTACAACAGGAATTAAAAGGGGTGGAAATGTTTTAAACCCTCCACGAGGGCAAGATAGATTGTTTGTGGGTGGATCAGGATAGTGGCAGGTTGCGTCGAGCAACCTCCGCGGTAAGGCCTTGAAGTTCGGTGAGGATGGCTTGGAGCAGATACTCCAGAGATGGCACGTTGATCGTGATTGGTCCTAAAGAAGGGACGTCTTGGGCAGGAGGAGCTGATGGGCGAGACGAGCTAGCTTGGGTAGGACGAGGCTGCGTCGGCGGCTGGGCTGCTCTTGGATACTCAAAGTTGCCACCATTCTTGGCCCTAAAAACTTGCTCCTTTGGCGTACACCCTACACTAAAACTCAACACACCCTGTGAGATACAAAGGTGCCCCATCCCATCAAGGGTTTTAGGGTCTAAAAGCTTAAAGGGAACAGGGGTGAGTGGAGTGTTTTCTTAAAGATCGAGGCCTAGATGATTAACAACAAGTTAAGTGACGAAATCCGAATGCTGGGCTGCGAGAATTGTTTTGAATGCTAGTGATGACATTCGTAACCCAGTACCATAAGTTGATTCGACGCTTATGCAACATGCACCATAAGAAAAATAATTCTTGCAACGATAGCTGGCCCGAAGTATTATACTTACCTGTGAAGGTAAGGGCCAGATATCGATGCAAGATGCGCAAGTAAGGGTCCCTAATTTCATGTGCCTTTGACGATCGAGGGCTGAATTCGGCATTGGAATTGCCGGTCAGCTCCCGAAAGGCAACAGTAGCATCAAAGTCTGAGGAGTAAACAGTGAAAGCATTCAAATACTTAGGGGTTTTAAGTTCAACAGCAGACACAAAGCCAAGAAAGCAATTAAAGGCGTCAATAGACAAAATGGACCATTCATTCATTGTCGCACCCGATTTTTGGAATTGTTTTTTTGCGCGACGCGGTTTTGGGACGAGATGTGAGACGAAATTGGACTAATCTCACATAATGCAATGAAGTCACCACCCTATTTTTGCTAAGGTTTAGGGAACCTATTGTCATGGCATAAAAAAATAAAAGCTAAGGCAAAATGGGTCTGAACCCGAGAACATTGGTTCGGGGTCGTATTATGGACTCGGGAAGGTGTTAGGCACCAGAGTCACATCCTAAAAAGGTTACCGGAGAAAGAGGTGTTTTATCATGTTTGAAAAATAAAAATCCTAATTTAGTGATAATGTCCAACAGATAAATTAAATTATAATAGTTTTAAATATTCATGCATACATGCACATGTGCAGAAAAAATGTGAAATAAAAAAAAGGGCGAGAAACGTTTACTTGATGTGTATGGGTGGATTTTCTCTTTTTGATCGGAGTTATTGGCACGAGGAGAGGATGAATGTTTGATGATTTTTGTATGCGAGCGCAAATGATTGATTTACACGAACAAAATGATTATCATGCATAACGTACAAAAATAAACAAGTATGCGAAAAATAAATTGTACAAACATGCAAGCGTACGAAAAATAAATAATGGTACAGGTGCGAAAATAAATAAACAGTACATGATTTACATGGCACAAAAAAAATTGACGGATCTAAACATTGGACTCGGCCCACTGGCTGGGAGTGGGCCCACTAGCTGGGCCCAAGACAGCCCAGTCCAATAGATGGGCTAGCTGTCCGCTTGGGCCAAGGACAAGCCTTTTCTTCCTCACGCGTGGGCTGGACCAAACCCATCCTTCCTTCACTTAGGCTTTGGTAAACGTGCGGCCCACAAGACCAAGATCAACATTTAAACAGCCTGGCCCGTTCTCCTTCCCTCCTGTTCATCTTCTTCTTCCTTGCGTCGCCGGCGCCATTGCCTGCGACTAAGGAAGAAATCAACCATTACAACGGCTCTCCTCCGGAAAAAATTATCACCTCAACCACAACAATTTAATAGTGTAATCACAGCAAATTAATCAAGCCAAAAGAGTGTTCAATTAAATAAAAAAACGAGATTAAATTAATTAAGGAAAAGTTTGAAATTTGCCCGAATTGGCAAGCAATTCGTTGAAGCGAAGCAATGTAATTATTCTAAAACTGTAACAGAAATTATTTAAAAGCAAAACAACAATTGTTTTCTTCAAAACACGAACGATTTAATTCTTGAAACTTTTGTCATAAAAACGTTGAAAAAATGAAATTTGAAAAGCTTGAGAATAGCCTCAACCTTGCGTTGAGCAGAACTGCTAGTGAGAGAGAGTAGCTTTTAGAGAGAGTGTATTATTGTTTCGTTCGTGAATTGGTGAGGTGAAAGCTTGGAGAAGTTCGCTATTTATAGGGAGAGTAAGTCGGTTGAGGGAGGTGATGACGTCGCTAGGATGACGTCGATGAGCAGCAGTTGTGTGGCTGAGGACGCTTGGAAGCTTCAAGAGATTTGCTGAAGGAGGAGGGATGAGTAGAGAGGGAGTAGGCTTTTTGAAAAAATGGAGAAGGAGAGGTTGAGTGATCGTGTCTGGTTGTCTCCGTGCATGAACCAAATGAAGAAATGCATGCTTACGTGGTAATTACCACAACCACTTGATCTTGTTTGACTTTCAAAGTCAACTAGATCAATGGTGGAGATGAATGGTTTGATTTATTATTTAATTATTCAGTTCAAGCAGACGGTACGAGCAATTTTGCCTGAAAATGAATATAAACTCGAACCAAAAATGTTAAAATGTATAATAAAATAAAATAACATATTTAGCATACAGTAAGCGATAAAAAGTTCGTTAGATAGTTCTATAAAAATTCGCTTGTGAGCGATAAAGTTCGAAAGTGAAAAATTTCTTAAAATAAAAAATTGAATGAAATGCAATGAGATAGCGTGGGTTAGAAAAGTAATAACAAATAAGTAGCTAATGAGTGAAATTGTTCGACCATTGGTTTTGAGAATTTTACTCAGAATCGACGTGAGATCGAATGGAAAAAGTGTTAAAAAGGCGAAAAAGGTACGAAATGACATAAGGCGTAAAAATAAACATCAGTTGGAGGAAAATAAGCAAAAGTACAATTTTTGAAAAATTGATGATAAAAAATTTAAAATCAAAAATCGGGTAGCAACATTCATCAATCTAAAGTTAATAGCATCAGGGGCAAACAAGTTTGGCTCAGTCTTGCCTTTTGGCTTAAAACATTCAAGCACAATCCAAAAAGATGTAAAAAACTCGAGGCAGCGCTTGAGGTAAGTCGGATGTTCAAGGAAGAACAGAGCTTCCCACCCTATATTACTCACTAACTCCCGCACTTGGGACCCTACATACATACTATCAAGGAAATCCATATCGAGGCACGCACAGGGGCTAACGCCATTGGAGTGAAAGAGGTTCATCTTATCTAAAGACACCGTATCATGGAATTTCAACCAGCCTTTAGAACAAGAACGTTCAGAGGGAACCTAGAAGGTGGATCGAGGGGTAGACGCAGAAACCAACGTCTTTCCCTCGACTGATGATGGTCCTTATGAGCGTTTGGGCTTCTTCGACGTCTTTTTAGAACACCCAACCTATGTTGAGCTCTCACTTGAGTTGTTCACTACTTTTTGGGTAGCCACGAATCATTTTTGGCCTAAGGGCAAATTTGGCCCGAACCCTGCTGCCCCTGGTCTTATTAATTTTCGATTAGCGAACCAGTGGTCCAAACTTTCTCTTAATGAGTTCAACTGCATGCTTAATTTCGTCACCCCTGATGGTTTCAAATCCAGTGCTTATAAAAATGCCTTTACTGTTATCCCTACTGTGTTTGATGCTGATGTCGCTTTTCGCGAATTAACTGAGAATTCTAGTGCTGAATTCAACCCTAAGTCATCCAAAGTGCATGAAATCATGGATCCTGCCTTTAGAATTCTGCATCGTGTTCTGGCCCTTACTTTTGCTACTAGGTTTAACTCTTCAGGGCAGTTAACTTTGCAAGAAATTTTCCTTCTTTAGTGCATGAAAAGTAAACGTAGGGTGAATTTAGGATTTTGGATTGCTGCTGCTATCATTCATGTTCAGAACGACTCTCGTGGCCCCATTTTAGGATCTCTCATTGCGTTGCTTGCTGTGAACCTACATAACATTGATTTGCACTCTTCTGGCCTTAGTGAGCCCCTTGCATTTAAGGATTTAGACCCCCGTACCCTTGATGGGATGGGGCATTTATGTATCTGTCGCACCCCCACGAAAAATTATGAAAAGGTAATTCGCGAGTGTGCAACGAAATTTGGGACCTTCAGATGCTCGGCGTAAAAGGGACGCCTAGCAGCATGCAATGGAGTCGCCACCTTAATTTGGTTGCTAGGTTTTAGGGAACCTTAATCGTCATGGCATAGGAAATATAATAAGTAAAAAAAACTAAAGGCACAAAAAAGGGGTCTGGACCCCAGACAAAGGTTCGGGGTCGTATTATGGTCTCGGGAAGGTGTTAGACACCCGAGTCACATCCGAAAACGGTTACCGGTTGATGAGAGAGGTGTTTTTAAAAGGTGTTTGATGAAAATGCGTTTTGTTTTGAAAAGGGGGACCCTTAGAGGAATCGTCACTTTAGTCTTTTTATGATCGTGACATTCAGAAATAATTAATCGTTGAACGGGGTTACCGTTTGAACGTCTTTCGGATGGGGTTACCGTTTATCGAGATCGATTGATTATTCTTGAACGTAACGTGATGGGACTGAATTTTCTGTAAGACTGAATGAGCGCCCTCTATGTCATCATCGGGCCATGCATGATTAGATTGATTGCTATGTGAACCTATCATGGATTGCTAACAGAGTACAAATTTAAATGATTGATTTTGAAGTGGAAAAATCGATGTGGGATCGAAAGTCCCTATGTACATGCAGTCAATATATGCAAGAATTTAAAATCACATGAGCATGGCATTTTAAGCAACTCTTTAAACACGTTGTTCATGTGGGTTGATTTTAGTTCTAGCAGTTCTATATATTATGCGTACGATTAATATTTACGAAAAGCGTTGAATAAATAAAAAGGAATCGAAAGGCGTACTTTCGTGCGAAGCTTGAAATTAAAACCTACAAAATGAGAGTGTTAGCGATAGCTTGAGAAATAAATAAGCAATTTTATGAGTGCGAAAATTTAAATGACAGTGGATTGCATGCGTAAAATGATGGATTTCACGCATACGAAAGTGAGATGCTGAGTTTGATAAACAAATGATGACAGTTGATTGTGTGCAAAAAATGATGGATTTTACGCATACGAGTTTTTAGATGCTGTGTTGATTGCATGCGAAAAATGATTGATTTTACGCATACGAGGATTTAAATGCTACGTTGATTTGCATGCGAAAAATGATTGATTTTAAGCATACGAGAATTTAAATGCTGTTTTGATTTGCATGTGAAAAATGATTGATTTTACACATACGAAAATTTAACTGCTAACGTGATTGCATGCGAAAAATGATTGATTTTAAGCATACGAGAATTAAATGTTGTTTTGATTTGCATGTGAAAAATGATTGATTTTACACATACGAAAATTTAACTGCTAACGTGATTGCATGCGAAAAATGATTGATTTTACACATACGAAAATTTAACTGCTAACGTGATTGCATGCGAAAAATGATTGATTTTAAGCATACGAAAATTTAAATGCTACGTTGATTTGCATGTGAAAAATGATTGATTTTACACATACGAGAATTTAACTGCTAACGTGATTGCATGCGAAAAATGATGGATTTTAAGCATACGAGAATTTAACTGCTAACGTGATTGCATGCGAAAAATGATGGATTTTAAGCATACGAGAATTTAAATGCTAATGTGATTGCAAAAAAATTGAATGCAGTTGACGATTCACAGGGGATTTAAAACAGTTGGATAATTTGCAGAAAGTAAACAATTGATATTGCGGAAAAATTTCCAGCAGTTTGCGAAAAATTAAAGCAGTTGATATTGCGGAAAATAAAACAGTTGATATTGCAGAAAATAAAACAGTTGATGTTGCGGAAGAATTTCCAGCAGTTTGCGAAAAATTAAAGCAGTTGATATTTACGAGAATTAAAATGCGACCGACCATGTAGGCGGTAAAATGAATGACTGAATTTAAATTGCCGAAAGTAAATTGCGAAAATTTAAAGTGCGAATAATTTAAACAGTTGATAAGTACAGAAAATTAAACAGTTGATATTGCGAAAAATAATCATACGAAGCATACGAATTATTTTTACGAAAAACGTGATCCGAAGTTCCGGAAAGGATTAAAAATGGGCTGGGCCCAGTTGAAAAAGGAAAAGAAAATTGAAATGGGCCAGGAACTATTCCTGGCCCAAGGAAATAAATTAAACGGTGATGAGCCAAGCCCATCACCCATGCATACGTGAACAGTGCCGAAACATGGCACTGTTCATCGTCTTCCTTGGTCGCCGGTGCTACTGCCGGCGGCCAAGGTCCGGCTGCCCTTGCCCGTTTCGCGCGATCTTCGTACCGAAACGCTCGTCTCCTCAACGACGTCTCGACCGTACGAAGCTCAAATTTTAATACAAAACCTACTGAGTTGAATTTCGAAAAAATGACTGAACCGTTAATTATCAAAAACTAATTAATTCGCACAATCTAGCTAACGATTTTTAAAATTGAGAGTATGTATTTAATCTACATCATGCATGTGAATTAATAGCACAAAAACAATCAATTTATTTGCTTGAAATCAAGCCAAACGAAATTAAAAAGAAAACGTGCATAAATAAACGAAAACGCTAGAGAGAGAAAGCTTACTCTCAAGCTTTTAAACTGGGCGATTGTCGCTCAATATGAGCAAGCTGATCAAGAGGGAGAAGGAGCAAGGATTTCTTGCAAGATTGGAGCCGTTTAAACGTTGAGAGGGAGGGTCCTTTTATAGGCCGAAGATCGCGTGAGGAGGGAGACGCGGGGCTGCGCGTGGTGGCTGTTCTTCGTGCTGGCGGGGCTACGACCGTGAGGTGGAGGGTCTAGGGTCGAGGGTGATGATGAACGAGGGGACATGAAACGGTTTGAGGCGACGGGAGCAGGCTGCACAGTGGCCTGCTCCGCTGCTGTTCACGTCCATGGTGCATGTACACCATGGCTTGAAAAATAGTCAACCGTTGATCTGGTTGACTATTTCTAGTTGACCAGATCAATGGTTGTGATCAACTTGATTTTTAATTTATTTAAATTGCCTCGAGCCGAGTCCTACGAGCAATTGTTCAGATTTTTCGAACCGAAGGTACCTGCGCGTAGAGAAAAATACGACGAGTCCAACCGTATACAGCGAATAATGAAAATTTCTCTTTTGACGTGTTTATTTTCTCATTCAAAAGTGTGAAACGCGGGAACGGAAAAATAAAAATGTTACGCCGAAAATTACACGAATCGCTATAGACCGTTGCGACCAGAAAAAAATCTAGCAACTAGTTGATGGAAAGCATTTCAAAGTCAAGCTATTGTCCAAGCAGACTTACTCGGGTCCAATAAAAGTTCGAATGAAAAATAATAATAAAATAATAAAAATACTAAAAAATGCGCGAAAATATAAAAAATCCTAAAATTCATGTGATGACCTAAAACGAAGAAAAAACTAGCAAACGACTGTCGGATAGTCAAAAATGTGGTTTTTACGGCTAAAAATAAAATTGATAATAATAATGAAAATATATGCCGAAAAATTAAAAACGCGATTTCGAAAGCTGACGATGCTAACGATGATGCTAAAATGCAACGAAACACCTAAAAATGCTAGCGACAATAAATTAATTGAAAATGACTGTAAATTAGCTAAATAAAAGAAATGCTAAAATTGATTAAAAATGGCGTCAAAATTCGGGTATCAACAGTTGCCCCCTCTTTACTGTCTTATCGAAGGATTTGATAAGCAGTAAATACAGTTCCCCCTATATATCCAAATTTTGGCGACACCGCAGGTCTTACCTCAAGCTTACAGTGATGATGTCGCTCGGGGAGGAGATGATTGCTTGATGTCGCTCTGGGAGGAGGAGATTGATTGATGTCGCTCTGGGAGGAGGAGATCAATTGATGCTGCCACTGGGGATAAAAGGTGATTGCTTGATGTCGCTCTAGGAGGAGGAGATTGTTGTCGCTCTGGGAGGAGGAGATTGCTTGCTGTCGCTCTGGGAGGAGGAGATAGGTTGTTGATCCTGCAAAGATATAAGCTCAGATCTATTCGGGTATCGAGAGAAACATGAGTTGCAGGAAATGTAAATGATAACCACTCTACCGGGGACGGAAAGTGGTTTTTTCTTCTTCTTTTTGCGAAAATGTAAATGACAGCTCAACTGGGGGGGTCTGACATGCAACAGACGTTGCCTAGGGAGGATAACGCGCGATTTGTAGATGTACAAATGATTTGCCCTAATGATGTCACTCTAGGAGGAGGAAAATAATTATGCAGAAATGTAGAATTATGTGAAGGATGTCACTCTGGGAGGAGGAGAATGCTTGATGCTGAAGACTAAACCTATGATGTCACTCTGGGAGGAGATGAAATGCTACGCTGGAAACTAAATGCTGTCACTCTGGGAGGAGAAGAATGCTATGCTGAGAATTTAAACAACGTCAATTCCCGTAGGAGAAGGCGCGAGATGCGGAAATTAAACTAAGGTCACTCTGGGAGGAGAAGAAACGCTAGGCTGAAATCTAAATGCTGTCACTCTGGGAGGAGAAGAATGCTAATGCTGAAATCTAAATGCTGTCGCTCTGGGAGGAGAAGAATGCTAATGCTGAAATCTAAATGCTGTCGCTCTGGGAGGAGAAGAATGCTAATGCTGAAATCTAAATGCTGTCGCTCTGGGAGGAGAAGAATGCTAATGCTGAAATCTAAATGCTGTCGCTCTGGGAGGAGAAGAATGCTAATGCTGAAATCTAAATGCTGTCGCTCTGGGAGGAGAAGAATGCTAATGCTGGCGGCCTTGATACGAACCTAGAATGCGACTGCGTCCTGCTCAGGGGGTAACGACCCCAAGGACAAGACTTTCCCACGATTTGCAGCCGTAAGCAGTCCTCACCTGATATTAGTGTTTGCACTCACGCTCTGAAACAAGGCTAAGTGTTTTACACTCATAAAGATGCAACTAACATGATACATAATTTACAGTTCGCAATGTCAATCCGAGTGAATAGACTTCGAATGAAGATGCACATGCATTGGCGTTCTGATAATTGATGGGACTTTTACGGAAAAGAATGAAAGGACATGAAAAGTCCGGAAAAGGAGTTTGTTTTGGGAAAGATTGCTTTGCTGGAAGGTTTTTGATGAATGATGCTTCGTTGATTGACCCTGATGAGGGCGAGGTGTGCGAGCTCTTTCGCTTTTTGCTGGGGATGCTTTCTGGACAGAGTGTGTGAGCTCTGGGATCCTTGCTGGGGGTGCTCTTCGTTCGGCCAGGGGCCCTTTTCTTGAGTCTTCATTGGGGAGCGTCGTCGCTATTCCTTTTGCGACTCACTTACTTGAGTTGGCCTGGGCCCCTTTTTCTTCTCGGGCCCTCACTGGGGAGGTTTTCTTTGAGATTTCTCGAGTTGGCCTTGGGGCCTCTTCTGCTCGAGTTCACTAGGGGAGGTTGCTTTGAGATTTCTCGAGTTGGCCTTGGGGCCTCTTTTGCTCGAGTTCACTAGGGGAGGTTTTCTTTGAGATTTCTCAAATTGCGTTGTCCTCGGGTTGTGCTTGCTCTGTCTCTTCGATTGTTTGTATTATTCGAATGCCTCTGAGCATTTCTCTCTCTCTTTTTCTTTTTTCTTTTGATTCTCTCTCTTTTTTCTTTTTCTTTTGATTCTTCTCTTCTTCTTTTTTTTCTCTTTTCTTTTTTTCTTTCTCTCTTTTTTGATTTGAAATGCATTAGAGCAGAGCAAGCACAACTTTCATCTTGATCTCTTCCCCTTCTATCTCGAGGCCTCGGCCTCCATCGTTGCTGCTTTTTCGATGGTAGTCCTTTGCGATCTCCTGGTGACCTTTTACGTCTCCTTCATCGTGTTCTTGGACTCGAGGTGCTCATACTTCCGGCTGGCAATTTTAGCTGAAATTGCTCTTCGGCTCCCGGGGTATGAGTGATAGTGAAGGTTCGGGGAGTGATGACATACATGGTGAAAGAGAGAAGAAACGAAAAAAGTGGAGAAAATCGTAAAAGTCCCATGTCATTTTATAGCTATCCCATGTCTAATTGCGCATGTACCCTGGATATTATGCGAACTCAACTAGTATCTAGTCAGGCTCTTACACTCATAAAGGATAAGGTGCGATGGCTCAAAAATGCTTACCAGGATTTGTCTATGACTGCTTACGTCGGAGCAAACCGCGGATATAAGAGCAAACAGGTAATATCATGCTTGGCACGTAATTTAGATGGATGCTTGATTTTAACAGAGGGATTGGACATTCCCGACCTATGCAATGCATGAAATACTTATGAGAGTAATATGATTTTGTTTTAGCCGGGCTAAAAAGGGATTTTGATTGATTTTTGATTTTTGACTGATTGGCTACTAGATGGTTTGATTGCTAGACCTTTGATTGCTAGACGTTTGATTGCTAGAATGTGGGGGATGACTTATTTGAAAAGTTCTACTGAGAACCTAAGGTTGCCCCCAATGGGCCAGACGACCGTACTTGACTTAAAGCTAACAAAGTGAGCAGGAATGAAAACAAATTTAAATAAAGGGGAAAGAAAGATGGACTCCCCTGAACTGTTCAGCGGGGCTGCAAGGGCGTCTTCCACAACCTCTATGCGGATGACAGCGAGATGCTTCCAGTCCCTGTGAGGTGCAGAGGGGACAACAGAAAGGGAAATCAATTTGAGAATGAAAAGGAGATAAGTTCAGGGATTCTTCCTTCTTTTAACTCGGCTTTTTGAGGGTGCCTATGACGTGGTCCCAGCTCCGGGACGCCTTGCTTAGGTGCGCTGATTGGTTTCTTTTTCAGCTGCTTCGCGGGAACTGCCGATCCAGGTCGAAGGGAGGACGAGATCCGTATTTGGTCCATTCACTTGCCGGTCCTTGCTAGACCTTTGTCGATGGGCTTCGTGATTGCTCGGGGGTAAGGGGAAATCCTCTGTCCCCAAAATGTGCAGCGGGGCTGCAAGGGCGTATGCTTACCGTTCCTATGCAGGCAACGAACGGGGGTGACCCAGTCCCTGAAAAAGATATGGCAAGAACTAATGAGGGGTAAATGCAAGATGATTTTTGGCAAAAGTAATGTGATTGATAAGTTTTAAGCTCTCCCTTTTGGTCGGGCCATCCGTGGGTCGCTGAGTGCGACTTATGTCGGATGTTGGTTGATGATAGCTTCATTTTTAGATGTTTTGTCGTAGCTCTTGCCTTGGCGTGGGTGATACTTACAGCTTGGCTGTCCCTCAATTAAAGGATTGATCTACACCGTATTGATCAGGGTGCGGATGTCGGAACCTTCTTGAACAAGACCGCATTAAGTATGTTGATGGTGGCCCTAGGAGGACAACTTTTTGTCGTGCTTTTTCCAGGGGTTCTGCCTGCAAGGGTACGCTGGGCGACCATGGCATCTTGGTGATGAGCTCCCCCGAATAGGTGAACGGAGATGAGGGCCCATGTTGTCAGCGTTCCGACAGCTCGGCCGGCGTAGGATGGGCTTTGTGACTTTGGTCCAGCATTCAGTCCTTTGAGACTGGTTGTTTGCGATGCCGGTTGCGTTGGTAGCACTGCGGGGAAAAGAAAATTTGCTTTAGATGGCGATGGTTTGCCTTAAAATCTTTCCTGATTCGCTCTTGAAGGTGGCCTGCTGCGGCAATTCAAGAGCTGCTACGAGCGGAAGCTCCTTGGTCCTCTCGTGGTGACAAGATGAGGTGTGAGACCTTACGTCCCTGCAAAACTTAAAACTGATTAGTGGCGTTAGTCTAAGTGACGTTTCTTACGTCTCGAGCTACTCTTGGGGAGCCATCTATGTCATGCCTTCTTTTGTCATCTCACAAGTTTTAAGAAAAAGGGGACAACAAATTTTAAAACAATAAGCATCTCCTGAAAAAAACTTGTCTTATTAATTTCAGGACAAATGTTTGTGATAGATTGTCCTGATAAAACCCTATGTCCTTGGTCTGGCCGAACGCTCAGTTCGTGACGCTTCAGGCGTTTACCGGTCTTAGGAGATCGTCTCCATCCATGTTGGTTAGCACTAGGGTACCCCCTGAGAACACACTCTTGACCAGATATGGGCCCTCATACCTTGGGGCCCACTTTCCTTGACTAGCCTCCTGATGAGGGAGAATCTTCTTCAGCACTAAATCCACAGGCTCGAACTTGCGAGGTCGCACTTTCTTGTCATAAGCGTTGGCCATTCTTTGCTGATATAATTGTGCATGGCAGATAGCGGCCAAGCGCTTTTCGGGAAGGAGGTTCAGCTGCTCGTACCTCACTCTTGCCCAATCTGATTCTTCTACTTCAGACTCTGCCAGGATTCTGAGAGAAGGGATTTCGACCTCAAGGGGAATTACGGCTTCCATGCCGTAAACTAATGAGTAGGGAGTTGCCCCTGTAGATGTACGGGTTGCTATCCGGTAAGCATGCAGCGCGAAGGGAAGCATGTCATGCCAGTCCTTGTGAGTGATTACCACCTTCTGGATGATCCTCTTCAGGTTTTTGTTTGCTGCTTCGACTGCGCCATTCATTTTTGGTCGGTATGGAGATGAGTTTCAGTGATTCACCTTCCATCGTTGGCAAAGACCGTCGATCATTTTTCCATTGAGATTGGAGCCGTTGTCCGTGATGATGGTTTCTGGGACTCCGTGACGGTAGATGATGTTCCTCTCAATGAAACGCATGGTCGTCTTCTGTGTGATGTTGGAGTAAGAGGCGGCCTCTACCCACTTGGTGAAGTAGTCAATCGCTACGAGGATGAAGCGATGGCCATTAGAGGCTGTTGGATGAATTTGACCGATGATGTCAATTCCCCACATCGCGAAAGGCCAAGGTGATGTCATGCTGAAGAGAGGGGCTAGAGGGACATGGATATGGTCCGCGTAAATTTGACATTTGTGGCACTTCCGAAAGTAGTCGATGCAATCCCGCTCGATGGTGAGCCAAAAGTATCCTTGCCTCATTATCTGCCTGGCCATCATGTGCCCACTAGTGTGGGTGGAACAAACCCCTTCGTGGATTTCTACTATGATTCTTTTTGCCTCCGTCATAGTGACGCAGTGAAGCAAAACTCCATC
Source organism: Viola odorata (assembly GCA_963691705.1). NCBI lineage: Eukaryota > Viridiplantae > Streptophyta > Magnoliopsida > Malpighiales > Violaceae > Viola > Viola odorata. The sequence continues at coordinate 26,515,393 of OY829542.1, forward strand.
AGCCCTCCTTTTGTATAGAACTTCGCCGTCGAGGTAGAAGTCTAGTGCTAAACGCTGGAGGGTCTTTTTGCTAACCCGGCTCGCCCCCGGTGGACACTCCCAGTTTTTGATGAATTGTGCTAAGTCGTGGAACCAAGGCTTCCCATCGGGTTCCTCTTCTAAGGCTACGCAGCATGCCGGAGTTTCCTTTACTTCTACCCTCAGAGGCTGAAGCATTATCCCGCTCTCTAACTTGAACATCGATGCTAATGTGGCTAATGCATCTGCGAAGCGGTTCTTTTCTCTGTCGACTCGGTCGAACTTAGTTTCCTCGAATTCCTGTGTGAGTTGGGTGAGTAACTTTTGATAAGGGATGAGCTTGAAATCCCGTGTCTGCCAGAGGTCCTGGGCTTGGTTGATGACGAGTGCTGAATAGCCGAAGATTCGGAGCTTCTTTACTTTTAAGTCGATGGCTGCTGTCATACCGCTGATGCATGCCTCATACTCGGCGATGTTATTGGTGCAGGGGAAGTTCAGTTTGCATGCTATAGGGAATTGACGGCCATCAGGGGCTATGACCACGACTCCCACTCCCTTGCCCGAGAGGTTCACCGCACCGTCGAAGAACATGGTCCACCAATCGTCTTCTTGGAGATCTTCTGCAATCTCATCTTCAACCACCATGATGTCCTCGTCGGGGAAGTCAAAGCTTAATGACTCGTACTCGTCCGAGGCATGATCAGCCAAGTGATCGGCGAGGGCGCTTGCCTTGACCGCTTTCCGGGTTACATAGAAGATCTCGTGCTCATCTAATAAGACTTGCCATTTACAGATACGACTTGATAGGTACGGCTTTTCGAAGATGTACTTCAGTGGATCCATGCGAGAGATTAGCCATGTCGTGTAATATAACATGTACTGCCGGAGCCTTCGGGCGCACCATGCTAGGGTGCAACAAGTTCGTTCTAACATGGAGTAGCGCATCTCGCACTCGTTGAATTTCTTGCTGAGGTAGTAGATGGCTTGTTCATGCCTTCCTGACTCATCGTGCTGTCCTAAAACGCAGCCCATGGCGCTAGCCGTGACTGTTAGGTACATGAGCAAGGGTCGTCCTGGCGTCGGGGGAACCAGTACCGGTGGGTTTTGCAGGTACGTCTTGATTTTCTCAAAGGCTTTCTGACAGTCTTCGTCCCATTCTGCCTCTCCGTATTTCCTTAGCATTTTGAACATCGGCTCGTAAGTAAGCGTTAACTGGCTGATAAAGCGAGCGATGTAGTTGATGCGTCCTAAGAAGCTTCGTACTTCTGTTTCAGTGCTGGGAGCGGGTAGCTCTTGGATTGCTTTTATCTTATCAGGATCCACTTCTATGCCTTTGTTGCTGACGATGAATCCTAACAACTTTCCGGAGGTCACTCCAAAGGTGCACTTAGCTGGGTTTAACCGTAGCTGAAATTGCCTCAACCTTTCGAATACCTTCTTCAAGACGTCTACATGATCTTGCGTGCCGCGAGATTTGGCTATCATGTCGTCGACATATATTTCCAACTCTTTATGCATCATGTCATGGAAGAGGGTGACGGCAGCACGTTGGTACGTGGCTCCTGCGTTCTTCAATCCGAAGGGCATCACTTTGTAGCAGAAGGTTCCCCAGGGTGTGATGAAGGTCATCTTTTCGCTATCTTCTGGTGCCATCTTGATCTGATTGTACCCGGAAAATCCGTCCATGAAGGAGAACATGTCATTTCCTGCGGCACTATCTACTAAGATGTCGATATGAGGAAGAGGGAAGTCGTCCTTAGGGCTGGCTCGATTGAGATCCCGGAAGTCCACGCACATACGAACCTTCCCATCCTTTTTAGGCACTGGCACTATATTGGCGATCCCTTCTGGGTACTCGGCAACTCTCAAGAAACCCGCGTCTAGTTGCTTGGTAACTTCTTCTTTGATTTTTAGAAGGATGTCTGGATGCATTCTCCGGAGTTTTTGCTTGACAGGTTTAAACTCGGGTCTCAATGGGATACGATGCTCGACTATCCCGGGATCGAGACTTGGCATGTCGGTGTATGACCATGCGAATACATCAGAGTAGTCTTTGAGGAGAGAAATCAACCTTTCTCTCTGAGTTGTGTCCAAGGTAGTTCCGATCTTAACCAGCTTCTGATTCTCGTTGCTTGCCCCCAGGTTTACTTCGTCCAATTCCTCCTGATGAGGGGTTATTTCCTTTTCTGAACTTTCTAGTAAACGAGTTAGTTCGTCGGAGACTGCGGCCTTGTCTTCGGTTGTGGCGATGATTTCTTCGCCAGTAAAGACATAGGTTTTATCAAGACAATCCGATTTAACATTCATCCTGAAATTAAAATGTGAAAGAAGAGATGCGTAAAATGAAAATTGCATATATATTTGATTTTTAACAGAAGGAGAACGTGAGTTCGTACAAAAATGTTTTTGTAAGAAAACGTGCAAACATGGGTTTTTCTAAAAGAAATAATTACGGAGAGACATCCGGAAGCATGGCGATGGTCCAGTTGCACACAGACTCCCCTAACTTCTTAGCGAAAATGACCGAACCAGACGACGATTCCTCTTCTCCCAGAGCACAGATATGGAGGTCCGATACCTTGACTGGACTTCCATTGATGGTTTCGGCTGCGAAGGGGAACGTGGTTCTAATATGGGGGATTGGCATCTTGGGCAATTCTGACGAAATCGGCTTTGCCGGGTTGGTACCCTAACCCAAAATGGTCCTTGAAGCTCTTCGGAGGTGCCCAGCCTTTGGATCCTTGTAGCTTGGCGCCGAGCCATTTTCCCAGTTGGAAATTTCCCTCTAGTATTGGCTGAGTGGTGGTTTCGGCTCTATCAGATTTTGAGGCTTCGCCAACGAGGGATCCTTCCTTGATCCAATCCGCATTGACGATTTTGAAGGCCTGGAACGAGCTCTCTAAGGTTTTAGCAGCCTCGATGTAAGGTACTGATGCATGCTTGGCCAAGATCAAGGCTTCTTCTACCTTTATTGTGACGAGGGCATTGTCCTTGACATATTTGAGGCACTGGTGCAAGGACGAGGGGACGGCTCCTGCCGAATGGATCCAAGGTCGTCCTAGAAGCATGCTGTAAGCGGGTTGGATGTCCATGATCTGGAACGTCAAGGCGAAAGTGTGGGGCCCGATGACCATGTCCAACTCAAAGTTCCCGATGATTTCTCGAGTGGTGCCATCGAAAGCCCTAGCCATCATTCCGCTGGGTTTCATGTGAGAGAAATCGACCGGCAGTTGTTCGAGGACGTGCCTGGGCATGACGTTAAGTGCGGACCCATTGTCGATTAGGGCCTTTGCTATGCCGTGTCCCTTACATTCTACCGTGATGTACAGGGCCTTGTTGTGATCTTTTCCCGAGTGGTCGATCTCTCCTTCAGAGAAGGAAATGCTGCTTAGGGCCTGAATCCTTCCGACAAGGTTTTCCACCCCTTCCGTGGTGATATCCTTAGTCACGAAAGCTTGCTTCAAGACTTTTAAGAGAGCTTGGCGATGAGGCTTTGAAGTAAGGATCAGCTCCATGATGGAAATGCGAGCTGGGGTTTTCTTTAGCTGTTCGATGATGCTGAACTCGCTCTGTTTCATGATTTTGAGGAACTCAGCTGTCTCGTCCTCAGTTACAGGTTTGCTCAAACCTTGTGTCTCCTCTATCGTTTCCTCACGGATCATAGGGTTTTTCCTTTTGGCTTGTCGTTGCTTCTCTACTTCCTCCGAGATGTAGCATCTTCCAGTGCGGGTCATGCCCCCGATGTGAGAGGTTTCACCGATAGTGAATCCTGTTGGTGTGACTGCAGGAGGGGTGGTGACTACCGTGTACCCGTAGTTGAATGGGACCGCGTGTAAGTCTCGGCTAGGAGTATTCACAGCTAATGTGAAGACTACTTTGCATGGGGTTGTGGCTGCATCCCCTGTTTGGGCCACGTACTCGAAGGAATATGGTGCTAGAGGATTATCCTCGATGGCGTTGATCGTTCCTCGGGTTTCCCCTTCGGTTTGGATGATTCCAAATGTGGCGAGTTGCTTGACTTTCTACCGAAAAAGTCCACAATCCTGGATGTCGTGCTTGCTTTCCCCTTGGCAGAATAGACACTGGGCCTGATTATTCCCCGGGAATGGTAGATAAGCGTTATTGGCTAAAGCGAAGAATAGTTCCTCGTTGGGTGTTTCCTCCATTGAAGGGTGAGAAATGTCAATCTCGATGGAAGAAATGTCGCCCATCCCAGGGTTATAGCGCGGTAAAGGACTGGTTGTCACAGTAGGACTCCTTGCTAAACCTTTGGATGAGATTCGCCCTTGTTTGGTTAGGTGCTCGACCTTCTCTCTAAAGGCGTAACAGTCTTCCAGGGAGTGTCCTCAGGTTCCGGCGTGATATTCGCAGCTAACCTTTGGATCATACCAGCTAGGGTAAGGAGTGGATTGAGGTGAGAGTGGGGATGGTGTAATCTGCCCGTCGTCCAAGAGGCTCGCGTAGATTTCCTTCAAAGGAAACAGAGGAAGCGACCATATCGGTAAAGGGTATGACTCAGAGTCCGAAGATTCCCAAGAAGGTAGTGATGGTGCTGTGCTAGCATGGGAGGGTGGTGCCGAGTACCTGATGAGGTAATTGAATTTCCCGGAAGGCTGGCCCAAGGTATCAATCTCGCGGTCGCCCTCGTCGCGGCGCTTGGAGAACCGCTTGCCCGACGAAGTCGATCCCTTTTTTCGGATGATTTGGAGCGGAGTTCCCTTAGCGTTATGCGGGATAGGAAATCCGTCCCCGATGTTAATGGATCCTTCCTCGTGGGTCACTTTCTGGGTTTGTATTATTCCGAGACTTGAGAGTTGTATCACCTTTTCTGCGAACAACGTGCAGCTTTGGATTTTGTGACTGTCGCTTCCCTTGCAATATAAGCAGTGACTTGGATTGCTCTCCGAGTATGGCATATGTCCTCTTTGAGCTAGGGCTAGGAAAAGTTGTTCCTGTGGCCAGCTTGGTGCGGAAGAGAGAAGGTCGTTGCTTTTTCCTGCCGAGATGGCATTCACCCCTCCCCTTCCTTGGGAATGATTGGGAAGAGGGTTGGTGGATGTGTTGGGTCCTTTTGCTAACCCTTCGAAAGATACCCATCCACTTTTGATCAAGTGATGGACTTTTTCTTTGAATGCGAAGCAGTTTTCCAGAGTGTGACCTGGGGCTCCAGCGTGGTATTCACACCTTGCGTTGAGCTCATACCACTTCGGGTAAGGAGGCAATTGAGGCTGAGCTGGAACTGGTACGATCTGTCTGGCCGCCAAGAGATGTTTGTAGATTTCTCCTGCAGGAAGGGGGAGAGGAGGTGGAGGCTCTCGGTTCCACCGATTGTTTGTTGTGTTTTGGTTGTTCGGGCCTTTTGGTGGGTTATAGGGCTTGGGTTGCATGGGTGGTAATGTTTGTACTGGCGGTGATGAGAAATGCGTAGGATTTTGAGGCGTGATATTGGCAACAGGCGGCGTGGTGAAAGGAAAGTAGGTAGGTTGATATGGTGATGGCAAAAGGTAGGGCGATGGCGATAAATAAGGTGGAGGTGGTGGAAATGGCTGCCCATGATTAGCTTGGGGAGCGACAAATCCGACGTCCCTTTTCACGACTGGTGCTTTCTTTGGTACAGATTCTGGTGTTGGATGCGTGATTCGTCCTGACTTAATCCCTTGCTCGACTCTTTCGGCAATTAGGACCATGTCGGAGAAGCTGTTTGAGGGGTTCGAGATCAGGTAGGTGTAGTAGGGAGCTTTGAAGGTGTGCAAGAAGATTGACAAGAGTTCCTTGTCGCTTAAAGGTGGGGAGATTCTAGAAGCCAACTCTCTCCATCTCTGAGCATAGGTCTTTACGGACTCACCGAATTTCTTTTCCAAATTTTGCAGATCAGCGCGGTCGGGTGCTACCTCCATGTTGAATTTATATTGCCGGTAGAAGGCATCGGATAAGTCTCTCCATGTCCTGATCCTGGCTCAGTCTAGCCCCATATACCATGTTAGGGCGTGCTTGGTCAAGCTTTATCGGAAGAGATGAATCAACAACGGCTCGTTGTGGATTACCTCTGCCATCTTGTTGCAGTATGCTCTGAGGTGGGTCTTTGGGCACTCTACCCCAGTATACTTTTCGAAGTCAGGGATCTTGTACTTCGGCGGTATGACAATTCCGGGGACCATACACATATCGGCAGGGCCGGTAGGGTCAAACGGATCGGCCCCTTCAATTGCTCGGAGCCTTTCCTCGAGTAGATTCAGCCGGTCACTTTTCGGTTGCTCAGCCCTGATGGGGTTAGAACCGAAGGGTATCGTAGGTTCTGATGAGAACTGAGGTTGTGCTGGGTTGAATGTAAGAGGTTGAGTTCCCACAGGTCCGGGAACTGTGCTCGGAGGAATAGGAGGGAGATACAGGTTCTCTAGGTGGGCCTGGCTCTTGCTGGGTCCACAGCAGGGTTGATTGAAAGATGCTGAAGCGACGGGGAGATCTCTTTACCCGCCTTAACTGTAGGATTTGCAGGGGTGGGTGCAGTGAAGGGGTTATCCCAGTTCCATCGGCCCTCGGGGCCAGAAAGTGGCGGGAGTACTGAAGGTCCTACGGTGGTGAGCGAAGGGGGAGGTCCTCTTGTTTGAGGGGGATCAAAACCCGGTGGCAATTCGGTGACAGCCTCATCTCTTTCCTTTTCGGCCCTGACGGCCCTCTCTGTACTGATCTTAACCTGCTCCTCTAACTCTGCGATTCTAGCTGTCAGTGCTTCATCGGTCTTAGCCGGTTCAGTCATTTTTCGCTTTTGAAGTCTAGTAAAAGGGAGCCTGTGCGGAGTAGCGTGCTTCCGAGGAGCTATCGTGAACCTGAAAAAGGAAAAAACACAGAAAAGAGTAAGTACAAGTGAGGATACACAAGTGATGTGCAATCCCGAGGTCTCCACGTCTGCTCATTTGCTTTTCCGGCTGCACTTTCATTTGATATTTCTAGGGCGGTCGGGGAGGCGAGATATCCCAGTTGTTGACAAGATACAAGGGAAGCCTCTATACATTCCGACGATATGAAGCAAATCTGAGATGCTAACGGCGAAACCCTAAATCAGCAGGAGCAACCAATGCCGCCATGCTAGGAAGATCTCTTTCATACTGTGTTTTTGATGATGCAGGGCCTGATGCCCGGTGAACCCAACCGAGGGAGGGACGACGATCTATGCTATGAACTCGGGATTTCTTGCGATAAGCTAAGAGGATAGGGCCATGAGCGAGCGCTACTTGGTTGTTCTTCGAATGTTTGGTCTGATTTTTTGGGTTTTTTTTAGTGAAATGATTGTGTTTATCTCGGATTTTTCGAGTTGCTTTGGATAGATAATCGATATGGAAAAGATGAGGCATTTTGAATAAATATCCGAAGGAGTACGACTTTATTAAAAGCATTTACAAAAGTATGGTAAACTTTGCCAACTACCTAAATTCATCAAAAATGGCTAAGATAGATGAAATTAGGGGTCCTAGCTAAAAAGAAAAGATTTGCCGATATCCGAGCCTTTCCATGAAGGTGTCAATCCTGGGCGTCAGAGTTCTCTTGCCAAAGGTACTCTATCGAAGCCAACTCCCCTTTCTGCATCTCTATCTCAACTTCTAATGCGGTAATTCGGCTTTGCAAAGTCTGGCTTTTCCTATCCCCCAAATCCGCACGAGTAGTCAAGACCCTTATCGTCGAATCCCTATCTTTGATTATGGCACTTGATGCTTCTCTTTTGCGGGTTTCGCTGCTCAAGTGTTCTTTGAAGGCCCTGAGGGCCACCTTCTTTTGTACTGTCTGTACCCGGACAAAATCCCTGTGACGCCGGTCCACCTCATTCTTTTGGACTTCTGCGTAGCATTGACGTGCTTCGGCGGTATCTCTTTCCTCTGTCATCAGATCTTGCTCTTCCTGCGCTGCTCGCATTTGCTCTACCACTTGTGCGTAAGCCATGGCATCCATTCCTCCACTTACTTGTGATTCCCCTTCCTCTTCCATCGGTTTCTGATTTTCTGGGCGAGGTAAGATATTACCGTTAACTCGTTGCAATCTCCACTGTGGATATTGTGGTATCGTAGCTGCAGGGGTAACACGTACTTTGAGACAAAATGGGTTGGCCTAGTCTTGGGCGTACACCTGGATGTTCTGATTTTCTCCAGTGTGTGGCAGATCTGATTTCGTCATGCCGAAAGTCACTGGAATGATTTGGGTGATGCAAAACTGTCTGAGTACGAGGGCAGGGCAGTAGTGAGCACATCCCCATGCTCCGATTAGAGGAACCCAAGGTAGGCCCCCCCAGCAGACGATAGGATCGGAGATTCGCAGCCACTTGGCATGCCAACTGAAGTCCTCTTCTGAGAGGTTTATGAATCGGTCAATCCAAACGTCCTTGTTCTCCATCTCCCATTTATCTGCGGTCATTGCATTGATAACTCTGAGCAGAGGACATGACCTGATGTAGCTTTCGATGAAGATGGACTGATCAGGAACTTGTTTGAAGTGGCTGATCAACCATGCTGTCAGTAACTGGGTGCAGCAGGTGAGCTTCCCTTTCCCTTTCCTTCGACAAGAGTCCAAAGAGCGAAAGGTCTCGGCCAAGATGGCTGTTGTAGGGTTGATGGCATTTACCTCCATCTCGTAAAAGATGTTGGCTGCTGAAAAGTCGATGGCGTTTCTCATCCTCGGAAAAAGGACGAATCCTACAATGGCGAAGGCCAGAATCCTTAAGCGCCTGGCTCTATTGGATAGCTGAAATCGTGCCTCAATATCCGACCAACACCACACGTAGTCACCCTCCTTGACACGAGTAGTGATTCCTAATAGCTTGTAGAGTCTTATTTTTACACTCGCAGAGTCAAGTCGGACATTCTGGTAGATGGTTGATATGGGAGATGCGAAGCACATCAAAGCTGAGTACTCCTCGAGGGTGGGAGTTAGGTCTACTCCTTTGTCGAAAGAGAAGCAATGGTAATAGGGATCTCAGAACTTTAGGGCTGCCCTGATGCAACCCCAATCAGTCTTGACGTCCACTAGGGTCAGTAGCTTTCCATAACTACCCTCAAACTGCGTCTCCTCATCTTCAGTCAGCTCATTTCTTAACATCTGAATCCTTGTTAAATCAAAGTCTACAACCTCTACTTTGATTTTAGTGGTGATGTCAGGGGCGAATCCCTATTCCAACAGATCTCCTCGGGCAACTTGATCGTCGAAGCTTCATCCCCCAAAAATATCAAATGAAAGTAACGTAGGTGCTGTCATAGCGAATGAGCAAAATGGGTCCTGTGGGACAATAGAATTTTAAGTGCTAAGTAAACTGTGCGTGTGAGAAATCCGCAGTTCGTATAGCAGAAAAAATCACGTCAGTATGCCAACAAGACAAATAGAGCCACGACAAACAGTTATAATCATGATGCGCGTGCTGGGGCTCTTATTCCAACACCTCTAACTGGCTTGAACGGTTCCCGGATGATACCATGAAAAGGTCCCTAAAGTGTCGTCCAGTGTCCCGATTCCTTGCGAAATCGAGTAACCTTTCGACTGGCTTTAGGGGTTCATCCGAGTTGGGGTTGGCGAACACTACCTAGGACATGTGTCCTAGGGCGTCACTACTACCCTCATATTTGGTAATTGTCCCCTGGGTGTAGGGCGCTATGAAATGCATATGACAATTGATAAAGCAAATAAATAAACAGACCAGCAATTGATCAAAGCAAATAAATAAACAAACAAATAACACCTCTCTAAAAAGATAAAACCGGCTCCGACCTACTTTCCCCAGTGAAGTCGCCAAACTGTCGGGCCCCCACGAAAAATTACGAAAAGGTAATTCGCGAGTGTGCAACGAAATTTGGGACCTTCAGATGCTCGGCGTAAAAGGGACGCCTAGCAGCATGCAATGGAGTCGCCACCTTAATTTGGTTGCTAGGTTTTAGGGAACCTTAATCGTCATGGCATAGGAAATATAATAAGTAAAAAAAACTAAAGGCACAAAAAAGGGGTCTGGACCCCAGACAAAGGTTCGGGGTCGTATTATGGTCTCGGGAAGGTGTTAGACACCCGAGTCACATCCGAAAACGGTTACCGGTTGATGAGAGAGGTGTTTTTAAAAGGTGTTTGATGAAAATGCGTTTTGTTTTAAAAAGGGGGACCCTCAGAGGAATCGTCACTTTAGTCTTTTTATGATCGTGACATTCAGAAATAATTAATCATTGAACGGGGTTACCGTTTGAACGTCTTTCGGATGGGGTTACCGTTTATCGAGACCGATTGATTATTCTTGAACGTAACGTGATGGGGCTGAATTTTCTGTAAGACTGAATGAGCGCCCTCTATGTCATCATCGGGCTATGTATGATTAGATTGATTGCTATGTGAACCTATCATGGATTGCTAACAGAGTACAGATTTAAATGATTGATTTTGAAGTGGAAAAACCGATGTGGGATCGAAAGTCCCCATGTACATGCAGTCAATATATGCAAGAATTTGAAATCGCATGAGCATGGCATTTTAAGCAACTCTTTAAACACGTTGTTCATGTGGGTTGATTTTAGTTCTAGCAGTTCTATATATTATGCGTACGATTAATATGTACGAAAAGCGTTGAATAAATAAAAAGGAATCGAAAGGCATACTTTCGAGCGAAGCTTGAAATTAAAACCTACAAAATGAGAGTGTTAGCGATAGCTTGAGAAATAAATAAGCAATTTATGAGTGCGAAAATTTAAATGACAGTGGATTGCATGCGTAAAATGATGGATTTCACGCATACGAAAGTGAGATGCTGAGTTTGATAAACAAATGATGACAGTTGATTGTGTGCGAAAAATGATGGATTTTACGCATACGAGTTTTTAGATGCTGTGTTGATTGCATGCGAAAAATGATTGATTTTACGCATATGAGGATTTAAATGCTACGTTGATTTGCATGCGAAAAATGATTGATTTTAAGCATACGAGAATTTAAATGCTGTTTTGATTTGCATGTGAAAAATGATTGATTTTACACATACGAAAATTTAACTGCTAACGTGATTGCATGCGAAAAATGATTGATTTTAAGCATACGAGAATTTAAATGCTATCGTGATTGCATGCGAAAAATGATTGATTTTAAGCATACGAGAATTAAATGTTGTTTTGATTTGCATGTGAAAAATGATTGATTTTACACAAACAAAAATTTAACTGCTAACGTGATTGCATGCGAAAAATGATTGATTTTAAGCATACGAGAATTAAATGTTTTGTTTTGCATGTGAAAAATGATTGATTTTACACATACGAAAATTTAACTGCTAACGTGATTGCATGCGAAAAATGATTGATTTTAAGCATACGAGAATTTAAATGCTACGTTGATTTGCATGTGAAAAATGATTGATTTTACACATACGAGAATTTAAATGCTAACGTGATTGCATGCGAAAAATGATGGATTTTAAGCATACGAGAATTTAAACGCTAATGTGATTGCAAAAAAATTGAATGCAGTTGACGATTCACAGGGGATTTAAAACAGTTGGATAATTTGCAGAAAGTAAACAATTGATATTGCGGAAAAATTTCCAGCAGTTTGCAAAAAATTAAAGCAGTTGATATTGCGGAAAATAAAACAATTGATATTGCAGAAAATAAAACAGTTGATGTTGCGGAAGAATTTCCAGCAGTTTGCGAAAAATTAAAGCAGTTGATATTTACGAGAATTAAAATGCGACCGACCATGTAGGCAGTAAAATGAATGACTGAATTTAAATTGCCGAAAGTAAATTGCGGAAATTTAAAGTGCGAATAATTTAAACAGTTGATAAGTACAGAAAATTAAACAGTTGATATTGCGAAAAATAATCATACGAAGCATACGAATTATTTTTACGAAAAACGTGATCCGAAGTTCCGGAAAGGATTAAAAATGGGCTGGGTCCAGTTGAAAAAGGAAAAGAAAATTGAAATGGGCCAGGAACTATTCCTGGCCCAAGGAAATAAATTAAACGGTGATGGGCCTAGCTACTGCCGGGGGCCAAGGTCCGGCTGCCCTTACCCGTTTTGCGCGATCTTCGTACCAAAACGCTCGTCTCCTCGACGACGTCTCGACCGTACTAAGCTCGAATTTTAATACAAAACCTACCGAGTTTAATTTTGAAAAAACGACCGAACCGTTAATTATCGAAAACTAATTAATTCGCACAATCTAGCTAACGATTTTTAAAATTGAGAGTATGTATTTACTCTACATCATGCATGTGAATTAATAGCACAAAAACAATCAATATATTTGCTTGAAATCAAGCCAAACGAAATTAAAAAGAAAACGTGCATAAACAAACAAAAACGCTAGAGAGAGAAAGCTTACTCTCAAGCTTTTAAACTGGGCGATTGTCGCTCAATATGAGCTAGCTAATCAAGAGGGAGAAGGAGCAAGGATTTCTTGCAAGATTGGAGCCGTTTAAACGTTGAGAGGGAGGGTCCTTTTATAGGCCGAAGATCGCGTGAGGAGGGAGACGCGGGGCTGCGCGTGGTGGCTGTTCTTCGTGCTGGCGGGGCTACGGCTGTGAGGTGGAGAGTCTAGGGTCGAGGGTGATGATGAACGAGGGGACATGAAACAGTTTGAGGCGATGGGAGCAGGCTGCACAGTGGCCTGCTCCGCTGCTATTCACGTCCATGGTGCATGTGCACTATGGCTTAGAAAATAGTCAACCGTTGATCTGGTTGACTATTTCTAGTTGACCAGATCAACGGTTGTGATCAACTTGATTTTTAATTTATTTAAATTGCCTCGAGCCGAGTCCTGCGAGCAATCGTTCAGATTTTTCGAACCGAAGGTACCTGCGCGTAGAGAAAAATACGACGAGTCCAACCGTATACAACGAATAATGAAAATTTCTTGTTTGACATGTTTATTTTCTCATTCAAAAGTGTGAAACGCGGGAACGGAAAAATAAAAATGTTACGCCGAAAATTACACGAATCGCTGTAGACCGTTGCGACCAGAAAAAAATCTAGCAACTAGTTGATGGAAAGCATTTCAAAGTCAAGCTATTGTCCGAGCAGACTTACTCGGGTCCAATAAAAGCTCGAATGAAAAATAATAATAAAATAATAAAAATACTAAAAAATGCGCGAAAATATAAAAAATCCTAAAATTCATGTGATGACCTAAAACGAAGAAAAAACTAGCAAACGACTGTCGGATAGTCAAAAATGTAGTTTTTACGGCTAAAAATAAAATTGATAATAATAATGAAAATACATGCCGAAAAATTAAAAACGCGATTTCGAAAGCTGATGATGCTAAAATACAACGAAACACCTAAAAATGCTAGCGACAATAAATTAACTGAAAATGACTGTAAATTAGCTAAATAAAATAAATGCTAAAATTGATTAAAAATGGCGTCAAAATTCGGGTATCAACAGTATCTCACATGGTATTTTGAGGTTTTCCATAGGAAGCATACCCTCGGGAGAGAAGGTTTTTGGCACGAAGCATGGAGGTGATTTCAACTACCCTAATTCTCGTTGAACTTCTTTGTGTGCCCTTCCCGCATTCAGGACAATGCGCTACCTAAATGTGGGGAGGATTTATTTGTGATTGTCTTGTGTGACTGCATGTTTAAATTTCCGTTGTTTGCATGACTGTGTGTTTTTGTGAAAAACAATTTTCGAATTTTAATTTTTGTCAAATTTCTCCCACTGCTAGTTTTTAAACCTCTTTGAATGGACACACACTTTTGATCATATGCGCACAAGTATCAACCATTAGACCTAGTTGTTCTCCTTTTTGCCTGCTGAACCTTATATCCATATCTAGGCCTAGACACCAGTAATCACAATAGCACCTAGTGAGCATTTTGAGCTTCCATGCCTATTTCTTTTCTTGAGTGATTAGGATGCTTTAGCTAGGCACTGGTTGAGCTTGCATGATATCCCTAGGTATAGGAACCATTAGACTTGGGAAAGCTTCGATTTGACGAAAAACTTCGCATCAATGTCTTTTTCTTTCTTCTCTCTCTCTTTTGTTCTTTTTCTCTCTTTCCTTTTCACGTCCCCGATGCTCCCCTTCTTTTCATATTCTCTCCTAACCATTCAAACTTTTTCTTGATCTTTTTTCTTGGCAGGTGAGGTAGCGATTGTTGAGGGTAACGTCGAGGGCTAGACATCCAAAGGACGTGCAGACAAGGCCAAGTGTGGGGAAGCAGAGAGTAAGACTTCAACGCAGAAAACAGAGTTCTAGGGCTCGAAAAGCAAAAAATTCTCCAACCCTAGTCCATTTTGAAAAGAATCGAGCCCCTAGAAAATTTCAAGTGTGGGGAAGCCGAAGAAGTTGACCATCGATGCTAGAAGCAGATCTAGGGAAAGAGCCGAAAGAATAAAAAATCAAAAGTTTCATGCCCTAGAAGATTCATATTTTTGAAAGTTCGTACCACCTCCATATTTAAAAAAAAAAAACCCAATCAAAAATTCAAAATAAAAGGAGGGGGGCATTACACGAACTAAAGAGTATCCGTATCCAATGCTGCAACAAGAGAAGAACTTCCTACCCTCGAAGAAGAATACCTCCGTCTAGCCCCCGAATCGCCTTCGTGCCCTCGATAAGAGCTGCCTTGCCACTTCACCTTTTTCATAAGCTAAGGAATCCATCCAGGTTCTGTCTGCTTCTTTCTTCTCTCTTTATCTATTTCTTTTCTCTCTTCATTTCTCCTCGCTTCTATTTCTTTTCTGTCTCCTTTCTTTTCTCTCCGACCCTACCCTTTTCTTTCTTTTTGCTGATGCGTTGTTCTTTCCGATTGATGATTGCCTATGCATGTGTACTGTGTAATCGGATTGATGTGCAAGTTTGATTTAGTGTTGTGTTATGTGCATTTAGTTTGAGCGGTAAAGACTTAGCCTTGCTTGCGAGAGTGAGTGTAAACACGTATCTGGTGAGGATTGCTGGTTAAGGGCCTGATGTTGGAAAGTTTGATCTTTGGGGTCGTTATCCCTCTGATTTGATGCAGGTGCCTTCTAGGTGAGCATGAGTTTGTGTGAAGTTAGGCTTGGTACCGGTTTGTATTTGTGTGTGATTAATTGTGTTGTTTGTTTCTTGATGCGATTTCCAGTTTTGTGAATGCTCGAGGGCGAGCATTGGGCAGTGTGGGGATGTTTGATCGCACGTTTTTATTGTAGGTTTTTCTCCCTTATTTCGGCCCTTTCGAGGGCATGATACTTATGATTTGCCCCTTTTCCCCATCTTTTTGCAAATCAGTGGCTCAAGGAAGAAAAGGGTGAAAGCGAGCGATTTTGGAAGGATTTCTGGAACTTTGGAGCATCGAGGTCTAGAAGAGCGGAAGGTCATCGTGCCCTCGACGCTAACTAGACCAGTGAGCAGTCTTGTGCCCTTGACATTTTCACATCGGATCAAAGATCAAAAGCCAAAGAAAGGAATCTCTGAAGATTCGCACGAGATTCTAAGCGTTTCTAAAAGATGTCAGGCGCTGCTAGGGGTGGCAAAAATCTACCCATACCCAATGGGTACCCATACCCAACTAATTTATGTGGGTATGAGTGTTAAATGGGTTAGTGCAATTTTTAAATGGGTATAAATGGGTAATATACCCATTTAAACTAAAATATGTGTGTTTTATTGGGTTGGGTAATGGGTACCCAATGGGTACCAATTACACTCAAATCAATCTTATATCTCTCCTTCTCTTCTCTCTCTCATCTTTTTTATTTTTTATTTTTAAACAAATTCAATTTTCTTACTCTATATAATGAACAAAATAAATTAAAAATTACAACAACGTAATATCTATTTCGAGATGAGTAATTCTATATCCACTTTTCTTATTTTATTGAATTTTTTAAAAATGGGTTTTTTTATACTTTTCATGAGATAAAATTATGATCATAAATCATTCATATACATATATAAAATGCGTCCATGTTAGTTAATTTATTTTTTTAATTAATTAAATTTATTGTTATTATAATTAGTAGACTAAACTTTATTTTTAATTTGTAAAATCAATGTAATATTTGTATTGATATATATTTTCTTTTTTTGTAATAATATGATTTTTTGTTTGCTTATAAAATATATATATATATATATATATATATATATATATATATATATATATATATATATATATATATAAATACGAAGGCCGGATAAAAGCTGGTGTTGAAGATATACAGTACCAACAGTCACCGGTTTGACTTTTTTTTTGTTTTTTTTGTTTTTTTTGTTTTTTGTTTTTTGTTTTTTTTATTATGGGCTACTGTTTAGTGCTTGGGAACTAAGGGGCTATTAAGGCTAGAAACTAGAGAGAGAAATTAGTGAGACATAGAGTTTGAAAGAAAATGCTCTCGTTGTATTGATTTTTTCGTGTTTTTACAAATGAAGGGGAAGTCCCCTTATATAGAGAAACTAGAGAAACAGGCCAAAACAATTGGCCGACAAAAGTAAAGAAAAAAAATGGCCCTCGTTTAAAGTGGGCAACGCATTATCTAAAAGGCATAAAAATAATTACATCCTGCCAAAAGACAGGGAATAAGTGGACATCTGTTTGAGCCAGCTGTTTCTGTGGTCGTCATTGCTTACGTCTGTCTTCTGAATGCGTCATGGCTTACGTCTGTCTTCTGAATGCGTCATGGCTTACGTCTGTCTGTTTTAGAGGTCTCTATGTGTTTCTGGAATAGTGACTTCATCTTCTTCCATGTCTGTTATCGCGTTGTCTTGGAGATCTGTTACTAGATTGACGATGTGTTCTTCATCTAGCAGTCGTCCATCTCCTGAGTGTGGTAGGAACATCCTCCACTCTCTGGTGCTGTAGATTTGAATGAAATACCCTTCTCCTAGGAGACGATACTCCATCCATTTTTCTGGTGTATATAGGCTTTGAGGACTCTGTGCTACTTTGTAGATTTCTGGATTTTCTATTTCTTGGAAATCATAGGGAGATAGTGAAATCTCCATATGAATATCATGAATGCTTTCTTCTTCTCTGTCTGCCGAAAAGATGAATATTCTTTTCTTTGCAGGGATAACTTCAAATCCTCTGGCCACTGGTAGTGTGGAATCAATGAAACATTCTAGTTTCTTTCTTATTGCCATGTTTCCTGCAACTAGAAAGAACTTCTCTCCAAACTCTTCTAAATATTTATCAATGTTTCCTTCTTCTTCCAATTTGAATGTGATTTTATCAATCATTCCCATATGGAAAAAAGAAAGAATTTTCTGGAATGGCATATCTGTGTTGTTTAGGTCTACTTGTAATTTGAATAGACCTGCTGTTCCTTTGACTTTGATATGTCTTGCGATTATTCCCGCCAGTCTGCAGTAGGGCTTCTGTACTATGTTTACTCGTTTGAACTTCCAGTCTTGTTCTTCGAAGTAAATTTTTACTAAGTTTTTCTGTGCATTGATTAGATCTTCTAAGTGTCTTTCCTCTGTTTTATGTTTTATAATTTCTTCCCCTTCGGGCCATTGGTCAAACAATGGCTTAAGGGTGAAATAGGCTGGCATATCTAATAGCCTAGCTCGAAGTTGTGAAAAGCTTCTGTTTTTGGGTTTCTGTTTGTTTTCTTGTATAAATTTATCTAATTGCTGTAATTTGGTAGTTAAGCTACCCATTATACTATCTTTCTGTTTGATCTTTCTTTCTGCTTCAATCTTTTCTTGTTCTATGAAGGTTATTTGGTTGGTTGTCTGTTGTTGAAGCTGTGCTAGTTGTTCTTCTAGCTTTCTATTTTTGTCTTCTAATCTGGCTATTAGTCGACTGGGATTCTCTTGGGCTACTTCTGAATAGGGTCTAACTGTTTCAGGTTCTATGTAGAAGTTTGGGCCTAGCTGGGCCCTTGCTTCTTCTAAGGCTTCTGCAAAACTGTGATAACCCACATAGATTGGGTTTTGACACATGATGTAATTTTTTACTGTGTTGAAACTGTTAAAGACACCTGTTTTTAAACCTCTATAAATGACATAATGTGAAAAGGATTTTTTCTGTATCTTTGGGTTCTTCTCAGAGAAGTACATGCTTAAAGCATTTAAGCATTGTACCTTGAACTGTGTTGCTACGGGAGCTGTCTGTATATGCCAGAGGTTATCTAGCAGGCACTGTTGTTCTCTGTCGATATTTAATCCCTCAAAGGGTTTAAATTTCTTATTTCCTCCATCAGGAAATTCTGTGAGATACATTGTTCCAAATCTAATCTCGTTCTGTGCTCCTCTTCTAGTAGAGAGATTTCTGTTTACCTGTGTGAATGGAATCTGTATGTTTGAGGATGATGATCCTCTTTCTGTAATTGTAACTGGCATAGCCAAATTATTTCTGTACATAATAGTTCTGTCTGATACTGATTCTTGAGTATCTTGTTTCTGTTGATCTTCTGTCTGTTCTTGAAACATCTGCTCTTTGGGTTTTAACACCCGTTTTTTCATTTCTGCCTGTATCATTTAAAAAATTTGTTTATATTTCTAGATAATAGATCAGCTAAACTGTTATTTTTTCCTTTAATATGTTCGAAACATATTTTGTATCCATTTCCCTGTATTAAATTCTATAAATTAACCCATCGGGTTCTGTTTATTTTCTTGCTGTTTTCATTTTTAAGGAATTTAACTATGGCTTCACAATCTGTTCTAACTGTGAATTCATTTTGTAGATATATTTTAAACTTATCTAAAGCATTTATTAATGCTTGGATTTCATAGTCTAAACTAGTCCAATTTTGTCCTGTTTTAAAATTTCCACTTGTATATGCAGCAATTTTTTCTGTTTCTTTATCTGAGTACTTATTGGGTTTGCAAAGCATTACTGCTCCCCAACCCTCTTTACTTACATCACATTCTATAATAATATAATTTGTGGTTAAGGCTAATTCTAATGGTTTTATCTTCTTAACTTGTTCTTTAATTCTTTTTACTAATTCTATGTCTTCTTTGTTGAAATTTCTTTGACCATTCTTTGTTGTTTTGCTATATAGAGGTCCTACTAATTTGCTTAAATTTGGAATAAATTTTCTAGCGTAATTTAATATTCCTAAAAAGGCTTGTATCTGTTTTAAACCTTCTAATTTGTCTGGAAAATTTAATATTTTTTCTGCTATATGTGGTTGTTGTTCTATCTTTCCATCTCCTATTTCTAATCCTAAGAAAGATATCTTTTTCTTGTATAACTCTATTTTTCTTTTACTAACTACTATACCGTGTTTTTCTATTTCATAAAAAATCTGTCTTAAGTGTTCTTCGTGTTCTTTAATAGAGTTACTTGCTACTAATATATCATCTATATAAACTAGACAGAATTCGTATTTTAAGAATATCGAATCCATAAATCTTTGGAAGACTGCTGGTGCATTCTTTAAGCCAAAAGAGAGAACATTCCATTCGAAATGTCCTTCTGAGCATGTAAAAGCAGTCCATTGTTTAAACCATTCTTCTAATTTTAATTGATTATATCCTGATTTTAGATCAAATTTGCTAAAAATCTTTTTCTGTTGTATTAGTCCTATCAGGCTATCTTTGTTAGGGATGTTATAGGCATCGTCTATGGTGTTGTCATTTAATCTTTTATAATTATAAACTATTCTGGCCTTTCCTCTCTTGATTTCGCTATGATTTTTTACTATAAATGCTGCTGATCTGTGTGGACTCTCTGATCTTTTAATTAGTCCTTGTTTTAACATTTCTGGAATTTGTTTTCTAAATTCTTCTTTATCCAAAGGGCTATAATCTATATTGGTTGTTACTATTCTTATATCTGGATTTTTAATCTGCATTTTTACTACATAATTTACTTTACTTTTAGTAATATCTTCTCCTATTAATCCTATCTTTTCTAATTTCTGTATTATAGGATAATTTCTACTAGTCCTAATGTCTGGTCCTTTTTCTAATTCCATGGCTAATTCTTTTCCTAGCATAGTATATGTTTCATTTTCTATATGCTCTGTTCTCTTATTATCCGGTTTTAAAAATTCTAAGGTGGGTTGTCCACCACGCTTTCGTGCTAACTCTGCTGTTTGTATATATTTATTAGTTGGAAAAGTATATACATTTTTACTGATTGTTATGCTGTTTCTAGCTATAGTAATGCTACCATTTAAACTACATATGAAGTTTAATCCTAATAAAAAGTCATTACTTTTTGTTTCTTCAGGTGCTATATTGATCTGTGGAATGTCGTATTTTATACTGTAATTTTGTGCAAAATCTATAAACTGTATTCCTAAGGCTTCTACTTGATGTGTTATAACCATTGTTCTTTGTTCAGCTGTTTTTGTACTTATTCTATATTGTAATTTTTTATGATATTTTAGTGGTATTAAGCTATATCCCACCATGCTTTTTGAGCTTGCTGTGTCTAGTATGGCATTTAATTCTACAAAGGTATTTGTATCTAACCAAAGTCTACATTTTAGGGTTATTAGGCTTGCTATACATTTACTAGTAGTAAAGGCTGATTCTTCCTGAATTTGTTCTGTGAGATAACTAGACTCTGCATCTACTTGCTTCTTTTTCTCATGTTGATTCTCAAGTTCTTTTACTCTATGTTTTAAGAGTTCTATTTCTACATCATGCCTTTTAATTTTTTCCCTAAGTGTTTCATCTACTGTATCACTGTGATTCCTATCTGTGGCTTTTCCTGATATATCTGTTTCTATTTGGAATAATTTTTTAATACACATAAAACATATTTCTTTAAAGCAATTGTTACATTGGTATCTTCTGTCTATAGCTGGATATAGTCTACAGTTATAACAATTTATATGATTGTTTCCTCTGTTTCTAATCCATTCATGTAAACATTCTACTATTTCTTCATTATGCTCTCTATTCATGTATGTATATGTAATTTTTGTACTGTTTTCTGGCTCATTTTCTGATGCTATACTGTATACTGATTCATTGTCAGAATCTGTCTTGATATTTTCTATTTCGTATTCTCCTAATTGTTCTACTAAATTTGTTCTATCTATATTTTTATGCTTGTTAGGACATCTATTTGCTAAATGCTGTGGATCTCTACAGATAAAACACGTACAACTTCTATCTCTAGGTTTTTTAACATATCTATCTTTATTTTTCCAAGGTTTATCTTTTCTATAAGACGTACTTTTTCTAAGGAATTTTTTCTTTTTATCATAATATCCATATGCCTGTGGTGTATAAATAGCTGTTCTACAAAACGCCCAAGATTGACGTTTTATTTGTTCTTGCATTGTAGCTTCTTTGCATTTATCTTCTAATTTTTTAAATACGTATGTAATTCTAGGTCCTATTCCTAAGTCTACTATGTGACCACAATCTCTATTCCATTCCTCATGTATTAATCTACCTAAATCGCCTGGAAGCTTTATGAAATATTTATTGCATAAATCATCATCCATGGCTTTACCAGTTTGGGCTAATAATCTAGCAAAATCTGAGCTAAATTCTTTGATATATTTGAAATCTGTAATACTAAGTTGTTCTAAATTTCTGACTGCAGTATCCTGTATAAATGTATTTTCCTTTGCTGGATCTACTCCTAATAATAAAATTCTAATTTGGCTTGTGAAGTTATAGGGATTGTCTCCTAATGATTTAATAGTGTTTATACTATCTGGATCTTTTAATTTTTTACTTTGCCAAATACCTAAGGCTGTTGGTCCTAATGTTGTTTCTAAGTAGGAAAACATATCTATATCATCTCTTTTGTTAGTTTCCCAATTTCTGACTACTGTTTGTTCCCATACTAGTATTTCATCTGGCCATAACTGAGGACTCTGTTGTTCTATTAACAGCATGTTTGAACTATACAATTTTCCTAATGGCATTCTTGCCCCTCTTCCTTTGAAGTTCGATTCTCCTTGGTATACCGTCGTAGCAGGTGTCCAAGGTTCTCTACCTAATACTTCTGTTCCTGATGTTCCCGGTGTTACGAACTCAGGTTTTGGTCTTTTTATTCCTCTTGAGTCTATATTTTGGTCCATAAAACTAACTTCTGGTTTGTAAAAATCACTAATTACTATTTTTCCATTGACTATATCTGTTACTAATGGTAGGTTAAATACTTCATTTAGCTTGTTATAAGCCTCTTCATATTCTAATCCTAATTCTGTCATACATTCTATTATCATGTCATCGACTTGTTCCTGTAGGTTGGTCTCTATAAATTTTTTATTAACTATTTGTTCAAATGTCTTTTGTACTTCTTCTGTTTTGAAACCAGCTACTTCTTCTAATTCTTCTAGTTCTTCGCCTAGTTCTTCATATAATCCGTATCCTATAAGATCATTTATTTCTTCATTTTCTGTGTCATATATAGGATCTATTTCACCTTCTGTATCATATACTGGTTCTCCTAAATCTGCATTCATCATACTAATTTCTTGGTCACTATCATCTTCTTTGGTTGGTTCTTTTTCTATATAATTATTAAATCTCATACTATAGTTGCCATCTTTATCTTCATATATCACACTTTTTTCTGGTACTAAGATTTTTTCTGTCGTATCTATAAATTCTTTTAGAGGCCATTCTAATCCTGCTGAATTTTCTGCATCTATTTTAACTGGGTCTATCATTCTTATCCCTCGGCTTGCTAAGTTTTCTACAATCCCTTCTATATTAATATTATAATTCATTCCTGATCTATTACTAGCCTTTCCTAGAATTCTTCAAGGCTACCTCATATGTGGAAACGGGGGGTAGCTTCTACCTACGAAGGTAAGTAGGGTGTGTTGAGTGGAAACTAGGCCCCTATAGCAGGTCTATGCATGAGTTTGGAATATTTTTGGTGCCAATGATTAACTGACCTGAAACGCAATCCGAGAACACCTTTTTTTTTTTTTTTTTTTTTGACGAGAAAGGCAGCCATAAATTAAATACCATCAGCAGAAACAAAAGGCGCGATCGCCTCGGGGCATTCCCCTAACCAAACATTTCCTAATCTAGAAATCAGAGCCAACTGTCCTAACTCATGGGCAGGGACGTTGGAGGATCTACTAGTATGCAAAAAGGAGCAACAACGGAATGAAGAAGCAAGGCAGTGAACTTCTTCCAGCACCAAACCAGAGTAATTTAAAGGAAAATCACCACTGGACAGAGCTAAGATGTTCAGAAGGCAGTCCGATTCAATGATAATCCTCTCGCACCCCCACTGCCTGGCTTGAAACATAGCATCTCGCATAGCTAAGGCCTCGACCGTTTGCGGGTCAGACCTGTGAGGGAGGAAGATTGCCCCAGAGAAAATCGTTCCACCCCAGTCATTACGAGCTATAAAGCCAAGACCTAAGCCCGCGACTCCAACAGCAGCGTCAGTGTTGACTTTAATCACACCCGTCGGAGGAGGCTTCCACTTCTGCACCATGGGCTGGATAAGCTAGGGAGAGGGGGGAGGGGATCCCTGCTGCGAAACCCGCGCCTCACGAAAATCAGATAAAAGCTTTCCGGCCCTAAAAAAGACCTCACCGGCAGATTCTGCACGCTGGCAAAAATTCCGACGATTCCGCGAAGTCCATAGAGACCAGAGAATGGCCAGAAGCTTTTCAAGATCCGACCGGTCAAGAGCCCCCCGGGCTACTAAAAGCCAATCAACCCAATTATCTCTATGAGCCGGAGGGATTCTGCTCCAAAGATCAAACCTAGCGCACACCTCGGTAGCGAAAGGGCAAGACAACAGCAAGTGCGGTGCCGACTCCATCTCCCCATTGCAACAAGGGCAAACCGGATCTAAAGCAATACCCCTTCTACCCAGATTAACTCTGGTCGGAAGAGAGTCATTCCCCAATCTCCAAGTAAAGTTCTTAATGTTTGGCGGAATGGAAAGACCCCATAAAAATTTCCACCACCCTCCAGTCCGAGCAGTATCCGCATGTGAACTAGTAGTTAAAAGGTTGTGGTACCCACTGCGAACAGAATACTTCCCATTCGTAGTTCCCCTCCACACAAGAGTATCATTCGCCTCATTCCGCGTGAGCGGCAGGCTTAGAATTTCTGATATCTCATGCGGAAGAAAGAGTTGTTCCACAAGATCGGATTTCCAACACCGCCGATCCATATCGATAAGCTCGGCCACAGTCGCCTCCTCCCCCAGCATCGAGACAGGGGAAGAGACCATCCCATCAGATACCGAGGGGAGCCACGGAACCTTCCAAATCCTGATCTTCCACCCATTCCCCACCCACCAAAAACAACCTTTCTGGAGAACCTCACGGCCAGCTAGAATGCTCCGCCAGACATAGCTAGGATGAGAACCCACACCGGCTTCCAGGAAGTCAGCGTGCGGAAAGTATCTAGCTTTCAAGATTTTGGCGAGCAGAGAGTTAGGGTGCTTATGGATCCGCCAACCTTGCTTGGCAAGAAGAGCTAGGTTAAACTCTCTCACCTTCCTAAAACCCAAACCACCCACCTCCTTAGACTGACAAAGCTTATCCCAGGAAACCCAGTGCAACTTGCGCTTATTCGCGCAACCGCCCTACCAAAACCTTCTAGTAGCTTTTTCCAAATCATCGCAGATGGAGATAGGAATCTCGAAACAGCTCATCAGATACGTAGGGATTGACTGGATGACCGATTTAATCAAGACTTCCCTACCTGCCTGGGACAGCCTTTTCTCTTTCCAACCCCCCAACCTCTTACAGACTCTATCCCGAATCGAAGCAAACATCCTATTCTTGTCCCTACCAAAGGAGACAGGGATACCCAGATAAGAGCCAAAAGAATCTGTAACCACCATACCAAGTTTGGCTGCCACACGCGACTTGTCACCAAGACTGACATTCTTACTGAAAAAGACCGCCGATTTATCCAGGTTGACCTTCTGACCAGATGCTTCCTCGTAAGCCTTTAAAATCGAGTTAACAACCCCTGCCTCCTCCACCTCAGCCCTGCTAAAAATAAGACTATCATCAGCATAGAACAGGTGGCTAATATCCGGGCTAACACGACAAATCGAGTACCCATGAATCCTGTTAGCCGAGGCTGCAGCCTGAAACATAGCCGAGAGACCCTCAGCACACAGGAGAAAAAGGTAGGGAGATAACGGGTCACCCTGTCGAAGGCCTCTCCCAGGGCGGAAAGAGGGGCCAGGACTCCCATTGAGAAGGATGGAATAAGAGACCGATTTAACACAGCGCATGACAAGCGAGGTCCAACGGCTAGAGAAACCGAGGCGGGACATTATTGCTTCTAAGTAGCTCCACTCAACTCTGTCATAAGCCTTACTCATATCAAGTTTAACACTCATCCATCCAGGCCCAGAGCGTTTACTATTCATCCCATGAAAAATCTCCTGAGCAATCAGGGCGAAATCAGTAATAAGTCTGCCTGGAACGAAAGCACTCTGATTGTCCGCCACAATACTAGGAAGAAACTTCTTCAGGCGATTCGCCAGCACCTTAGTGATTAACTTGAAAACCACGTTACACAAGCTGATAGGGCGAAAGTGGGAACAAGTAGTAGGGTTGGCAACTTTAGGAATAAGGGTGATGAAGGTGTGATTCAGGTAACTCGGGTCCTCTCCCTCATTGAGGATACCAAGAACAGCTTTACAGACCGGGGCTTCCAAGAAGGGCCAAAATTTTTGAAAAAAGAGAGGAGGCATCCCATCCGGGCCAGGGGCCTTCGTGGGGTGCATCTGCTTAAGGGCTCTAAAGACTTCATCTTTGGTAAAGACCTGGTCAAGACTCAGATTCATGGAACTAGAGACACACGGAGTGACAGCAAGAAGGACAGGAGAGTCAAGATTACTACCTCCAGAAGAGAATAAAGATTTGTAAAACTCAAGGAACGTCCTCTCAACCTCCTTCTGGTCCACCCTCCAAATACCCGACTCATCAAGGATGCGGGAGATAGTGTTCTTCTTCTTACGTTGGGTGGCTCTGGCGTGAAAGAATTTGGTATTTCTATCACCCTCCCCAAGCCAGAGGACCCGGGACCGTTGCTTCCAAATAATCTCCTCCCTAAAGATAAGCTCCTCGATCTCCTTGCTAACACGCTCAATCTCCTCAATAGTGGAATCCGAAGCAGACAGGTGGAGCAGAAACCCAAGGAGTTCTCTCTTCTGAACAATCGACGCATGGACATTACCGAACACCTCCTTACTCCAGTTAGAGAGTTTAACCCCACAGAGCTTCATGCGCTGATCAAGCGGATCACTAGACTCCCGAAAATCAGATCCACTCCACATATTTCTGACGAACTCAAAACACGACTCCTCCCGGAGCCAAGCCGCCTTAAAACGAAACACTTTGCCTCTCTGGGCCTTGTGGCGATCAGCCATGAGCTTAATCAGAATGGGGCAGTGATCAGAACCAATACGGGGAAGGTGCATGACTGTAGCTTCGGGGAAACAACTCCTCCACTCATCAGTAGCCGTCCCTCTGTCAAGCCTTTCCCTAATGTTACTACTACCCCGTTGATTATTAGTCCAAGTGAATTTTAGGCCTACGAACCCAAGATCGATAAGGTTACAATCGTTCAGGGCACCGCGGAAAGCATCCATCTAGGCAAACGTCTTATTTAAACCACCCTGCTTCTCATGGGCCCACAACACCTCATTAAAATCCCCCACACAAAGCCAAGGGAGACGACTCTTGTCTTTAATGGATCGGAGCAAATCCCAAGTTTTATATTTCTCCGTAGAGCGAGGCCACCCATAGATACCGGTAAATCTCCAAGGGGGGGTGTTAGAGAGACCGTTCAATAATTCAATATCAATACAATGGGCATCACAGTGTAAAACATTCACAGATAAATCATTCTGACACATTAAAGCCAAACCCCCTCTCCTATTATCACCCTCACAATCAACCGCAAGAACATAGGGGAATGACCATTTTTTATTAAGATTGTGAAATTCATCCGCAAACAACTTAGTTTCAGACAGGAAAACTAAACAGGGAAACTCTAAACCTAGCAATTTTGAGAAAATCGCACCTGCCTGAGGGTTCCCAAACCCTCGGTAGTTCCAGGCTAAAAGACTCATGGCTCTAGGCGGGGTTGCTCAGCAACCACCGCCGGACTAATACCACCATCAGTCTCCCAATGCACAACTCTTTTTTTCCTATACAAAAGGGTGGACTGATCTTCGCTGTCACCAACTTCAAGGGCTGCCCCATCTCTCTTCCCTGTTCGCGGAGTGCTTTTCCGAGCTGTATGAATAATCCTAGTACCATGAGATTTCTTGGGCTTGCCAACTCTCCCAGTCCCAAAAATCTGTTCCTGAGTGCCCACATTTCTGTCAGAGGAATTAAAAGTAAACTCAATATTAGGCATCATAGGAGAGGGGGGTTGTGGGTCCTCCTCCGGATCCTCCTCCGGGTCCTCCTCCGCAGCAAAATCTGGAATAGCCGCCTGGCCTACACTAGAGTACTTCAGGGGCCCAAGGGCCCCAACCAGGCCCAATCTGTTATCACCGCCAGCTTGCTCCCTAGCTTCAAGACCAGGGGAGTTAACGCCGACATCCGGCAAGTCAAGCCCCGCACCAGTAGAGTTCTGACCTTGTTCAGCAAAGGAGCGGACCGAGATCATCAGGTGGTTCTCAAACATGTTAAGGTCATGCCCACCATCATGCAGTTTCTCCAGCACCCCACCCTCAATAACAACTTTCTTCACACGCTCCACAACGCAGTCTATCATCGAAAACTCAACACTCCCTCTCTCCACTGTAACCGGAGGGCGACCACCCGGGACTGATCTAGAACCCAAGCTTTCTGCTGGACCAATCACATTTCCAGAAGGAACCGTCCTCCTAAAAGAGGAATTATTCCAAGAATTTCCACAGACCAAATTGCCACTAGTTTCAGCCCCACGACCCATGGGTCTGAAAGAGTTTTCATACGGAAGTGGCTCCTTACCCATAGGATCAGACTTGAAACGGGATTTGCAGTTCTGATGAATATGGCCCAATATACCACAAAAAAAGCAAACATTCGGCAGATGTTCATATTCCACCAAAAAAACAAAATCTTTACCCTTTGAGTTGGAGAGTTTAATCTCTGTCACCAGTGGGCGTTCCACGTCGATCGCAATTCTCACCTTCACCCATCCACTAACCCTTTCGAGGTCCTCTTCCTCCACAGAAACGAAGGATCCAAGCTTGTTGCCCATGATCCGGATGTTATCTTTGGTGCGAAGATTCAGCGGGATGTCAAGCAGGCGAACCGAGAAAACAGAAGAGTTCAACTTCACATCCATAAATTGCTCATCACCAAACACCCTTCTGAGAACCACCAAACTGTGATTCCATAGCCAAGGAGTTCTGGCTAGCACTCTAGATAGATCATCCTCAAGTTCGAACTAAAATAGAAAGCGATTCGGCGCTAACGTCATGGCCTGCATCTCCCCCAAGAGGCACCAGAGTTCCCCCATGTGGTTAAAGAAAGCAGTAGCAGCACCAGGACTAAGGCCACGGTCTCCAAGGATTTTCCCGAGCAGGAGAGAACACTTAACTTCTACCAAACTTTCAAGCACCACACGCTCGTCAGCCCCACCCACGGACTCCCCCCCAACCGGTTGTTCCACAACACCCACATCCTCTAGAGACATTCCTTTAGTTTTATCTTTTCTTTTGAGGACGTAGCGGGTAAACAACAAATTCAAGGAAAGGAAACTAGAAGCAGAAGCAAAGAGGTAAGGATGGAAGGAGATAGAATCGGGTTGATTAGCCTTAGGATACATAAATAGCACAAGGGCACAAGACACCACAAGAAAATGCACACAGATCAAAGGAACAAGAATAAAACTCAAGGGAAGAAGGAGACCAACGCAAGGAAAGGAGAGACCAAACCGGGAAACAAGACACAAGGAAAAGGGCAAAGGGAACAAAAGGACACCAAAATAAAATAACCAATAGAGGAAAGGAGACAATAAAACATAAAAGAACAACTTACTTGACCAAGGCAACATAGTGGAATGACCCACTTCCCATGCAAGCATGCACCAGTAAACACCCCTTGACCAAAGCAGGATAGTGGGATGGCCCACGACCCATGCAAGCAAAACGCCGCCGCAAGTAGCCCTAACACCTCGCCGGACCGGAAAGGAAAGACCCGAAAGGGTGACAACACGGCCGAAGAACGGAAGGGGGAACGAACGCAGGTCGGAGGCCAAACACCAAAACAGGAGAGGCCGAACAGGAGCAGAATGAAGAGGAAACAAGAGGAAAAAGGTGGAAGAAGGAGCAGACCAGCCAGAGGAGACTTACAAGAAGCCAGAAAAAGATGTTGAGGAAGACCTCAAAACCGACAGGAGCTATATCAGCGACGATGGCGTCAAAAGGATTGACGAAGAAAATCCTTCAATCTTTTTAGGCCGTATTGTTAATCTGAGAACACCTTTTGCTAAGATCTCTTCCCATCAGATTAATATCTCTTTTACTGCTTTACTCATTTTCTTGCCCTCGAACTGCTTTTGATTATCTTGCCCTTGATTGTTCTTCACTTTTATGCCCTCGAATGATTGTTACTTTTGTGTCGTGATTTGCGATTTTAATTATTTGTCTTGTTAGTTGCCACTTCTGCGTTGATTGATTCTTTAATCGACATAACCCCCCAGTGTTATGTTTGTATTTGGTTATAGTTCTTCAATGTCATGCATTGAAACTGAAATATTATTCCTTCAATCTCTGTGGTTCGACCCTATATTGACCTTTATACATTTATTTGTGCATCTAGGCATCAGGAAAATATTAGTATATTTGAGTGACGATCACTCCACTCTACTGAATTGTACGCCTTTTGGAAGTCGAGTTTTAGGAGAAAACCCCATTTTCGTGACTTTTTCAAGTAATGGACAATCTCCAATGCCACTATAAAATAATCTCATGTAGATTTGCCGCGCAGAAAACCATGTTGGGCTTCTCCAAGCACACAATTGATCACCTTACTCAACCTGTTGGCAATAATCTTGTAAATATTGTTTACCAAGCTTATAAGATGAAATTTAGAAAGATTGGCAATACCTTTCACTTTTGGAAGCATAGCTATGAAAAAATAATTTAACCCGCGTGGCATTTTACCCAACACAAAGAAGTATTTAACTAAGTTGTAAATCTCCTCTCCGATGATGTCCTAAGATCGTGACAAGAAAAAGAAATTGAACCCATCTGGCCCCGGGGCCTTATCTTTCCCACAATCCTTAAATGCTGCAATTATTTCAGCGCATGAAATCTCACTGTCAAGAAATTGTTGTTGTTCAGCGCTTAGAGATTTAAAGCCGAGGTTTGGCATGACCGGACGATCCCACTAATCGGCTGAAAAAGAAGAAGAGAAGTGATTGAACACTATCTCTTTAATTCAGTAGGATCCAGGATCAATGTGTCCCCCACAAGCAACGAGGAAATATTATTTCCTCTGGAACGAGATCTGACCGCTTGGTGGAAAAACTTGGTGTTCCTGTCCCCTTCGACACACCACTGAATATGAGACTTTTGACGCCAATAAGATTCAATCACCCTTGCCCGACCCTAATAATTATCAAGAACATCTCTATACTCAACATATTCTTGCTCGCTAAGATCTCTTTCCTCCAAGATAGCATCAAAGTGATTAACTTTATCCTCCATGACCTCAAAATCAGTCCTGCATGCACTCCAATTGTCACACTTCCATGCTTTGATCTTGGATTTTAGAATTTTTTACTTCTTCAACATATTGTAACCAGTTTCCACTTCTACCCCTGCCTCACTCCACATTCTAGACTTGAGACCTTTGAAATCCCCTAAGTCCCACCATGCATTTACATACCGAAATGGTTTAGGGCCCCAATCATTATTCGTCGCATGAACTGCTAACAGAACATGATCATACACTGACTTGCGAAGGCCACAAAGATGAAGCAAAGGGAAAGCTACCCACCAAGCAAGGTTCCAAAATGCTCTTTCAATACGACTTGCACTAACTGTATTGCTCCAAGGGAGAGCTAGTGTGGTGTGTGCAGAAAGGGAGAGGGTGTGAGTAGAGAGGTGTAAGATTATGAGTGTAAAATCCTAGAGAGTGTGTATAATTCTCGGGGTGTACTCGGGTTCGGGTTTTGGGTTTGAGAGTTTATCTCTTTTATTTTGTAATATTTTCTTTATTAGTAAAATCCTCAGTCCGTCTCTGCCCGTGGAGTAGGCACATTGCCGAACCACGTAAACACTCATGTCCTTTTATTCTTTCCCTTTCTCTTTGCATTTATTTTATGAGCTTATTATTGTGTGGGTCAATTCAAGGTGAATTAAATTTCACAACAATTGGTAGCAGAGCCAGGTTCTAGAGTACAGATTCATTTATGTGGTTGAATCGACGATTGAAATAAGATGTGCGAGTCGCATATAACAGTAGTTTTTGAGAAGTTCAAGGGAAAGAATAACTTCACCATGTGACAAGTTAGAGTCACAGATCTCCTTGTGAAACAAAATTGTCACCAGGCTTTGTTGGAGGCAAAGCCATAAAAGATGAGTGATATGCGCGTGTTTTCTAGATATTTTCTCTCTAATTTTGCACGTTTTCCCTCCTTGATGCTACTAACTTGCTCTGTTTTCAATACTTTTTGCCATATCCAGCCCTGGAGGAGAAAAAGGCAGAAAGCACACGTTTTGGGATGGAATTGAGCAGCTTCGGAAGTCTCTCAGTCTTTGTCGTGGCCTAGACGTATTTCCTCAGTCAAGCCCTAGATGCGCGCATTCGTGTCCAGCCCTGGACTATCTGTGAAGCCGAAAAGTGTTGCGTTTTGCCCTCGAATTGAGCCGCACGTGCTTGCAATCCTCCTTGGAGCGCACGAAGAGAGACGCCAGCAAGATTCCTTTCTGATCCCTTTTGAGCGTCCTAGGAATATTCTTCCTGGGACATGCTCCAGCCTAGCTGTCCCTTTCCTCCCATTTTGTCTTCTTCCCTTAGCTGGATTTGTCCTCTAGTTAGCTTAGGGTTGTATATAAACAGTAACTTTAGGATTTTTAGGGTAAGCAACATTGGTAGGAGGCAGAAATCAGCATACTTTCTATTTTTCAGTCTTCTTTGGGATTTGTTCCTCCATCCTCAAGCTGTAGCCGCCGGCCAGCCCCACTCTTTCACCGGAGCTTTTTAGCTCCGACTGGTATTTAATAGTTTCTTCCCATTTTCTTGTTTTCCTTTTATGCTTGCTATTGAAGTTATTTATATTTATGTTATTATGAGTATGAGTAGCTAGATCTTTTTGTCTTAGCAAAGGTTTTTCCAAGGGTTGCAAGGGTAGTTGTGAAGCCTTAATGTTCTTCATAAACTCTTATGCGTGTATTTAATCTCTTGCCACTTCACTGTCATATTGCACTGGATCTATAGAAGCCTGATCAACTGCTGTATTTTCCTTTGTAATTATTGCCATTTCTTTAGAATCAGTAGGCACCTAGCCCGGAGTCATCAGGTTGCTGGTCCAATCCGGCTAGGGCTGGAGGTTAACTAGGGTGGATATGACAACGTCTTGCCCTAGACGTGTCTTCCTCCACTTCATGGGCCTCTGGATCTCCCCATAAACGAACCTTGGGGAAGGACGGAGAGTCAAGGTCTCTCCCATAAGCGTACCTTGGGCGAGACTTCTCTTACGAAGGTAGACAGGAGGCCTAAGCGTACCTGACCTCTATAGCACGTCTGCACCGTGAGAGTGGAATATCCTTGAGCTGATGACCAACTAGGCCTGGGCGCAACCCGCGGAATCACTTTGCTAAGACTCTTTCCTATTATCTGATTTACCCCTCTTGTGATACTGTTTTATTGCCTTTAGATAATTTTTACTTTATTTAGTTCACTTGTTAGCTTTAGTATCCAAATCTCGCTGGTTAATTTCATTAGCCAGCCCAAACCCCCCAGTGTTACTTGTTACTGTTTAGACCTGGACATACATTATGAACAGAATATTACCATTAATCCTTGTGGTTCGACTCTGATTTGCCCTATACACATTTATTGTGCATTTTGCTAGCAGAAAATATTACTTTTGAGTGACGATCAAATTTTGGCGCTGTTGTTGGGATTGACGGTTCTAATATTTTGTTTTTCCTTGTATGACCAGGAGATCTACTTTAGATCTACTGCCTTACGATCCAGAGCTCACTAGGACAGAAAGAGAACTTCGAAGGCAAGCCAGAGGATCATCTCTTCTCCGGAGTAAAGCTCCTGTCCCTTTTCTCGACAGAGACCTTTCAGATCTTGATACTCTTTAAAGCCTGTTTCAGGAAGAAATCGCATCTTTACATCGAGCCCTCGACAGTGTTGAGTATATCCAGCTCCCGACATCTGAAATGGAAGATCCACCACCACGTCCTCCTGGAGGAAATAAGGACGTAGTTCCTCCTATTGCTCAGACCATCGATGATCTTAATGCCGCCCTAGAAGCGCCCAGTAGCTGCATCGATTGGCCTGAAGTACCTCACGACTGGACACTCAAGTTCGCTGTCATGCACCATCTCCCTATTTTCCGAGGTGCTACCAAGGAAAATCCTCATCGCCATCTTCAACAGCTCCATTATATTTGCGAGGCAATGAAACCTACGAACGTCAGTATCGAGCAGGCCAAGCTTCGAGCTTTTATGTGGTCACTCAAAGATTTAGCCCTCGACTGGTTTTATGATCTCCCTCCACGTTCGATTCACTCATGGGCTGAGATGACAAAGGCCTTCACGGATAAGTACTACCCTACATCCAGGGCGATGGTGACAGTTAAGCAACTTGTATCTATTCTTCAGAAAGAAGACGAGACCCTTGACCAGTACTATGAACGCTTCAAGCGTATGCAAGCCTTGTGTCCCTCTCATAACCTGACTGAGCACGGTCTTATTCAGTACTTCGCCGAAGGACTGAGACCCCATGATAAAAGCCTTGTTGCATGCAGCCGCTAATGGATCCCTTAGTGCTCTCACTCCAGCTGCCGCCAAGGCCATAATTGAGCTCATGGCAAAAAATGCCATTCTATTGGGAGGGGCAAGTAGCGACCAGAGTGCTCAGGTAGCCGCTATGCAAGGGCAACTGACTTCTATCCAGGGCATGCTACATACCATGACGTCTCAACAGCCGATCCAAGTCAAGGCATGCCAAATTTGCAATTACACGGATCACCCCACGGATGCTTGTCCTCATATCCCGGACGAGATCCAAGTGAATGCCGCTGGGTATTACAATTCACCCCCTGGCCAGAACTACAACCAGGGCTGGAAACAACCAAGCCCAGGGTAGGTACCCAGCCCTCAACAGCCATACTCTAATCAACAGCAACATCCTTATGGAAACCACCCCCTCCTCCCAACATGCAGTACTTTAAACCTCGACCACCGTACCCTAACCAGCAATACCAACCCTCACCACAAATAAATCAACCTTTCCCTTCACCTCCACCACCCGAAGATTGCACTAAATACAAAGACATCATCACGGAAATGCAAAAGTAGATGGGTACCATGGCAACCGAAATGAAAGAATTAAAGAACAGAGGCAGGCTCCCTGGATAAACCGAAGCAATCCCCAAGCACGAGGCTTGCGCTGTCACTCTCCGCAGTGGGCGTGAATTGCCATCCAGAGTTAGTCCAGATCTCGACGCCGAACAAACAGTCGAGCCCGGGATTAAGCCAAGAAAAAATAAGACGATTCCAGATGTCATGATTGACAGAATACGATCTCCTAGAGGTTCTCCAAGGAATGACAAGAAGCCCCCAGAATTCACTCAAGAATATATTCATAAGATCCTTGAGCCTCCATTTCCCCAACGGTTGGTCAAATCGAAAAAGGAGAAGGATGACCGAGAGATATTTGATATGTTCAGTAAGGTTCTTGTCAATATCCCTTTGATTCAAGCAATGAAAAATGTGCCCCGTTATGCCAAGTTCCTCAAAACTCTTTGCACCAACAAATGTCATTTGGCCGGGGTCAACAAGATAAGTGTGGGAGTAAATGCTACTGCCCATATCCAACAGAAATTGCCTCCGAAATGTAAAGATCAAGGTATGTTTGTTATTCCATGTAAGATTGGATCGATCGAACTTGGAAAAGCTATGTGCGATCTAGGCGCCGACATAAACGTTATGCCTTTGACAGTTTATAACAGTCTAGGCCTGGGTCCATTGAAGGAAACCCGCCCTGTTATCCAGTTGGCCGACCGATCCATTGTCTACCTTGAAGGTATTCTAGAAGATGTCCTCATGCAAGTAGGAGATTTTCTATACCCTGCTGATTTTTATGTTATTGCCATGGCTGAAGGAGAATCAACCAAGCCTTCAGATATTCTCCTTGGACGCCCGTTTCTCGCCACAGCGCATGCCAAGATTGATGTTTGTTGCTACCCGATTTTTGACTTTCCATCACAACCTTTACCTTTTTCCACTTTTTAGCTTGTCTAGATCAAAATTCATGATGATTCTGGTCCTAGGATAATTTGTTTAAATTTTCTGGTCATTTCGTGCCTTTTCATTTTGTCCTACTTTTAACTGTCTTTTCGCGAACTTCTATCGGTCTCGAGTAAGGCTCCCGCTCCCAGGACCGAGTGTAGAACGCCCTTTTCCTGTATTTGATAATTACGTGTTAATTTTCTCTTTCACGCCGGCACGTTCGGTTTCGTTCAATTTTTGTCGTAATGACATTTATTTTGCGCGCGAACGTTTTGTTGTTTCCGAAGGAGAAAATAAATACGTTAAATCAACTTTCGCATATTTTCACTGTATATTACTTCTATCGCCTTATTTTTCTGCACGCTTTGGTTCCCTCGGTTCGGATTTATTTTCGTTCTCGAGCGTCTTCGCTCGTACCAAAATATCCCACTCGTATGAGAATTAATGCATTTAATGCATGTTTTGTTTTTGATTGGTCCTCCAAAGGCCTGGCGGATAGGAATATTTATTGCTCCCTTGATATTATAGCGAACGGATTGACTACAAACAAGGACTTGGAGGACCACGCCGGACTGGGTTTTTTGTTCTCCACTCACGGTCGGAGACCACAACCGACTCACTCTAAATTCAACCATGGCTCTTGCCTATAAAAAGGAAGCTCTTCACCATCGCGCGGGCACGGGTTGTCGCACCTACTCATCATCAACTTCAAACCAGAGCAAAGGAAAGCGTTTAAGGTAAGTGTTCAAAGCTCTCTCTCTCTAACTTCTCTCTTCGCAAACGTTTGTTTATGCATGTTTTAATTAAATCAGTGGCTTAAACTTGTTT
The DNA here is from genome assembly GCA_963691705.1 of Viola odorata. Taxonomy (NCBI): domain Eukaryota; kingdom Viridiplantae; phylum Streptophyta; class Magnoliopsida; order Malpighiales; family Violaceae; genus Viola; species Viola odorata. Next base: position 26,551,526 of record OY829542.1, read on the forward strand.
TAAATGATTGATTGTCGAGTTATATGGTCTGTTCTTGCTCGAATTTAAACATCCATTGCTTGAATTAATTAATTGCGAATTATGGACAATAATGCGTATTAAAATTCCATGTTGAAATTACTCTTCGTTTATGGACGGATTGGTCTAATGTCCGCTGGATTGTGGTCGTAGAATAGTTGTGCTTCATATCTGAGTGTTGCGACGCATTTTTCCTTGACCATTCGGGGTTGTTTTGGTTCACCGTTGTTTGTCCACCTCACGTACGAACGCATGCTGTTTTTCTTCTGTTTTGCTTGCTATTTACCTACTGTTTTTGGTTGGTTTTACTGCTGATGTGTGGTAGTTAATTTCTGGGCTGGTTGGGGTAGTATTGGAGTCGGTTTTGGAGCTTGAGTCGCCGGCTATGGTAGCCGGCGACATGAAGAACGAGAACAGCCGTTGCTGTTCTTGCGAAAGGAGGAAGACGAAGGTGACGGGCTTCAACCCGTCCCTTCCCTTTCTGTTTTAATTAATAGTTGATGGGCTTGGCTTGGCCAAGCCCATATGTCATTTAATTGGTTTTATTTTAGTTTTTTTGTACGATCCCTTTCGATTTAATTTTCGTTAACTTGTTCAAATTGCCGGTATGTTTTTTGACATGTTTAATTTTGTTTGGGAATTAATTGTATGACATGTGTGCTGTTTTATTTATTTTTATACCATGTATGAGGTTTTATTTAATTTATACCATGTAATTTACCTTGAATTTAAAATTGCATGTTTTACATGATGTTTTATTAGCTATGTGTTTTGCCAATTTGTAGTAAAAATAGTGAGCTGCCCACATGATATATTTATTTATTTTCATGGCTGCTTGTATGAAATAAATGGTGCATGTGCTTTTTATTATTTATTATCTATTATCTTTAAGTTCGTACTAATACTCTCACTTTGTAGGTTAAGTTTCGAACCTTCAATCGAAAAGTACATTTTTACCTTTCTTTCATTTAATTTAATTGATTTCCGTAAGATGTTTGCATGCATTGTGTCCCAACAATTAGGAATCCAAGTGTGGGCCTAACTCGGCCCATTAGAACGGTAAGCATTATTTTCATGCATTCGTAGGTGATAATCAACTGTCTACTACTTTTAATTGTACTTGTTGTAATAATTAATTGTTGAACTTGTTGTAATAAGTTAATAACTCATTATTAACTCGTTTGCTTTTAGTTATCCACCTCAATCGTTGTAATAATTAGTGAGAGCTTTAATTAATTATTTCACTTGGTGTAATAGTTTAATTATTCAGACCTCCAATTTGTAATAATTACATAAGTAGTTTTATTATGAATTGTGGATTGTAATAATTACTTAAGTAGTTTTATTATGGATTGTGGTTTGTAATAATTAATTTAAGTAGTTGAAAATTGTGTATGTTGTTATATCTACATATTTATGTCAAATGTCATTAACGATGGTTTTGAAGAGATGGATCGATCAGGGTTCGTCCAAAAGGTAAGCTTACCTTAAACGTTTCCTTGTGTGATCACACAAAGGTCCAAAGCCTTGATCGTATCGAAAGCATGATGCCCTAGTAGGCGTTAGAACCACCCTACGTGTAGGCATGACATATAGAATTGCTATTAAGTAAAATCAATTTCACATACTTACATGTTTATAACACTTGTCTTTTATACCGTGAGATAAATTGTTTTTCTTTACTAAATGCTACGCATGATGGCTCCAAAAGCCATAACAACCATACGTGCATTCATTAAAACGGTACCTTGCTAGTTTTGCCATGATAGATCACTTAGTAACTAGATAATCATGCATGGCTCAATGATAAGGGGAGCGTCCGCTCTAGCATCGAGACAAAATGGTAACCCCATCCCTCGAACCCCCGAACGGAAATAACATGACCCAAATGCTAAGATGTAACGTCTCCTTAGAGGGTCAATTACATGTTCAAAAAATTTTAAAACACCTCGCATACCGGTAACCTTTTTTAAGGATGCGACTTGGGTGCCTAACACCTTCCCAAGTCCATAAATACGACCTCGAACCATCGTTCTTTGGTTTAGACCATTGTGCCTTAGTTTGTTTATTTTATGCCATCGATTAGGTTCCCTAAACCTTACAAAATTAGGGTGGCGACTTCATTTGCATAGTGTTTAGACAAGTCCAAAGCTTGTCTATCATTATGGCTCGTCCCGATCCTTAAACTCGTTTTCAACGAAAAAGGGGGTGCGACAGTTTGGCGACTTCACTGGGGAGAGGTCAGCTACATAGCACACACCCAATTGTTAGAGCAATTGCGGACGATAAGGGGAGAACTAGATCAATTGGCGCGAGAAAGAGAGGACTTGGCAGCCAAACAAATGGACCTAGAGCTCGCGGTGCACGGGCTACAGAGGCGCAACAGGGATAACATCTGCATACACATGGCAAATCATGAGTCGGCCGTTGATGACTTCAAGGAGTGCTTGGATAGCGAAACCCGCAAGATGAAGGCGTCCAGTGCCATAACCAAAGAAAAGGATGAGGTGATGGAGGTTTTGACCACTCACACCTATGATAAAGACAAGGAAATTCGAGCATTACGAGCACGAGTGATAGCTTTGGAAGCTAAAGTTATGATGCAAAAGGGAGAGCTTGCCTCATGGAACTTTTTTTGTAATGAGCATGAGGATCTAGACTTTCAAGGTTGATACCTCTGAAAGAGAAAGTGTGCGCCGGACACTCCAAAATTTTGCTTTTTGACCAATGTAATTTCTAGACGTTGTCTACTGGTTTTTAGATGAATCTAGATAGTTGATCCAACATATATTGGTTGTGTCCCGTTTTGTAAAATCAGCAATGACAAGGCTTGTACATTGTTCGGATAAATTAGGGGCGTTTCTTGTTATTTATTTATTTTATTCGCCACAAAGGTGGTCAAATTACCACTACTCCCTAAGGTATGACCCTCATCAGGATGGGAACCCTAAAACCTAGAGACAACAGGAAAGGCTAAAGACACACACTCACAAAAAAGGTTTCGGGACGCAAGAGATAGTTTGTTCTCGGCTTCAGCTGCATACTCTTTTGTTTTGGTCAGGATGACTATGTTTGGCCCCAAATTTCTACTCGGCCGAAACAGGAAAGATGTTCCCAACATGTTGAAGTTTAACCCTGAGAAATTTCAGGAAGTTTTGGGTAGCCAAACTCTCAAAAAGGGTTTGTTTCCAGTGGCAAAACGCTATAGCGTTACCTACAAAACGCTATGGCGTTTTGACCCTGTTAGGGCGACGGCTGGTTGTTGGATCCTCCTTCGCGTGTTCTTTTGTTTTTGCTGATATCGATACATTGGGCTCATAATTTCCGTTTGACCAAAACATGAAAGATGTTCAAAATAATTTGAAGTGTATTCACACAAACTTTCAGAGCATTTGGGGTGACACATCTCTCGGAAATAATTTAGATGTGAAGACAGCTACTTTTTTCGGTCTCAGTCGCGCGTTCTTTTGTTTTGACTGATATAGACGTGATGTGTTCAGAATTTCCGTTCGACCAAAACATGAAAGATGTTCGTAACACATTGAAGATTGTCCATGCCAAAAGTGGGATTTTTTTCGAGCAACGCATCTCTCGAGGATAATTTAAACGTAAGGATGACAGTTTTTTCGGTCTCAGCCGCGCAATCTTTTACCTTGGCCAATATGGACACGATGAGTTCAGAGTTTCAGCTCGGCCAAAGCACGGAAGTTATCAATAACAAATTGAAGTATTCTCATGCCAAAGATTAACCCTTTTGGGGGCGATTGGAATTTAGAGAGTTTCCGAGCACGATGACGTTAGCTATTCGCGCCATTTTTGCTTCAAGGGTTTCCTTCGGGGTATCCAAGTTCACGACGCGTCGTTTGGAATGAATAAAAGCTTCCTTTATATCTTCACCAGAGTATCATCTTCTTGTTCATCCTTAAAGTATCAAGTGAAAGTGTGGCCAGAAGAGTGAATAAGCAGTGTGGAGGCCTCGGGCTCACATCACCGATACTAACCTGTTTATTGCCTTTTTCATTTTTTCAGGTTAACGATAGCTCCTCAAAGAAAAACTACTCCCCCTAGGCCCCTCGTGACTAGACTTCAAACACTGAAAATGGCCAAACAAACTAAGACAGAAGAGGCATTGACGGTTAGAGTAGCAGAATTGGAAGAACGGGTTCGGGCTGCTACAGAGCGAGCACTGCAGGCCGAAAAATAACGAGATGGGATAGCACTTAACTTCTTAGCAAGTATCACAGACCCTTGTACGACCCAACCTTTATCCATTACTAAGGATCAATGGCAATGGTTGGATCCTTTCAGTGGTTCCACGCCAATCACATCCTATACCGCAGGCACTATAGTTGGACAAGGGGCCAAAGGCGTTTGGCCGGGAATCAAGTCGAGAAAGTTTGAGACAGCCCCGCAGAGGGCATTTCGAACCAAGGAAGAAGTTAGTTTGGTGCCCCGCCAGCCTGGTTATAGGCGCCCTTTCCCTCCACCACCACCATACCCTTCACCATCATTATATCAACCCCCCATGTTCCCTTCCTCATCAACGCCCATCCTCAGTATGACTCCTCAATACCCGACGTCATTTTCCCCCTTCCCGCCACCAACACCACGACCTACACAACCTAGACCATATAACCTACCCAAAAGGCCAAGAAATCAAAACAACCATCGGAGTCGGGGACCACTGCCACCTCTTCCAATCCCATTGGGGGAGATTTACCAATGTCTCTTGGCGGCTGGGCAAATCGCGCCCACCCCGACCCGACCTCAGCGACCTCCCTACCCAAAGTGGTTTGATCCTAATACTAGATGTGAGTACCATGCTGGAGTTCAGGGGCACGTACTAGAAAACTGCATCGCCTTTAAAGGAAGACTTCATCACTTGATCAGGAGCGGATGGGTCTCCTTTGAAAGTCCAACCGAAGAGTCTAACTCGAACGCCGACCCTCTTCCAAGGCAGGCCCTAAGTAGTGGAAGAGAGGGTGTTATTTTGAGAGAAGAAATCGTGGATTCCTTAGTATCAAGAATGACCGAAGAAGAGCTCTCCCTTGCGCTAGCCAGAAGAGGTTATGTACAACACCCTGAAGACATTAATCCAAGCCCTATCATGGCTGAATTTGTCAACTCGAACTCCACCACAGTCAGTGTGGCTTCGGATTTCCATGTTTGCACCCTCGGAGAAGAAGCGTTGTCTCAAGGCTTGGCCATTTTCGTGAAGAAGTCTGGGGGGCCCGTGCGCAATTGGACCGCCATCACACTTCCTGATGTCCATGTGTAATTATATGCATGTTTTTGTCACCTTTTATAGGAACTTGCGTTCCCCTTCGGTTAAAAAAATAAAAATAAAAACACACAAAAAAATAATTATGTATGCATGCTTTTGTTGTCTTTATTAGGAACTTGCGTTCCCCTTCGGTTTATAAATAAATAAACATATTTAACCTTTTTCCAAATGTCTTTTACTGTTCGCATTTTGTTTTTCAGGATAAATGCTAAACCGATTGGTCTTGATATACCCTATGTCTTTACTGATGAAGAAATTTTCGCCGCAACCGAGGATGAAAGTGAGGTTCCGTGCGAATTGGCCCGTTTAGTAGAGAGTTGGGAAAGAGAAATAATTCCTCATCAGGAGGAGTTGGAAGAAATAAATTTGGGGACAAGCGAAGAAAATCGAAAAATTGTCAAGATCGGAATGACTTTAGACTTTACTCAGAAAGAAAGGATGATCTCCCTCCTCAGAGAATACTCGGACGTATTCGCTTGGTCTTATGATGATATGCCCGGCCTCGACCCTAGCATAGTCGAACACCACATACCTCTGAAACCCGAGTTCAAGCCCATAAAGCAAAAACTCCGAAGAATGCATCCAGAGCTTCTTTTAAAAATAAAAGAGGAAGTTACCAAGTAGCTAGAGGCGGGTTTCTTAAAAGTCACCGAATATCCAGAATGGGTCGCCAATATTGTGCCAGTGCCAAAGAAAGATGGGAAGGTCCGCATGTGCGTGGACTTTAGAGACCTCAATCGAGCAAGCCCGAAAGATGACTTCCCACTCCCTCATATCGATATCCTAGTGGACAGTGCCCGCTCGCAGTGACATGTTCTCCTTCATGGATGGGTTTTCAGGATACAATCAAATCAAGATGGCTCCGGAGGATAGTGAGAAAACAACCTTCATCACGCCTTGGGGAACCTTTTGCTACAAAGTGATGCCTTTTGGATTAAAGAATGCGGGTGCCACTTACCAACGCGCCGCAGTCACTCTTTTCCATGACATGATGCATAAAGAGGTCGAAATTTATGTCGATGATATGATTTCCAAGTCCCGCAGAGAACAAGATCATGTAGACATCCTAAAGAAGGTGTTCGAAAGATTGCGGCAATTTCGTTTACGTTTGAACCCCGCCAAGTGTACCTTCGGAGTAACATCCGGGAAATTGCTAGGTTTCATTGTTAGCAGCAGAGGCATTGAGGTAGACCCGGATAAAGTGAAAGCCATTCAAGAGTTACCTTCTCCCAGGACAGAAAAGGAGGTGCAGAGCTTCTTAGGGCGCATCAATTACATCGCCCGTTTTATCAGCCAATTGACCCTCACTTGCGAGCCAATGTTCAAAATGTTGAGAAAGAATGGAGAGGCTGAATGGGATGAAGATTGTCAGAGGGCTTTCGAGAAAATCAAGACGTATCTACAAAATCCACCAGTATTGGTCCCTCCTACTCCAGGACGCCATTTGCTCATCTATTTGACGGTCACAACCAGCGCTATGGGGTGCGTCTTAGGACAACACGATGACTCCGGAAGACGCGAACAAGCCATTTACAACCTGAGTAAGAAGTTTAACGAATGTGAAATGCGTTATTCTGCTTTGGAACAAACCTGTTGTGCTTTAGCATGGAGTGCCCGAAGACTCAGACAATACATGTTGTATCACACGACGTGGCTGATTTCTCGCATGGACCCTTTGAAATACATCTTTGAGAAGCCATACTTATCAAGTCGGATTTGTAGGTGGCAAGTTTTGTTGGCCGAATACGAGATCGTATACGTGACACGAAAAGCGGTCAAGGCCAGTGCTCTTGCTGATCACTTAGCTGATAATGCCATGGATGAGTACGAGCCTATGAGGTTTGACTTCCCTAATGAGGACATCATGGTAATCAACGATGGGATCACGGAGGACTTGGAAGAAGATGATTGGTGGACCATGTTCTTTGATGGCGCAGTAAACCTCTCAGGAAAAGGGGTAGGTGCGGTGGTCATAGCTCCGGATGGTCGGCAATTCCCCGTGGCATGCAAATTGAATTTTTCGTGCACCAACAACGTCACCGAATATGAGGCATGTGTTAGCGGCTTGATGGCAGCCATTGACCTAAAGGTGAAAAAGTTGAAAATTTTTGGAGACTCGACCCTCGTCATCTACCAAGCTCAAGATTTGTGGCAAACCCGAGATTCCAAGCTAATACCTTATCAAAGGTTGCTCACCCAGCTCATGGGGGAATTCGACGAAACCAAGTTCGACCGAATTGATCGAGACAAGAACCGCTTTGCGGACGCGTTGGCCACTTTAGCTTCAATGTTCAAATTAGAATGTGGGGTAATGCTTCAGCCATTGAGGGTAGAAGTGAAAGAAACGCTGGCATGTTGCGCCACATTGGAGGATGAGCCCGACGGGAATCCGTGGTTCCACGATTTAGTCCGGTTCATCAATTATCGAGAGTATCCACCGGGAGCAAGTCAAAGTAGTAAGAAGACCCTTCAACGTTTGGCTTTGGACTTCTATCTCGATGGTGAGGTGTTGTACAAGAGAAAGGCAGATGGGGCTTTACTTCGTTGCGTCACTGTTCTTGAAGCTAAGAAAATCATGACCGAAATTCATGAAGGGGTTTGCTCCACGCATGCTAGTGGACATATGATGGCAAGACAAATCATGAGGCAAGGTTATTTTTGGCTCACCATCGAAAGAGATTGCATTGACTGTTTCCGGAAATGTCACAAGTGCCAAGTCTACGCGGACCACCTTCACGTCCCTCCGGCACCCTTTTTTAGCATGACATCGCCCTGGCCTTTCGCAATGTGGGGAATTGATATCATCGGTCAGATTCACCCGAAAGCCTCCAATGGTCATCGCTTCATCCTGGTGGCGATTGATTACTTCACCAAATGGGTAGAAGCCGCTTCTTATTCCAGCATTACTCAAAAGACAAGAACATCATTTGCCGCTATGGGGTCCCCGAGACGATCATCACCGATAATGGTACCAATCTGAACGGAAAGATGATCAATGATCTATGCCAACAATGGAAGATGAAACATCGCAATTACTCGCCTTACCGCCCAAGGATGAATGGTGCGGTCGAGGCCGCCAACAAGAATTTAAAGAAAATCATCCAGAAAATGGTAGTCACCCACAAAGATTGGCATGACATGCTTCCTTTCGCCTTACATGCCTATCGGATCGCAATTCGCACCTCTACGGGAGCATCCCCTTACTCTTTGGTCTACGGCATGGAGGCAGTGATACCACTTGAGGTGGAGATTCCCTCCCTCAGAGTCTTGGCTGAATCTGGAGTAGAAGAATCAGATTGGGCGAAAGTGAGATATGAGCAGTTGAATCTCATCTTGGAGAAACGTTTGGCTGCTATGTGCCATGCCCAGTTATATCAAAAGAGAGTGGCTAACGCTTACAACAAGAAAGTGCGGCCGCGCGAGTTCAAGATCGGGGACTTAGTGTTAAAGAAAATTCTTCCTCACCAGGAGGAGAGTCAAGGAAAGTGGGCCCCTAAGTATGAAGGACCATACGTTGTCAAGAGTGCCTTCTCGGGTGGAGCTCTAATGCTCGCCAGAATGGATGGGGATGATCTACCAAGACCTGTGAACGTGGATGCCGTCAGGATATATTTCGCGTAGGAATCAGTAGGCTGCCTCTCGTCGGTTGAAAGGACATAGGGTTCTTCTTGACCAATCTGTTTGATGTTTATTCTGAATCAATAAAATGAGAGCTTTCTCTTCTTGAAAAAAACTTGCGTGTCAAATCTTTTAAGTTAAATAAAGGAAGTGTGGTGTCGGTAGCACCCGGGAGTAGTTAGAGTCTCAAAACTGGCAGTTAGACTAACCACACCAATCAAGTGTTAAGTTTTACAGGTGAAATGGGATTTACAAGCTTAGGGGAGAAAAGCGTGTGAAGCGACAACCGAAGGAAGGCGCAGAAAAATGTCCAAGCTCATTTTTCAGGGAGGTCACCCCTTCACAATTCAGCAGTTTATGTTTTTACAGTTTACATTTCTGCAATTTTACATTTCAGGTGCAAGAAGATTTGCAAACTTGGGGGCAAGCAGAGGAAGTGACGACCAAAAGAAGGCGTTGAAAAATGTCAAAGCTCATTTTTCAGGGAAGTCGTCCTTTCACACTTTTGCAATCTAGTCTCCGTTGTTTACATTTTTGCAATTTTACATTTCAGGTGCAAGAAGACTTGCAAACTTGGGGGCAAGCAGAGGAAGCGACGACTAAAAGAAGGCGTTGAAAAATGTCAAAGCTCATTTTTCAGGAAAGTCGTCCTTTCACACTTTTGCAATCTAGTCTCCGTTGTTTACATTTCTGCAATTTTACATTTCAGGTGCAAGAAGATTTGCAAACTTGGGGGCAAGCAGAGGAAGTGACGACCAAAAGAAGGCGTTGAAAAATGTCAAAGCTCATTTTTCAGGGAAGTCGTCCTTTCACACTTTTGCAATCTAGTCTCCTTTGTTTACATTTTTGCAATTTTACATTTCAGGTGCAAGAAGACTTGCAAACTTGGGGGCAAGCAGAGGAAGCGACGACTAAAAGAAGGCGTTGAAAAATATCAAAGCTCATTTTTCAGGAAAGTCGTCCTTTCACACTTTTGCAATCTAGTCTCCGTTGTTTACATTTCTGCGATTTTACATTTCAGGTGCAAGAAGATTTACAAACTTGGGGGCAAGCAGAGGAAGTGACGACCAAAAGAAGGCGTTGAAAAATGTCAAAGCTCATTTTTCAGGGAAGTCGTCCTTTCACACTTTTGCAATCTAGGCTCCGTTGTTTACATTTCTGCAATTTTACATTTCAGGTGCAAGAAGACCTGCCAACTTGAGGGTAAGCAGGTGAAGTGACGACCGGAAGAAGGCGTTGGAAAAATGTCCAAGCTCATTTTTCAGGGAAGTTGTCCTTTTACCTTTTTGCAATTTTCGTTTCCGCAATTTGTGTTTCTGTAATTTATGTTTTCGCAATTCTAAAATTTCCACTATTTACATTGTTGCAAGAGTGCGTGCATAATGTTGGCTGAGAACCCTTAGTTCTCACAAAAGTTTCTCTTTACACATTTTGCAACTTGGGCTAAAAAGAATGAAAACAGACACATCCCACGCTTTTGAACATTAAAATCAAGCACGTCCATCTTTTTTTTAGCTTATGCGTTCATTAGAAATTATGTAAACATACATGATTTTGTCTGCTAACTCTTACATCCATGACATGTTTATATGTAAGCAGTCACAAAACATATCCCTGTGAGTATTTCGGGCCTTCGCGCCTTATTTCGTTCATGAGTATAAATGCTAAACTAGGTGCTAGTTAGATTTGCATAATATCCAGGGTACATGGACTGTCAGACATGGGATAACGGTAAGATGACATTGGACTTTGCTTTTGCTCTTCTTCCATATTTTTCACATTTTACTTTTTACTCTCAAACACATATTTTGTACACCATGTACAACTCTATAAAACACTAAAGACTAAGCCTCTCATTTTCTCCTAACCAAGTGAGTAAGTGCTCGACTGGGACCGCTAAGTTGGAGTTACACATCAAGCAAGGGAATGACAAGGAAGCCCTTAGAGGATCGCTGATGAAACAACATCAGGAGAAGGCCCAAATAAATCAAGACTTGGAGTTTTTTGCCAAAGACAGTAAGGATGATAGACTAAACAAGGGTATGAACTTGCTTTGCTTGCAAAAAAAAAAAAAAGAAAGAAAAAAAAGAAAAGAGAAAAGAAAAGAAAGGAAAAAAGAGAGAAGAAAAAATAGAGAAAAGAAAAGAAAGAAAAAAGAGAGAGATCAAAAGAATCAAAATCAAGAAGAGAGTGTTCGAAGAACACAAAACAACAGAAAAAGCAAGCACGTACCCAAAAAAATTGTCAAACATCAACAACAAAATAATCTCAAAATGGAAGGAGATTATTCACAGAGCTTGGGCTTGGTGCCCTCAAAACAATCAAGAAGAAACCTCTCCAACAAAGATTCAAGGATTGGTGCGCTTCGCTCCTCGTCACGATCAGTCGTCGAGTACAAACTCATTAAAACCTTTCGCCAAAAGAAAAACACCACACTTTATTCTACAAATTCCTCTTTTTTCCTCCCTCGCAAAGTCCTTTTGATTATTAGCAGGCTCATGCATGTTCATCTTCAGTAGAAGTTTATTCACTCGGATTGACATTGCAAATTTAATTTTTGTGCTATGTTTATCGCATTTTTAGGAGTGTAAACACATAGCCTTGTTTTCTGAGCGTGAGCGCAAACACTAATATCTGGTGAGGGTTGCTTACAGCTGCATGTCATGGGAAAGTCTTGTTCTTGAGGTCGTCATTTCCTAAACAAGACGCAGACGTTATCTAGACTGGTATCAAGCATGTTTATATAACGAAAATTTGAACGCACATACCCAAAAGGGGAGAAGAGGGTGAATTGAATTGATTTTCTTAAACAAAGAGGTCATTTTCATTCCACACGAAAAACTTGGGGGCGAGCCATGGGTTAAATGTAGAAATAGTTGATATTTCTCACATAGGTCATTTGTTTTTTTGCCATCTGTTGCTGCTTCGTGTTTGTTTCCTCCTCAATTGCAGAGTACAGGTATGGAAATCAGTTTTCAACCCTGGGTCTTTGATGAAGAAATTGTTGTAGATCCCTCATCTTGGATTTTCATCAGAATCCAATCAACAATCGAATGGAGTGCGTTACCACTCCCAAATCAAATTCACGTGGCGGATCACGCTCCCTCACCTTCAAATCAATTGTAATCCACATGGTAAGTTCAAGGTAAGACTAAATCTTTCAATCCATGTCATTTACATTCAAATTAGATAAATGTCCGAGGTGACAACCTTCCTCAAATTAGATAAGTGTCCGAGGTGACAACCTTCCTCAAATTAGATAAGTGTCCGAGGTGACAACCTTCCTCAAATTAGATAAGAGTCCGAGGTGACAACCTTCCTCAATTTAGATAAATGTCCGAGGTGACAACCTTCCTCAAATTAGATAAATGTCCGAGGTGACAACCTTCCTCAAATTAGATAAGTGTCCGAGGTGACAACCTTCCTCAAATTAGATAAGTGTCCGAGGTGACAACCTTCCTCAAATTAGATAAATGTCCGAGGTGACAACCTTCCTCAAATTAGATAAGTGTCTGAGGTGACAACCTTCCTCAAATTAGATAAGTGTCTGAGGTGACAACCTTCCTCAAATTAGATAAATGTCCGAGCTGACAACCTTCCTCAAATTAGATAAGTGTCCGAGGTGACAACCTTCCTCAATTTAGATAAATGTCTGAGGTGATAGCCTTCCTCAAATTAGATAAATGTCCGAGGTGATAGCCTTCCTCAAATTAGATAACTGTCCGAGGTGACAACCTTCCTCAAATTAGATAAGTGTCCGAGGTGACAACCTTCCTCAAATTAGATAAGTGTCTGAGGTGACAACGTTCCTCAAATTAGATAAATGTCCGAGGTGACAACCTTCCTCAAATTAGATAAATGTCCGAGGTGACAACCTTCCTCAAATTAGATAAGTGTCCGAGGTGACAACCTTCCTCAAATTAGATAAGTGTCCGAGGTGACAACCTTCCTCAAATTAGATAAATGTCCGAGGTGACAACCTTCCTCAAATTAGATAAGTGTCCGAGGTGACAACCTTCCTCAAATTAGATAAGTGTCCGAGGTGACAACCTTCCTCAAATTAGATAAGTGTCCGAGGTGACAACCTTCCTCAATTTAGATAAGTGTCCGAGGTGACAACCTTCCTCAAAATTAGATGAATGTCCGAGGTGACCACCTTCCTCACCCCACTCTCAGGTAAGTCTTCGTTATTTCCCAAAAATATGGTAAAAACTAGGAGCAACCATCTTTTCTGCTTATCAAAAATTTCAGCTACACTGTATTTTTGATCAGACAGTAAAGAGGGGGCAACTGTTGCTACCCGATTTTTGACTTTCCATCACAACCTTTACCTTTTTCCACCTTTTAGCTTGTCTAGATCAAAATTCATGATGATTCTCGTCCTAGGCTAATTTGTTTAAATTTTCTGGTCATTTCGTGCCTTTTCATTTTGTCGTACTTTTAACTGTCTTTTCGCGAACTTCTATCGGTCTCGAGTAAGGCTCCCAGGACCGAGTGTAGAATACCCTTTTCCTGTATTTGATAATTACGTGTTAATTTTCTCTTTCACGCCGGCACGTTCGGTTTCGTTCAATTTTTGTCGTAATGACATTTATTTTGCGCGCGAACGTTTTGTTGTTTCCGAAGGAGAAAATAAATACGTTAAATCAACTTTCGCATATTTTCACTGTATATTACTTTTATCGCCTTATTTTTCTGCACGCTTTGGTTCCGTCGGTTCGGATTTATTTTCGTTCTCGAGCGTCTTCGCTCGTACTAAAATATCCCGCTCGTATGAGAATTAAAGCATTTAATGCATGTTTTGTTTTCGATTGGTCCTCCGAAGGCCTGGCGGACAGGAATATTTGTTGCTCCCTTGATATTATAGCGAACGGATTGACTACAAACAAGGAATTGGAGGACCACGCCGGACTGGGTTTTTTGTTCTCCACTCACGGTCGGAGACCACAACCGACTCACTCTAAATTCAACCATGGCTCTTGCCTATAAAAAGGAAGCTCTTCACCATCGTGCGGGCATGGGTTGTCGCACCTACTCATCATCAAATTCAAACCAGAGCAAAGGAAAGCGTTTAAGGTAAGTGTTCGAAGCTCTCTCTCTCTAACTTCTCTCTTCGCAAACGTTTGTTTATGCATGTTTTAATTAAATCAGTGGCTTAAACTTGTTTTAAATGATTGATTGTCGAGTTATATGGTCTGTTCTTGCTCGAATTTAAACATCCATTGCTTGAATTAATTAATTGCGAATTATGGACAATAATGCGTATTAAAATTCCATGTTGAAATTACTCTTCGTTTATGGACGGATTGGTCTAATGTCCGCTGGATTGTGGTCGTAGAATAGTTGTGCTTCATATCTGAGTGTTGCGACGTATTTTTCCTTGACCATTCGGGGTTGTTTTGGTTCACCGTTGTTTGTCCACCTCACGTACGAACGCATGCTATTTTTCTTCTGTTTTGCTTGCTATTTACCTACTGTTTTTGGTTGGTTTTACTGCTGATGTGTGGTAGTTAATTTCTGGGCTGGTTGGGGTAGTATTGGAGTCGGTTTTGGAGCTTGAGTCGCCGGCCATGGTAGCCGGCGACATGAAGAACGAGAACAGCCGTTGCTGTTCTTGCGAAAGGAGGAAGACGAAGGTGACGGGCTTCAGCCCGTCCCTTCCCTTTCTGTTTTAATTAATAGCTGATGGGCTTGGCTTGGCCAAGCCCATATGTCATTTAATTGGTTTTATTTTAGTTTTTTTGTACGATCCCTTTCGATTTAATTTTCGTTAACTTGTTCAAATTGCCGGTATGTTTTTCGACATGTTTAATTTTGTTTGGGAATTAATTGTATGACATGTGTGCTGTTTTATTTATTTTTATACCATGTATGAGGTTTTATTTAATTTATACCATGTAATTTACCTTGAATTTAAAATTGCATGTTTTACATGATGTTTTATTAGCTATGTGTTTTGCCAATTTGTAGTAAAAATAGTGAGCTGCCCACATGATATATTTATTTATTTTCATGGCTGATTGTATGAAATAAATGGTGCATGTGCTTTTTATTATTTATTATCTATTATCTTTAAGTTCGTACTAATACTCTCACTTTGTAGGTTAAGTTTCGAACCTTCAATCGAAAAGTACATTTTTACCTTTCTTTCATTTAATTTAATTGATTTCCGTAAGATGTTTGCATGCATTGTGTCCCAACAATTAGGAATCCAAGTGTGGGCCTAACTCGGCCCATTAGAACGGTAAGCATTATTTTCATGCATTCGTAGGTGATAATCAACTGTCTACTACTTTTAATTGTACTTGTTGTAATAATTAATTGTTGAACTTGTTGTAATAAGTTAATAACTCATTATTAACTCGTTTGCTTTTAGTTATCCACCTCAATCGTTGTAATAATTAGTGAGAGCTTTAATTAATTATTTCACTTGGTGTAATAGTTTAATTATTCAGACCTCCAATTTGTAATAATTACATAAGTAGTTTTATTATGAATTGTGGATTGTAATAATTACTTAAGTAGTTTTATTATGGATTGTGGTTTGTAATAATTAGTTTAAGTAGTTGAAAATCGTGTATGTTGTTATATCTACATATTTATGTCAAATGTCATTAACGATGGTTTTGAAGAGATGGATCGATCAGGGTTCGTCCAAAAGGTAAGCTTACCTTAAACGTTTCCTTGTATGATCATACAAAGGTCCAAAGCCTTGATCGTATCGAAAGCATGATGCCCTAGTAGGCGTTAGAACCACCCTACGTGTAGGCATGACATATAGAATTGCTATTAAGTAAAATCAATCTCACATACTTACATGTTTATAACACTTGTCTTTTATACCGTGAGATAAATTGTTTTTCTTTACTAAATACTACGCATGATGGCTCCAAAAGCCATAACAACCATACGTGCATTCATTAAAACGGTACCTTGCTAGTTTTGCCATGATAGATCACTTAGTAACTAGATAATCATGCATGGCTCAATGATAAGGGGAGCGTCTGCTCTAGCATCGAGACAAAATGGTAACCCCATCCCTCGAACCCCCGAACGGAAATAACATGACCCAAATGCTAAGATGTAACGTCTCCTTAGAGGGTCAATTACATGTTCAAAACATTTTAAAACACCTCGCTTACCGGTAACCGTTTTTAAGGATGTGACTTGGGTGCCTAACACCTTCCCAAGTCCATAAATACGACCTCAAACCATCGTTCTTTGGTTTAGATCATTGTGCCTTAGTTTGTTTATTTTATGCCATCGATTAGGTTCCGTAAACCTTACAAAATTAGGGTGGCGACTTCATTTGCATAGTGTTTAGACAAGTCCAAAGCTTGTCTATCATTATGGCCCGTCCCGATCCTTAAACTCGTTTTCAACGAAAAAGGGGGTGCGACAATGTTCATGATGCATCGATTACTCTCGAATTTGATGGTGAGATCATCAAATTTGATATGATTGAAGCTATGCGACATCCTACTGATTTTGCCAGTGTTAACTTTGTCGATGTTATTGACTCCTGTGTTGAGGATGTTTCCGATCCAGCCCTGGACAACCCCCTCCAACTTTCCCTCGAGAAAAGTATTACTTCGGAAGCACTCGAAAGGATTGCCATCGCGCAAGTTACCACTCCAGAACTTCATTCTGTGGTCGCATCCCTTGATGCTCTACTATTGATCATTCGACATCTCCAGCCCTCGCTCCCTATAGTGCTGAGTATGTCAAGCTTCCTTCTTCTATCATTCAAGCTCCCGCCCTGGACTTGAAAGAACTACCTTCACACCTGAAGTATGCCTATCTTGGTGACAACAAGACCCTTCCAGTGATTGTCTCGAACATATTAAGTGAGAAGGAAGAAACAGAATTGATCGATCTATTGAAAGAATACAAGCAAGCTATCGGCTGGACTATTCCCGATATCAAGGGCCTGTCTCCAGCCCTGTGCACCCACCGAATCTATCTTGATGATACCAACAAAATAGTTCGTCAGCCTCAATGTCGGTTGAACCCTCCCATGATGGAAGTAGTGAAGAAAGAAGTGCTGAAATTATTAGATGCTGGTGTCATCTACCCCATATCTGATAGCCCCTGGGTCAGCCCTATCCAGGTCGTGCCAAAGAAATCCGGCATTACCATCACTCCAGGCCAAGATGGTGAATCCATCCCAATCCGATCCAAAATAGCTGGAGAGTGTGTATTGACTATCGGCGTCTCAACGCCGCTACAAGAAAGGATCATTTCCCGCTTCCATTCATCGACCAGATGTTGGAACATCTCGCGGGCAAGACACACTACTACTGTCTAGACGGCTATTCCGGATTCCATCAGATTCCAATTGCTCTGGAGGACTAGGAAAAGACCACCTTTACCTGCCCTTTTGGAACCTTCGCGTATCGCCGGATGCCCTTTGGTCTTTGTAACGCCCCCGCTACTTTCCAGCGTTGTATGATGAGTATCTTCTCAGAATTCATCGAGGACGGTATCGAGGTCTTTATGGATGACTTCACAGTATATGGGAATTCTTTCCACGAATGCATCTCCAATTTGAGAAAAGTCTTGCGTCGATGTGTTGAGACCAACCTAGTCCTAAACTTTGAAAAATGCCACTTCATGGTCGATCGAGGTCTCGTCCTTAGTCACATTATACCCAGCAAGGCAATCGAAGTTGATAAGGCCAAAGTTGAGGTGATTGAATCCCTTCCATACCCATCCAGTGTGCGGGATATTCACTCCTTCCTCGGACATGCTGGGTTCTATCGACGCTTCATTAAGGACTTCTCAAAAATCTCCAGGCCCGTGTGCCGACTGCTGCAAAAAGACATGGAGTTTCTATTCGATGAAGAATGCAAGGCTGCGTTTGATTTGCTGAAAAGCAAACTCACTTCTACTCCTATCATTCGAGCCCCCGACTGGACCCTTCCATTTGAAATTATGTGTGATGCAAGTAACCAGGCCCTGGGCGTCGTTTTGGGTCAGAAGAAAGACAAGAAAGGATGTGAGAATCTTGTGGCCGACCATCTCAGCAGGCTTCCGGCCCAAGACGACAATTCCAAGGAACCCATCCGAGAGACCTTCCCGGATGAGTACCTTTGTCTAGCCCAAGCTGTTCAGTATCCATGGTTCTCAGATATAGCTAACTTTTGTGCCACTGGATCTTTTCCAGCAGATGCTTCAGCTTCAAAGCGAACTCGCATTCAGAAGCAGTCCAAGTATTACATATGGGATAGCCCATATCTTTGGAAGCATTGTTCAGACCAGATTGTTAGGCGGTGTGTTACACTTGATGAAGTGCCCTCGATCCTAAAATTCTGTCATTCCTCAACGGAAGGAGGCCACTTTGCAGCAAAGAAGACGCCCTCAAGGTGTTAGAGGCGGGATTCTATTGGCCATCAATCTTTAAGGATAGCTACATGTATTGTGCGTCCTGCCCTAGATGCCATGTCATGGGTAATATAAGTGCACAGAACCAGATGCCCTTGACGAAATCTTTGATCTATGGGGTATCGACTTCATGGGCCCGTTCCCGAACTCCCATGGTAACACGTATATCCTCCTTGCTGTGGACTATGTCTCAAAATGGATTAAGGCCAAGGCCACTAGGACTGATGATTCCAAATTGGTAGGCGAGTTCTTGTGCACCAATATCTTTAGCCGGTTCGGAGTCCCTAGAGCACTCATTAGCGACCGCGACACTCATTTCTGTAACCGTGTTGTAGCATCTCTATTGACCAGGTATGGAGTCACCCATCGGGTTTCTACAGCTTACCACCCCCAGACAAATGGTCAGGCAGAGATGTCTAACCGGGAGATTAAAGCAATCTTGGAAAAGACGGTCAACCAGTCCCAAAAGGATTGGAGTCTGAAGTTAGACGATGCTCTTTGGGCATACTGTACTGCCTACAAGACCCCGATTGGGATGACCCCTTATCGCCTTATCTATGGCAAGCCATGCCACTTACCCGTCAAGGTTGAACACAAAGCTTTTTGGGCAATTCGCAAGGTTAACATGGATCTAGGCCAGGCCGGGCAGCAACGCCGCTTACAAATTCAAGAGCTCGAGGAGCTCAGAAGCGATGCCTATGAGAATGTCCTGATTTACAAGAGTAAGACCAAGGACTACCATGATAAGATACTGACACCAAAGTTTTTCGAAATTGGCCAGAAAGTTCTGCTCTACAACTCCCGTTTGAGGCTCTTCGCGGGCAAGCTGAAATCCAAATGGACTGGTCCCTACCTAGTCACTACTGTTTTTGATCATGGTGCTGTCGAGATCCAGAGCATGGATACAGGAGTTCTATTCAAGGTCAATGGCCACAGGCTCAAGCCCTACTATGAAGGATTTCGTCCCTTCACCATCGACAAGATGGGATTGGAGGATCCTCCCATCTCGCCCTAGACTCCGTTGAGAACGTCCAAGCCTGGACGTCAATGCCAAGGCCAACTAAACGGGCATTCCGCATGCCGTTCCCCTCTCTTTCCCTTCTCTTTATTCTCTTACCCTGACCACGCATTTAATTTCTTGTCTGATTGTCTATTTTATGTCCACGCATGCGCTCTCTTTTAATTAATGAGGATTTGATTTGTTTCTCTTTTTACCACGCATGTAATTACTTTCCTTGTTCCTTTCCTTTGTTTATCCCTTTGTTTTCCTCTTTTTTATCTTCATGCACATTTGAAATTTGAACCCACTTACCTTTTTGCAGGAGGACGCTGACAAGGGGCACGCTACACCAAACCCCAGCGCGCCACGTCCACGCCATGTCAGACGCATCAGCGTGATTCTCTCCATCCGTCTCTATCTCTTCCCATCTCTTTCCCCTTTCCAACACCTTGTCAACCTCACTTTTCTCACATTTACCTTTCACCCAAAATGACTCACCATCCCTACCACCTCCTTCTTCTCCTTTTTTACCTCACCACCAACCTTTCACCATGGTAAGAGTGAAGAAGATGGCCCACAGAAACACCTCGGGCTCCTGCCCCAACGCTCCACCTCATAGCCCCGTGGCTTCTTCTTCCTCCACTACCCATAGTGAAAACCCATCTCATCCACTTTCTCCCACTTTACCTCCACCTACTATTTCCACTTCACCACCTCGGGCCACCGATTTCGCCGCCGTCGATTCCTCTGAAAAGGAGCCCGACACCACCACTGCCGTTCCTCAACTTTCACCCATGACTAGATCTGGCAAATCCAGGGCTCTAGTGTGTAACCTCGCCACCAAAAGCTCTCGTCCAAAGAAAGCCAAGGCCTCTCCCGCGGCCAAGCGTGAACTGACGGTGTCGGAGGTTCTGAAAGAGGTTCTCATCTCTGGATCCGATGGAGAAGCTGAATCCCCTGGTTCTGAGGTTGCCCCAGAGCTTGGAGAGGAGGAGAAGGACGCCATAGATGTCAGTGGCGATGGAAGAGAAGAAGGAGATGACATCGAGGACGCCAGCGAAGAGGCAACCGAGTCTGGCCCAGCTGAGCCAGCTCCTGAGCCCAAATCCACGGCGATAGCTCCACCAGCGCCGGAAGATGAATCCACTCCAACCACCCAGAAGCGCAAGGCACCACCATCCAGCAAAGGGAAAGCCAAAGTCTCGACTGCCAAGAAGGCCAAGCCCTCTGTCGAGGTCTCGACCTCGTCTTCCGCGTCCACCCCTCGACCCTCTTAGGTGACTTCTGCCCCTTCTGCTGGTTGGGTTATATTTAATGACAAGCCGTCTTTAGACAGGCTGGCTGTGTTGCTTTCGAAAGGCGTGCGCCCCTGTGCACGCCTGGATATGGGTTTTCTTGAAAAGATGCATATAGGGTCGAAAATTAAGGAGTATGTTGCCAATATAGGGTGGGAAGCACTGTTCTTCCTCGAGCACCCGAATTTTGTTGAGCTCTCCCTAGAGTTCTTTACTTCATTTTGGACTGTCTCTGAACATTTTAAGTCCAGGGGTAAGTCTACCCTTGATTTGTCGGCCCCGAATGCGTTTTAGGTTGATGAATAAATGGCTCCCCATGTCTATTGATGCATTTAACTATGCCTTGGGTTTTGTTACTGCTTCTGATTTGAGCTCTGATACATATACATCTGCTTTAACAAATTATCCTGATGACTTTGATGGTAATTCGGCATTTTGGGAGCTAACTGGCAATTCCCATGCCAATTTTAGCCCGAAATCGGCCAAAGCTCATGAAATCAGTGATCCTTGCCTGCGCATCTTGCACCGATATCTGGCCCTTTCCTTCGCAGGTAAGCATACTTCTTCAGGCCAGCTGTCGTTGCAAGAATTGTTCTTTTTATGGTGCATGTATAAAAAACGTAGAGTTAACTTAGGCTTTTGGGTTGCCACCACTGTTACTGGCATTCAAAACAATAGTCGAGGCCCCGCCTATGGTTCTCTTATCACTCTGCTTGCCATTACATTGCGTGGTCTCGATCTTGATAAGCATAACTCTTTAACTCCTGTCCCGGCCATGCTTCTGGACCTTAGAACTCTTGACCGGATGGGGCACCTTTGTCTCTCACGCAAAGTTTTGACTTTCAGTACAGTTTGCACCAGCCAGAGAGAACAGGTTTATGGAGCAAAGCATGGTGGCAAGTTTATTTGGCCTTCAGAAGCGCGATCTTCTACTCAGGCCCCTCTAGACCCAACTAGTAGCTCCCGCCCAGCAGAGACTCCAGCCCCCGATGTCACTCCTATGACCATCAATGCTCCAACCCTTGAACGGCTCCTCCAGGCAATCCTTACCGAACTCGGCGGTCTGACTACTGAAGTCGCGCGCCGCAATCTCCCACCCCATTAACCCCACCCTGAACAATCGTTTCACCCTAGTGGAGGGTTTTAAATTTCTGTTTTGTACTTTTCTTTATATTTGAACTTCTGTGTTTGTGTGCCCATCTCACATTGAGGACAATGTGAAGCTTAAGTGTGGGGAGGGACTTTATCTTTGCTTGCTTTTTAATTTTTGTGTGTGAACGCATGTTTATTTTCATGTTTGTTGCATGACTGCATGATGCGGATTTTCTCGAATTTTTTCTCGGATTTTTTTTCAGCTATCTTTTTGCACTGCCAGTTTTGTTTTAAACCCCCCCAAGGCATGGACACACACTTCTAGCTTGCGCACATGAAAAAGGTCCTTTTTATCAGTCTAGGCCTAGTCACGCAGTCTTTGCCTGTTGTCCCTTATGTCCACATCTAGGTCTGGATAGTTGCAATCAAAATTAAACCTTGTGAGCATGATTGAGCCTCAATGATATATATTTTTGTTCATGTGTGAATAGTTGCATGGCTTAGCAAAGCACTAAATTTGCATGATATCCCTGGGTGCGGACACCATTAGTCGTAGGAAAGCGTCGAAAGGACAAAAGACTTTGTAAATTTCTTTTTGCTTCTCTTCTCCTTTGTTTTTCGCCTCTACTCTCTATCTCTAGACCCCGACATCCCCTTCTCACCCTATCTTCTTAACCATTTGAGCTGATTCATTCAATTTTTCCTTGGCAGGTGAGGTAGAGTTCGAAGAGGGCATTGTCGAGGGCTAGACAACACAGCAAAGCCGAAGTGTGGGGAAGATACATCGTAGTCGCAGTGCTGAAAGCGGGAAAAGGGGCCAGCAACAACAAAATGAAGAAATGAAAGTAATGACAGCACATTATCAAAGAAAGGAGCTTCCGTCTCGCCCTAGCCATGAGAAATCCAAGCATCCAAGGTTCGTGGCCTCGATATATCTCTCTAAAAAAAAAAAAAAAACAATAAAGAATCGAGGCACAAGCATAAGTGAACAAAGAACCTGAGCAAAGAACCTGCCAGCACATTATCAAAGAAAGGAGCTTCCCTCTCTAGAAGAAGTACCAGTTGTCTAGCCCTCATCCTCCGTCCAGCCCTCGACGAGCGCTACCTCACCACTTTGCTTATTTCAGCCAAGGAAACATTCCGGGTTTCATTTCATCTCTCATCTCTTCCTTAGCCACCTCTTTCACTGTTCTTTCTTTCCCCCCATTGCAAAGTCTTTTAGATCGAATGATTGCCTATGCATGTGGATCACTACTCGGATTGATGTGCAAATTGTGTGTTCTGTTGTGTCATTGCATTAGTTTGAGTGATTTAAACACATGACCCCTGCTTAAGAGAGCGAGTGTAAACACGACTAGTGAGGATTGCTTCTGTTTGGGCCTAGATGTGGAAAAGTTTAATCTGTAGGGTCGTTATCCTTTTGGTTTAACACAGGTGTGCATCTAGGCAAGGTCTGTTGTGTCGCAGCTTGGTCTGATCCTAAGGATCCTTGCTCTTGTGTCTCGTTGGAAGCGTGTCGTGTGTGTCTTGGGGTGGTTTTAAGTTTTGATTGATGCTCGAGGGTGAGCATTGGGCAGTGTGGGGATGTTTGATATGCGTGTATTTTCTAGATATTTTCTCTCTAATTTTGCATGTTTTCCCTCCTTGATGCTACTAACTTGCTCTGTTTTCAATACTTTTTGCCATATCCAGCCCTGGGGAGAAAAAGGCAGAAAGCACACGTTTGGGATGGAATTGAGCAGCTTTGGAAGTCTCCCAGTCTTCGTTGTGGCCTAGACGTATTTCCTCAGTGAAGCCCTAGATGCGCTCATTCGTGTCCAGCCCTGGACTATCTTGAAGCCGAAAAGTGTTGCGTTTTGCCCTCGAATTGAGCCGCACGTGCTTGTAATCCTCCTTGGAGTGCACGAAGAGAGATGCCAGCAAGATTCCTTTCTGATCCCTTTTGAGCGTCCTAGGAATATTCTTCCTAGGACATGCTCCAGCCCAGCTGTCCCTTTCCTCCCATTTTGTCTTCTTCCTTTAGCTGGATTTGTCCTCTAGTTAGCTTAAGGTTGTATATAAACAGTAACTTTAGGATTTTTAGGGTAAGCAACATTGGTAGGAGGCAGAAATCAGCATACTTTCTATTTTTCAGTCTTCTTTGGGATTTGTTCCTCCATCCTCAAGTTGTAGCCGCTGGCCAGCCCCACTCTTTCACCGGAGCTTTTTAGCTCCGACTGGTATTTAATAGTTTCTTCCCATTTTCTTGTGTTTCCTTTTATGCTTGCTATTGAAGTTATTTATATTTATGTTATTATGAGTATGAGTAACTAGATCTTTTTGTCTTAGCAAAGGTTTTTCCAAGGGTTGCAAGGGTAGTTGTGAAGCCTTAATGTTCTTCATAAACTCTTATGCGTGTATTTAATCTCTTGCCACTTCATTGTCATATTGCACTGGATCTATAGAAGCCTGATCAACTGCTGTATTTTCCTTTGTAATTACTGCAATTTCTTTAGAATCAGTAGGCACCTAGCCCGGAGTCATCAGGTTGCTGGTCCAATCCGGCTAGGGTTGGAGGTTAACTAGGGTGGATCTGACAACTTCTTGCCCTAGACGTGTCTTCCTCCACTTCATGGGCCTCTGGATCTCCACATAAACGAACCTTGGGGAAGGACGGAGTGTCAAGGTCTCTCCCATAAGCGTACCTTGGGCGAGACTTCTCTTACGAAGGTAGACAAGAGGCCTAAGCGTACCTAGCCTCTATAGCACGTCTGCACTGTGAGAGTGGAATATCCTTGAGCTGATGGCCAACTAGGCCTGGGCGCAACCCGCAGAATCACTTTGCTAAGACTCTTTCCTATTATCTGATTTACCCCTCTTGTGATACTATTTTATTGCCTTTAGATAATTTTTACTTTATTTAGTTCACTTCTTAGCTTTAGTATGCAAATCTCGCTGGTTAATTTCATTAGCTAGCCCAAACCCCCCAATGTTACTTGTTACTATTTAGGCCTGGACATACATTATGAACAGAATATTACCATTAATCCTTGTGGTTCGACTCTGATTTGCCCTATACACATTTATTATGCATTTTGCTAGCAGAAAATATTACTTTTGAGTGGCGATCAATGAGCGTCGATGATTGGGGGGAGATCCAAAAATAATTGTTCAGCACAATACACTCGTCTTACTGATACAATGGTCTATAATGTTTATAATCAGAAGACAGTACATGAGCTATGGAAGAAACTGGAGACAAATTATTTGTCGAAGGCAATTTCGAACATATTGATCTTTAAGAAGAATTTTATTCGATGAACTAGTAGACGGAGAAGAAATTCGTGATTTTATTGACCAATTCATTCATAAGATCACTAACCTAGAAAGAATTGGGGTCGTGCTTGTAGATGAAGAGAAATCATTGATGCTTCTCAATTCCCTGCCATATTCTTATGAGAATCTCACCACGACGTTGTTGTATGGAAAAGATTCCATTGTGTTCGATGAGATCACAACTATCCTACGTTAGCAAAAACAACTGAAGAAGATGAATGATGAAGGTCTTCAATTAGAAAGTTTGGTTGTTGAGCATGAAAGAGGCAGAAAGAGGAATAGAGGCAAGTCTTCAAGAGGAAAGTCTAGAGGGAGGTCCAAGTTCAGGACTAAGGATGTCGTGTGCTACAAGTGCAAACTAAAAGGGCACTATAAGCGCGAATGTCCCTTATGGAAGTCAAGCAAAGACAAGAATGAGGATTCTTCTACGACAGCAACTATCGTGATGGATAACTCTTCAAACAAAGAGGTGTTGGTAGCAGCTGCTAGAAATGAATCTTTCCTTACTTCATGGACTTTGGATTCTTGTTGTTCTTACCATTATTATCCGCATAGAGATTGGTTTGACATTTACAGCACTTGTGCTGGTGGTTAGCTTGTAATGGGAAACAATCATCCTTGTGATGTAGTTGGCTTGGGAATGATAAAGGTGAAAATTTATGACGGAAATGTAAGGGTCTTGCCGGGTGTCAGACATGTTCCTGAGTTGAGGAAAAATTTGAACTTTATAGGGTACTTGGAAAAGACGGGGCACAGTTATTTAGCCGAGTCAGGCAGTGGAATTCTGAAGATCTCAAAAGGGTCTTTGGTGGTAATGAAGGGGAAGCGATTAGAAAATAAATTGTATAGATTGATCGACAATACAGTTATGGGCAGCATAGCTGCAGCTTCCATAGCAGAACCAGAGACAAATGAGTCCGTTTTGTGGCATATGAGTGAGTGAGGGATGACAGAATTACACAAGAGAATTTTTTTGAAAGGATTCAAGCACTGTAAATTTAATTTCTGTGAATTTTGTGTGTTTGGGAAATAATGTAGGGCTAACTTTAGGTTGTCTTCGTATCGAAGCAAGGAGGCTTTATAGTATGTGCACAGTGATGTTTGGGGTCCAGCGAGAGTTTAGTCGCTAGGTGGAGCAGTTTACTTTGATAGCTTCATCGATGATTGCTCCAGAAAGGTGTGGGTCTACTTCATGAAGAATAAATCTAAAGTTTTCACCATTTTCAAGAGTTGGCGAGCAGAGGTTGAAATCAGACAGGCAGGAAGTTGAATTGTTTAAGGTTTGACAACGAGACTGAGTACAAAAATTTAGAGTTTATGCAGTATTATCAAGAGCATGGAATTGCAAGGAACTTTACTACCCTGGGAACACCTCAGCAAAATGGTGTAGCTAAAAGGCTAAATTGAACTATTCTTGAGAAGGCAAGGAGTATGCGACTGCAGTCTGGTTTACCAAAGCAGTTTTGGGCTGAAGCTATCAATATTGCTTGTTACATTGTCAACAGGTCTCCTTCAGTAAAACTAGACGGGAAGGTACTAGAGGAGATGTGGACCTGCACGGAAGTTGATTATTCAAATTTAAGAATATTTAGTTGTACTTCCTATTTGCTTATACCGAGTGAGCAGAGGTCAAAGTTGGATGCCAAGCATAGGAAGTGTGTCTTTCTCGGGTTTGAGAAAGGAGTCAAAGGCTACAGATTGTGGGGTCCTAAAGCAAAGAAGATTGTCATTAGTAGAGATGTGGTCTTTGATGGGACATCTATGTTGAAAGATAAATTTGTTCCACAACTAGAACTAACTGACCAGATGATAGGATCTAGAATTCAGATGAAGTATTCTGAGCCGGAAAGTGTTTAACCAGAAGCGGTGGTCATTGGTAGACCAAAACGCATAATCAGGGCTCCTCGGAGATATGAATATGAGGATATGAATTCTTTTGCATTGGTTTCTAGTGGTGGAGACCCTGGTTCTTTTCAGGAAGCAATTGCTAGTATGGAGAAAGGAATGTGGATGGAAGTAATGGTAGAAGAGATGGAGTCACTACAAAAGAATGATACTTGGGAGCTAGTCAAACCTCGTAAGGGAAAGAATGCAATTGGGTGCAAGTGGGTCTACATGATGAAAGAAGGTGTGACTGAAAAAGATGGTTACAAGTACAAAAGACTTGTGGCCAAGGGATACTCACAGAAAGAAGAAATCGATTATAATGAGATGTTCTCCCATGTGGTGAGGCATACTTCAATCCGAGTGTTATTAGCTCTAGTAGCTAAGTATGACTTGGAGCTTGAGCAGATGGATGTAAAGACGTCATTTCTTCATGGTGATTTGGAGGAACAAATTTACATGAAGCAGCCTGAGGGATTTAGGGAGTTTGATAAAGAGGATTACGTCTGCAAGCTAAAGAAGTCATTGTATGGGTTAAAGCAGTAACCAAGATAATGGTATAAGAGGTTTGATTCCTTCACGCTGAGCATTAATTTTATGTGAAGTGAGTATGATTCTCGTGTTTACTATACATTGAGAAGGTGCTTGAGAGGTTTGGCATGGACAAAGCTAAACCGGTTTCTACTCTATTGGCGAGCCATTTTAAATTATCTACGACACAATGTCCTCAATCAGATGAAGAGATTGACAAGTGATTGATGGTTTAATTCATATGTTTTTGTCATTTAATTATGGCAAATTAAATGGCAGAACTACCTAAAATCTCCCTACTTATGCAGATTTGCGAGGAGATAGCAAGCAAGAAGGAAACATCAGCTTTGAGCGTGTCCCAGACAAATCGATCAAATCTTGGCCGCAGGGTTGGCCAAGATTGATCTGCTAGAAGGGTGCTGATAAAGGAGTCATGGAGTGCATGCAATTTAGAGCGACAACTGGATGCGAGCTGGAGGATAGAGTCAGCTAGCGAGAGGACTTGTGGATCCTTATCCAATCTTGATTTTGAACAAATAAAAAATATTTTTATTTTTATTTATCTTAGTTTCGAATTTTGAATAAATATTTTGTAATATTCTTAGTTTGAAATTTGGATTTGGAAAGAAGTCGTGGTAGGTGGGGATCCTAGTTTTTGTTTAAAAGCTAGGAAAGGTTGCTTATCACGGACATCTTCTATCTCCGATTTCTGGTTTGCAAAACACTTGCTTTGTGATTTTCACTTAGAAAATATAGATTTAATTCCAATTTTGATTTCTTCATTATTCATTGTCTTTTCTATTATGTCGTGCAGTAGCTAAACCCCAATTTATGGTAAGAGCTGTTGAGTTATTCTTTGCTTCGTGAGATCAAACTAAACTCCATAGCCTTCTCATTCGTAATCATCTCAACCCCAATTTAAACAAATCGGTCTCCATTAAAACCGAGGTTTGATCATCCTTAGGTGTTAGTGAGAGATTTGCAGTCAACCAAGGAGGGGACGAGTCGAAATCGAATTGGTTAAGTAGACAGCTAATCTCACGCAGGTTAGTGGGTGTTGAGAGGTATAGGCCTAACCAGACTGACAATATAGGGCTCCGACTGGGGAGTAGCTTGGCCTAGACATTGTCTTCCCCTATTCCATTGAGAAAGCGTATGCAACTCAAGACAACAGTCAACTGGATAAATCCTTTAGCCAGCAAGGTGTCCACTGACTAGGATCATTAGGAGAGGGAGTACCCACCAGATGGTTATAAGAGGAAGGAAGTACGATAGAAAAGGAGTTCCTCCCGATCTATAGCAATGTTATGAATGTAGAATGTGAAAACTCTTGAGTCAATGATCGAAGCAAATGAATAAGTGCTCCAATAATGCCCTTACCAGGAATTTCTCCCCACTGATTACATCTTCTTAATTGCAATATTCCAATCTTGGCCAATTATCTTGACCAAGATCAGTCTTTTACGTTATTCAGCCAATCTTGGCCAATCCAATTGACCAAGATTACTTTTTCTGTTTAATTGTTATTTGTTTGTTTAGTTTCAGGAACACCCCAAAATCAACCCAGTGACGAGGAAGTCAACCAAGACTACAATTCACAACCAGATCTCTGAGGACGATCCTCTTACCACGACCTACAAGTCTTTGTGGACAAGTGATAAGTTGTAACCCTTTTTATACTCATATTCATATCCATTTTTACAACTATATTTGATGCTCTCGACAGGCAATCAAATTTTGGAGCCGTTACTGGGGATCTAACAGTGTTTTGTAGTTTTATTTTTAATTTTTGCTTTGCAGTTGATGACCAGGTCCTCGAAAGAGGACTTGCTTCCAAGGATTGAAACACAAATCAGAAAGAGAGCCAAAAGAAAGTTCAAAGGAGATAGTGAATCAGAATTTTCTGGTTCTCAAACGGATTCTAGTTTGGAATTTTCTGGTTCTCAAACTAAATTCCATGGCCACTCAAATGAAAACCCATACAACCATTTGCGAAATCTATATCTCTAGGAGTTACAATTGAGAGAGCCAAACTGAAGCATTCCCTTGGTCGCTTGAGGCTTCAACGAAGAACTGGTTTTATAGTCTTCCCCATAACACCAAAACAACATGGGGAGAAATGTCCTCTGTTTTCCTAAACAAATATTGGAACACGACTAAGGTAGGAGCAGCTAGGAAGCACTTAGTCTCCATCCAGCAAAGGGGCAATGAAAGTCTTAGTGAGTACTATCAAAGATTCAAAGATCTACAGGATATTTGCCCCACACATGGCGTTGCAGACCAACTCTTAGTGCAATATTTCTACGATGGGATGAGCCAAAAAGACAAAGAAAGGGTGGATTCAATAGTTGGAGGAGCCCTTCAAGATCTCACCCCGACCAGAGCTAAACTTCTTCTCCAAACTATGGCAAACAATGACCAAAACTATTCATATGCCGAGAGAAATTCTATCCCTTGTACTTTGAATGCAGTTAATGTTGAGAATAAATTAAATGGGATCTCTAACATGCTTTTAAATCTCTCTGTAGGTTCAGAAATGGAAGTTCCACCGCCAACACCAGAATAGGTTGCCATGATGACGCCTGAGCAAATTCCCTCAATATGCGGTCTCTGCCAACAAACAAATCACCAAACACATACCTGCTACATGGTACAAATGCCAAGAGATCTTGTGCCAATTAATGTCGTCTTTGGGCAGTATCCCCTTAAATACTCCCGGAGGCAGCATCCTAACCTAAGGTGGAGGCAAGATGCACCTCAACCAACCTAGAAAGCTCCACAACAATACCAACATCCTAAATAACCTCAACAAGCCCCCATAAACTTCCAGCATTTTGTTCCTAGACCTCCTCAAAATTAGGCCCCTATACCCTAGTTACCACCTGCACCTCAGCCTCTGAAAACACTAGTGTGCCCATAGAAGAGACCCTACAAAAATTTATGCAGGCCACCCAGTCAACCTTGACAGAATTGCAAAAGTAGATTGGCCAACTGGCACAAAAACAACAACCTGATAACCAAGGTAGATTTCCCTCCACTACCATAGATAACCCCAAGCACAACGTGAGTGCCATCAATCTAAGAAGTGGGAGCATACTGTTAGAGAGAGAAGGTGCAAAAACTGACAAGGAGATTAAGTAGTTCGTTGATGAGGAAGAAGATAAGGAAGAGGAAGAAATTCAGGCTGAAATAGTTTCACCGAATGCAGACAGCTTGCCTAGGGAAGAACCAATCTTGGCCAAGCCGGTGACCAAGGCAGATGAGAAAGCTGCACAGAAAGATGAAGCAGTAGAGATTCCACCTCCTTTCCCTCCCAGATATTCACAACAGAAGAAATTAGATGAGACTAAAGAATTTATGAATATTTTTGGAAAAATTGCAGTGAATATTCCTATACTTGATTTAATTTCTAAAGTCCCATCTTATGCTAAATTCCTGAAAGAGCTTTGTACTAACAAAAGGAAACTTGCAGGTATTGAAAGGGTGAATCTCACTCAAAATGTTTCTGCAGTGTTACAGGCCACCCTACCAGAGAAATGCAAGGACCAAGGCACTTTCACAATTACATGCAAAATAGAAAACAAAGTAGTGGACAAAGCTCTGTGTGATTTAGGAGCTAGAATCAACGTGTTGTCCTTGAATGAATATGACGCATTACATATAGGTACCATGAAGGAAACACAAGTGGTGATTCAATTGGCCGACAGAACCATCATCCACCTTAAGGGAGTTGTGGAAGACGTACTAGTGCAAGTTAATAATTTCATTTATCCTGTAGATTTTTATATCATTGAAATGAATACTGACTTGCCTTCCAGTGCTACAGATATGCTCCTAGGAAGACCATTCCTAAGGACAACAAGAGCTAAAATAGATGTATATGAAGGTAGCATTATTCTAGAGTTCTGCGGCAGCACAATCAAATTCAGCATGAAGGAAGGACTAAAATATCCTAATGAATTGCATAGTTTGAATTTTATAGATATTTTAGATCCTATAACAGAACAGGTTGCAAATATCAATGCTAATGACTCGTTTGAGTACATCTTGACCAGGAGTATCTCGACCAAGAAACTAGAGGAACTAGAAGACTTGGCCGGAGAACAAATGGAGCTCAAGGAAATTGTGAAGGATCTTAACAAAAATGAGCCTCAATCAGGTGCATCAATTTGTCAATTGTTGCAAGTATCTGACTCCAAACTTTTATCCTCTCTTGTGAAGGCACCGGAGTTGGAGCTAAAACCCCTACCATAACATCTCAAGTATGCCTACCTTGGCCAAGGTAATACCCTGCCAGTAATAATCTCGGCCAAGCTTACTGGAGATGAAGAGAGTAGATTAATTGAGGTGCTTAAATAGCACAAGGAGGCCATAGGATGGACATTGACAGACATCAAGGGCATTTCCTCAACCATCTGTACCCACAAAATACATATGGAAGAGGATAATAAAATTGTTAGACAACCCAGAGGAGATTGAACCCTCTAATGATAGAAGTTGTTAAAAAAGAAATCATTAAGTTACTTGATGCTGGGGTAATTTACCCAATTTCTGATAGCTCGTGGGTTTCTCCTGTGTAGGTGGTCCCCAAGAAAACAGAAATCACTGTGACAGAAGGGGAGGATGGAACAACAAGAACAACCAGGATTCAGAACGGATAGAGAGTCTGTATAGACTACAGGAGACTTAACCAAGTGACTAGAAAAGACCATTTCCCACTAGCATTTATTGATCAAATGGTGGAGAGATTGACTGGTAAGTCTCACTACTACTTCTTGGACGGCTACTCAGGATTCCATCAAATCTCAATCGCACCAGAGGACCAAGAGAAAACCACATTCACATGTCCATTTGGAACCTTTGCATATAGGAGAATGTCCTTTGGGTTGTGCAATGCACCAACCACCTTCCAGAGGTGTAAGGTAAGCATATTTTTAGAATACGTAGAAAAAAACATTGATGTTTTCATGGATGACTTCACGGGGTATGGAGATAATTTTGATCAATGCTTACATAATTTGAAAAGTGCCGGACGGGGTCCCCGACGCAGGTACTCCGACGTTCAAGTCAGTATCAGTGGTAGATGGAAGGATAAACAGGAGTTTATAGGAGTAAGAGAGAGAGTAGAGAGAGAGAGTCCTCCCCCCCCCCCCCCCCCCCCACCTTTTCTACCTAGGGGGGGGGGGTATTTATAGGGCATTTAGTGGGGTGTTATCTAGAGATGTTAACGCTTATGGCTTACCGGGTATGGGAATAGGCACCATACCGTGTTGGATGGCCCCCCTTCGCTAACGTCGACCACACCCTGGTAACAGGGCGAGCAGGAGGCCAGACAGGCCCTACAGTAGCTGAAGGTGATAGTACCCCCTGTAAAGACTAAAATGCCCTGGGGTATAATAATAGTTATCACAAGCCCAACCGAAAATGAGCCCGGGGGTTTACCAAGGGCTCCATTCTCGGTATTTGGATGAGTGTTATCTCCTCCACGTTGCGGTAGGCTTGTAAAGATCTTCGAGTTTCTCTGACTCTTTTGACATACACGCCATAAATTCTTATTCTTGATATTTGCCGAAAATGATGTATCTTTGAACTGGTTGTATCAGGTAGATGATAACAGAGTAGGTAACATGAGCCAATAGCTTGTGATAACTGAAGGAGATGACGACCAAATTGATAAAGGGACGATAAGTGATTCTTCTGCCAGCAGCTTGCTTCCCGATAAGTGGATTCTAGTGTCCGCGAATGAAATCAGGATATATGCAGTATGGTGGAGGCGACCGACATATACTGTTACATGTGTTGCTGGGAACACGAAGAATGCTACTAGCTTGACGGTGCAGTCACAGGTGACAATTCCAGGATGTTGCTCGATTGATAATGTTTCTGAAACAAGATGTTTTCTTGGAAATATCCCCGATATAGGGACCCATTCGACGTCAAGTGACCAATTAAGTGCCAAAGAATGAGCTGGTGATGTTGCTAGCTTGTTAGAAGTCGTTAAGTGTCATTCCTGCTACGTGGTATTAGCTTGTCGGGGCTGTTAACTGTGACTAGAAGATTATAAACTTGTCGCGGCCGTTAAAGTGTTGTCGTTGACGTTTGCAGACTGTTACTTCGTTAATCTGGTTGGCTTGCAAGAAAACACCAAGACATACCCACAACCAAAGAAGAAAAATGAAGATTTGTAATTCATGCAGAGAGAAAGAAATATGGCGATGATGGACCAGAGGGGATGAGAAATGGGCCTCAAGACTCAAAAACCAATATAAATCGATAATAACTATGCGCCCACAGCCCAATCGAAAACGGTCCCGGTATGCAATGCCGATAACATGCCTCCCATTTGGTATACTAGATAAGTCGTTACTACTTTTAGATGATTGCCGCATTACTTTTTCATATACATACCGGATTGCTTCTGGGTTGCTTTGCACCTTGTGTAAACTGCAAAAAGATAGAAAAACAGCAAGTATTCTAGGAAAATTATTAGGAGTCTTTCTACTTATTACGCCGTAGCTACCTACAAATTGTGCGATTTTACGCTGTAGCTACCTGCAATATTGTACTCTTTCACATTCTAAGGAGTTTGCAAGTTTGTAATCTGTACTCCACTTGAGTATCTGCATTGTTAGCTGTACAAATACACTAACAGAGTCTGCTAACTTTGGTTAGATTCCTCTAAGAATGTTAAAGATAGTGAAGATATTAAAAATAGAGGTAAGGAGAAAATGATAATATTAAAGGTAATAGTGATACCTTAAGGGAATAAACAAGGAACTTGACTGTTGTTTAATTCCCGTTCAATTCCTTGCATTTACGAAGGAGAATGGCATATCGTTGGAAACCTTTGCGATGATGGGAGGATGGCCACATGATATTATGACGGTTTTTCCAACGGGGTAGATATTCACCCGATAAATCATATAAATACTCATCTGGGGTAGATATTCACCCGATAGATAATATTATGAATTAACTTTTGTTTCATAACCGTCGTAGTAGCAGAAAACTGATGATGGATAAATAAGCAGATATAAAGCAGGACTAGGCTGCAACTAGATAACTACTGGATAATTAGACTGACTGTAGCTAGAAAATCAGGCTGTAGTTGAAGAAGTCGCATTGTGACTGAGGAATCCGGCCTGATACAGAAGTATAGGTTCACAGAATTACCACGTTCTTCAACCTTTTGCAAACCAGTGGTGTTACTTTGAGGCCAAATAACGCCCCGTTAACATCGATATTTTGCTTCGATGTCTTCATGAGGATTGTATCGCTTTAAATTATCTTCAAAGCGAGCTATTATTCAGATAATTCTGTGCATGTACGAAGAAGATATGATTTTTCTCGTTAAACTCAATATAGCTGGAATTATGAATCTCTAACTCGAAACTTTGAATCTCAATAACGCCTAGTTAACGTTGATATTTCACTTAGATGTCTTGACAATAATTGTAGCCCTTCGAATTTCCTTCAAATCGAGCTATCATACGTAGAATTCCGAGCGCATACGAAAAGGATATGGTTTTTCTCGTGAAACCCGATATATCTAGCTAGAAATATATTTTTCTCCAAACCTGATACTGTTTACTCATTTCACTATTCCTGGTACTATTCATCGGTTGCAATCTGTTCACACGGAAGCTACTGCTGATTCGGAAGCTCTGTTCACACGGCTGCTACTGTTAACACGGAAGCCAGATGCGGAAGCCACTATTCACGCTTTCATCTAAATATCATACAAATTGCCATTATAATTAATTGGCATCAGTCACTATTCGTCTTTTCCTTTCCGGTTTGCTTGCTTTCCACTTTGCTTTACTTTCCCGTTAACTTATTAAACACTGCCCCATTAACTTCCTTTCCTACCATCTTCCCAGTAACGTTATCTCTTCTTTCCCGTTAACTCACTAACTACAGGGCTGGTATATTGCATCATCCCGTTAAGTTGAAAAGATACATATCCCGTTAACTTGAAAGGATTTCTGACCCGTTACCTTTCTCTTCCCGTTATCTTCTTGTTACCACACTATGCTCGCTTCTGATAGCATATCGCTACTAGTATGCTCTCGTTTTACGTTATCCTCTTTCCTTGTTATTTTTCTTTCCCGTCATCTCTCTTTTTTCTTGTCAATTGTTACTGTCGAATTGTATACCACATATAACAACCACACCTTCATATTAGTCAGCAGATGTACCACGGACTTCAAATTTAGCACCTGAAATCATTAAC
The DNA here is from genome assembly GCA_963691705.1 of Viola odorata. Classification (NCBI taxonomy): domain Eukaryota; kingdom Viridiplantae; phylum Streptophyta; class Magnoliopsida; order Malpighiales; family Violaceae; genus Viola; species Viola odorata. The sequence continues at coordinate 26,587,180 of OY829542.1, forward strand.
GGATCCTCTTTCTCCTTTTTACTATTCTTGCTTTCATCATTAAAGAAGGCAGGAACGACAGTCAATCGTAGCAGCTCATCGCCACCGTCATCGCCCACACTCACTCTAACTTGTAACAGATGGGTTCAATTGCTGGTTGCAAGATGAGGCTTATTGTAAAGGAAGCAGTGATGAAAATAATCGATGCTGATAATGGCCATGGCAATGTGGTCTTGGTCCTCAATTGTGTGCAGGCGGTGCAGGAAGGTAGAGGAAGAAGATGCTGATTTTGTTCTAGAAGATGGGCCTTTGAGGCCCAAATTGGCCAAGTCTCCACTATTTTCCTTTTTTGGCCACCTCCCTCTCTTTTAACTTATGTGCAGTGATGAGAATAAATAATTCATGATGATGATGATCCTGGTTAGTGAAATACAGTAATGATGACCATGGCCTCTTTCTGTCTTTTTCTTTCTTTTCCAGATCTGACCTTTTCGGTGTACATCAATAGACTTATCATATAAACTCATAACATCAGATCCAAGCAAGACTTAAATCATGTGATAAACCCATTACTAGAAAAACTAGCAGCGACGATGGAGATTAATAAATATGTATATGGAGAGGAGAGTCTTTAAATCTCAAGGAACTCACTTGATGATCTAAATGCTCTCAATGAAAGCACCATTTGATAAATATTGATTGGATTTGTACCTGGGGTAGGGAGAAGTTTGGAGATCTTCACCTCTGAGGGGGGGGTCCTCACCGCTGCTACACGTGCAAGGCACCGGAGGGGGTCCCCGGCGCAGGTACTCCGACGCTCAAGTCAGAATCAGTGGTAGAGAGAGAGGGTAGAGAGAGAGAGTCCCCCCCCCTTTCTACCTAGGGGGGAGGGGTATTTATAGGGCATTTAGTGGGGCGTTATCTAGGGATGTTAACGCTTATGGCTTACCGGGTGTGGGAATAGGCGCTATACCGTATTGGATGGGCCCCCCTCCACTAGCGTCGACCAGACCCCGATAATAGGGCGAGCAGGAGGCCAGGCAAGCCCTACAGTAGCTGAAGGTGACGGCACCCCCTGTGTGTATATTAATAGTTATCACAAGCCCAACCGAAAACGACCCGAGTGTTTACGAAGGGCTCCATTCTCGGTATCTGGATGAGTGCAATCTCCTCTACGTTGCGGCAGGCTTGTAAAGATCTTCGAGTTTCTCTGACTCTTTTGACATTCACGCCATAAGTTCTTATTCCTGATATTTCCCGAAAACGCTATATCTTTAAACTGGTTGTATCAGGTAGATGATAACGGAGCAGGTAACATGAGCCAATAGCTTGTGATAACTGAAGGAGATGACGACCAAATTGATAAAGTTACGATAAGTGATGCTACTGCCAACAACTTGCTTCCCGATAAGTGGATTCTAGTGTCCGCGAATGAAATCAGGATATATGCACTATGGTGGAGGCGGCCGACAAATATCGTTACATGTGTTGTTGGGAACACGAAGAATGCTACTAGCTTGATGGTGCAGGCACAGGTGACAATTCCAGGTTGTTGCTCAACTGAAAATGTTTCAGAAATTGGATGTTTTCTTGGAAATATCCCCGATATAGGGACCCACTCGACGTCAAGTGGCCATTTCTCGTTAAGTGCCAAAGAATGAGCCGGTGATGCCGCTAGCTTGTTATTAGCCGTTAAGTGTCATTCCCGCTAAGTGGTATTAGCTTGTCGGGGCTTTTAACTATGATTAGATGATTATAAACTTGTCGGGGCCGTTAAAGTGTTGTCGTTGACGTTTGCAAACTATTACTTCGTTAATCTAGTTGGCTTGCAAGAAAACACCAAGACATAGCCACAAACCAAAGTAGAAAAATGAAGATTTATAATTCATGCAGAGAGAAAGAAATATGGTGATGATGGACCAGAGGTGACGAGAAGATGCGCCTCGAGACTCAAAACCCAATATAAATCGATAATAACTTTGCGCCCACAGCCCAACCAAAAACGGTCCCGGTATGCAATGCCGATAACATGCCTCCCATTTGGCATATTCAAAGCTTGATTTCAATATATACTAGATAAGTCGTTACTTCTTTTAGATGATTGCCGCATTACTTTTTCATATACGTACCGGATTGCTTCCGGGTTCCTTTGCACCTTGTATAAACCGAAAAGAGATAGAAAAAGAGGAACTATTCTAGGAAAATTATTAGGAGGATTTCTACTTACAGAGAGTTTTCGGAAACAAGCAAGTTCCTTCTTCTTGTTCACGTAACCTGCAATATTGACGCGGTTTTACGCCGTAGCTACCTGCAATATTGACGCAGTTTTATGCTGCTAGGAGCTACCTATAATATTGACGCGGTTTTACGTCGTAGCTACTTACAAATTGTGGGATTTTACGCTATAGCGACCTGCAATATTGCACTCTTTCACATTCTAAGGAGTTTGCAAGTTTGTAATTTGTACTCCGCTTGAGTATCTGCATTGTTAGCTATACAAATACACTAACAGAGTATGCTAACTTTGGTTAGATTCCTCTAAGAATGTTAAAGATTGTGAAGATATTAAAAATAGAGGTAACGAGAAAATGATAATATTAAAAGTAATAGTGATACCTTAAGGGAATAAACAAGGAACTCGGCTGTTGTTTAATTCCCAATCAATTTCTTGCATTTACGAAGGAGAATGACATATCGTTGGAAACCTTGGCGATGATGAGAGGATGGCCACATGATATTATGAGGGCTTTTCCAACGGGGTAGATATTCACCCGATAAATCATATAAATACTCATCCCGGGTAGATATTCACCCGATAGATAATATTCTGAATTAACTTTTGTTTCATAACCGTCGTAGTAGCAGAAAACTGATGATGGACAAATAAGCAGATATAAAGCAGGACTAGGCTGCAACCAGATAACTACTGGATAATTAGACTGACTGTAGCTAGAAAATCAGGTTGTAGTTGAAGAAGTCGCATTGTGACTGAGGAATCCGGCCTGATACAGAAGTATAAATTCACAGAATTACCACATTCTTCAACCTTTCACAAACCAGTGGCGTTACTTTGAGTCCCAATAACGCCTAGTTAGCGTCAACCAATGGTGTTACTTTGAGGCCCAATATCGCCCTGCTAACTTCGATATTTCGCTTATACGTCTGCATGAGTATTGTAGCCCTTTAAATTATCTTCAAATCGAGCTATTATTCAGAAAATTCCGAGCATGTGCAAAGAAGATATGATTTTTCTCGTGAAATTTAATATAGCTGGAATCATGAATCTCTAACCCGGAATTTGAATCTCAATAACACCTAGTTAACATTAATATTTCACTTAGATGTCTTGACAAGAATTGTAGCCCTTCGAATTTCCTTCAAATCGAGCTAACATACTCAGAATTCCGAGCGTATACAAAAAAGATAATATTTTCCTCGTGAAACCTGATATATCTAGCTAGAAATACATTTTTCTCCAAACCTGATACTGTTTACTCATTTCACTATTCTGGGTACTGTTCATCGGTAGCAATCTGTTCACACGGAAGCTACTGCTGACGTGGAAGCACTGTTCACGCGGCTGCTACTGCTAACGCGGAAGCTTGATGCTGGTGTTGACGCGGAAGCCACTATTCACGCTTTCATCTAAATATCATACAAATTGCCATTATAATTAATTGGCATTAGTCACTGTTCGCCTTTTCCTTTCCCGTTTGCTTGCTTTCCTCTTTGCTTTACTTTCCCGTTAACTTATTAAACACTGCCCCGTTAACTTCCTTTCCTACCATCTTCCCAGTAACGTTATCTCTTCTTTCCCGTTAACTCACTAACTACAGGGCCGGTATATTGCATCATCCCGTTAAGTTGAAAAGATATATATCCCGTTAACTTAAAAGGATTTCTGACCCGTTATCTTTCTCTTCCCGTTATCTTCTTGTTACCACACTATGTTTGCTTCTGATAGCATATCGCTACTGGTATGCTCTCCTTTCACGTTATCCTCCTTCCTTGTCATTTTTCTTTCCCATCATCTCTCTTTTTTCTTGTCAATTGTTACTGTCGAATTGTATACCACATATAACAACCATACCTTCATATTAGTCAGCAGATGTACCACGAACTTCAAATTTAGCATCTGAAATCATTAACGCATCCTCTTTCTCCTTTTCACTATTCTCGCTTTCGTCATTAAAGAAGGCGGCAGCGGCAATCAATCGTAGCAGCTCATCGCCACCGTCATCGCCCACACTCACTCTAACTTGTAACAGATGGGTTCAATCGCTGGTTGCAAGATGAGGCTTATTGTAAAGGAAGCAGTGATGAAAATAATCGATGCTGATAATGGCCATGGCAAGGTGGTCTTGGTCCTCAATTGTGTGCAGGCGGTGCTGGAAGGTAGAGGAAGAAGATGCTGATTTTGTTCTAGAAGATGGGCCTTTGAGGCCCAAATTGGCCAAGTCTCCACTCTTTTCCTTTTTTGGCCACCTCCCTCTCTTTTAACTTATGTGCAGTGATGAGAATAAATAATTAATGATGATGATGATCCTGGTTAGTGAGATACAGTGATGATGACCATGGCCTCTTTCTCTCTTTTTCTTTCTTTTCCAAATCTGACCTTTTCGGTGTACAACAATAGACTTATCATATAAACTCATATCATCAGATCCAAGCAAGACTTAAATTATGTGATAAACCTATTACTAGAAAAACTAGTAGCGACGATGGAGATTAATAAATATATATATGGAGAGGAGAGCCTTTAAATCTCAAGGAACTCACTTGATGATCTAAATGCTCTCAATGAAAGCACCATTTGATAAATATTGATTGGATTTGTACCCGGGGTAGGGAGAATCTTGGAGATCTTCACCTCTGAGGGGGTGGTCCTCGCCACTGCTACACCTGCAAGGCGCCGGAGGGGGTCCTAAGTGCAGGTAGTCCGACGTTAAAGTCAGTATCAGTGGTAGATAGAAGGATAAACAGGAGTTTTTAGGAGTAAGAGAGAGAGTAGAGAGAGAGAGTCCCCCCCCCCATTTCTACCTAGGGGTGGGGGTATTTATAGGGCATTTAGTGGGGCGTTATCTAGGGATGTTAACGCTTATGGCTTACCGGGTGTGGGAATAGGCGCCATACCGTGTTGGATGGGCCCCCCTCCGCTGACATCGACCACACCCTGGTAACAGGGCTAGCAGGAGGCTAGGCAGGCCCTACAATAGCTAAAGGTGTCGGTACCCCCTGTAAAGACTAAAATGCCCTAGGGTATATTAATAGTTATCACAAGCTCAACCAAAAACGAGCCTGAGTGTTTACCAAGGGCTCCATTCTCGGTATCTGGATGAATGCTATCTCCTCCACGTTGCGGCAGGCTTGTAAAGTTCTTTGAGTTTTTCTGACTCTTCTGACATTCACGCCATAAATTCTTATTCCTGATATTTCCCAAAAACGTTGTATCTTTGAACTGGTTGTATCAGGTAGATGATAACGGAGTAGGTAACATGAGCCAATAGCTTGTGATAAGTGAAGGAGATGACAACCAAATTGATAAAGTTACGATAAGTGATGCTTCTGCCAACAGCTTGCTTCCCGATAAGTGGATTCTGGTGTCCGCGAATGAAATCAGGATATATGCAGTATGGTGGAGGCGGCCGACATATACCGTTACATGTGTTGCTGGGAACACAAAGAATGCTACTAGCTTGACAGTGCGGGCACAGGTGACAATTCCAGGATGTTGCTCAACTGATAATGTTTCAAAAATAGGATGTTTTCTTGGAAATATCCCCGATATAGGGACCCATTCGACGTCAAGTGAGCATTTCTCGTTAAGTGCCAAAGAATGAGCTGGTGATGCCGCTAGCTTGTTAGAAGCCGTTAAGTGTCATTTCCGCTAAATGGTATTAGCTTGTTGGGGCTGTTAACTGTGACTAGAAGATTATAAACTTGTCGGGGCCGTTAAAGTGTTGTCATTGACGTTTGCAAACTGTTACTTCGTTAATCTGGTTGGCTTGCAAGAAAACACCAAGACATAGCCACAACTAAAGTAGAAAAATGAAGATTTATAATTCATGCAGAGAGAAAGAAATATGGTGATGATGGACTAGACGTGACGAGAAGATGGGCCTCGAGACTCAAAACCCAATATAAATCGATAATAACTTTGCGCCCACAGCCCAACTGAAAACGGTCCCGGTATGCAATGCCGATAACATGCCTCCCATTTGGCATATTCAAAGCTTGATTTCAAAATATACTAGATAATTCGTTACTTCTTTCAGATGATTGCCGCATTACTTTTTCATATACGTACCGGATTGTTTCCGGGTTGCTTTGTAGGAAAGAGATAGAAAAAGAGCAACTATTGTAGGAAAATTATTATGAGGCTTTCTACTTACAGAGAGTTTTTGGAAACAAGCAAGTTCCTTCTTCTTGTTCACGTAACCTGCAATATTGATGCGGTTTTACGCCGTAGCTACCTACAATTTGTGCGGTTTTACACCATGAGCTACCTGCAATATTGACGCGTTTTACCCTGCTCGGAGCTACTCTTTCACATTCTGGGAGTTTGCAAGTTTGTAATCTGTACTCCACTTGAGTATCTGCATTGTTAGCTATACAAATACACTAACAGAGTCTGCTAACTATGGTTAGATTCCTCTAAGAATGTTAAAGATTGTGAAGATATTAAAAATAGAGGTAAGGAGAAAATGATAATATTAAAGGTAATAGTGATACCTTAAGGGAATAAACAAGGAACTCGGCCGTTGTTTAATTCCCAATCAATTTCTTGCATTTACGAAGGAGAATGACATATCGTTGGAAACCTTTGCGATGATGAGAGGATGACCACATGATATTATGAGGGCTTTTCCAACGGGGTAGATATTCACCCGATAAATCATATAAATACTCATCCGGGGTAGATATTCACCCGATAGATAATATTCTGAATTAACTTTTGTTTCATAACCGTCGTAGTAGCAGAAAACTGATGATGGACAAATAAGAAGATATAAAGAAGGACTAGGCTGCAACCAGATAACTACTAGATAATTAGACTGACTGTAGCTCGAAAGTCAGGCTGTTGTTGAAGAAGTCGCATTGTGACTGAGGAATCCGGCCTGATACAGAAGTATAAATTCAGAGAATTACCACGTTCTTCAACCTTTCGCAAACCAATGGCGTTACTTTGAGGCCCAATAACGCCTAGTTAGCGTGAACCAGTGACGTTACTTTGAGGCCCAATATCGCGCCATTAACTTCGATATTTCTCTTTGATGTCTTCATGAGGATTGTAGCCCTTTAAATTATCTTCAAATCGAGCTATTATTCAGAAAATTCTGAGCATGTGCAAAGAAGATGATTTTTCTCATGAAATTTAATATAGCTGGAATCATGAATCTCTAACCTGGAACTTTGAATCTCAATAACACCTAGTTAACATTAATATTTCACTTAGATATCTTGACAAGAATTGTAGCCCTTCGAATTTCCTTCTAATCGAGCTAGCATACTCAGAATTTCGAGTGCATACGAAAAAGATAAGATTTTCCTCGTGAAACCAGATATATCTAGCTAGAAATACATTTTTCTCCAAACCTGATACTGTTTACTCATTTCACTATTCTAGGTACTGTTCATCGGTAGCAATCTATTCACACGGAAGCTACTGCTGACGTGGAAACACTATTCACGTGGCTGCTATTGCTATCGCGGAAGCCAGATGCTGGTGTTGACGCGGAAGCCACTATTCACGCTTTCATCTAAATATCATACAAATTGCCATTATAATTAATTGGCATCAGTCACTGTTCGCCTTTTCCTTTTGCCGTTTGCTTGCTTTCCTCTTTGCTTTACTTTCCCGTTAACTTATTAAACACTACCCCATTAACTTCCTTTCCTACCATCTTCCCAGTAACGTTATCTCTTCTTTCCCGTTAACTCACTAACTACAAGGCCGGTATATTGCATCATCCCGTTAAGTTGAAAAGATATATATCCCGTTAACTTGAAAGGATTTCTGACCCGTTATCTTTCTCTTCCCGTTATCTTCTTGTTACCACACTATGCTTGCTTCTGATAGCATATCGCTACTGGTATGATCTCCTTTCACGTTATCCTCCTTCCTTGTCATTTTTCTTTCCCATCATCTCTCTTTTTTCTTGTCAATTGTTACTATCGAATTGAATACCACATATAACAACCACACCTTCACATTAGTCAGCAGATGCACCTCGGACTTCAAATTTAGCACCTGAAATCATTACCACGGCTACACCTGCAAGGCGCCGGATGGGGTCTTCGGCGTAGGTACTCCGACGCTGGAGTCAGTATCAGTGGTAGATGGAAGGATAAACAGGAGTTTTTAGGAGTAAGAGAGAGAGTCCCCCCCCCCATTTCTACCTAGGAGGGGGAGGGGGGGTATTTATAGGGCATTTAGTGGGGCGTTATCTAGGGATGTTAACGCTTATGGCTTACCGGGTGTGGGAATAGGCGTCATACCGTGTTGGATGGGGATCCCTCCACTAACATCGACCACACCTCAGTAACAGGGCTAGTAGGAGGCCAGGCAGGCCCTACAATAGCTGAAGGTGTGGGTATCTCCTGTAAAGACTAAAATGCCCTAGGGTATATTAATAATTATCACAAGCTAAACCAAAAACGAGCCCGAGTGTTTACCAAGGGCTCCATTCTCGGTATCTGGATGAGTGCTATCTCCTCCACATTGCAGCAGGCTTGTAAAGATCTTTGAGTTTCTCTGACTTTTCTGACATTCACGCCATAAATTCTTATTCTTGATATTTCCCAAAAACGTTGTATCTTTGAACTGGTTGTATCAGGTAGATGATAACGGAGCATGTAACATGAGCCAATAGCTTGTGATAACTGAAGGAGATGACGACCAAATTGATAAAGTGACGATAAGTGATGCTTCTGCCAACAGCTTGCTTCCTGATAAGTGGATTCTGCTGTCCGCGAATGAATTAAGGATATATGCAGTATGGTGGAGGCGGCCGACATATACCGTTACATGTGTTGCTGGGAACACGAAGAATGCTACTAGCTTGACGGTGCGGGCATAGGTGACAATTCCTGGATGTTGCTCGACTGATAATGTTTCTGAAACAAAAAAATATCCGCAAAATAGGGACCCATTCGATGTCAAGTGACCATTTCTCGTTAAGTGCCAAAGAAAGAGCTGGTGATGCCGCTAGCTTGTTAGAAGCCATTAAGTGTCATTCCCGCTAAGTGGTATTAGCTTGTCGGGGCTGTGAACTATGACTAGAAGATTATAAACTTGTCGGGGCTGTTAAAGTGTTGTCATTGACGTTTGTAGAGTGTTACTTCATTAATCTGGTTGGCTTGCAAGAAAACACCAAGACATAGCCACAACCAAAGTAGAAAAATGAAGATTTATAATTAATGCAGAGAGAAAGAAATATGGCGATGATGGACCAGAGGTGACGAGAAGATGGGCCTCGAGACTCAAAAACCAATATAAATCGATAATAACTACGTACCCACAACCGAACCGAAAATGGTCCCGATATGCAATGTCGATAACATGCCTCCCATTTGGCATATTCAAAGCTTGATTTCAAAATATACTAGATAAATCGTTACTTCTTTCAGATGATTGCCGCATTACTTTTTCATATACGTACCGGATTGCTTCCGGGTTGCTTGGCACCTTGTGTAAACTGCAAAAAGATAGAAAAAGAGCAAGTATTCTAGGGAAATTATTAGGAGGCTTTCTACTTACATAGAGTTTTCGGAAACAAGCAAGTTCCTTCTTCTTGTTCACGTAACCTGCAATATTGACGCGGTTTTACGCTGTAGCTACCTACAATTTGTGCAGTTTTATGCCATGAGCTGCCTGCAATATTGACGCGGTTTTACGCTGCTCGGAGCTACCTGCAATATTGACACGGTTTTACGCTGCTCGGAGCTACCTGCAATATTGACGCGGTTTTACGCCGTAGCTACCTATAAATTGTGCGGTTTTACGTTGTAGCTACCTGCAATATTGCACTCTTTCATATTCTGGGGAGTTTGCAAGTTTGTAATATGTACTCCACTTGAGTATCTGCATTGTTAACTGTACAAATACACTAACTTGAGAAAATGATAATATTAAAGGTAATAGTGATACCTTAAGGGAATAAACAAGGAACTCGACCGTTGTTTAATTCCCGTTCAATTCCTTGCATTTATGAAGGTGAATGACATATCGTTGGAAACCTTTGCGATGATGGGAGGATGGCCACATGATATTATGAGGGCTTTTCCAATGGGGTAGATATTCACCCGATAAATCATATAAATACTCATCCGGGGTAGATATTCACCCGATAGGTAATATTCTGAATTAACTTTTATTTCATCACCGTCGTAGTACTAGAAAATTCATGATGGACAAATAAGCAGATATAAAGCAGGACTAGGTTGCAACCAGATAAGTACTGGATAATTAGACTGACTGTAGCTAAAAAATCAGGTTGTAGTTGAAGAAGTCGCATTGTGACTGAGGAATCCGGCCTGATACAGAAGTATAAATTCACAGAATTACCACGTTCTTTAACCTTTTGCAAACTAGTGGCGTTACTTTGAGGCCCAATAACGCCTAGTTAGCGTCAACCAGTGGCGTTACTTTGAGGCCCAATAATGCCCCGTTAACTTCGATATTTCGCTTAGATGTCTGCATGAGGATTGTAGCCATTTAAATTATCTTCAAATTGAGCTATTATTTAGAAAATTCCGAGCATGTGTAAAGAAGATTTGATTTTTCTCGTGAAATTCAATATAGCTGGAATCATGAATATCTAACCCGGAACTTTGAATCTCAATAACGCCCAGTTAACGTTAATATTTCACTTAGATGTTTTGACAAGAATTATAGCCCTTCGAATTTTCTTCAAATCGAGCTATCATACGTAGACCACACCCCAGTAACAGGGCGAGCAGGAGGCCAGGCAGGCCTTACAGTAGCTGAAGGTGACGGTACCCCCTGTAAAGACTAAAATGCCCTATGGGTATATTAATAGTTATCATCGAGTTTCCTCCATTATTATCCGCTGCCTTCATACTCCTTTTAACCCATCAAATATCCCCCATTCATCCATCTTGTATCAAGAAAACCATCCGAGCAAGGGTCTAGATCCGAAAACTCCATGAAGCCCGCGCCTAGTTCTCCATCGAGGCACTTGGGTCGCATCAAGTGGTAGCGGAGCTCCAGTTGCCCCTAGGTTGGTTTTCTTTATTCTTCTCAACCTTTCTACGGTTAGAATCAACTCTTCTACCGTAGAACCTCTTTCATTTTTGTGTTGCAAAATTTCCATTTTCTCCATTTTCATACTCGTTTCCCTAAATCGTTCAAACACTTTTTCCTTGTGCTCCCATGGCTCAAACTTTTTTTCCTTTCATATCTACGGTTAAAATATTGTTTTCAACCGTAGGAATGACTTAGAGAAGGTTTGAAATTTTTGATGTTCTTAAGGAAATTTGTTGTCTTCTAGTGTTTTGATTTTTGGAGAAACATATTTGTTGAAGTGTTTTGTGTTTGTGTGCATCAAAGGGTCGAATTATCATTTTCTTTAGTGTGATTTAATTGCTGAATTTTGGAGCTTCCTATGGTGGCCATGAGAGCCATGTGGACTTGTTTGTTTTCTAGTTAGTGTCCAATAATTTCGGCCTCCACTCCTAGCCGGCCACATCACTCCTATTTTGTGAGCCAAGTATTCTACTTGCATTGTGAGCCAAGCGTTTTGGCTTGCTCACTACTTCACTTGCCTCACTAGCCGGCCCTAGGTCTTGCTTCCTTACATATATTGCTTGTCATACACTTGCCACCTCACTTGACATGTCATCGTCACCTCACTAATTTTGCCACATCATCACTTGTGCCACCTCGGCAACTTTTGGCTTTTAGTGAGAATTTTCATACCTCGGTTTTAGTTTCTTTTCTCTTTGCCTTTGAGTTATTTTAATTTCTTCTCATTTCTTGAGTCTCTTCTTGCGTCGCTAGTCTTGTTGCCTCCCTTTCCTTGTGTTTGTTTTCTTTCCCGTAGGCATTTTTCTATGTCTATATAGTATTGGAATGATAGTGTGACCTATCCGCACGACCGTAGCCATGACTGCTACACCAAGGCCGCACCTTCCATGCCCCAAGGCCGAAGTGCCTCCTCCTACTATAGCCGTGGCCTAGGTTCCTCGCCCACACCTAGTCATGGCCACGGCCCCACTACATATGTCCATGAGCCCTCTCGGCCATCTTATGTGCATTCCCCTTGTGTCGCATCCCTCCATGGCACCGATCCTTATTATGATCCGCTTGCAGGCCCATGGGGTCCTGATTATGATAGATTATCTCAGCATGGCAGCCAAGACCATGACTTCTCGGACCGTGGCATCCATCATCACCCCTATGTGGCCCCGACCTCTAGTGCACTTCCTCACCACGTTCCATCTTCCCCATGCCATGGTCGAAGTACCTCTTCCTATACCTCAGTCAGGAGCTCCCCTCATTGTCCCTTTGTTCTGCCAGCCGCTAGCATGCCTCCTCGCCGTGGCCCATCTAGTCCCACATCGCCACCCTCTAGGCAAGCACAGGTGCCCCCGCACCCTCGACGTGAGCTGCCACAATGCTCCTTTCCTTCTCACCTAGCACCACCTCCAAGTGGAGGCCATAGCTCATCTTACCATAGAGAGGCGCCTGTAGACCCATTGCCTATCCCACGGACCATTGCTATGTTTCCCCTCACCGAGCACGTCCTTTCCAGGCCCCGCGCCATAGCTCTATTCCGAGGCAACCATTGCATCAAGAGACCGCGTGTCTAAGGGAAGTGTCTCGGATGGAGCAATAGAGTGAGCTACTTGGTAGTGTTGTTTCGGCCTATGTTCCACCACTTTTTGTGGGTGAATTGACTCCATTAGGTGAGGACTTACTTGAGCCCCTTTCGGAGGATGTTGATATAGAGTTGGTGACTTCGGGTATAGAGCTTATTGGGACGTCGGATTTGTTGGTTTTGAGTGCTCCTTTGGATGACTTAGAGCTTATTGGGACTTCAGATTTGGAGCTTATTGGGACGTCGAATTTGTTGGTTTCGAGTGCTCCTTTGGATGACTTAGAGCTTATTGAGACTTCAGATTTGGAGCTTATTGGGACGTCAAATTTAGTGGTTTCGAGTGCTCCTTTGGATGACTTGGGCTTTGGGTTGCCGCCTATTTTGGATGAGTCCCTTGTTGCCTATTCGGACAGCCACGCGAAAACCCTCCTTGGCCTAGCACGGCAGTGCACCTTTCGGTCCATTGGTAGTGAGTTTTCTATTATCCCGAAGGTGCCTTTACATGACTTGGTGGATCCTTTCCTCTGTGGTTTTGTGTATGTGGACCGCGCGCCTTTCATTCCGACCTTGACACATCCACTGGGTCTTTTGGTCTCGCATAGATCCCGTGTCCCTTCCACCACTCCTTTGGCCATCCCTAGTGCCCACGCCTACTCGTCTACTACCATGGGCCCGCACCAAGACCACGCCATTCCCATTCCCTACCTCGGACAAGTCTTGGATATTTTAAGGGTTGAGTTACCATTGGTTTTCACTAGTACGACCTCACTCCTTCTCTCTTCGGTTAGCCATGCGAAGGCCCTCCATTGCCTTGTGTTGCAATGCCATTTTCAGTCCATTGGTAGTGCTTTCTCCCTCATGCCGAGTGTGCCTACGCATAGCTTTGAGGATCCATTTCTATGTGGATTTAAGCCCCTTGGCCGCACCCCTTCCTTCCCATTTTTGGCACCTCCTAGTGGTTTCATGGCCCCTCACATCACCTGGACTTCTCCCGTTATTCCTTTGGTGATCCGTAGTGCCCACACATCCGATTTCATGTCTAGTGGTCCTCACTTGGCCCGCATCACCACCATTGCCCATCTCGGCCGAGCCTTGGGTGTCCTTGGATTTCTCCCATCCACGCCTACATGCCTTGCCCACGAAAGGTCTCCACCTTGGGCTATATTTTCTGGGGTATGTATTTTGAGTCCTCCGTGTGGTGAGCTGGCCTTGACCCGTGTGGCCGAGCAAGGGATAGAGCCCCTAGATTCGAGGACGAATCTCCTCACAATTGGAGGGGATGATACGATCCAGCCCACTTACCCTCATAGGCCTACAAGGAGCCCGAACTTAGTCGCTAGACTCCTATCGGCGCTTAAGGCCGAGAGGGACATTCATGAGGCGATGACTCATTGGTACCACTATGACTCAGCCTGCCCTCGCGAGCCCGCGCCCTCGCGCACCCGCGCCCTTGACATCCTCTCGCACGCCCATGCCCCACTTGGCCATCGTACGCCCTCGCGTGCCAGAGTCCAGCCTTGCGCCCGAGAGCCCGACCCTAGCCTGGCCCTCGTACGAACATGCGTTGCCTTGGCCGCGTGCGCCTCAGCACAACCGTGCTCCCGAGCGCCAGACCGTAGCCTTGCCTTCGTACGTCTGTGCCTTGCCTTGGCCGCTTGCGCCTCAGCTCAGCCTTGCTCTCGTGCGCCCTGCGTTGGCCGTGTGCGCCTAAGTGCATCCTTGCACCCAAGCGCCCATACCGAGCCTTGCGCCCGCACGAACGTGCCCGAGCCCTGTCACACGGCCACGCCCGAGCCCTGTCAAATGCCCGTGCCCGCGCCTTGTCGCACGGCCACGCCCGCGTCCGTGCCCGCGTCCGAGCCAGTGTACGAGGCCTTGGCCGAGCCCATGACCGAGCGTCTCAAGCCCTTTGTCCAAGGGTATTTTTAGTATTTTACTCTTGTAACAATTTGCCTATAAATTGTAAGGCTTAGCTTCTTTTATAGGAGTCTTTGAATTTGCTTATGATTATCATTATAAGACCTTAAGGCCAAACCTTTAGCTAGGTTATTATTAGGGTGTTCTTGGCACCGCATGCTACTAGAGCTAGAAGCCATTGTTTATCCCTTCATTTCTTGTAATCAACGCTCAAGCTTGTTCTTGAGCGAGTTCATCAATTCCAAAGAAAGACCCTTAGCAATCCTTCTTGCTAAGTTTCGTTTATTGTTTCCATCAAACACCTTCGAGTTTCCTCCATTATTACCTGATGCCTTCAAACTCCTTTTAACCCATCAAATATCCCGCATTCATCTATCTTGTATCAAGGAAACCATCCGAGCAAGGGTCTAGATCCGAAAGCTCCATTAAGCCCGCGCCTAGTTCTCCATCGAGGCGTTTGGGTCGCATCAGAAGGCATGTCATTTTCCTTTGGTTTTGCAACACAGGGCTTATTGGGCAATTCGAAAATGCAACTTGAGGTATGACCAAGCCAGAGAGGCAAGAAAGCTCCAAATCTATGAGTTGGATGAATTAAGGAATCAAGCGTACGACAATCAACTGATCCTCAAAACCAGGATGAAAGAATATCATGACAAAAGAATTAAAGAAAAACTTCTCCACACAGGGGAGAAAGTCCTTCTATATAATTCAAGATTTAAATTATTTCCTGAAAAATTAAAAACTACGTGGGAAGGTCCACATGGTGCAGTTGATATCAGGTATGAGAAGACTTTCATATATCCACATGGTGCAGTTGATATCAGGTATGAGAAGACTTTCATATATCCACATGGTGCAGTTGATATCAGGTACGAGAAGATAGGGATCGTGCTCAATGTGAAGGGACAACGATTAAAACCGCTCCTTGAGGGAATTCCAGCAGAAGTAGAAAGTCAGGTGGTAGAGAAACCACCAACCACTTGGTGACCAAGATCGACCAAGAGTCAAGCCTAGGTCAATAACTAAGGGCACTACATGGGAGGCAACTCATGTCCTTCTTCTAAAATTATTTTCTTTCAATGATTTTTTTTTATTTTCGATTTTCTTTTGTGAATAATTGTTGGTCTAATCTGATATCATCTCTTGTGCAATTCCATTAAGAGGTTGATAAATCTTGGCCAAGAGCTCATCTCGAGCTTGGCCAAGAGCTCATCTCGAGCTTGGCCAAGATTTATCCAGACAGATGTGACTGAAGCCATCTTAAGTGGAAAGCAGACAACTGTCAGCCGTGTCAGAGGATAACGGATAAAGACTCTTTTTGAAATCAAATTTCAAATTAAAAGAGTTTAAGTCCTAATAAACCGCCACTCCTAGCTAACATCTATCAACACTACTCCACTCTCAACTCTGCAACTTCCACAAACATCTCCACTTCCCTATTTTTTCGCCATCATGACTAGATTAAAAACCAAAAATCCCAAAAGGGTTCCTTTCAAACAAACACCTCCTGCAAAGAAAAATTCAGCCTCTTCAAATCCTCCTTAAACAAAAAGAAAACGTCAAGAAAACCCTAATCTCAGTTCCACCCAAACCAAATCACCACTCGCCATGGCCGACCAATCCACTCCACTTCCAAAATTACCAAGAAAGGTGCTTCGCCTCCTAGCACGGTGTTCTCAACACCACTGGTCGCAAGACACAGTGGCGGCCCCTCCAGTAGATGCCGCATCGTCATACCCACCTTGTCATCCAGCAAGAAAAGCAAGAAACAGAGGACGAGGGTGATGATATGGAAAAGGACTCTGGAAATGAGGTAGAAGAAGGGGAGCAAGAGGAAAAAGGAGAGGAAGAATTAAAACCTAGGTCAGAGAACCACGAAACAGTGTTGGTGAGTGACACCAACTCCGACGAGGTTCCGTTGAGGAAAAAAAAAAGATGATTCCTCTCAGTAAGGTGGATGATAGAGAAGAGAGGATGATAAGAAGAAGGGCAGGTTCCTCAATCGACGACATAGCTTTCTGGGAAGCATCAATGAGACCCTAGAAATGGTCAAAGCCACCCCAGCCCCCTGTGAGGCTATAAATAAGTGGCTCACAAGAAAGTGGTCAAGAAGAGCCTTAGGTCAGAATCAGCCCCCGACCCAAAAACAGGGGAAGATTCTGCCAAGGAGGATGTGTAAAAGGAAGAGATGGAGAAGATAAAGGGAGAGGTTGAGAAGAAGAAGAAGGTAGCCATGGAGAAGAAGGTGGCCGCACCTACGAAGAGGAAAGTAGAGGCCACGATGGACCAGTCAACCCCACCAAAGAGGACAAGGGCCTCAGCAGCAAAGTCTAAAGGCAAAAAGCACATGTACTCAGGCCAGCAAGAGGATTCAAATGACGCAGCAGCGGCCCCAGTCTTAGCTAAGTTTACGACTAAGACTGCCAAGGTACCACCACTTCACACACTGAAAGGCTAGCTGAGGTTTGATACTCCAGACCTCAAGGCCACGCTCACAAAAAAGCTAACTTCTGAAATTGTTCCCCACGCTTTACTTGATTTTTCTTTTCTGGATGCTATGGGTGCGGGGAACAGGACTAGGAAATATATGCTTAATATTAGGTGGGAACCTTTCTTGCTGCTTGATATGCCTACTTATACTGAATTATGCCTAGAATTTCATTCCTTTTTTTGGCTTTATCAAGATGTGTTGTATGCTGCTGATGTGATTAATTTTAGGCTCTGTGATGTATGGTCTCACATGTCAATTGCTGAATTTAATTTTATGATAAGCTTTGCAAGTATTGATAGCATAAAATCTGATGAATATCTGAATGCCTTGACTGAATATCCCTCTGATTGGGATAAGATAGTAGCTTATAAGGAAGTTACTGCATATAAAAAAATTAGTTTTGAAAAATATGCAAAGGCCCACAAGATTAGAGATCCTACATTGAGGATTCTCAATAGGACTTTGTCCATTAATCTTAATGGCAAGACTAACATTTTTGGAAATGTGTCAAAACTGGAAATGTTTTTGTTATGATGTATAAAGCATGAGAAAAAAGTAAACCTAGGATACTGGTTGGTTAAGCAATTACAGGCCTGTGAAGTGACATAAAAAATGATTCTAGGGACCTTGATCACGAGCCTAGCTGTGTCTTCTAGGGGTCTAAACATCGAGTCTGCTAATCTGCATGAATTTTGTGGTGTGCGTCTTATGGATCTTAAAGCATTTGATCAGATGAGTCATTTCCATATGAAAGAGGGCTTTGTGCATTTTAATGTAGGATACACACTAGTGGAGGAGCCCATTTTTGGCAAGAAGTATCAAGGGAACTTCAACATGAAGCCAATCAAATGTTAAGATGAAGAAGCTCCCTCAAAGCAGAATACAGATGCAGACCCTGAAGCAAATCTTGGCCAAGCCACTGGCCAAGATGATGCTCCCAAAACCCAGCAAGAGCCTAAACCTTCGCTGCCACAGTGGGCTTCAGGCCTCCTGGACCAACAAACTTCCCTTCTCACGCACTTTGTTGGCAGTCAGAACCAGTTCATGGAGTTCCAAGAGTCTGCAAGTGCTCATCTCCAGCAGTCTATTGACGCTCACAAAGCTCAGCTTAAGGAATTCCAAGAGGCTGCAAGTGCCAAGATCCAGCAATCCATTGAAGCGTAGCAAGCCCAGTTGAAGCAGATTGAAACAGGGTTGGCAAACTCCTTCAAAGACCTCTGTATCCTGTCAAACGCCCATGCCGACCTTCATAACAAACTGGACGCTTATCTCACCTCAGACTCTGAGGATGAGGCTCCTAGAGCAACTCCACCTCCAGGCCCTTCGGCCCCTCCAACAAATTAAACCCCCAGGTCGTGTTCTTTCTTTTTCTTTATCTTTTCTTTTATTTTGTTAATTTTGATCTTTTTATTTTTTCTATTTTGAGTTTTGTCACTCCTTCTCACACAATGAGGACATTGTGTCTTCTAAGTGTGGGGACGAATAAATATATGTGTGATTTGTGTGATTGGATGTAAATACATGCTACTTCTGTGTGTTTATATTTGATGCATGATTTTTTATTTATTTTCGTTGCATGTTTTTAGGAGTCTTGGCCAAGACAGTCTAGATAGATTCGTGTGCATGAATTTTTTTTGTTTAATTTTTCACGTGTTTTTAGTTAGGATTCCATGTTTTAATGTGTTCTAAAATCTGGACTGCACTTGCTTTGACTCCATGATTGCCCTTACCTAGATATGAGAATGCTTCAGTCTATATAGACCCCAGACCATATTACTAGGGTAGGTGAATTGGGTTAACATATTCAATGTCTGTAAGGGTACGATTCCTAGTACCCTTTAAGTACCCTAAATGCACATAATCCAAAGTTCTGGTCCTTAACATCAGAATCAGCAGATTAGGACTGTTCACCATAGTTTCTTCCTTAAAAATCCTAATGACATAAAACTACTAGGAATTAAAAAAGGAAATTGAGCCTAGAAGTACCACATTGCTCTGTCATTCTTTCCTCGTCAAGTTGGAATGACCAGAGAACTGTTTTGAAAAAAAAAAAAAGGAGTTGAAAAGAAAAAAAATCAATGGGAATAATTGTCTTGATATTTCTGCCTCAGTAAGCAGTAATACTCAAGAAACTTTTAGCAATTCACTCCTGAAAATTTGTAAAAAGGCTCATGGTAATGCAATGAATTAAGTAGCTGTCAAGAATAGGAATGAATAAAGGAAAATAGTGGTTATTTGTCTTAATTTGTATGATTCTGTTAAGGAGTTCTTGGAATTTTTTATAATGTGGGTTTAGGATACTTGGGGAATTGAATAGGCCCTGGTACTAGGGAAGTGGGATCTGGAAACTGAAGCGTTTGAGTTATCTGGGACAGGAAGGGTAATATGTTGAGTGCAAGTGCAGGTCTTGATTTTTATTTGTGTGATTTTTATTTTTCTGTTGTGTTTTGTTTTGAGTCTATCATGCTTAGGGGCAAGCGTTGTTCAAGTGTGGGGAGGTTTGATTGATGGTTTAATTCATATGTTTCTATCATTTAATTCTGGCAAATTAGATGGCAGAACTACTTAAAATCTCCCTACTTATATAGATTTGCGAGGAGGTAGCAAGCAAGGAGGAAACATCAGCTTTGAGCATGTCCTAGACAAATTGATCAAATCTTGGCTGCAGGCTTAGCCAAGATTGATTCGCTAGAGGCGTGATGATAAATGAGTCATGGAGTGCGTGCAATTTGGAGCGACAGCTGGATACGAGCTGGAAGATAGAGTCGGCTAGCGAGAGGACTTGTGGATCCTGATCGTTCTTGAATTTGAACAAACAAACAATATTTTTATTTTTTATTTTACCTTAGTTTCGAATTCTGAATAAATATTTTGTAATATTCTTAGATTGAAATTTGGATTTGTAAAGAAGCCGTGGTAGGTGGGGATCCTAGTTTTTGTTTAAAAGCTAGGAAAGGTTGCCTATCACGGATATCTTCCATCTCCGGTTTTTGGTTTGCAAAACACTTGCTCTGTGATTTTCACTTAGAAAATACATATTTAATTCCAATTTCCATTTCTTCATTATTCATTGTCTTTTCTATTATGTCGTGTAGTAGCTAAACCCCCATTTCTAGTAAGGGTTGTTGAGCTATTCTATGCTTTGTTAGATCGAAATAAACTCCATATCCTTCTCAATCATTATCATCTCAACCCCTATTTAAACAAACCGGTCTCCATTAAAATCGAGGTTTGATTACCCTTAGGTGTTAGTGAGAGATTTGCAGTCAGCCGAGGACGGGACGAGTCGAAACTGAATTGGTTAAGTAGAAGCTAATCTCGTGTAGGCTAGTGGGTGTTAAGAGGTATAGGCCTAACCAGACTAAGAATCTAGGGCTCCGACTGGGGAGTAGCTTGGCCTAGACATTGTCTTCCCCTATTCCATTGAGCAAGTGCATGCGACTCAAGACAACAGTCAGCTGGATAAATCCTTTATCCAGCAAGGTGTCCACTGACTAGGATTATCAGGAGAGGGACTACCCGCCAAATGGTTATAAGATGATACGATCCAAGACTGACGATGACGTGATCACGTCATCCCTTGACGTGATCACGCCCAAAATAGTGGCGAGAATGCGTTGAGGCACGACAATGACGTGATCACGCCATCCCTTGACGTGATCACGCCTACAACTACCAGTTTTTGCGTCAAAGATGGAAACTTTCAGACTTTCTATCTTAATTAGTTATTTTTATTAATTAAGTAAATTAGTTTGGATTTATTGTAATTAGTTAATTAGAAGTTCTATTAGGAGAAGATTTCCTATTGTAAGGATTTAGGGTTTATCCTATTTAAAGGTGCCACCTTTTTCAACAATTAAAAATAGAGAGGATTTTCTCAATTGTTCACGTGTGAACCTTGTTGCTTCTTAAGTCTGAATGATTAATTCGATTTACAAGTAAAGACCAAGAGTTCAAACCCCATTGTTTCGTTTCACCTAGGTTGGTATTCACAAGTTGAATACAGGGTTAGAGATCCGAGTCAAGAACCTCGGTTGTTTAGCATAGGTTGCTTAGCACATGTTGCTAGGAGGGTTAAGCACTCAAGAGCGTTAATTATTCCGCATTTTGAAAATCCAATCCTTCAAACTAGATCAAGAAATTACTCGTTACGCATCGTACGCGACTAGGATCATATCAGTTGGTAGCGGAGCTCAAGGCGTTCAAGGTTTGGTATCTATCTTTTAATTTTTAGTTTTCTTTGTTAAGATTGGTTTCTTCTTCTATCCGTTCTATAACCAATCTTCTTGTGTGCTTGTGTTAGTTATTTATGTGCCGAGTCGATCGAGGATTCTAGATCTTGTTTGTGTGTGTCTTGTTCAACAAATCATGGTTGCGATTTGTAGTCCTTAATTCTGTTCCAAAAAAAATATATATATATATATATCAAAAAGAGTCTTTAAATTAATTGTTATTTAGTTCCAAGAGTCAAAAAAAAATCAGAATAGCAAAAGCAACAAAATACAAAATACTAGAAGAAATTTTGCAACTATAGCAAAAAGAATTACTCGATTTGGAGAAAGGACACAAAAGATATTCAATTTGCAAGTTGCAAATCCTAAATCGCACACACCTTTCATTCGCGAGCTTTGCGAATTATTTGAGTTGTTTCAAGTCAATTTGAGCTTATTCTTTGATTCCTAATACATATTGACGTCTACTCCAGCCTAATAAATTTCTTAGTTGTTTGTTCTTTGCGACTAACCATTTATTAAGCATCAAAATTCCTTTTTAAGCTAGTTGTCCTGGAGTGTTGATTGACGCTTTATTTCATGTGTTTTCACCACTTCAAACTCCTTGTTTGTGGTAGAAACAACCCTTTTTACGTCAATCTGGCTTCTTTTGGAGGAATCTTGGGCGAGACCACTTCAAGAAGAATCTAGTGCTGGAGCGAAAGACTGGCAGTCTTAGCCGTATGTCTTGGCTAAGATTGCAGGGTAGAAGCGTGCTGAACATGGACTCATGGGTAGCAGAATCAGATAAGAGGACCAGCTGGCTGTTACATCCACTTGAAGATTTCTTGGATGTAATCTTATTTGAACAAAAACACTTTGTTATTATCTTATTATTATTATCGTTTTAGGATTTAAAAACAATTGGGATTTTTATCCCTATCTTTTAGTTAATTTGAAGAAGGAGTTTGGAAAGGAACGTGATTGGTGGGGACTCTAACCTTGTTAAAGGTTAGGGAAGGCTGCCAATTACAGGATCATCCATCTTCTTTTCTTCTGGTTTTTGTAAACAATTGCTGTGATAATTCCTTCAGAAATATCGCATTTAATTCTATTTCATGTTCTTCAATTATTCTTTTACTTCCTTGATTAATATGTTTAGTAGCTAAAACACCTGATTCTTGGTAAGGGTTGAGTGAGCATACTTGTGAGTCGTGAGACTGAATCGTTCTTAATCATCCTCTCATTTGTATTTAATTCAAGTTCTATTTTAACAAATCGGTTCCCGTCTAGGCTAAGACTTGATCGATCTTAGCCAAGACGACGAATTTGCAGCCAGTCACTAAGGGGACGAGCGAAACTGAAGTGACAAAGTAGGTAGCTAACCTCGCGCGGGTTAGTAAACTTGAATCGATATAGGCCTAACCAGATTGACGACCTAGGGCTCCGAGTTTGGAGTAGCTTGGCCTAGACTCTGTCTTTCCCTATGCCATTGAGAAAATGCATGTACCATAAGCCAGCAACCAGTTGGATAAACCCTTTAGCCAGCAAGGTATCCACTGGCCAGGATCACTAGGAAAGGGGGTACCCTCTAAGTGATTTCAATAGGAGGAAAGTAGGATTGGAAAGGGGTTCCTCCCAATCTATAGCAGAGTTACAAAGGGGAAGGAGAAAATCTAAAGTCAATGATCGATTAAACAAGCAAAGTGCTCACACACCCTTGCCAGGAGTTTACCTCATGAAAGTTCCAACCAATCTCAGCCAGCAATCTTAGCTAAGATTCACTTCTGCCCAAGATTGCTTCTTTATTCTATTTTTTCTTATTCTCTTTTACGCTTTGTTTATCTTAATACCATGAACAAAAATACCCTCAACTCTAGTGACGAGGAAGTCAAGTCAAGACTACAATACACCACCAAGATCTCTGTGGACGAACCTCTTATCGCAATCTATGAGTCCCTTATGGACGAGTGATAAGTTGTATTCCTACCCCATTTTCTATATCTTTTTACAACTAAATTTGATGCCCTCGACACGCAATCAAATTTTGGCGCCGTTGCCGGGGATCTTTTGACGGTGTTTCTTGTAGTTTTGTTTTTATTTTTGTCTTTTGCAGTTGATGACCAGGTCCTCAAAGGAAGATTTACTACCTTTGAATCTAGAACTTTCAAAAGCTGAAGCACAAAACAGAAAGAAAGCCAAGAGAAAGACTAACGGTGAATTTTCAGGGACGCAAACAGAATCTGGTCCCAGTAACAATCTAGGCCAAGATTCAAGCCCAGCTGAAAACCCAATACCAACCATGGAGGAAAACCAAGAAGAACAGACGATGAGGGAACAAAACAAAGGGGCAGAGCGAGTGACCTACTCCTGTATTAATCTACCCCCGATGGCTAATGATTGGTCTATCAAGACAAACATCATTGCCAACTTAACCAAGTTTCATGGCCACTCAAATGAGAATCCATACAACCATTTGAGGAACCTTCACCTCCAATGCGATACCCTCAAACCAGTAGGGGTAACAATCGAGAGAGCCAAACTAAAGTCATTTCCTTGGTCTCTCGAAGACTCAACTAAGAATTGGTTCTATAGCTTGCCCCATAATACCATTACAACATGGGGAGACATGTTCGCTGCCTTCCTAAATAAATATTGGAATGCGACTAAGGCAGGAGCAGCAAGAAAAAGTTTAGTTTCCGTTCAACAGAGGGAAGGAGAGAGTTTGAGCGAGTATCACCAAAGGTTTAGAGACCTTCAAGACATTTGCCCCACCCACGGAGTGGCAGATCATCTCCTAATCCAATACTTCTATGACGGAATGTGTGTAAAGGATAGAGAAAGGCTAGACTCAGCCGCTGGAGGAGCACTTCAAGATCTTACACCAACAAGAGCAAAATTACTTCTCCAAACAATGGCTGACAACAGCCAAAACAATGCCTCATCTGAGCGAAATTCTACACCTTCTTCTTTGAATGCTATAAATGTGGAAAATAAACTTGATAAAATTACTGACATTTTGATGAATCTTTCTACAGGTACCACATCTCAGGTACAAACTACAGTAGCAGCAGCCTATCCTATGCCCTCCATTTGCGGGATTTCCAACAGCTAGATCACCCAACGCATAGTTATTACATGGTAGAACAACCCGGCGATCCAGCCCCAATCCCTGTAAATGTAGCGTACGGCTATAATTAAGGACAATCTAATGGACAACCTAAATTCCCACATGAGAGTAACCAATACCCGTGGAGACAACATCCAAATCTAAGGTGGAGACAAGATACACCTCAGCCAAGCCAACCAAATCAACAACAATACCAACAACAACCACAACAATCTCCCATAAATTTCTAACACTTCGTACCCAGACCACCTGGAGCAAATCAATCAAATGCCCGAGTGTTACCTCCTACACCTCAAACGCTTAAGATTACTGGAGTTCCTATAGAAGACACATTGCAAAAATTCATGCAGGCAACTCAATCTAGCCTTGCTGAAATGCAAAAAGCTACTCAGTCCAGTATTGTTGAGATGCAGAAACAAATAGGCCAGCTCACCCAACAAATCCAGCAACCAGGAACAAGTGGAAAATTACCTTCCACCACCGAGGATAACCCAAGGCACAACGTAAGTGCTATTCATCTTAGGAGTGGAAGTGTTCTACCTGAACGAAAGGGTGCGAAATCAGACCAGGAGGTACGTAATCATTCATTTGGTGATGAGGATATCGATGTGGACGAAGAAATTCAAGCAGAAGCTCAGCCGGAACCAATCTTGGCTAAGACGGAGACCAAGACTGATATTCCAGTCCAAACACAAGAGCCGATCTTAGCCAAGCCAGTGGCTAAGACTAATGAGCAGAGTTTAAAACCTCTGGAAACAGTAGACATTCCACCTCCTTATCCTCCCAAGTCTTCTAAACAGAAGAAATTAGACGAAGCTAAAGAATTCATGAGCATTTTTGGCAAAGTAGCAGTGAATATTCCTATGCTAGATTTAATTTCTAAAGTACCTTCTTAAGCAAGATTTTTGAAAGAACTTTGCACTAACAAAAGGAAACTTGCAGGTGTTGAGAGGGTGAATCTTTTGCCGAACGTTTCGTCAGTACTTCAAAGTAAACTACCGGAGAAATGTGGAGATAAAGGAACCTTCACCATCCCTTGTAAAATTGGGAACAAAACGGTGGAAAAGGGCCTTTACAATTTAGGGGCTGGGATCAACGTGATGTCCTTAAAGGAATACGAAGCATTGCAAATGGGACCCATTAAAGAGACACAGGTTTAAATGCTACTAACCCACTTGATTTTGTCTTAAGTAGAAGTATCTCAGCTAAGATGCTGGAAGAAATGGAAGACCGAGTAGGGAACCGAGAAGATCTTAGGGAGATCTTAACGGATCTTCATGAAACTGAACCAGTGAAGGAAACCGCGCCTTGCCCATTGTTTAGCATGTCTAACTCTGAGATGTTACCATTTATTGTGCAGGCACCCGAGCTTGATCTTAAGGAGTTACCAGAACACCTTAAGTATGCCTATCTAGGCCAAGACAAAACTCTCCCAGTAATAATCTCAACTAAGCTTTATAGCGAAGAAGAGACAAGATTGACAAGTGTTTTAAAGGAACATAAAGAGGTTATAGGATGGACCTTAGCAGACATCAAGGGCATATCCTCCACCATTTGCACCCACAAAATTCATGTGGAAGAGGATAAGAAAACTATTAGACAACCCCAAAGGAGGCTAAACCCTCCGATGATGGAAGTTGTCAAGAAAGAAATCATTAAATTACTTGATGCTGGGATTATATACCCAATCTCTGATAGTTTATGGGTTTCCCCTGTGCAGGTTGTGCCAAAAAAGACAGGTACTACCGTGACTGAAGGTGAAGATGGAGTAAAGAAAACCACGAGAATTTAGAATGGATGGAGAGTCTGCATAGACTACCGCAGACTTAACCAAGTCACAAGAAAAGATCACTTTCCATTACCATTCATTGACCAAATGGTGGAAAGATTGACTGGGAAGTCCCATTACTGTTTCTTGGATGGTTATTCGGGATTTCATCAAATCTCAGTGGCATTGGAAGACCAAGAGAAGACAACATTTACATGTCCCTTCGGAACCTTTGCGTATAGGAGGATGCCATTCAGATTGTGCAATGCGTCGGCCACCTTTCAAAGGTGTATGGTTAGTATCTTTTCAAACTATGTGGAAAAAGGTATTGAAGTGTTTATGGATGACTTCACCGTCTATGGTGATAATTTTGATAAATGCTTAACGACACTGAAACATATTTTGAAAAAGTGTGTGACTGTTAACCTCGTTCTTAACTATGAAAAATGTCATTTCATGGTTGAACAAGGTATTGTCTTACGTCATGTAGTTTCTAAGAAAGGTATAGAAGTTGACCAGGCTAAGATTGACGTTATCAAAACCTTGCCTTAACCCTCATGCGTGCGTGAGGTTAGAAGTTTTCTAGGCCATGTAGGGTTTTATCGCAGGTTTATCAAAGATTTCTCGAAGATAGCGGAACCAATGTGCAAACTCTTACAAAAGGAAGTAAACTTCGATTTTGATGAATCCTGCCAAGTAGCGTTTGACAAGGTCAAAGAGAAACTCACATCAGCCCCAATCATCCAAGCGCCGGATTGGAACCTGCCATTCGAATTGATGTGCAATGCTAGTAACCTAGCTGTTGGTGCGGTTCTAGGGCAAAGTAATGGTAGAGATCCACACGTGATCTACTACGCCTCTAAGATGCTTAACAATGCGCAAAAGAACTATACCACAATGGAGAAGGAATTGTTCACAATAATCTTCGCTTTGGATAAATTCAGATCGTATTTGTTGGGAACAAAAGTCATAGTCTTTTCTGACCATGCAGCCTTAAGGTACCTCTTGACAAAAGCCGAATCTAAGCCAAGACTGATCCGCTGGGTTTTACTTTTGCAGGAACATAACTTGGAGATTAAGGACAAAACAGGAAAGAAGAACTTAGTTGCAGACCACCTAAGTAGATGCTTCATAAAGGCCGATTCAGAACCGATCAGGGATGATTTTCCAGACGAACATCTATTTTCCGTCCAGGTAATTAGACCATGGTTTGCCGACTTAGTTAATTTCTTAGCCACGGGTAAACACTATGGAGACCTAACGGCTCAAGAAAAGGTTAAGATTAAGCATAACAGTAAGTATTTCGTTTGGGGTGACCCGTACCTTTGGAAAATTGGATCTGATCAACTGATTAGGAGATGTATTCCTGAAAGTGAGATCCCCTCGGTCTTAAGATTTTGTCATTCTTATGCATGTGGTGGACATTTTGGAGCTAAGAGGACAACCTTAAAAGTCCTAGAATCAGGATTTTATTGGCCCTCTCTATTTCATGATAGTTATATGTTTTGTAAGACATGTCCTGAATGCCAAAAGATAGGAAACATAAGCGCTAGAAATCAAATGCCCATGAATGTTATATTAAATTGTGAGATTTTGTATCTATGGGGCATTGATTTCATGGGACCATTTCCTATGTCGGATGGAAAACAATATATATTGCTAGCTGTGGATTATGTGTCTAAATGGATAGAAGCTAAGGCAACTAGGACCAATGATGCTAGAACTGTTGTTTCATTTTTGAAAACTAACATTTTGAACAGGTTTGGTGTGCCTAGGGGGATCATTAGCGACCGAGGCACACATTTTTGCAATAGTATTATTGTTTCTCAAATCAGGAAGTATGGTGTAACCCACAAAGTCTCCACTGCATACCACCCTCAGTCAAATGGCCAAGCGGAGGTATCAAATAGAGAAGTCAAATCGATCTTAGCTAAGACTGTTGGCTTAGATCGACGAGATTAGAGCCAAAGGTTAGATGATGCACTATGGGCGTATAGGACTGCTTACAAATCCCCCATAGGAATGACTCCTTACAAATTGGTGTATGGGGAAGCTTGTCACCTGCCCGTAGGTATGCAACATAGAGCTTATTGGGCAATTCGGAAATGCAATCTAAGGTACGACCAAGCAGGTGAGGAAAGGAAACTCCAAATACACGAAGTAGAAGAATTGAGGAATCAAGCATATGATAACCAACTCTTAGCTAAGATCAGGATCAAGACATATCATGATAGTAAAATTGTTGAGAAGAATCTCCAACTTGGGGGAAAAGTCCTTCTGTACAATTCACGATTTAAGCTCTTCCCAGGTAAGCTTAAAACCAAATGGGAAGGTCCATATGTTATCACTAATATCTACCGTCATGGTGCAGTGGATATTAATAATGAAAAGACAGGGATTGTGTTTAAGGTCAATGGACAGCGACTCAAACCATTCCTAGAAGAATTTCCAATGTTTCAGGAAAATCAGGCGATTGAAGCCCCACCTGAGATTCATTAAAAGAACAGCAAAGTCATGCCTAGGACTATAACTAGGGCACTACATGGGAGGCAACCCATGCCTTTTATTTTCAGTCCTCTTGAATAAATTTATTGTTCAAATTTTGCCAGTACCACTAATTGATTTTCTCTTGCTGAAATTTTCAGGGAGTTTGTGAAAGAAAAAAAAAACAATTTCAGGAGTGATTTAGAGGATCTAAGTGTGGTGAGGAGTATATTTGATCTTAGCCACATTTTATTCAGCCTTGGGCTAATTGACACGCGGAGAAAAAGGAAGAAAAGAGAAAAGGAAGCGTGTTCTAGGGAGGAGAAAAAGAAGGGATAACGGTCATATTTTTAAAATTATTAATCATGATTTGGAAATTAATTTTTCCAAATTTTAATTAATAGTTATCTTTGAAGAATCAATCTCCTTACCTCCCACAAACACAAAAATCTCTAAAATCTCGCCCTCTCTCTCTTATCTTTCACGATCACCTCAGCTAAAATCACTCCACTCTCCTACTTCAAACCCACGATTCAATCAGCATTTAAACATGGGAAAATCCAAGAGATCATCTACAAAGAAAGCGAAATCCACCCCGATTAGGCAAATATCTCCTACTCCCTCGCGATCTCCTTCTCTGACAAATACAGAGGAGGATTTGCCGCAAAACCTCAACGAGGCCCTAGATATTGCAAGGACAATCATGTCCATGGACGTAGCCGCCTCTGATTCTCCAAAGTAAATCCTCTCAACTCCTACTACAGTCGCTTCCTCTGAATCTCTCAAAATCTCTCTGCCAACCAAAAAGAAGATTGACGTCGACCACGAGCCCAAGACCCAATCTAGGGTTAGCAAGCCGGCTGGATCAGAGGTACAAGAGATTTCAGATTCCGAGCCTAAGTGTGAAGAAGGCTCAGCCAAATCGAAGAAATAGGGGAAGAGAAAGGCAGGCCTGAGTGTTGAATCTGCCCCAGCCAAGAGAACGCGATCTACGGCTGCTAAGGGCAAGAAGAAAGTAGATGAGGCCGATCATGGCTCAGACTCTGATGCTGATGTGGTTGCAGTCTTGGCCAAGCCTGCGGCCAAGACTGCCAAGGTAACTCTTCCGCCCTTAAACTCTTTGAAAGGCTGTTTGAGGCCTGATACTCCTGATTTTAGGGTTAAACTAAATGAAAAGCATGCCTGTGAGATCACTTCTTTTCTTGTCCTTGATTTTTCATTTCTTGATGAATTGGGGTGGGTAATAGAGTTAGGAAGTTTATTTCCAATCTTGGGTGGGATTGCTTTTTCTATCTTAACATGCCCGCTTATGCTGAACTATGCCTAGAGTTTCATTCCTCTTTCTGGATAGATCCAGAGAGATTGTATGCTAATGGTAGAGCTTTTCCTGATCTAAGTGTTGCTGATGTTGTGCACTTTCGTTTGGTTGATAAATGGTGTCACTTTTCCATTGATGATTTTAACTTGTTGCTTGGTTTTGTGACTGAGGATGGCCTCAAGTCTGATGAATATGTGAATGCCCTGACTAATTATCCCCCAGATTGGGATAAGGCAGCGGCCTATGGAGAATTGATTGGTGACTATGATGCTAAGTTAAATAAAAATTCAAAAGCTCACCAGATCCGAGATCCTACTTTGAGGATTCTCCAAAGGATCCTTTCAATCAATCTCTCGGCCAAGACCACAGTCTCGGGTAATATTTCAAAACTTGAGACATTTTTGTTTTGGTGCATGCTGCATGAGAAAAGAGTTAATCTTGGCTATTGGATTGCTAGGCAGATAAAAGCATGTGATTCTCTTCCTAGAATGATTTTAGGAACTCTGATTTCCCATTTCACTGTTACTGCTAGGGGTATAGATTTATCTGATTTGAATTTAAATCATGTGCCATTAAGATCATGGATCTTAAGGCTTTTGGCCAAATGGGTCATTTCCACGAGGAAAAAGGCTATCTCTATTTTAATACAGGATTTACCCCAACAACAGATCACCTCTTTGGGAAGAGGATCAACGGGAACTTCAAGATTAAGCCAATCCAGATTAACGGTGCAGCAGAGGAGCCCAATCTTGGGCAAGATGACCAGATGCCTGAGCAGACCAATAACCTCGGCATTGATCCTGACCACCTTGGAGTTCCAGAATGGGCCAACAGATTCCTTGAGCTTGTGCAGATCCAGCTCGAAGCTTTCACGACAAATCAGAAGTTGTTCCATGACTTTCAAGACTCCTCTCAAAAGAAGATGCAGCAGATTGTGGATCAACAACAATCTCTGTTTGCGAGCGTTGAATTGGCACAGAAGGAATGACTGGACAAGTTCATGGAGCAACAGGACGCCAAGTACAAGTTCATCCAGGCACACTTAGAAGGAACGTTCATCCAAAACTTTTAGCAATTTTGGCATAGTAAAATAAAACTTCAGGCAAGGTAATTAGATAATGATATTGAGCAATTGAATTAAAGGGGGAAAATCCAAGTAGGTATATGTCTTACTTTGTTGAGTCTGTTGTGGAATGCAAAGATGTTATCGTCATGTGGAATTCAGATGTCTAGGGTGCTGATTAGGCTGTATTCATAAGGGTTGGGATCCATTGAGAAGTATGCCAACTATCATAGGCCAAAGATATTAAAGGAAATGGGCTAAGGGTGGTCTGCCTAGAAAATTTTGCCACTGTTTGAGTCTGCCTATTTTAAGTCTTTCTTTTTGTCTTAGTTAAGAGTCTAGTATGCTTGGGGGCAAGCATTGTTTAAGTGTGGTGAGGTTTGATTGACGCTTTATTTCATGTGTTTTTACCACTTCAAAACTCCTTGTTTGTGGCAGAAACAACCCTTTTTACGTCAATCTGGCTTCTTTTGGAGGAATCTTGGGCGAGACCGCTTCTAGAAGAATCTAGTGCTGGAGTGAAAGACTGGCAGTCTTAGCCGCATGTCTTGGCTAAGACTGCAGGGTAGAAGCGTGCTAAACATAGACTCATAGGTAGCGAAATCAGATAAGAGGACCAGCTGGCTGTTACATGCACTTGAAGATTTCTTGGATGTAATCCTATTTGAACAAAAAACACTTTGTTATTATCTTATTATTATTATCGCTTTAGGATTTAAAAACAATTGGGATTTTTATCCCTATCTTTTAGTTAATTTGAAGAAGGAGTTTGGAAAGGAACGTGATTGGTGGGGACTCTAACCTTGTTAAAGGTTAGGGAAGGCTGCCAATTACAGGATCATCCATCTTCCTTTCTTCTGGTTTTTGTAAACAATTGTTGTGATAATTCCTTCGGAAATATCGCATTTAATTCTATTTCATGTTCTTCAATTATTCTTTTACTTCCTTGATTAATATGTTTAGTAGCTAAAGCACCTGATTCTTGGTAAGGGTTGAGTGATCATACTTGTGAGTCGTGAGACTGAATCGTTCTTAATCATCCTCTCGTTTGTATTCAATTCAAGTTTTGTTTTAACAAACCGGTTCCCGTCTAGGCTAAGACTTGATCAATCTTAGGCAAGACGACGAATTTGCAGCCAGTCACTAAGGGGACGAGCGAAACCGAAGTGACGAAGTAGGTAGCTAATCTCGCGGGGATTAGTGAACTTGAATCGATATAGGCCTAACCAGATTGACGACCTAGGGCTCCGAGTTTGGAGTAGCTTGGCCTAGACTCTGTCTTTCCCTATGCCATTGAGAAAATGCATGTGCCTCAAGCCAGCAGCCAGTTGGATAAACCCTTTAGCCAGCAAGATGTCCACTGGCCAGGATCACTAGGAAAGGGGGTACCCTCCAAGTGATTTGAATAGGAGGAAAGTAGGATTGGAAAGGGGTTCCTCCCAATCTATAGTAGAGTTACAAAGGGGAAGGAGAAAATCTAAAGTCAATGATCGATTAAACAAGTAAAGTGCTCACGGATTCACCCTTGCCAGGAGTTTACCTCACGAAAGTTCCAACCAATCTCAGCCAACAATATTAGCTAAGATTCACTTCTGCCCAAGATTGCTTCTTTATTCTATTTTTGCTTATTCTCTTTTACGCTTTGTTTATCTTAATACCAGGAACAAAAATACCCTCAACTCCAGTGACGAGGAAGTCATGTCAAGACTACAATACGCCACCAAGATCTTTGTGGACGAACTTCTTATTGCAATCTACGAGTCCCTTGTGGACGAGTGATAAGTTATATTCCTACCACATTTTCTATATCTTTTTACAACTAAATTTGATGCCCTCGACATGCAATCAAGTGTCTTTTTGGAAGTTTTTTCTTTGAAATTCTTGAGTCATTGACAGTTGCGCGTGAACAATTGCAGGGAAGTGTGAGTGATTTTGTGAGATTAATAGAGCGTTTAAACACGAAAGAAAATGTGAGGGAGTGCTAAGTTTAGTGCAATTTTACGTTTTTCTTTTTCTTCTATGAATTTCAGGAATGTCAATGGAGGGCGAGAAAGGTGTAGATGAAGCGGTAAGCCCTGGGCTTGCCGAGATGTTACAAAAGATTTTAGTGAGGCTTGATGAGATGGAGTTTTCCAATAAGGAGACAGCGAGCAAGGTTGATAAGTTATCCGCAAAAGAAGGAACAAACATTCCTAGTTTTCCCCAAGTTCTCAATATGGAAAACGCAAAACATTTATATGATGGTGATCCTCCGAAGAAAGAAGAAGGAAAAGGTTTATTTCAGGGACTACCCAAGGGATATGTTGGCGGGAGAGAAGAGGGAACAAGATTCGTGATTGGCTTCATTAAAGGCGGCAAGAATGTGCCAAACACACGTAGACATGAGGCCTACGTGCATGCCGAATGAGCTAAATGCCAAGCGCATCATGCGCCATGGTATGAGTAGTGTGGGTTTAAGTATGATGATAGGCGTGACTGAGATTATGAGCGGCAACCTAGGGTTGAAGAGAGTTGACTCCAATCTCGGGAGTATTAAGATGAAAATTCTGTCTTTTGAAGGAAATGATGACCCTGATGCTTACTTTGCGTGGGAGAGAAAAATCGAATCAATTTTTCTTTGTCACAACTAATCCAAGGATAAGAATGTCAAGTTGACAGTAGTGGAATTTAAAGATTATGCGGTTCATTAGTGGGATCAGGTTAATAACGATCGGATAAGGCTTGAGGCCAGACCGGTTCGAAGTTGGGAAGAGATGAAAACACTTATGAAGCGGCGTTTTGTTCCTAGTTATTTCACCCATGACCTTCATCAAAGGTTACAGACCATGACACAAGGGAGTAAGAGCGTTAGTGAATATTTTAATGAGATGGAGATGGCGCTAGCTAGAGCGCGAGTGGTTGAGGATAGAGAGGCGGCGATGGCAAGGTTTCTTAATGGCCTTAACCGGGAGATAGCTAACACGTTGGAATTAACGTATTATATGGATTTCCAAGAGGTTTTACACAGGGCTACCAAGATTGAGCGACAAAGAAAGACTATGGTCCCTTATACTACTTCAGTTGCTACATAGACATTATTGTGGGAAAAGACGTTTCGGGGAAAAAGCGATCTAGTTGCGCAAAATTCACTTGAGGTTTTTCCGCACACATACGATAATAAGAGCAATAATCCTTCATCTAATTCGGCGAATAAGGTACATACAAGGGATATTGTGTGTTTTAAGTGTTCTGGTAGAGGTCACATGAAGTCCGAGTGCCCTAATAAGCGAGTCTTGATTATTCGGGATAATGGTTACCTAGACTCAGATGATGATAGAATAAGTGAAGAGGTCGAGGATGTGGAGGAAGAAGTTGACAGTGATTCGGGAGAGATTGATACAAATGGGCATGGATTAACACTCATTATTAAGCGCAATCTTAACTCTCAAGTCAAAGGCGAAGTATGTGAGGAGGGGCAGCAAGAAATCTTATTTTATATATGTTGCTTGATTGAGGAGGGAAGGTGTTCATTGGTAATTGACAATGGGAGTTGCACAAACTGTGTAAGCACATTATTGGTTCACAAGTTGGGTTTGCCGACGACAAAGCACCTAAAACTGTATTCGCTACAGTGGCTGAACGAAGGCAGGAAAATTAAGGTAATAAAGCAAGTATTAATTTCATTCTCCATTGGAAAGTATAGAGACAAGATCCTTTGTGACATCGTACCAATGCATACAAGTCATCTCTTATTTGGTCGACCGTGGCACTATGATAGACATGCCAAATATGAAGGAAGGAGCAATCAGTATACGTTGGAGAAGGATGGAGTAATATTTACTCTTGCACCCCTAAAGCCAGATCAAGTTATGGAAGATTAGAGATGGTTAGCAAAGTCTCATGTTGATTACCAGAATTCAAAAAAACTTGAAAGTAAAATGTTGAGTGTTGAGGGAAAAGAAAAAGAGCAAAATAGCCCCCATGAAAAGAGTGAGCATGGGAAAAGAGATGAGAAGGAAAACAGCTTCCATGAAAAGAGCGAGCATGGAATGAGAGAAGAGAGTCAAAACAGTCCGCATGAAAATAGAGAGCATGTGTTAGTTGTCATAAATACTAAAGGAGAGATCAAATATGCCATAGGAAAATAAGTGAGGAATGCATTTGGTGCGCAAAAAATTTATTTAGGCGTAACCCACCAAAAACCTAGTTTTCGGCGATTGTGCCTTGATTTTCCAAATGCTAACCCTTTTGTTTCTCTTCTATGATTCTCTTTCCTAATTTACAGAAGAAGAAGAGGTTATGGGCAGAAAAGAAGCCTCTTATCGCGTTGACAAGAGTATGGAACGGACTTTGCGCATCTATGGCGACTAGTTCGTTACACCCTAACCAAAAGCGTGAGGTACGGTTTTCTTCCCTAGGACTTAGTTCGTGTAAGTATGTGGACACCATAAAATTGTATGATTGATGGTTGCCGAAACTGTCAAAATTAATAAAAGTACCATTCACCATGCACATGTAAATAAAAACAGTAGCAAGTGGTAAAAGGATCGTTCCTCAGGGATTCGGTGGTCAATTTAAATCCTATGTAATGATCAGAAACGTAAAAGTGGTAAATACCAATATTGAGATGTTTTCTTGCAATTAATTAAAGAAACAGAAATAAAGGAAAGCAGTAAGCAAATTGATTTGTATGTGTTAAGATGTGACAAATTCCCAGTAAAGATTCTACTTAAGCTCATGCTTCATACGAATTGATCATTGATGCAAGAATATTCAAAATCGAACTTATAGGTAGGTTATAGAGACCAGGTTTGTCAACAAGATTGCTAAAGAGACACTCTATTAGAAACCCCTAATCAACTCAATAACCCTAAGAGACACTCTATAGGATATAATTGAACGATTGATAAAAATACGAGGAGAGACCTTATCCCAGGTCTGGGAGAGATAAGTGTCTACTCCTATAAACTTGACCCTATCCTATTTCTAATCTGATCCGTCGATCAGGTAGTTGCCTTCATATCCCTCTCTACAATGTAGGCTCCAATGTGTTGAGAGAAGATTGTAATTATTCAGATTCTAAATGGAGTTGATCAGGCTTCAGTTAAAACAAGAATAAAGTGACGTTTTACCAAATCGGATAGAGATATAAGTTGGAATTTATTAAAAATAATTTGATCTCATAATCGATGAAGAAGAATAATTAATTAATTAAAAGAAATACAAACAGATTTTTCAAACTCCAATAATGGCGGCCTGCTCCAGCAAGAAAGAAGAAGAATAATGGGGAAGAAGAGATAGACCTCTTTTCCCAATCGGTTCCCTTAATAGGCCTCCTAATTGTTTGAAATTCAAAAGTCCTAAAAAGGATAAAATCCAAAAAGAATTGTATACATCTCTTAAATGGAAAATAAGAGTTCCACGATCACAGGGACTTCTAGCTGGAGCAGGATTCTGCAGAAATATCCTTCTAGAAACAGACAACTAGTAGACACGGCCCAAGCCCACATCACACGTCCTCAATCCGGCTTACCTTATCCCATGCCTGAGATAAGGACTATTTCTGATCTACCAGAACAAGATCTACATAGGCAATTCCATCTCCTAATGTGTGATTCGCTTCTCAGCAACATACTCTGCAAAAAGGAGTGGAAAAACCCAAAATTAGCAATATCAACATCCCAAAGAGGGTAGAAAAGGATGATAAAATTATGACAATTAACGCTCCAATCAAATCCCCCACACTAACCTATGCTTGCCCTCAAGCATACCCATCAAAACAAAACAAAACAAAACACAGACAAACAAAGACCAGTCAGTATCAATTTCAAAACACCCAATTCATAACATAAAATCCTCAGACACTTCAGTTCATAGCTCCATGCTAGATTATCAAGGCCTAACCAAGACCCCAAACACACTCCATTTGGATAGTATCATGATCAAGTGCTTATCAGTCAAATCCAGCAAATAAAAACACAACAAAACAATTCCTATTTCCTTTTACTTCCTTCTTCACATTGACTGAATTTAGATTTTTAGCCCCTTTCTATCTCAACACTGTCCTTGACTCACTTCTCGTTTTCTCTCTTAATTTATTTTTGATCAACTTTGTTTAGTTTCTTGGATACTCTTGCTTGATGAGGCAAGAATACCATGACAAGTTGAATTTTTCCTTTCTTTTTCTGCTGATTTTCTTTTACAGTAGTTCCCTGTATATTCTTGCTTGATGAGGCAAGAATACTAGAGCATTAGCAATTATTTAGCCAAAAATGATTCAAGGGTTTGGGAGGCAGGCTTATATTAATAGTCAATGTGTCAAAGGTAGCAAGGTAAATAATAGCAGTTTTGCATGTTTCCTCTCGCGAGATTCAATTGTAAAGCACAAGCATCATGACATTATACAAATAAAGGGAGTTTAAAGAATGCCAAGAAAATGCACCTTACAGGTATTGGAAATGTTATGCCAATTTCTTAGCCTTGGTAATAAAACAAGGAGCTATGAAATCAAGTGTCTTTTGTTTCCTATGTGACAAAGTGTATGTTTTGAAAACAAGGTGATTCATGGTCTTTGTAAAGCACGAAGGTCACGAAATCTATCTAAAAACATGCAATGGAAAGAAAAAATAAAGATCATGCAAAATAAGACCTAAATAAATAGGAATTTCAAAGACAAACTCAATTAAAACATGAAAAACTGACTCACAAGAAAGACTCAAATGCAAAACAATCAACAAAATCCTAAAAACTCCTCCCCTATACTAGAAGACTATTTGTCCTCAAAGTGTGAGAAAGGGAAAATAGACAATGAAAAAAAAACAAAAACAGACTAAAATAAAAAAATTAAAGAAAAGTCAAAGTCAAATGGAACGATTAAACCTGGGCTTGTTCAAGGTTATGGTGGTGGGGGTGGGTTGTCCAGAAGCATCGTGATCAGCCTCCTGTTTAGAGTCATGGTGTGCTTCTATCCTTCAAGGATGGCATTCTGGGTTTTATTCTGCTCATCCAACTTTTGCATCATCAAATAGGATAACTCTTCCTGTTTCTTCATCATCAAATAGGAGAAGAATTCTTCCTGTTTCTTCATCATCTCTCTCATCAAAACTAACTCTCTCCCTGGTCTGGGAACTTGGTCATTTTGGGGTCTTTCTTCTTGACCTGG
This sequence comes from Viola odorata, assembly GCA_963691705.1. NCBI lineage: Eukaryota > Viridiplantae > Streptophyta > Magnoliopsida > Malpighiales > Violaceae > Viola > Viola odorata. The sequence continues at coordinate 26,625,524 of OY829542.1, forward strand.
GACAGAGGCATCTTGCTGTTGCTGGGAGTTTGATGTTGTAGCAGCATCTCCGGTTTCTTTCTCGTGGGCGAACCTGAACCAGCCTCCATATTTGTTTCCGAATACGTGCACTGATATTGGTGTGAAACTTGTATTACTACACAAGACACCATCCTCTAAGTGAAAATATTCCATTGCGTCCAATGCTCTTAAATCCAACAATTTCAATTCAGCAGATTTAAAAAGAGTATAGCTAGCAATGTCTAATCCCCTATGGTCAACAACAAGAGAAGTGATAAGAGAGCCCAATGGCATGTTAGATTTAGCTGTCCTAACCTGCTGACAAATCCAGTAACCTAAATTGAGCTTATGTTTGTTTAACATACACCATAAAATAAAAAGCTCCATTTTAGAGATTACACTCAAAATCTTTGTTTTTCCAGACAAGGTTATGGCTAAAAACCTATGCAAAATCCTAAGTGACAAGTCAACAATAGCGTGGGCTTTTGCGTGACTGTCATCAAAAGTGGCAGTAGGGTTTTGAGTTAACTGTCTATAGGCTTCATCCTTGTCAAAATTATCAGGATAGTCAGTTAAATAGTTTAGGTACCAGTCAGCATTCAACTCATTAGTAGTAACAAAACCCAGCATCACATTGAATTCATCCATACTCAAGTGAGAATATTCATTGACAAGCCTAAAGTTTACTTCCTTAGCACCTAATGATTTTTTCTTCGTAGAACCTAACCAAAACGAGGAGTAAAACTCCAAGTTCAGTTCCAAATAGCAAGGATGCGTAGGGAAAAATATAGGCCTCCAACCTATATTGTCCATGAATTTATTGATAGGGTCTAAAATATCTAGATCTTGCAGTATGTTAAAATCAAGTTGAGCAGACACAGTCACAACGCATCTATACTTAACAGGCAATTTTTGCATAGAATCCAAATCATCAAAGCTTAACCAACCATTGAGTTTATCTATGGCTGGGGTTACCTGACGTAGAGCGTTGGTGCCTTTAGCTCTGCTCTTGACCCTCACATGTCCCTTTTGCTCGATGGTAACAACTACTGGTTTAGGTGGTGTTGCTAATGGTTGTTGCTTTATCTTAGTGGGCACTAAAGGTGCGTTTGTTGTGTTGAATTTTTGCGATGTCACCTTGATGCGCTTGGGTCTTGACGGGCCCATCTCAACATACTCAACAACTTCTTGTTCTACCTCTACATCAAGTCTGGGAGAAGGGGCTTTTGGCTTTGGTTATTTTTCAGTCAATTGAACTTTCCTCTTCTCCCCCACACCTGGCTCTTCTCCCCGACCACTTGTTCCTTTCCTTTCCTCCACCTGGACAAAGGCATCTCCTCGGATTTCGCTTCCAATTCAGCAGCGCTTCTCCGGGGGCTGCTCTAAAAGTGGGGTCTGACGCAATCTCCTCCCTAAAGCTCGTCGATTTTTCTTCAGATGGTGGTGGTTCTGGGATCCCAAAATCAACCCTTTCTTGGGTCTTGACCTCGAACCCTTCTTCTCCTAGGTCCAACTCCACCATTTCTGGAGTATTGAGCAGATGCTCTGCTCTTAGAAGGACCTCTGTCCTTGGGGTTTGTTGAACAACGGTGATGATGGTCTGTGCTGGCGGTGACTCCATAGGACGCTCCTTGATGACTGGGTTTAGGATTTGAGGAGCTAGAGTCAGGGTTGAAGACGGCGGTGCGGTTGGAGCTTGGGGTTCTTCTCCCATTGTCGCTGCTGGAGTTGGATTTGGCAGAGGCGGCGACAGTGGAGGGGTGGTGATAATGACCGCTTCTGTTTTAGGTTGGATTTTTAGTTTTAGCCATTTGTTGGTGGTGGGATTTGGCTTTGGAGGGGCCCTGGTACTTGCCATGAATGCACCGCTTCTATCTTAGGTTGTCACCATGGTTGATTAGGGATTCTAGGGTTTTGGATGAGAGAAGATAGATGGTTTTGATTTTTGGATTTTTGCTTTTGTTATGAGGGGTAAGAGTGGGTAGATTTTTAAATGGGACTTTGGTAGATTAGGATAAGGATTGGGGCTTTAGATTTTGAGTTGGTTAAGGATAGAGATTAAAATTTAAATTCCGTTAGATAACGGTCATAAAATTTCAATATTGATCCACGCGTTTCCCAGGTCTGGGATAAGGCCTGTTTTGTTGCTTCTACCTGTTACTCTGTACCTGCCAAGAAAAGCAAAATTTCATAAGAAAATTTCCATTGACAGAAGTTTTATTGAAACAAAAATGACTAGATTAAAAGACTTGGGTTGCCTCCCAAGAAGCGTCCTGATTTAATGTCTTTGGACTAGACATGTGTTCCCTTTAAATTTATGAAATTCGGTGGACTTGTATCTCTTCCACCGTATGGCTTCTGAAACCTTCATGAAACGGTTTCAACCTCTGACCATTGACCTTGAAGGTTGTTCCTATCTTTAAGTCCTGGATATCTACAGTGCTATAAGTATAAATGTTAGCTACCACATATGGACCAATCCATGTAGATTTTAACTTCCCTGCGAAAATTCTAAACCTAGAATTAAACAAAAGTACTTTCTAGCCACATAAAAATTCTTATGCTTAATCAAGATATCATGATATTTTTTGTTCTTCTCCTTGATTAGTTCAGAGTTCTCATATGCGTCTCTACGCAATTTTTCCAACTTTTAGAGTTGAAGTTTTCTCACTGCTTCATCCTTACACATCTCGAGGTTACATTTTCTAATTGCCTAAAATGATCGATGTGCCAACTCCACTGGAAGGTGGCATGATTTTCCATACACAAGGTTGTAAGGGGTGGTACCAATTGGGATTTTGAACGTTGTTTTGTACGCCCACAGAGCATCGTCCAATCATTAGCTCCAATCCTTTCTGTTTGGGTTCACCGTCTTGGTAAGGATGGATTTTACTTCTTGATTCGAGACTTCAGTCTGCCCATTGGTCTAGAGGTGGTAGGCTGTTGACACTCGATGGTTGCAAAAATACATTCCCCTATCGCTGATAATCACCTGGGGTACGCTGAACCTGTTTAAGATACAACAGTCTTGGCATTATCAGTCGTAGTAGCTTTGGCTTCAACCCATTTTGACAAGTAATCAACAACAAGGATAATATACTGGTTTCCCCCAAACCTAGGGAAAGGACCCATGAATTCTATTCCCCAGACATCAAATATTTCACATGCAAAAATTTGATTTAATGGCATCTGATTTCTAGCAGAAATATTACCAAATTTTTTACAATTAGGACAATTCATGCAAAATAAATGATAGTCTTTAAACAAGGTAGGCCAGTAAAAACCAGACTCCAATATTTTAAGTGCTGTCTTTTTTGGGCCAAAGTGGCCTCCACATGCTTCAGAATGACAAAAGCGTAAAATAGATTCAATTTCATCATGAAGGACACATCGCCTTAATATTTGGTCCTTACCAACATTCCACATGTATGGTTCATCCCAAACAAAATATTTTGAATCTCTTTTTACCTTTTCCCTCTCTCGGTAGGACATGTTTTGGTCGAACTTACCTGATGCCAAATAATTTGCGATATCTGTATACCAGGGTCTTTCTACCAGGGCAAGGATAAGGGCCTCATCCAGTCCTTCTCCTAGGGCAAAGAAAAGGCTCTCGTCTGGAAACTCTTTGTTGACGGCTTATGACTCTGGATCCACCAAGATTCTACTGAAATGGTCAATGACTAGATTTTCCTTGCCGCTTTTGTTCTTGATCTCCAGATTGAATTCTTATAGTAGGAGGATCCACCTGATCAACCTTTGCTTCGCCTCTTTCTTGATCAACAAATAGCGCAACGCTGCATGGTCAGAATAAACAACCACCTTAGTTTAGAGTAAATATGCACGAAATTTATCTAATGCAAAAGCAATGGCAAATAACTCATTTTCAGTGGTTGTGTAATTCTTCTGCGCATCATCCAGCATGCGAGACGAATAGTAAATCACGTGCGGATCTCGTCCTTCCCTTTGACCTAAGACAACACCTACAGAATTATTAGAAGCGTCACACATTATTTCGAAAGGCAAATTCTAGTTAGGCGCTTTGATCACAGGTGCTGAAGTTAATTTCTCCTTGAGCGTGTCAAATGCAGCCTCGCAATCTGATTCGAATTGGAATTCCACGTTGATAACATTCGGGCTTCTCTTGAAGGAAGAAACCGTGTTCTTGAGCTTGAATGGATCTAGTCTCCTTTGGGAGGTGGTAAACACAAGGATGAATGGTGTAAATGGTGTTTAAAGGTGTTTAATGGAGAGGATAACGTCGCTAGGAGATAGGGGATTGTGCAGCGGATTAATGGATGAAAAGGAGAGTGTTTTGATGAACAACAATATACTAACTTATATTCAAATGATTACAAGGATCTCTTAATCATGCTCACCCTTACTTGATCAACAAGGATCAACCCAATGAGATTAACAAGAGGAATGAAAACTGGATTTAAGATCCCTAAGGCTAAAGCCAACTAATTGGTCTTGAAAGGAGATAACTCACAAAATCAAAGACAAGGTATAAAAGAGGCTAAGTCCTTCTATTTATACCTTAGGAATTATTACATGGAAAAACCTACACTACCCTTCACTTAAGTGGTAGACCGCGGGCTTGAAGTGGATGGGCTTGGCGTCCTAGCACTTGGGCTTGGAAGGCGAGCGCTTGGCCATGAGGCTGTCGAGGCTTCTCATGGGATGCTAGGGCGCGGGTGCGGGAAACCTCACGGGTTGCTAGAGTTCAGCGCGGGAGACGTCATGGCTAGATCGACCTTCCCATAAGACTCCGCGATAGTGTTCCCGGTGCGGACACAAGTCATCCAATGGTCTCGGGATGCTGTATTGGCCTCTTCGGCCCTCAAGGTCCTCAATAAGACGGCCATTAATCCCTTGCTGCGTGTGGCGTATCCGTGTGATCCCGTGCTCGTATCACACGTCCTTCTATAACAATCTGTAAAGAAGTGCAGCTATCTTCAAAAATTCCTTTATAAATCTTCTGTAAAACCCTACATGGCCTAAGAAAGAACGCACTTCGCGCACATTAGTAGGATAAGGTAGAGAATCAATCACATCTGTTTTTGCCTTATCTACTTCAATCCCTTTTTGAGACACAATATGTCCTAGAATAAACCCTTGGTTTACCATAAAATGACACTTTTCATAATTTAAAACCAAGTTAGTTTCTAGGCAGCGCTTGAGCACTTTTTCTAAATTTTCTAAACACTAATCAAAGGAATTCCCATGGACAGTAAAATCATCAATGAACACTTCTATTCCTTTTTCAATAAATTCAGAAAAAATACTCATCATGCATCTTTGAAAGGTTGCGGGTGAATTACACAATCCAAAAGGCATGCGCTTGTAAGCAAAAGTCCCAAAAGGGCATGTAAATGTGGTTTTATCCTGATCCTCAGTTGCGACGGGTATTTGGTGGAAACCAGAATACCCATCGAGACAAGAGTAGTGAGACTTACCTGAGAGTCTCTCTAGCATCTAGTCAATGAAAGGAAGGGGTAAATGATCCTTCCTAGTTGCTGAGTTGAGCCTGCGGTAATCGATGCAAACTCTCCAACCATTTTGCACTCGTGTAGGCACCAACTGTCCTTCGCTATTCTCCACAACCATGATACCGATCTTCTTAGGCGCCACCTGCACATGACTCACCCACGAACTGTCAGAAATAGGGTATATTACTCTAGCATCTAAGAGTTTCAATACCTCTTTTTTAACTACATCCATCATAGGTGGCTTAAGCCTCCTTTGTGGCTGTCTTACGATCTTACAGTCCTCCTCCAAATGGATCTTATGCATGCATATGGCCAGGGAGATCCCTTTGATGTTAGCTATCGTCCAGCCTATAGCTCCTTTATTGTCCTTCAAAACTCGTAGAAATCTCTCTTCCTCCACCTTGGACAGCTTGTTCGAGATGATCACTAGTAGTCTTTCTCCCAGGCCTAAGAAAGAGTACTTTAGGTGACTGGGTAAAGCCTTTAATTCTAGGTCTGGGGCCTACAAAATAGAAGGGACAAGAGCATTATTAGTTCTCGGTAGATCTAAAGTTTTTGGAATGTTTACCAATTGTTTGGCTACATCTACCTCAAACACAACTTCTTCAATCTCCTCTCTAACTTCCACTTTCTTATCCAATTTGTCCAACTTGATGAAATCTATACTCCTGGTAAGAACATAGTCCGAAGGGTCAGTATTCTCAAGCTCATAAATATCCTCATCATCCAAATCAATATGATTAATAAAATTAACACAATGCAAATCCTAAGGATATCTCATAGCATCATACATGTTAAAAGAGATAATTTCACCCATAAATTCCAAGGTTAAACACCCTCTAAAAACGTCAATTTTAGCTCGAGCAGTTCTCAAGAAAGGTCTACCTAACAAAATTTTAGTTGATTTAGAAGTGTGTTCATTTTCCATGTCAACCATATAAAAATTTGTAGGAAATACAAAGTCATTTACTTGAACTAACACGTCTTCAATTACCCCTACAGGATAAATAATGGACCTATCAGCTAATTGAATAATGACTCTGGTCTCTTTCAATTCACCAATATTCAAACTTTTAAACAAGGTTAATGATAAAACATTTATCCCTGCACCTAAATCACATAATGCCATCTCAATAACCTGATCCCCGATCTTACAAGGGATTACGAGCATTCCTCTATCCTTACACTTATTCAGCAATTTATTCTGGAAGACGGTAGAGACGTTTTCGTTTAGATTGATCATTTCTACTCCTGCAAGATTTTTCTTGTTAGTACACAATTCTTTAAAAAACTTAGCATATTTCAGAACTTGTGCAATCATGTCAAGAAGAGGAACATTAACGGCTACTTTATGAAATATATCTAAAATAGCTTTTTCTTCCTTTACCTTCTTGGCCTTTTCAGACCTGTCAGGGAAGGGAAGAGGGATTACCTGTTCCTTCTTGGACACCACTAGCTCTAGAGTAGGAATTACCTTGGTTCATTTTTCAGAAAATACCTCTGCCTCTGGTTCGAACTGGTCTGGGACTGGCACTGTTGATGGCTTCTTCCCCAGGCCTGGGGTAAGGGCTGTTCTGTCTGGAATTTCAGTTCTGCTCCTTAATGTCATTGCAGTGACATTATGTTTTGGGTTGTCCATAGTAGTCGATGGAAGCTTTACTTGTTCCTATTTACTAACTTCCATCTCTCCCATCTCCTTATCCAAGGTAGCAATACTGTTTTGAGTTGATTGGGTAAGATTTGCGATGCTGTTTTGCGTTGCTTGCATAAATTATTTGAATGTCTCTTCCATCGAACCACCAGTGGTTGCTAGAGGGTGTTGTAGGGTTGAGAGTGGCTGAATACTATGAGGTCTAGGAACGAAGGTTTGTAGGTTCGTAGGTGGTGGTTGTTGCGGCTGGGCTTGATATTGGTGATTGGGTTGAATCACGAAGTTAGAGTTCGTGTTCTCTCTCCATCCAGGGTTGTTGTTATACTAATTTGGATTAAATCTAGGCTTGTAAGGTGGGTATGTCCCATACTGTTGTTGGTATTACATTGCAGCACTGACTTCCCCGGGTGTTCTAGTGGTCAAGATGCAATGATCTGAATGGTGTCCTTGCTGGCCGTATACCCCACATGTCGTGGTCAGTTGTACTTGTTGTACCTGTACCTGTGATTGACCTACGCATAGGGTATCCATACGGTTAGAAAGTTCCTCTAATTTCTGTTCAATTACGGATACATTACTAGTGGGTTTTTCTCTGTCACTTGGGCCATTTTCGTAACAGTTCTCGGCCAAGGTTTGGATCAATTGATTCGCCATCGTCAGCGTACAGTCATGTAGTGCTCCTCCAACAGCTCCATCTAGCATCAATTTCTCTAGTGCACATCCCGTCGTAAAAGTATTGCACGAGGTTGTGATCTGAGACTCCATGGTTTGGGCAAATCTCCTGCAAATCCTTATACCTTTGGTAATATTCCCCAAAATCCTCATTTAGAGCCTGATGGATTGACACAATATTTTTCCTAGTGTTCCCTACCTTGCTAGAAGACCAATACTTGTTGAGAAAAGTACTCAACATCTATTGCCATGTATTAATGGAGTTGTGTGGTAGGCTAAGGAACCAAGTCCTAGCTTTGTCTTCTAACATCCATGGGAAGGCTCGGAGTTTAGCTCAGTTAATGTCTACTAGACGTGGTTTGTGGGTATCACATTCCAAATGGAGATATTGGAGGTGCTTGAAGGGGTTTTCGCTTGGCAATCCGTAGAACTTTTTCAAGTTATGGATAGTGTTTGGCTTTAGGTTCCAGTCATGTTCCACGGGTGGGTATTGGACACAGAAGTACATATCTGGTGCTGGTCCCTCATTGTTAATCTGCCTAAAGGTTCTCTCTAGAGGAGGTGGTGGTGGCTGGTTATTTTCAGGGGGGTCCATATCTGGTTCGAAAAGTGGGTTTTCTCTAACTACGGACGAACCTTCTTCCAAGTCTGGGAGACGGTCAAGTTGGGGTGTTTGGGGAGAACTATTTTTTGATTCTTGTTCTTTAGAGACAGCTCTCTGCCTTTTCGCTTGCTTTCTATACTGCGTTTCTCTCCTGGTAATTTCTGGGTTGTACGGAAGCAATTCTGAGCAAGAAGATCTGGTCATAAAACATAGAAAATCAATTAGTACTGATGAATCCCCGGCAACGACGCGAAAATTTGATGGTTGTCAAAACCGTCAAAATTAATAAAAGTACAATTCACCATGCACATGTAAATGAAAACAGTAGCAAGTGGTAAAAGGATCGTTCCTCAGGGATTCGGTGGTCAATTTAAATCCTTTGTAATGATCCGAAACGTAAAAGTGGTAAATACCAATATTGAGATGTTTTGTTGCAATTAATTAAGGAAATGGAAATAAAGGAAAGCAGTAAGCAAATTGATCTGTGTGTGTTAAGGTGTGACAAATTCCCAGTAAAGATTCTACTTAAGCTCATGCTTCATACGAATTGATCATTGATGCAAGAATATTCAAAACCGAACTTATAGGTAGGGTATAAGACCAGATTGGTCACCTAGATCTCCTACTCTCCTCCTAAACAAGATTCCTAAAGAGACAATCTATTAGAAACCCCTAATCAACTCAATAACCCTAAGAGACACTCTATAGGATTTAATTGAACGATTGATAAAAATACGGGGAGAGACCTTATCCTAGGTCTAGGAGAGAGAAATGTCTACTCCTATAAACTTGACCCTATTCGATTTCTAATCTGATCCGTCGATCAGGTAGTTACCTTCTTATCCCTCTCTACAATGTAGGCTCCAATGTGTTGAGAGAAGAATGTAATTATTTAGATTCTAAATGGAGTTGATCAGGTTTCAATTAAAACAAGAATAAAGTGACATTTTACCAAATCGGATAGAGATATAAGTTGGAATTTATTAAAAACAATTCGATCTCACAATCGATGAAGCATGGTAGAGAATCTTTACAAGGAAATAGAGATTTAGCCTACAATCGCCATAATAAAAACGCAAAAATAAATATGCATAAGATTCGTAATTAAATAATTAAAAGAAATACAAACAGAGTTTTCAAGCTCCAATAATGGCGACCTGCTCTAGCGAGAAAGAAGAAGAAAAATAGGGAAGAAGAGATAGACCTCTTTTCCCAATCGGTTCCCTTAATAGGCCTCCTAATTGTTTCAAATTCAAAAGTCCTAAAAAGGATAAAATCCAAAAAGAATTTTATAAATCTCTTCAACGGAAAATAGGAGTTCCACGATCACAGGGACTTCTAGTTGGAGCAGGATTCTGGAGAAATATCCTTCTAGAAACAGACAACTAGCAGACACGGCCCAGGCCCACGTCACACGTCCTCAATATCCGGCTTGCCTTATCCCATGCCTGGGATAAGGACTATTTCTAATCTACCAGAACAAGCTCCACACAGGCAATTCCATCTCCTAATGTGTGATTCGCTTCTCAGCAACATACTCTGCAAAAATGGGTTAAAAAACCCAAATTTAGCAGTATCATCATCCTAAAGAGGGTAAAAAAGGATGATAAAATTATGACAATTAACGCTCCAATCAATGATGTTGATTTCAAATTTATAATCAATAATGGTGGTCTTAACTTCAGTCTAGGAGTTGTATACTATCCATTGGTATGCAAGTTTGCGTTTACTAGCGATCTCTTACTTATCTTTACTTACAACTAATTTTCTTATGGATTTATACTTATGGTGCCATTAAACACTGTTTCATTGAGTTATTATGCAAGTTTAGGGAATGGCAGAGAATTATTAATGGCGAAGATACCCCTTGGACAAGCCGTAGGTCATATGGAACGCTTGGGTGTTTCGCGAGATGATGAGAGTTACCGAAGGAACTTGAGGTTGTTCTTCAAGGTTGTCGATTAGGATAAGATGTTCTTACACCTTCCAAGGTTGTCTACCCAACGCAACAAAATGATCACTATGAGGGATGATGGTTCTACCCAAACCATTGTTAAGCGCATTGACACCACCGTCAGAGTGGATGTCTCGGGTAATCCCTATCCTACGTTTGTGCCTTTAGTTCATACTAACTTAAGGTATTGTGGTGCATATTTCAGTCCGAATTCGAGGGCGAAACCTCTCAAAGAGGGAAGAGATGATGCGAATCCTAACGCACCACTTATGCAAGGTGTACGACGACCACCTATCGAACAGAGGATGTGAGCGCAAGGTCAGGATGAGCACATAGGCAATGATCAGAGCATGGGTTAATTGAGTTTTCTTGGATAGATGGCGTTGAACAAGATTCGAGGACAAATCTTTTCGAAGAAGAAGGGAATGATACGATCCAAGACTGAGGATGACGTGATCACGTCAAGGGATGACGTGATCACGCCAAAAATAGAAGCATGCGCAGGAGTGGAGCTTGGAGATGGCGTGATCACACCATCCCTAGGCGTGATCATGCCCAAGACAGGAACTTGGCCTGATCACGCCCAAAACAGTGGCGAGAATGTGTTGAGGCAAGGCGATGACGTGATCACGCCATCCCTTGACGTGATCATGCCTATGACTACCAGTTTTTGCTTCAAAGGTGGAAACTTTCAGACTTTAATTAATTAAGTAAATTAGTTTGGATTTATTTTAATTAATTAATTAAAGTTCTATTAGGAGAATATTTCCTATTGTAAGGATTTAGGGTTTCTCCTATTTAAAGGAGTCACCTTTTTCATTATCAGTCACATTATTTCCAATCAATTAAAAACAGAGAGGATTTTCTCAATTGTTCACGTGTGAACCTTGTTGCTTCTTAAGTCCGAACGCTTAAGTTGATATGCAAGTAAAAGACCGAGAGTTCAAACCCCATTGTTTCATTTCACCTAGGTTGGTATTCACAACTTGAATACAGGGTTAGGGATCCGAGTCAAGAACCTCAATTTTTTAGCTTAGGTTGCTTAGCATAGGTTGCTAGGAGGGTTAAGCACTCAAGAGAGTTAATTATTCTGCATTCCGAAGATCCAATCCTTCGAACTAGATCAAAAAATTACTCGTTACACATCCTACACGACTAGGATCGTAAGTAGGATCGAAAAGGAGTTCCTCCCGATCTATAGCCATGTTATGAATGTAGAATGTGAAAACTCTTGAGTCAATGATCGAAGCAAATGAATAAGTGCTCTAGTACCGCCCTTACCAGGAATTTCTCCCTACTAATTACATCTTCTTAATTGCAATATTCCAATCTTGGCCAATTATCTTGACCAAGATCAGTCTTTTATGTTATTCACCCAATCTTGGCCAATCCAATTGACAAAGATTGCATTTTATATTTAATTGTTATTTGTTTGTTTAGTTTCAGGAACACCCCAAAATCAACCCAGTGATGAGGAAGTCAACCAAGACTACAATTCATAACCAGATTTCTAAGGACGATCCTCTTACCACGATCTACAAGTCTTTGTGGACAAGTGATAAGTTGTAACCCTTTTTATACTCATATTCATATCCATTTTTATAACTATATTTGATGCTCTCGACAGGCAATGAACAAGATGTCAAGTTTTCCTTATGCAAATGCAGTTGGGTGTCTTATATATGCTATGGTATGCACGAGACCAAATTTAGCACAAGCAGTAAGTGTGATTAGCAAGGTCATGGCTAATCCCGGCAAAGAACATTGGCAGACCGTCAAGTGGGTTCTTCGGTATTTGAGAGGTACGTTTGATTATGGTATACAGTTTGGTCCTAATGAAAGTGAGTTATCTCTTGTTGGTTATATGAATTCAAGTTATGTCGGGGACTTAGATGAAAGGAAGTCAACCACTGGTTATGTGTTCCTATTATCTAGTGGTCCTATTAGCTAGAGATCCACATTACAATCATTGGTAGCTTTGTCTATAGTAGAGGCAGAGTATATGGTTGTAATAGAGGCAGCAAAGGAAGTAGTATGGTTGAAGGGTCTGGTTTCAGAGATTGGGTTTTGATAACTATCGATACCACAGAAGCGGCATCTCCACTACCCCGCCGGGTGACCCGGCCAGCATACTGTACCCGTCGCGGGAGACGAGGCCTTGTTCATGCTGCCCTTAGCCTGGCGACCGACCCTGGGATGGTCGACATCAGCGGGGGGGCTCTCATGCGGCATCCGCACGGCGGCATCCCATCCCAGGTCATCCATGACGTCACTCCACATGATGTCATCCCGTATGATGTCACTGAAGGCCACTCCAGCGGCATATATCACCCCAGCGACACCTGCCATGGACTATTCCCACCCCTTGTCGGTACACTCCTTCCTTTGCCTATAAATACCCCCACCTTTTCAGACAAGAGGTTAAGCCTAAGATAGCGTACTGAACCCCTGTCATTTTGACTACCTGCACTGACTTTGGCATCGGAGTGTTTACGCCGGAGACCCCCTCTGGCGCTTTGCAGGTGACGAAGACCCCAGTACAGTGTTCCCGACCAGCCCAGATCAAGCCGATCCTGCTCAGTATCCCCCGGACTCTTATCAAATGGTGCTTTCATTGAGAGCTTTGGTTAATTAAGTGAGTTTTCCTTAGTAACCAAGCTCTGTTCGTTCTGAGAGTCGAAGGATCATGGCTTTAGATTCAGAATCTACACCCCCTCACACTCGTGGGGTTCACGCGCGTAGGGAACTTTTTTCCACGTCTTCGTCAAGTACATGCGTCACATCACGTGAAATATCTTCTGCGCAGACAGACTTTCTTTTCGAGCTGACAGCTGGCACGTCATTTTCTCAAACGGGCACCCCGTTTTCCCAAATGGGTAGCCCGTTTCCGCAAATGGGTTCCCTTATTTCCTCAATGGGTGCCCCGTTTTCTCACACGGGCGGATCCAGTCACTCCGTCCCTCCGCTTGTAAGTTCTAGGATGGACGGCCCAACTACTCCCTCGGTAAGCTCGATGCTAGCTCTTCGTGCCCACTTGGACTATCTAATTCGGATGGCCGCAGGCTCCACTTCTAGTGCAGCGACATCAAGTGTGTCTCCTCGAGTTATTTTCACCCCGTCTATTGTCGCTGATCGACCAGTATCGCCTCGTCGCCAGGAGAGCGTCCCTCTGACCTCACCAGCGATAAGTATGCCATTCTGCTTTGCGCAATTGGCAGACGGACAAGAGGAGCACTACATACCGCGGATACCGCGGATTCCTGTCTCCCAAGTGGAGCGACCGGTAGATGAATACCGAGAGCGCTGGGACGGCAGGAGAGAGGGAGCCGGTAGGGAGGTATCTATGGAGCGGAGTGAAAGATCAGGCAGTAGGAGGTGACAAACCCGTTCGCCTAGGAGTCATAGCAGGTCTCCCAGGCAGCAACGCACCCCGGAGCCTCGAGGGCACAGGCAACACCTGGACATGTCTCCTCCTCGTCATGATCGTGAGATCTTGGACGACACCGCTGGTCATCCTTTCACCCATCGTGTGAGGCCCCACAGTGTCAGCCGACATGTCAAGCTCCCAACGGAATCATACGATGGCACCAAAGACCCCATCTCGCATCTTAATAAGGTGAAGGATTTTGTCCAGTTTCAAATGCACAATGATGCAGCGTTGTGTCAGATATTCGTTATGACATTGTCAGGGGTAGCCCACCTCTGGTTTGAAGGACTTCCTGCTCGATCAATTGATAATTTCCTGCAACTGGAGGCCAAGTTTAAGAGCCGCTTCAGCACAGCTATCCCCATTCGAAAGTCTGCAGCAGCCTTGTTTGATATATGTAGAAAACCAGAGGAGTCTTTGAATAGTTATCTTGGTCGCTTTGATATGGAAATGTCGTTAACCCCTGGCATTACTATTGATTTCGCCATAGAAGCTTTGAAGCAGAATTGTGGATATGGGAAGCTGAGAGATACGCTGATGGTGGATCCCCCAACAACTTTAGACGCGTTAAGGTTGAAGGCTCACAATTATGCGAGAATGGAAGAAGAGGAATACAGAAACAGGATACGGGATACGCCCCAGAACGCCCCTCCTGCGCCCACGGCTCAAGGCAGTGTGACCCACGACACCCGTCCGGGTGACGAGTACACCGAGCGGAAAGATTACATTCCTAAGGCATCGAGTCGCCAGAAGGGTAGTTACTCTAGAGGAAGGGGCGGCGGTATGAATGTTCAGCGACAGGGGGGGGGGCCTAAGGGTAGAACGTATGATCCCGACCTTCCTCCCCTTACACTCCCACGAGCGGAGATCTTAGCCATCATTTAGCAGCGGAACCTGCCGATCCGTTATCCAGCCCCTGTGAAGCCAGGGGTGGTCATGGGAGGAAGGGAAAACGCTTTTTGTAAATTCCATAAGGTTAAAGGGCATTCTACAGAGGCATGTAGGGAATTGAAGTTAGCAATAAAGCGCCTGTTGGAAGAAGGCTATCTTGGAGAATTTTCCACTCGTATGAGAGAAGAAACTAGGAGCGACCCTCCGCACGGGGCGTTGGGTGACCATCAATTGCCTCCTCCCCTCGGGAACAGCGGAACTTCTGAGGCAAAGAGGAAAGAAGCGCTAATGATGTATGACGAGGACATCCCTATTATTAACATTATCGCTGGGGGCACGTCGTTCCTGGATGAGATTACCCCAGCAACACTCGTGACAGGAGAGAAGCGGAAACGGGAAAGCCAGCCCGTAAAAAAATGGGTGATCGATGCACTGGACAGGATGGTAATATCTTTTTCGGAAGAAGACGAGAAGGGCGTCGTCTTCCCTCACAATGATGCGCTAGTAGTCACACCGGTTGTTGGGAGCCATGGCATGCGAAGGACCCTCATTGATAACGGCAGTGCGGTAAACTTATTTTCGTTGGAAGCATATAATCTCCTGAAACTCCCTGCCGTGGAACTGGCGCCTTGCAAGAAACCAATTATTGAAGTGGACGGCATTCCTATACCTGTAATTTGAGTCACAACGCTGCCTGTGTATTTAAGAGAAGACGCGTCGAGACGATCAGAAGAGTTGATGTTCTTGGTCGTGGATCTTATTTTACCATATAATGCCATTCTAGGGCGGCCATTCCTCAATCGTTTTGGGGCGGCGGTATCTCAGAAACACCTCAGAATGAAATACCCCTCCTGGGAAGGGGTAGTATCGATCAAGGGGGATCAAAAGCTAGCCGTCGAGTGTTATTCACTCATGATTCAAAAAAGTTGTGATCAATATGTGTGTGTGGCAGCGGATCCCTATGACCAAAGGGATGAAAGGCGAACCCAGCCAGTGGATGCGATGGTGTCCATCCCTATCCAAGGCAATGGTAAGGCGAGCTTCCAGGCTAGTGACAAGTTGACCCTTGAGGAGAGGGCACAATTGGCCCGGCTGTTGAACAAGTGCAAAGGAGAGTTCGCGTGGAAACCGGCGGACATTCCTGGCGTGTCTAGGGAAGTGGTTGAGCATCGACTCAACGTCGACCCGGGCGCCACGCCAGTTCAACAGAATCGGCGAGCATTCTCCGCGGAAAAGTCGGCGGTGATTGATAAGGAGGTAGTAAAGCTGATGGACGCAGGATTCATCCAAGAAGTTCAATACCCCACTTGGTTAGCCAACCCCGTCTTAGTCCACAAGCCTAACGGAGACTGGCGCATGTGTATTGATTTCACTAACTTGAATGACGCTTGCCCTAAGGACTGTTATCCGCTCCCTCGGATTGATCAGTTGGTCGATCAAGCGCGCAGGGTACGCATATTTGAGTTCCCTAGACGCCAATTCTGGATATCATCAGATTCCTATGGCCAAGGAAGATGAGGAAAAGATGGCATTTATAACTTCGAAGGCCACCTACTGCTACACAGCAATGTTGTTTGGTTTAAAGAATGCAGGGGCGACCTTCCAGCGTATGGCCAACAAAGTGTTTGAAAAGCAAATCGGGAGAAATGTAGAAGCGTACGTAGACGATGTACTGGTCAAGAGCAGAAGTTTCAGTGACCATCTGGCCGATTTGCAGGAAGTTTTTGATACATGGAGGAAGTACCAGATAAAGTTGAACCCCCGCAAGTGCACGTTCGCATTCCAAACAGGAAAATTCTTGGGGTATGTGGTAAGCCAAAAGGGCATCCAGCCGAACCCGTCAAAGATTAAGGCTATCCATGATATGGTATCGCCGCGAGCCCTTCAGGAGGTTCAGAGATTGACAGGACGCGTCATTGCTCTGGGGCGATTCATCTCTAAGCAGGGCGGCGAGAAATGCTTGCCGTTCTTTAAAGTTATACGTAAGAAAGCTTCTTTCGGATGGACGCAAGAGTGTGAAGAGGCATTCATGGGCTTGAAAACATACTTGTCGTCCGACTTGGTACTACCACGACTGGAGCCGGGCGACACCCTATTTTTGTACCTCGGCATCGCGGATGAAGTGGTCAGTGCTGTTTTGGTCCGGGAGGACAATCACATCCACCGCCCCGTATTCTTTGTTAGCCATGTGTTAAAAGATGCCGAGGTGCGATATACCCACATTGAAAAGGTGGCATTCGCCCTTCTACAGTCCACACGGAAGATGGACAGGTACTTCCAGGCCCATCCAGTTATCGTGCTCACGGATCAGCCTTTGAGAAGAATTCTTAGGAAACCAGAATCCTTGGGGAGGATGTTGATTTGGTCAATTGAGCTGGAACAATACAGATTATAGTACAAAGCTCGGCCATCCATAAAAGCTCAGGTTCTGGCAGATTTTATCGCCGAGTGTACATTTGTTGGGGACAAGGCGGCGGAGCCGCTTGAAAAGAAAAAAAGTAATGTAAAAGTCCCACCCTCAGAAGCCCCCGCGGACATATGGGTCATCTATGTAGACGGCGTCAAAAATCAAGAGCTGGCGGGAGCCGGCATATACATGATCAGGCCACACAATGTGCAGGTGCGGCATGCCATTAGAATCCTGCAGCCATTGTCCAACAACGCAGCAAAGTATGAAGCGCTATTGGCGGGGTTTAGAATAGGAAGGAGCCTCTTCGCTAAAACTGAAAGGGACCTGGTAACAGGAGCCCCACGGTTGAGAATACGAGGGGACTCCAAATTGATAATTGATCAAGTCCTGGGACATTCCCAAGCTAGAGAACCGATCATGGCGCAATACCTCTCGAAAGTGAAAAAGGAATTGGCAGAAACGGAACAAAGCGGCGTGTGTGTTACTTTCGAACACATTCCACGGGAGGACAATACAGAGGCGGATATTCTTGCCAAGGCGGCAGCTAATCAGGAGGTTGTCCTCCTAGAAGGCGTGCACTATGAGGAAAGGTCATTACCGTCCTTCATGGAGGAACAGCTGTCGCTATGTGTGGAGGAGATTGAAAAGGACTGGAGAGTCCCTGTGATAAAATTTTTGAAACACGACGAGCTACCCAATGACAGTACAGAGAAGAAAAAAGTGCTGAAGCAAGCGGCAAGGTGCACTTATTATGATGGGGAGTTAATTCGGAGATGTTTCTCGCACCTAGCCGTAAAATGTATAACGGAACAAGAAGGCCTCCATACCCTGCGCGAGATTCATGAAGGCATCTGCGGCATGAATGTGTCGGGTGGTACCATGGCCGCGCAGGTGTTCCAGTCAGGATTCTATTGGCCCACTATTCGTAGGGATTGTAACAACTTTGTGCAGTCATGCCATAAATGTCAAGAATTTGCCAAAATCCCTCGACGACCCGCCACTGAAATATCTCAGATCGTGGCACCTTGTCCTTTTGCCAAGTGGGGAATC